>CM051513.1:38946258-39584640 GCA_028015205.1 Mytilisepta virgata | reverse complement strand
TTGTTTATTTCTCAAGAAATTGAAAATAAAAATTATATTCGCCAGCTCCTAAAATTTCGTAAATTTGTTGATTTATCCCATATTTGGCCATATTTTATTTTTATAAAATGTGTGATCTGCGTCCGAAAAAAGGTCCTCAAGAAAAAAATATAATTAAAATTTCGCTCGCTCGCACCTATTTTTGCCATGCAAAAATCCAAAGAATGAAAAATCAGTTTGGTGTGGCCTTATATCCTGAATATGAAATCTCACTTAGGATTGCCTAATATTTCTTGTACCATTTATATCATGTCTCATTTATGAATTCTCACATATTTTTGCATAATAAATTTTGTATTATTTATATTTTTTATATGTTTGATATTATCCATGAAGTTTTATCGTGTGTATGTTTATTTCGATGAGCAACCATTTGACTTTTTTTTGGGGGTGGTGGGGTGGGAAAGTAACGGAAGTTTTTAAAAAAGGCAAATTCCAAAATTTGATGAAGAAAAGGTTATGAAAAAAGGCAGGATTGATGTTCACCTATAATCAAGTAGTTTCATATTTTGACAAAAGTACGGCGTGCATTAGCGCCAAAATTTATCACTTGGATCAAATGACAGTATATATTGGCAAAATAGCTGGGCCAGACAAAGCCAGGCTTATTGATAGCGCGAACAAAATTACCAGGATCTGCAATCAATTCCACACACCCACTACCTCATTAAAAAAAACAAATGGTTGCTATCTTGTAACATTAGGAAAAAACGGTTGCCTTGAAATAGATGTTTTACATATATATAAATTAATAAGGTTCGGTTAAACTCAAGATGTTTGTCAAACTTCATGAACTTCCTATGAGAGAAAAAATACCCATATATGATTTTTTTTTTAAGTTTGACTGCAATACTTATTCAGGCATAAGGATGCTTTAGAAAAAAAAAATCTGGCTTTCACATAGATGAATATAAAATGGTTTGTCTTCCTTAAATGTATTCATATTTTTTTTTAAAAAATGTCATATTTTCATTAAAAAAGTAGTTGTACTCCATTTTGTAAAATTGTTAATGATATCTTAGCCGTTAAATATTGAGATCGATTTTTTTCTCATGTTATATGAAAATGTGCAAACGTGGTACATTGATTTTATCCCCGTATATCTTGGCTAAATATATTTATTATCTCCCCTGGATATGAATTGATTAAGAGATATAGCCGATCAATGTTTCTCCCCAACCTCAACACAAGGGCTTTAGTTTTACAATAGTTCCCAGTGAAGTGTACGGACCGGAGCGACCCTGCTATGAAGGTTGATTTTCCCTTGCATATCTAGGATAAATATATTTTATTATCTCCCCTGGATAAATTGGTGAAGGTGGATGGCAGACTGACGTTTCTTATTGAATATATCTGAAATACGAGGTTGATCATAGGTATATAGATATATTTTGTCAAATACATATATCCAATACATAGTCATTGTCGAAAAATGTATAATTTATTTGGGCGAGCTTTAGCGAGCCTTTTTCCCCATCTTTCGCAGCGAGCCCAAATACATTTTATATTTTACGACAATGATTTTGTGTTGTCTTTATTCTGCAATCAAATTTAGATGCATAAAATGACTTAAACTTACGTTTGAAGTTGAAATCCAGCTGCCGTAAAAAACGCGGGAAACGCCACGACGTAATCTGGTACATTTACTACGCCCCATCCCCCACTTTTACCCCTCGACGAAAAGTAGCTCACAAGAGCTTAATACACTAAAAATAACTCTGTTGTATATCATCATACAGAGTAAATGAATTTGTGAATATGAATTTTTTACGGTGTCTGTAAAAAAGGAACTCAAATGTTATTTTGGATATGTCTCTTTTTCATATATTTAACATAGTTGTATTTTTTTCTCAATTTCAAACAGTATTTTAATCAGCATTATTGTTCCAAGTATTGATATTAATGTGTTACCTATGTTGTTGAATAAAAAAATATTTTGATTTTTTTGTTTTGATTGATCAATTTGTTGGGATTATATCCCATTTTCAGCCACTTATTTGCCATATGTTGTGGCAAGTTTTTATCGGTGAAAGTTGCCAGAGATCCTTGAGAGAACTACCGACACTCGTCAAGGATAATGACGTTCCTTGTCAATTAAGATTGGGGTCGAGCACACGTCGACCCGAGCAGCACTCCTCGATCACAGCAACACTACTCGACCCCAGCAGCACTCTTCGAACCAAGCAGCTGGATTCAAACTCATGACCTAGGTGTTGACAGGCTAGTTATCATAGTAGTTTAACTTGAGTAAAGCAAACTACATATTTGTACATAGTGACCCCGCCACTGAGACCTCTCTTCACTTTTTTGTGGCGCATGCGTAGCAGTATCAAGACGTTTTGAATCATCCACAATTTTTGTGGCGCATGCGTAGCAGTATCAAGACGTTTTGAATCATCCATAATATCTCATATCATCAACTCATCGAAAATTATGTATTGCTTTCCCTGAAACATTCAGGAAATGACCCGTAACTAATACCATTGTGTACTGCCTGCTTGGGCAATGACACGATTTTTCATACCAGTTTTACCAGTTTGAAAAAATACAGTTTAAATTTACTATTACTAAAATGTTAAATATTGTGAAAACTAAGGAGACTCCGAGTATCTCCCTCGTGCATACATATATATGCATGTAGCTCTGTCCTTAAATGGCTTTTCCTTTACCATTTTGGTGATGTTTGCATTTTTGTCGAGCCTGCGACTTTAGTCGCAGAATGCTCGACATAGGGAGGTGATCCGGCGGTGGCGGCGGCGGCGGCGGCGGCGGCGGCGGCGTTAACTACTTAAAAGCTTTATATTTTAGAAGGTGGAAGACCTGGATGCTGTATACTTTGTATATAGATGCCTTATGTTACGAAGTTTCCGTCTGTCATATGTACATCGTCCTTAACCTCATTTTCATGGTTCAGTGACTACTTGAAAAAAAGTTAAGATTTTTTGTAATGTTAACTTCTCTCTTATTATGAGTAATAGGATAAGTATATTTGGTATGTGCGTACCTTACAAGGTCCTCATCCCCGTCAGACAGTTTTCAATTGACCTCGACCCAATTTCAAGGATCAGTGAACAAGGTTAAGTTTTGGTGGTCAAGTCAGATACTATATGCAATAGGTCTAGTATATTTGGTGTATGGAAGGATTGTAAGGTGTACATGTCCAACTGGTAGGTGTCATCTGACCTTGACCTTATTTTCATGGTTCAGTGGTTATAGTTAAGTTTTTGTGTTTTGACCTGTTTTTCGAATACTGTATGCAATAGGTCTACTATATTTGGTGTATGGAAGGATTGCAAGGTGTACATGTCCAACTGGCAGGTGTCATCTAACCTTGACCTTATTTTCATGGTTCAGTGGTTATAGTAGTTTTTGTGTTTTGACCTGTTTTTCGAATACTGTATGCAATAGGTCTGCTATATTTGGTGTATGGAAAGATTGTAAGGTGTACATGTCCAACTGTCAGGTGTCATCTGACCTTGACCTCATTTTCATGGTTCAGTGGTTATAGTTAAGTTTTTGTGTTTTGGCCTGTTTTTATACGACCACAAAATTTTTGCGGTCGTATATTGGTATGACGTTGGCGTCGTCGTTGTCGTCGTTGTCGTCGTCGTCGTCGTCGTCGTCGTCGTCGTCTGCGTCGTCGTCCGAAGACATTTGGTTTTCGCACTATAACTTTAGTATAAGATAATAGAAATCTATGAAATTTAAACACAACGTTTATGATCACAAAAGGAAGGTTGGGATTGATTTTGGGAGTTTTGGTCCCAACAGTTTTAGAATCAGGGGCCAAAAAAGGGCATAATAAGCATTTTTCTTGGTTTTCGCACAATAACTCTAGTATAAGTAAATAGAAATCTATGAAATTTAAACACAAGGTTTATGACCACAAAAGGAAGGTTGGGATTGGTTTTGGGAGTTTTGGTCCCAACAGTTTAGGAATAAGGGGCAAAAAAAGGGCCCAAATAAGCATTCTTTTTGGTTTTTGCACAATAACTTTAGTATAAGTAAATAGAAATCTATGAAATTTAAACACAAGGTGTATGACCACAAAAGGAAGGTTGGGATTGAGTTTTGGAGTTTGGTCCCAACACTTTAGGAATTAGGGGTCAAAAGGGTCCAAAATTAAACTTTGTTTGATTGCATCGAAAATTGAACTATTGGGGTTCTTTGATATGCCGAATCTAACCGTGCATTTAGATTCTTAATTTTTGGTCCCGTTTTCAAATTCTTCTACATTAAGGTCCAAAGGGTCCAAAATTAAACTTAGTTTGATTTTAACAAAAATTGAATTCTTGGGGTTCTTTGATATGCTGAATATAAACATGTACTTAGTTTTTTTATTTTGGGCCTAGTTTTCAAGTTTGTCCAAATCGGGGTCCAAAATTAAACTTTGTTTGATTTCATCGAAAATTGAACTATTGGGGTTCTTTGATATGCCGAATCTAACCGTGCATTTAGATTCTTAATTTTTGGTCCCGTTTTCAAATTCTTCTACATTAAGGTCCAAAGGGTCCAAAATTAAACTTAGTTTGATTTTAACAAAAATTGAATTCTTGGGGTTCTTTGATATGCTGAATATAAACATGTACTTAGTTTTTTTATTATGGGCCCAGTTTTGAAGTTGGTACAAATTGGGGTCAAAAATTAAAGCTAAAAAAGGGTTTAAATTAAATTCTTTTTTTTTTTGGGGGGGGGGGGGGGGGGGCAATTCTCCACAGGATATTGTATTGCAGAAGAAGCAAAAAATTTAATATAAATTCAAATCATATGACCTTAGTTTTTTTATTTTGGGCCCAGTTTTCAAGTTGGTACAAATTGGGGTCCAAAATTAAAGCTAAAAAAGGGGTAAATTATTTTTTTTTTGGGGGGGGGGGCAATTCTCCACAGGATATTGTATTGCAGAAGAAGCAAAAAATTGAATATAAATTCAAACCATATGACCAATTCTAATTTCTTTATTTCAGTTATTCTGTGTCAGAAACCTGTTATGTGTCAAATATTTGAAGAAATTTTCAATTGCACAGTATTGGGCAATTTGCCAATAACTCTAGTTTAATGAACTTCATTGGAACTTTGTCAATATAAAATGTGCTGATGAAGCTTTTTTGTTTATCTCATCTAAAATGCTTGTAAATTATGTATATTTAAAATTTGCCATCCATGACTATGATGTCATTTTCTATTTTAATATGTTATGGTGTATTTAAATGGGCTGTTATTGTTGCAAAGTATAAAAAAATGGGGGGGGGGGGTTGAAAACAAAATTTAGGGGGGGGGGAATTAGAAATTGGGGACGGGGTAATTTTTTTCTCATTTCATATTTCATAAATTAAAAAGAAAATTTCAAATTTTTTTTACCAAAAAAAGGGGGGGTTTATGGGCCCAGTTTTCAAGTTGGTCCAAAATAAAACTTTGTTTGATTTCATCGAAAGTTGAAATATTGGGGTTGTTTGATATGGCGAATAAAACCGTGCATTTAGATTCTTGATTTTTTGTTCTGTTTTCAAATTATTCTACATTTAGGTCCGAATGGTCCAAAATTAAACTTAAATTGATTGTAAAAAAAGTTGAATTTTTGGGGTTATTTGATATGCTGAATCCAAACATGTACTTAGTTTTTTTATTTTGGGCCCAGTTTTCAAGTTTGTACAAATTGGGGTTCAAAATTAAAACTAAAAAAGGGGTAAATTATTTTTTTTGGGGGGTAGGGGCAATTCACCACAGCATATTGTATTGCACAAGAAGGAAAAAATTGAATATAAATTCAAATCATATTACCAATTGTAAGTTATTTATTTCAGTTATTCTGTGTCAGAAACCTATTATGTGTCAAATATTTGAAGAAAGTTTCAATTGCAGAGTATTGTGCAATAGCAAGAAATTGATATGGGTGCCATATTATCAAAAATTTATTAGTAACAAATTCCATTGTAAATTTGCCAATAACTATAGTTTAATGAACTTCATTGGAAATTTGCCAATATAAAATGTGCTGATGAAGGTTTTTTTGTTTATCTCATCTAAACTGCTTTTAAATTATTTATATTTAAAATTTATCATTCATGACTATGATGTCATCTTCTATTTTAATATGTTATGGTGTATTTAAATTGGCTGTTATGGTTGCAAAGTATAAAAGGGGGGGGGGGTGTAAATAAGTAGAAATTTATGATAATTTAAGACAATGTTTATGACCACAAAAGTAAGGTTGGGTTTTTTTTTAGAGTTTTCATCCCTACAGTTTAGGAATTATTGGCTAAAAAAGGACTTAAATAACCATTTTATTTTGTTTTTTTACAATAAATGTAGTATAATTAAATAGAAATATATTAAATATAAACACAAGGTTTATTAACACAAAAGGAAGGTTGTCATTGATTTATTTAGTTTTGGTCCCAACAGCTTAGGAATTAGAGACCAAAAGGGTCCGAAATCTAAGCTGCTTTTAATTTATGTATATTTAAAATTTGCCATCCATTACTATGATGTCATTTGTTATTTTAATATGTTATGGTGTATTTAAATGGGCTGTTATGGTTGAAAAGTGTAAATAAAAGGGGGGGGGGAATTAGAAAACAAAATTTAAGGGGGGAACAAATGAGTTTTGACAGGGGGGGGTATTAGGTGCGTGGGGTAAATTAGAAATTTGGGGAGGGGGGCAATTTTTTTCTTATTTCATATTTGATAAATTAAAAATAAAATTTCAAATTTTGTTTAGCAGAAATAGGGTTTGGGGTTCCAATAAACTTTATTGGTTTATGGGGTTTTTTTGGGAGGGGGGTAAATGTGCAACTTCATAGCGTATTGCACAAAAGCTAAAAAAAAGGGTAAAATTAATTTAAGTTCTTAGACAACATTCATTCTGTGTCAGAAACCTATGCTGTGTCAAATATTTATTCACAATCCAAATTCAGTATTGTATCAAGCTTGAATGTTGTGTTCATAATTGCCCCAACTATTCATGGTTCGACATCTGCGGTCGTATCTAGCTGCGCCCAGCGGAGCATTTTATTCGAATACTATATGCAATATGTCTGATAGCATTTACTTTCATTAAAAATACACGACAGGCGAGACATTTTTGTGTGTCCACTCTTGTTTTTAAAGACGAGGTATGATTTGGCCCGATATTTGCCACCTTGAATCTAAAATAAAAAAGAAACGAGAAATTTCTGTAATCGCTGCAATTTGCTGTCAAAAATTGCTTAATTTTGAAGAAAGCAATGAAAAACACCAAATTCCACACATTTTTGGACCTTTGCATTATATTTTTGAAATGAGCAACAGGCTTGCCCTAAAAGATATTTCACTGAAATGTGTGTTTATGTAAGACAAACATTGTATTAAAAATCTTTTTGGGCAAGGCTGTTTCTCGTAGTTGTATTGACCAAAATCTATTGTGAAAACACTCAATTTTCTTCAAATCATTGATTTAGCAGACGTTCAGGACGTCACTGGTGCATCGTAGGAAAGACTTTTTTACAATTATTGATAGATTATGAAAGTTAGATCATACGATAAAAATGATACAAATTTGAATCTGAAATCGTAATTTTAATTTTTCATGCCAGATGGGGCCACATAACGGCTGAAATCATACCATCGCCTTTGCTCTCCAATGCTTTAGATTTTTGTTTTTGGTTTTGAACATTTAGACCTTGAACACCACTGATGATTCTTAAATGTAGAAATTTACACATCTTGTGCATCAAAATTGGTATCTTAGCATTTACCACGCCTTTCAAAATCTATTAGAGGCCTCGGCGGCCGAGCGGTCTAGGTAGTTCGTCATGACTACTAATGACCACTAGTCTGTCAACGCTTGGGTTGTGAGTTCGAATCTCTGTGGCGGGGTGTGTTCGACTGCGATCTTAATTGACAAGGATTGCCAATTGTCCTACCGAAGGTATGTGGTTCTCTCCGGGTACTGCGGCTTCCTCCAGCAATAAAAACTGGCCGCCGCGATATTGCCAAATGTGCTGAAAATGGCTTAAAATCCCAACTAAACAAACAAATAAAATATATCAGGACATAACCTGGTAACTGTTCTCTTACCATCTGATAATTAAGTACCAGTTACAATACTACAATCTAGCTTAAATATCTTAATATTGCTCTTAGAAGATTGTTGTATCACCGACTATCCAGGTTAGGGCCTCAACGACAGTTGTCCAACACGAAGAACACTCAGAACCAAACGCAAAATGTGTTGTAAATCTTTTACCTTTCATGTGACAGTGACGTGATATTAGTTCTAGGAGTATAAATCATTGTGATATGGACTGGTCGGTTCGGAGTCAGTATAATGTGTCCGAGTGGGTCGATATGTCTTCATGCGGACAGTTACCATGTGAGCTAGCACATTAAAAATCCCATCGTGTCTGCCCAGTTTAAAGCAGGGATCATATTTATTATCATATCAGCATGTTCTCGTCCTGATGTGCACCTGGCTGCCAATGGACGTTAAATATAATTCATCCATCCATCATCATTGTGATATTCCATCAAACGAAACAAATGTCTACGACATTAAAAATAGAAAATCTGAATATATAATTGGTAAATCATTAAAGTGCAACTAAAACGCTTATAGAAAGTTATTTTCATTTTATAGTACTAAAAAAACGTATAAAAACGCAAAAAACCCGATGAAATTCGGTAACTTAGTTTTCGAGATATTAGCAAAATACTGGCCGATCGTCATTTTGAACACCTGAACGATTTGTTAAAAAACTCGAATATTACTAGTCGCCGGAAGTGACGTACTGTGCGGTTCAGATCTTGTACATAAATAGGTACAGGTCATTTGCAAAGTGAAAGCAGATTCAGTTGATTGTTTATACGTTATTGGTGACAACTATCGATTGACAGTCCTTCTTATATATTCACCGACACTTGTTTGATGAAACATTGTATTTAATTTAAATCTACAATTCTACAATGGGAAGGAATTGTGCAGTTGCGGGATGCAGCAACTCTGCAAAAACGGGACATACTCAACACGCTTTTCAAAAAGATGACCGACAACGTAACTTGTGGGTTCGTTTTGTTATACTAACCCGTGTGGATTTTACTGTGCCAACTAAACACTCAGCCATATGTTCATAACACTTCTCAGAAGAATGCTATGAGGTTGACAGGTTGAGATTCAAGGAGTTATTTGGTTTATCTGCTCATAACGGCAAGAGACTATTGCCAGGTTCAGTGCCAAGCATTTATCCCAACCAGCATGACCAGTATACATGGTATAGTGACGGTCTGCACCAAAATACTTTTGAAAAAATAATTCTAACATGTCTGATCTTATTTGTTTTTATATACCATGCATATGTCTTTATATATACATCAAATTTATGTGTATATATGCACATGTTTGAAAATGAATGCATTATTATAATGTCATTGTGAGAATAAGCCTACATTAAGCCTATGCAGCCTCTCCTGTTGAATCAAATTTTTTTATGTATAACTATATTGTACCTTTACATCATACATAGGGTATATTTAAGGGTATTTTTAGAGTTATTGTGTTTGATTTACACCCCTTCTTTTCAAACCACCACAGCTACCAACATCCTGAACATAGGGCTATTTAAAAATATTATTAATGGAGTAAGTAGAAGGTACATGTAAGGCCGCTTATATCAAATGCAGAGCCTTGACAGGCATGACTTTGAAAAGATGTAGCCAACAAGCTAACATAAGTTGTAGTACAATAAGAGGCTATTATAGCGAAATGTGTAGCTCCATAAAAAGTTATTCTGGTCCCATGTCCCTCTGAATTTTTTCTCTTTCTATGAGTATAAAAGTTATACATTTGTAACCATAATAATTTCAAATATTAAGAGTCTGCTGACTATGGTAAAATAATACAATATAGAACAATACATGTACTTCCATGATATAACTACCTCTCTATTTACATAACGTGTTCATGATCATAATCCTGATAATGCAGAAAATAATTTGGGTAAAAATGTAGCTTTTTTTAAAGACATTCTATTTCATTAGCAATGTAAAGCTAAAGCAAAGTTTGAATGTCTAATTATTTATTAAAAGAATATGTATTTATTTGTTCATTATTTATAACAAAAATATATATATGACACTTCCAATCGTGCAAGAAATTTTAATTTCCCCCTAAATAGTATTAAACACCTGTGAAAATTAAAACTAGTTCATGATATAAAACAAATTAGTAAACATGTGGATGGATATTTATCACCTTTAATCCTGGTAATTAAAACAGTTAAAGTTTTAGCACCTATTAATTAACATCCTGTTATCTAGTAATAAAGATCAAACAAAAGTTTTAATCCCTCCAATCAGGTAAATAACAACTTGGCCATGCACCTACCACCTGTGGAGTAAATCAATATACCGGTAACAAAGTCATTAGAAAGGTGTTATGAAAACCAGTTTTGACTGGTATTATAATTCAAATTACACAAAGAGCATAAAGTCCCATAACCAATATTAACCAAATTATAACTCTACAAATGTGGGAATTATTTTATAAGTTGAATAATTTTTTTATTAAAATCCATCAAAATCTTTTATTAAAGTTTTAGGTGTACAGTGCAGTTTCTCCAATGATTTTCTACATATTTTTATTATTACAACAAGGATTGTAAGAAATTACTTATCTCTCTCTACATATATGTCTCTGATTAAACTAAGAAATTTATTATATTTTTATAAGAAAATTCTGAAATTTTATGAATCTGTCAATTCAATAAAAAAAAAAAACACATTACAATTCTACATCAAAATCTATATTACTATTCAGTAACTTATATCACTATTTGTTAAACATCTGTTTTAAAACTATCAATTAATATTTTGTCTTATATTTGCTTGTTTAAAAAAATAGTGTTTGTTTTTTATTCCTATAAGATGGTCTTCCATTTGTATTTATGTTACACACACCTTTCAAAATATCTTTCACTTTCATTCTTTTTATATATATGTATATGGGGGCATTTATTGAAATTTATTGGCTATACTATTATAAATCACTAGCATTGCTGTCTTCATCCATAATATATTCCTTCTGGTCAATGTAAACAAGTTCAAGAGTAGCCCGCACTGTACGTCATTTCCGGTCAATCGGGGTCACTCAGCGAGGAAACCCTGTTTCCGGAAATAGCGCTGATTGGATTTCCCACAGGTAAAAATAATCCAACTTCACTCGCTATTTTCTCCGTTATTACTTGACCAAATTTCATCGGGTTTTTTGCGTTTTTATACGTTTATTTAGTACTATAAAATGAAAATAACTTGCTTTAAGCGTTTTAGTTCCACTTTAAACTTCTGTCTGTGAACATCAAATAAATGATATAACAACGTCTACATTAATAATTTAAAATTACAAGTAACGAGAGAAGTTCATATGAAACCGGACCAATGCCTTTAAAAGGCGCTATCCACTTTTCCGCCTGTTTTGAGCAAAGTGGAACACATTTTATCTTAATATCTTAATATTAGCTGTTTCCTGAACGCAACAGGATAATGAAGTTTATAAGGCAAAAACAAAAAAAAGCAAAATATGTCTTTCTGGTAATGTATGCTAAAACAATTAAGTCGTTAGATAGGATTTTTTTTGTAAAGCATTGCATAGCTCTAGTTTTTGGACAGTCTTGTAATGAGTGTTTAGTTTGCACGGGTTCGTCAATCATTATGTTCCCTCCACGAAGGGTAGGGGAACATATTGCTTTTACTCCGTTTCTTATTCTTATCTAGTAACTTTTTATTCGCAAGTATGAAGGTATATGGCTGAACCAATCAAATCGGAACTTGGCACAAACATAGGGTACCATAGGTAGATTTGCAGGCTGATTTTAAAATTTTCAAAATGACGATCAATTTTTAAATGGACTCATTTTAATTTTAAAAATAGAAAAAAATTCTGGATAGCTCCAATTTTAGCGTAGTAATTTTCAGAAGCATCGAAAGTGGTATTGACGACCATTTTGAAAATGGCAGCCGTCGATGTAAAAAAAAAAGTTGGGCAAAAAATCATAAAATTTTTTTTTTAAAAATCCTACCTGCGTAAAAATGCACATTTTGTATGGTGGCGGAAGCCAGAGCACCCGGAGAGAACCACCGACCTTCGGTAGGGAAATTGACAATCCTGGTCAATTAAGGTCGGAGTCGAACACACCCTGCCACAGGTGTGATTCGAACTCAAAACCCCAGTGTTGACAGGCTAGTGATCATTAGTAGTCATGACGAACTACCTAGACCACTCGGTCACCGAGGCCCCTCATTCAAGTATGAAACCAGACCAAGGTTGGCTGACAGATGTTAGAATGGTATTTACCCAACAAAAACTATCAATAGAGCAAATATAGTGCGTCTAGGTATTACATTTGATGAGAAATGGACTTAATCTAGAAAATGTAACACAAGTCACTCAAGCATGAAATTGAGGTTAAGATGTATCAATAAATATCAAATTGGCATATACGCGCCAAGAACCACCTATAGTCCAAATATGGAAGGTCTAGGTACAGTTGCTGAGAAATGGATTTAATCGTGAAATGTGATGCAAGTCACTCAAGCAGGAAATTGAGGTCAAGGTTTGGTGACAGGTGTCATAGATATATACCAAACAAGAACTATCAATGGACAAAATATGGTGGGTCTAGCTTAAATATCTTAATATAGCTCTTGGAAGATTGTTGTATCACCGACTATCCAGTTTAGGGCCTCAACGACAGTTGTCCAACACGAAGAACACTCAGAACCAAACCCAAAATGTGTTGTAAATTTTTTACCTTTCATGTGACAGTGACGTGATATTAGTTCTAAGAGTATAAATCATTGTGATATGGACTGGTCGGTTCAGAGTCAGTATAATGTGTCCGAGTGGGTCTATATGTCTTCATGCGGACAGTTACCATGTGAGCTAGCACATTAAAAATCCGACCCATCGTGTCTGCCCAGTTTAAAGCAGGGATCATATTTATTATCATATCAGCATGTTCTCATCCTGATGTGAACTTGGCTGCCAATGGACGTTAAATATAATTCATCCATCCATCATCATTGTGATATTCCATCAAACGAAACAAATGTCTACGACATTATAAATAGAAAATCTGAATATATAATTGGTAAATCATTAAACTTCTGTCTGTGAACATCAAATAAATGATATAACAACGTCTACATTAATAATTTAAAATTACAAGTAACGAGAGAAGTTCATATGAAACCGGACCAATGCCTTTAAAAGGCGCTATCCACTTTTCCGCCTGTTTTGAGCAAAGTGGAACACATTTTATCTTAATATCTTAATATTAGCTGTTTCCTGAACGCAACAGGATAATGAAGTTTATAAGGCAAAAACAAAAAAAAGCAAAATATGTCTTTCTGGTAATGTATGCTAAAACAATTAAGTCGTTAGATAGGATTTTTTTTGTAAAGCATTGCATAGATCTAGTTTTTGGACAGTCTTGTAATGAGTGTTTAGTTTGCACGGGTTCGTCAATCATTATGTTCCCTCCACGAAGGGTAGGGGAACATATTGCTTTTACTCCGTTTCTTATTCTTATCTAGTAACTTTTTATTCGCAAGTATGAAGGTATATGGCTGAACCAATCAAATCGGAACTTGGCACAAACATAGGGTACCATAGGTAGATTTGCAGGCTGATTTTAAAATTTTCAAAATGACGATCAATTTTTAAATGGACTCATTTTAATTTTAAAAATAGAAAAAAATTCTGGATAGCTCCAATTTTAGCGTAGTAATTTTCAGAAGCATCGAAAGTGGTATTGACGACCATTTTGAAAATGGCAGCCGTCGATGTAAAAAAAAAAGTTGGGCAAAAAATCATAAATTTTTTTTTTTTAAATCCTACCTGCGTAAAAATGCACATTTTGTATGGTGGCGGAAGCCAGAGTACCCGGAGAGAACCACCGACCTTCGGTAGGGAAATTGACAATCCTGGTCAATTAAGGTCGGAGTCGAACACACCCACAGGTGTGATTCGAACTCAAAACCCCAGTGTTGACAGGCTAGTGATCATTAGTAGTCATGACGAACTACCTGGACCACTCGGTCACCGAGGCCCCTCATTCAAGTATGAAACCAGACCAAGGTTGGCTGACAGATGTCAGAATGCTATTTACCCAACAACAACTATCAATAGAGCAAATATAGTGCGTCTAGGTATTACATTTGCTGAGAAATTGACTTAATCTAGAAATTGAGGTTAAGATGTATCAATAAATATCAAATTGGCATATACGCGCCAAGAACCACCTATAGACCAAATATGGAAGGTCTAGGTACAGTTGCTGAGAAATGGATTTAATCACGAAATGTGATGCAAGTCACTCATGCAGGAAATTGATGTCAAGGTCTGGTGACAGGTGTCATAGATATATACCAAACAAGAACTATCAATAGACAAAATATGGTGGGTCTAGTTATTACAGTTAATGAGAATGGACTTAACCATGAAAATGTGACGTAATGCACTCAAGCATTATATTGTCGTCAAGGTCCTTAGCCGGGTGTCAGACTCGCATGCATCCACTAAGAACTATCTATAGACCAAATATAGTAGGTTAGGTATTACAGCTGGTTGCTGACAAATGTACTTAATCACGAATATTTTACAAATATTTTATAGTCAATGAGCCATAAAAACGAGGTCAAGGTCACAAGATACATATACTGCTGCAAAGATTATATTAAAATGCATCTGTGGATTAAAGATCTTAAGTGTATGTATTAAACAATTCGACAAAAATGATGGACCTGAACAATCAATAAATATTGCAACTTAATTTTTAAGACTCTCAAATTTAAAAGACGCTGTTACACTGACATAGGCTCTTGCGACTGCCGACTGGACAAAAATAACAGAATATCATTATTACTTCCGAAAAATCTTGCATGTTCAAAGCAGTTTTATAAAAGTTATGACGTCATCTTTTAAATGATATCACAATTACATATATATAAATCTCGTAATTAGTATATTGCACTAGTCCTGAATTCAACAGATCTAGGAAATGAATTTCACAGAGGAAAACAACTTTTATGTAACTTTCTATTTTTTAACTCAATGTGAAGGTTGGATTTGTTATACACAGTGTAGTACGTAGTACACGAAGTAATACCCGCACCGTAATTCACTCTGTGATATAATCGTCCAAGTAAACGACTGTTATAATTGCCATTCGAATGTTTGTGCCCTTCGGAGTCCCCTGCTTTCGTTGTTTGATGCAAAGCTAGAAGCGTTTTTGTTGCATCGATAGTTGTGTGTTGACGTTTTCTTGCATTCAGCACAAGCCAGTTGTCATATGCAATTCGGCCTATGACCACTTCCGGACATTCTTGCCACGGGTAATTTCTGTTGGTTATAAAATAGTCCTCTCCCCATGGGGTAAATAGTTTGCCATATGTTGCAATGGTAGCTATACTTTTGTATGTTGAAGCCTGTTTTTCTGAAACGCCTTTTAAATTTGTTCGTTGACCAACTATCAACATTGCTTTTTTCTGGTCTATTTTGTTATTATTCAAGACAGAACGCAATGTGTCGACAAGATTTGGTGTAAACAAAATATCGCCATTCACATATCCATAAAATTTAGCCTTATACTTTTTCATTACGTCAAGATACATGTATTTTAGTATCGGAATTCCAATTGAAGTCTTTGTCGGTGGTAAGACGTCCCAACCTTTAACCTTTACTCTTGTTGCTAAATCGACGTCGTCGGAGAAGAAAACAGGTTTAACATCAGGTAAAAATGAAATCCAGTTATTAACCGTATTGTTTCTACAAACGTACTTTTCAGCGTTTGATGAAAAAGTGGTAAATAAAATTAACAAATATGACGTGTCATTATCATCATTTGCATGGTGTTGTACATGACGTTCAGCATGATCTTCTGGACTTTTTAAAAGCCTTTCTATCCGCTTTTTCCACATCTGTAAATCACCCATGGCATCATCCATCATGTCCGATACAGCTTGAGTTTTAAAAGTTACACTGGTATACAGTAGTATGTAAACCAATGTACACAGAAAACACAAAACTAAAATTTTTACATGCGAGTTCTGTTGTGTTTTCTCTGTGGACGGAATTTGTTTCATTTTATCTGAAAAGGATAAATCAACATAAAAATAAGTGATTACAGCAATGTAAAGGACAAAGGTTGAAGGTCAATTTTACAAGGTCATATAAGTCAAAGTGATAATGGTAATTATAGATTGTCAGATGTCATTTTCCAAATCGATCCTGGTATTATCCAAAGACCGAAGGCTGGTACAGAAAACATGTTATAATCTATTCATGACATATATCAAATAGGAGGACTTATACGAAATTAAATAAAGACCCGATTTTCTTCCGCTTTAAAGCGGAAGTCCGCTTTTGGAAGTCCGGATTTTTCCATTACGGTTCCTTTATTATACATAGTAAAATGGCTGCCGTAGTGTGATTTCCGCTCTGTTTTCCCTGTTGTCAAAATCAGGTCATACCGAATGTCGGTCCAATATGGGAGTCGTGGGTAATACCAGGTCGATATGAAAAATTATATGTAATAATCGTTAGATATACATGTAAATTTTATTATTAAAATGAATTTGTTTGATTATGTTTGTATTGTGTTGTTTGCTTTAATAACAGATTTCGGTTTTTGTTCCGTTCTCCAAAATAAAGTTATATATAATGGGGTTACCAAACACTTTGACTAAAATAGATTTTGGTCGTTTAATTTATTTTTTATAAAATTTGGACAAAATATTTACTTTTGAACTGTGGACAAAAATATAACAAGAACGCTTAGATGTCTGGACCTGCGTCACCGTCCTATGTTTGTCAGGGAAAAGTTTTTATTACTCTAATATGTATGTGGTTTAGATAAAAAGATGCTTCCATTTACCTAGTATTATTCAGGTCATGATTGCGTTTATATTTTTCAGGATATGGACCTTATAGGGATTGTGTGTCATGAATTTATACAACATATCCCTTCTTTACCTTATAACCCTGAACTTCAACACTTTAGTATACTGAAAGACTTTAATCACGCAATACTTCTGAAAAGTTTGAGGACATAATGCTATTGTATATGTATATAAACACTATGCAAAGTTTGAAAAATATTGTATGCTAAGTTCAACATGCAAAAATTGTCAAATTGCTCCAAAATAGGAGATGCACATCTTCAATATGTATATCAAAACTATGCAAAGTTTGAAAAATATTTGTTAAATACAGTCTAAGTTACAGATTACACAGAGTATACACCGTTCATAGCATGTATTGCTGAAAAATGGCCAAGTTCAACATGCAAAAATTCATAGTAAAAATTTGTCAAATTTGTCCATAATAGGAGGTGCACATCTTCAATATGTATATAAACACGATGCAGAGTTACATTGCAAAATATTGGTTCAATACAGTCCAAGTTTCAGATTACACACCCCTAATCGTCATGACGGACGGATGGACGGACAGACAGACGGTACGACGGACGGACGGAGAGACAGACGGTACGACGGACGGATAGACAGACGGTACGACGGACAGAGGGACAAACGGTACGACGGACGGACGGACGGACAGACAGACAGACGGTAGGACGCACAGACGGACAGAGACGGTACGACGCACGGACGGACAGACAGACGGTACGACGGACGGACGGAAAGACAGACGGTACGACGGACGGACGGACGGACGGAGTCGAGCGGCTACTAGACCTGCTTTCACCGTTGGTGAGCAGGTAAAAATTTCAAGAAATTTGAACCACACAATTTACGGGAATAATTTCTTTTATTTGTTGATTTTTTATTTTATGATAACTTAATAGTCGAAGAATGAAAATGTAAACATATGGAGAATGCATCAATGAGACAACATATCATAGGATTGAACATCGAGAAAGGAAAGATTACAGCTTGGTGGCATTGAACAAAGAACATCACCCTAGCTTCCATGTATATCGTATTAGTTCATTATAGCACGATATCTACAGTGTTAGTAAATTCCATATTGTGATATATTCGTGATACAGTGTGTATACATCTTATATTACTGTCTCCTATTCTTGACCTGTTTAATCGATGGGATAAAAATACATAATATTTTTAACCACTTCCCGGTGATTAAATTTCTACGTGGGAATTACAGCTCTTTTTTCTACAGTTATTGGAACGATAAACTAGAGAAGTCCCGAAATGACGTCTATGTAAGGAAACTACATAGCAACGACATTTTCTTGAGGTTTTTGTCGAAAATCATAGGAGAAACAGATTCTCCTTCAATTTACTCGTGAGTTATGGAATTTCTCCACCCTCAATAGTTAAAGTTTAGATTTTAACACGCTCACAAAAGCTCGCGTGTTGAAAATCGAAAATTTAACTACCTCGGGTGGAATATTCCATAACTCACTCGTACCTGCAGGAGAATCTATATTTATTCTATTTCATCCTTTAATTTTATTTTATCATTTTATTTTATTTTATTTCATTTCATTTTATTTTTAAATTATTATTTTATTTCATTGTATTCCATTCTAGGTGTCATCCAATCTTGCTTTGTTAAACAAATAAAATTCCTTCCATTCTCATTTTAAAACTTAAATTTGTTAAATTATTACACTTATTTGATGTGTCCATTATCTGGTTAGGATCACAAAACGACTAGAATGCAAGCTGCTACAGGTTTCATACAACGGAAAATTAATAAATAGATTCATCATAGGTGTTCGAGGAATTACTTTACATTGTTCGAAAAATAAATGATATATTTTATAACACAATTTAACAAACTTATTTTTACGTAAAAATATAAAAAATACAATCATATGAGTTTTTCCAGGGAAGATAATCAATGCGCTGTGCTATAACAAGAATTATCTCCCCCTGTATTTTTGTTTCCCGGAAACAGAAGATGGTTTCGGTTTCCTTTTGGCAGAATCTTTGGGAACAGTCAATGTTAAAGAAATGAAGAAGGGACGAGAAAGCAACTGAAAAAAGCAGGATAAAAAGTTAACTGTTGTGAAATAAGGAATGGTTGAATATTTCTTGGAATATTTAGTTAAAATGGTTAGGTGTAATTAACCTCAGCAACAGGAAAAATTAAGATACAGTATCCTGCCCCTAAAAATAAACACAATGATTAACGCAAATATTTAAAAAAAAAAAAAAAAAAAAAAAAAAAAGGACTATGTTTCAAGCATTCTGGAGCAACTGTTCGACATTAGAATAAAGTGGCAAGTAGACAATTTGAACTAAAAACCGACAGAACAGTTTCACAAACTTTGTACGACTACGGATGAAGCTGGTTGCAGAAAAGCAATAGAACAGTGTTACTAAGAATCGAAAATCGTATCACACTTAACGGCTCATTGTATATGAAGTCATACGTATAACTTTAAAACGGGGACTTTAGTCCAGTCAAACTAAGTTTTAACCTCAAACTAATTGCAAAAGAAAATGTTTTAGTTCTAATCTATAGCATTAAGTCCCAAATATACACAGAAAAAAGTCCCAGAAAATCTAACTTGAGGAAAACTCAATATCAGCATTTTTAATTTCCTATGGAAATTAACATTGGAAAGGGGAGATAACTCCGCAAAAATGAGTCTTTTTTTGTCAGATTTTGGTTGATTTTCTTAAAATTCATGTAAAGTATGATACATTGATGGGGTTTTTAGTTCGTATTTGACTATATTATATAATCTTCTTCTCATGAAATGTACAAAACCGAAGTGTTATGGTTATTTTTATTTTTTTTTGCGCATTTTTCATTAAAGAAATTGCAAATTTGTGGCTTTGCGACCATTTTGAAAAAATAATGTGAAATTTTGGTACTGTTTATATCTGTAAATTATATTTGTTCAGCATCTACCTTGTTTAAAGAAACTTTAAACCACAAAAAGAAGAATGTATGTTTAATTATTTTTATTAAATTTGAGATTCTTTACCTTGACATGTTGAAAAATTTAATAAATGATCAACTAATGAATTACGAAATCTAGGTTGTACCTTGATAAAAGATATGAAAACACCTTTAGAGTTGTTTGTTATACTCTAAAGATGGATAAAATATCAAGAATAAATACATTCTGCTGAAAAGAAGCGGTAAAGTTATAATTTTGTATCAATTTTTATTGATATTTCTGCCTCTTTTGCAGAGTTATCTCCCATTTTCAATGCAAATCTCCATAGGAATTTTAAAGTCGTGTTTTTTAAGTCTTCCTCAAGTTAGATTTTGTAAGGCTTTTTTCTGTGTATATTTGAGGTATAATGCTAAAGATTAAAACTTAACAATCTTCTGTTGCAATTACTTTCAGGTTAGGGTCAAATTTATGCTAGATTGACTGGACTACTTTGTAATAAATGTAAAAGAAAATATAGAACATAATATAGCAAGTCATTATATACATGTAGGTTTATGAAATAATATGATTAAATCAGCCCTCATATTGTTAAATCGGCATGTGTCCTAATAATGACGTATAGCCCCGCTGATATTTATACAGCTGTTCGGCCCGCGCCAATACATAAAATAGGCTGTATTGGACCGAATTAATACAGGATATTTCACTTCCGCTTCCGTTTATTACGTCATAGTAATTACAAAATGTAATCTGCGGTTAATAAAGGTGTCATAAAATGGATATTTTCATATAAAACCTGTACTATATCATCGTACAGTCATATTAGGCCTCGATCAGCTGTAAAGGCCCTCGGCGTCGCCTCGGGCCTCTACAGCTGACCTTGACCCACTACGACTGATTCGGACATAATTCAAGCTTTATATGAAAATACCCATTGGATAACTCTAAAGTATATTTTGAAAAAAAGTCTTAACAAATAATTTTTTAATAGATGTTTTCATGATCAGAGATCAATTTCTTGTGACAAATTCCATATTTTCTCCGGTAAAAATAATAATAATAACTTATATTTGAATTTTACACTCATTAGGCTCAAGCAATTATACGTAATAACAAACATAAAAAAAATAAACACAATCATTAAATTAATGATTGTCTTTATGGTCGCGTTTCATCTCCCTATATAAATATTATACGTGTACATATTTATAAGATAAGAACATTTTTAAGATAAAATTTAATAAATTTTCGAACGGAAATGAAAACATTCAGTGTTTTTATTTCTTAAATAGATGCACACACTTTTTTCAATGCACTTACCTGTCTTTATGATCACACTTTCAAATCTATACATCTTAATTCCCTGCACTGAACCCCATTTTTTTATAAATTCTGGTCTATATTATTGACAAATAATCATTCGTTCCATATCAATTACACGGTAAAATTATAAATTATTAATTCGTTAGTCTGCTTAAAGGATATATATACTGATTATACTGATCAGGACAGATAGAAAATATATTTGATCTGAGAGGAGTTTTTTTTTTGTTTTTGTGACAGATGTTCCCCTTTATAATAGTAAGCTGATAGATTTTATCTTATTTCGAAGAAGAATATTTGATCTGCAATAAAAGACCAATTAAATATATGATATGTCCCTCTATATGCACCATATAAAATTATACGTGAAATTAACAATATTTATTTATATATATTGACACAGAATTTACGGTGTCAGTAAATTCCATATTGTGCGAAAACGAAGCTCGAGCTCCATGTGGATCTTTACTGACACCATGTATATCGTATTAGTTCATTATAGCACGATATTTACAGTGTTAGTAAATTCCATATTGTTATATATTCGTGATACATTATATTAATCTTATTAGGTCACTATAGCACAATGTGTAAAGAATATATCTTACCGACTACCTTAACATAAGGAACTTTCAAAAGAAAATTTCGTTAAACCTGTATGCATTATTGTTTGGGGGCCAGCTGAAGCCCGCCTTCGGGTGCGGGATTTTAGTCTCGCTGCGTTGAAGACCCAGTGGTAGCCTTGAGCTGTTCTCTGCTTTTTGGTTGTCACCGGGAATGAAGTCACAGAAAGTGCCGTCACCGCAACCAGAAGTCACGTGACCACAACCGAAAGTAGTTTGCGCGCATGCACAACCGGAAGTGATAGTTTTTCCCGCCATTTTTCCTTTATTTGTTTAAGGAATGACATCAGTCATGTGCCTGGACATTTGCGCCGATGCTGTATTGATAACGGAAGTGACGCCAATCCCGGCAGTGTCGTCTGCACATGCTTGACCGGAATTCGGACTGGATTATCTCCCGCTATTCCCACGGTTTTCAAGTAATGTTCAAGAGAGGCCCAAAGATAGAACTGGATTATGTCCCCTTACCTCCAGCTGATGCTGTCACCATAAGGTCAATGGAAGGGTGTCCTTACCAACTGCGGTCCATTTCCTTGTCTATGCTGATCTTTACTTCTCACCTCTTGTTGCATGCTGCTCTTCGCTGTTCTTCTCTTGCTTCGTGTTGCTCTTCACTGCTCCTCTCTTGCTCATCACTTGTCTTCGTTGCTCATCTCTTTCTCCGTGCTGCTCATGTACCCTCCTTCCCTTTTTATTTTTTTTTTCTTCTTTTTCTTCTGTTTTTCTTTATAATATGTTAATGTTAGTTCCAATTCCTCCGTCATATAGAGTCATTGCTGTTTTCAGCTGTGGTGGGTCGAAGTCGTTCAATACACGGTTAAGAAGATATTTTCGTTTTTCTACGGCATATTCACATGATTATTTTGATCCGTAGTCTTCCTCTTCTTTCAAACGTTTAGCCGCTTTCTTCATCTTTCTATTTACGGGGTCTTTTTGTGACACACTAGGTTGAAGTTTCGCTTTGATCGTATCTACATATGTCACGGGTATATATTTAAGATGCCTTTCTTTCCTGGGACTCGATAGTCGAATGAGCTCCGGTCGTCCTGCAAGTGATTATACTGTGGATCCGTTTATTTTCGCAGATACCAATTTTCGCGGGTGGAGAAAAAAGGCATTTCGTGGGATACGTAAATTCGTGGATTGCTAGCTTAGAAAACTAGAGACTCAGACGGCCGAGCCTGTATTGCTCACCTGACATGAAAGCCGTTTTTATTGATGTACCTCAAAGAGAGAAGTCACTTCTCCCTATCATTATGAAGTGTGTAAGCCTTGTAGGAAACAAAGTTTTCTTCATCAAGGGCCTTCTATTTACATATCAGTATATTCTAACATTTGGCGGTTCTCCAAAAGATTTTTGCATGCATTTCTCATAGGGTTTAATGTTAACCTAAGTCCTCTGCTGGTGGCTATCTCGAATGAGGGATTGGCACCAAAGTAAACACTTGGTCAGCACTTTATGAGGAACATTCTAGCCATGTTCAGTTTCAAGAAATACTGCAGTTCTGTAGATTTTTGTTATATGCCATGGACACTTTCTATCAAGTTTAGTTCCATGTGGCCCATCAGTGTCAGAGCAGAATATTTTTGAAAACTCAGCCAATCAGAAACAACAATTGCCCAAGGCGGCCATGTTTGTTGTCTGATTGGGACGAAATGAGCAATCTTTATAACGGACCTGACATTGATGCTTCCTGCCAAATTTAATTCCATTTGGCCCAGTGGTTTCAGAGGAGAATATTAAAATTTGAAAAGTTGACGGACGACGGAGGACGCCAAGTGATGACAAAAGATCACATTGGCACATCAGATATCATGGAAATACAGCGAAAAATTTGCCGATCAAACTTTGATATTGTACAGTAAAGTACTGATTTTAAGCGCTTATAAAACTAAAGTCTTACAAGCAAATTCTTCAAATTTGTAGCGGGACAAAGCGTGTCATGAATTTAACAAGATTGACTAAATAACTAAATTCGTAATTATTTACTTGTTACGTTAATCGGGTGTGAAATATGTATTGACAATATTGCAATCACTTGTCACCAAATACCTCGAGGCATATGTATACACTATCAATAATGTCTGCTTTATTATCTTTTTACAAAATGTTTTTAGGAATAATATTTTTCTTGAAGATTTGATTAAAAATAAACCGGAAGTAATCGGAAGTGAATTTTGCGACAATTTACACAGACAATTACTTTAGTGTTTATATGTTGCAAAAGACAAAATTACATGAAACCCTGCATCCTCAGGGGGTATAGCTGCCTCTTTGAGGGGGGAGGGGGTATAGCTGTCTCTCTGGGGGTATAGCTGGCTCTCTTGGGGGTATAGCTGGCTCTCTGGGGGGTGGGTATAGCTGGCTCTCTGGGGTAGGGGGTATAGCTGGCTCTCTGGGGGGTGGGTATAGCTGACTCTCTGGGGGTATAGCGGACTCTCTGGGGGGGGGGGGGGGGTTACAGTTGAATCTCTGGGTGGTATAGCTGAATCTCTGGTAGTTATAGATGACTCTCTGGGGGTATAGCTGACTCATCATATGTAAGTATCCAAAAACATACTGTAAAAACGCAGTGTATGAGTTGTATTTCCTTTTAGGTGTCTTGTATTTATCATGAATTGAAAGGCAAAAATTACTTATAAATTTTTCTACAAAATATTGAATAAGGGGACGCCTTTATCATACGTACAAACATGATGTATGCAAAATCATATCACTTTTGTGCATGGGGGATGTTTCGCAAGAAAATGTCAATTTGTACATTGATGGGAAGACACCATCTCCAAAGAGCAGATAACTCCTTAAATGGGAGACAACTCAAATGTACCAAAAATGCGGAATAGGTCATGACAGTAAATTATATATTTATTTTTTACAGAAAATAAATGAACCCATAAGTTTAAAGTAAGATCTGCGTTACTTAATACTTCCAAAGATGAAACTCGTTTCGTAGTTTATTTATGGCGTCTATGAAAATAAGTTCAATAGGTTAAAAAAACGTATCACAAATACTGAAATAAATTTGATGCACTGACAACTCATCAACAGTGCTCGAGATCAAAATATTTGAAAACCGGTTGAAGATATAATGACTAATTAATAAGCACGACCATCAAAATTCAAAACAATTAAAACAAACAGATATATCCAAACTCAGCTAAGTGTTACCCCCTGCATCAAGAGGAAGAGCCTTAGAAATTTCTGGTAATTTTTGTCAAATTTTGAACGGAAAATGTAAAGGCATTTGAGTAATGAATCATGCGAGAACAAAATGTTTGGCTACTGGGCTGATAATGCCCTCGGGGACCAGTCCACCAGCAGTCACATAGACCCAGTTGTAGTAATAAAAAGTATCACAAAATACCGAAATAAATTTGATGCCCTGTATGACCATTTCGTTGACTGACAACTCATCAGCAGTGCTCAAGATCAACATATATAAAAATGAAGACATTAATTTTAAATATTTTTTTTACCGGTGATTAGTTTCCAAAACTAATCACCGGTAAATAGTGACCGCTGATTAGTACTGGAAAATATTGACCGCTACGCGTCGAGAAAATAGTCAGTATGTTGGGGCAAATAAAATGGCTATATCCCTCCATACTGTTAATTAACTGTATATTAATAAAAATAGAACCTCTGTGTAGACAGCTTATTTTTAACATGCACAATAAGAGTAATGTAAGATATACTTGCAAGAACGGACTTACTAAGCCGTAGGAGGAAAACGAATATTGTCATTAAATAGATAGGTCGGATAGTGTGCTTGCAGGTCCCCAACACTAAGCAACTTTATTTAGATAGTTAATACGCGTCTCACCTTTTACATAAATAGTATTTTATATTAAATCCAGAACTGTATACATAATATTTGAAGTGCAAAGTTCCTGGTGGTGGAATTCAGAAACTACAGTGGTGTTCTCCTATTCCTGATGTGTTTTAATCGGTTGGATAAAAATACATAATATCTTTAACCACTTGCCGGTGATTAAATTTCTACGTGGGAATTACCACCCTTTTTTCTACATTTATTAGAACGATAGACTAGAGAAGTCCCGAAATGACGTCTGTTTAAACAAACTACATAACAACGACATTTTCTTGAGGTTTTTGTCGAAAATCATAGGAGAGACAGATTCTCCTTTAATTTACTCGTGAGTTATGGAATTTCTCCACACTCAATAGTTAAATTTTAGATTTTAACACGATCGCTAAAGGCTCGCGTGTCGAAAATCGAAAATTTAACTATTGAGGGTGGAGAAATTCCATAACTCACTTGTACCTGAAGGAGAATCTATATTTACTTCATCAAGGAGGTGTGGTTATATTGGCAGAAATTCAATATATACATTTACAATCAACAAATTACCCATCCAAAATTTAAATGTCGTCATTATTTTAAATGATATGGTATTGGCAGCACATCCGTTAACACTGTAATTATGAGATATATATTTCAGTACACCTATAATAAAACGAAATCCGATTATTATGAGAAAGAAACATTTTTGTACATCTCAAACTGCAGTTTCTCACAATTAAAATTTTAACTTAGGTAAACAGATTTTATACAAATAAAAAGTTTCCATGTCAGCTAATTATTCACCACTACAGTTTTTTTGCATTTCTTTCTGTAGAAAATCTTTTGTTTTTTTTCATGTAAAACGATTTTTCCATTAATTTTCACCAAATTTCCACCGCTGGAAAGAAAATAATACACAGTTTTAACAATTTAGTTGGATATAATTTTATGTAAACTAAATTAAAATTTTTCGACATCTCGATTTTATTTACAGTGTACGGTAGTAGAAAATTTGTCAACAAAAATATTTTTTTCGTTTTTAAACCTCTGTATCATTTAAACAATTTATCAGCAAAATAATTCAAAGTGTTCAAAATTCTCTTATTATTTGTGAAAATTTAATAATGGGGAAAATCTGTGATTTCCATGCCTGTCAAACCTTTGCTAGAGTACTTTAGTAATATTTCATTTTTCTATTTATATGTGTTTTGTTTCGTTTATTGTGTCACGTGTGTATTACTTTGGCCTTGAAGGTGCAGGTGCATATAAATATATAAAAATTCACAGAACATTTATATATTTCAGTCCAAACTGTGTTTTGGTCCGAGATCACAATTTTATTTTATTTTTTTTTTTTTTTTTATTTATTCCCGTCTTTAAATTAACTACATTTATTCCATATTTAAATATATTTTGCCCTTTTGTATAAGCTGTCATAAGTAAAAAAAATTTGCACGTGAAATTTTCAATAATTATATAACTTATATCTGCATAAGTTTTCGAGTTTAGGCATGATTTATATCAATTTAATTTTATTTGCACAACGAATTAACAGTTATTCCGGACCTATTGGATTTTTATGTTCGGCACTGAGTCCGAAATTTGCAGGATTTTACAAGAGATCTGACAGTTGGGGAGAATTTTTAAAAAAAAGTAACAAACAAGTTTCTCTCACTTTCTTTTTTTGGGGAGGGGGAGGGGGGGTAGGAAAAAAGTTCTTTCATATCGCAAAAATATTCCCAAATCAAGACAAACAAGGAAATTAATGAAGTGTAGTTATACTCATCTTACAGATAACGCAACAGCAAGGACGGATTTTTCAAATTAAAGGTTTGCCGTGCGCTGCTTGAAAAACAGGCTCGTATATGTTATATATGCAAATATCTTCTAGTCTTGAAGATCACTTCCTTGCCGCACCGTTCTCTTAAAAAAAGACGAATCAAATTATATTTCCTCTGGGCAATAAAAAACCTTGTACTTTGGATCAACATACAGAAGTATTAAGTCAATGAGGGTAAATAACCTCTCACCTTGTTCTGTTTAAAATCTCTGCTCCAAAATATGACCCTAGTTATAATTCTGATATTAGTTTATAACATGTTATGACCTTGGTCAAACATAATTTACAGATTTTTGTAAGTGTTTAAATTATTGCCACTCGGCGGAGATTAAGTAAACTAGTTATCATGTTTGGTTATAAATCATTTGATTTCGGAAGGGCGGGGTGACAAGAAAGGTATTTGAGAATAGTCAGGCTGCCATAAAAATTTGGCTGAAAACTGTAGAAAAGGGACAGGCTTATAGAAATCTAACAGCATGGTTAGGGGGGAAATCTGGGCACGCTTGCATGCCGAAAGAAAACGGAGTTCATTGTCGAGAATTACGCTCTTGTCCCAACCCTTCTCGGCGAATAGTTAAATAGTTTATATCTATAAAAAAATCTTTTCAATACCTTATCTAAATGTTGTGCAATTTTGATAATTCTTAAATCAAAATCGAAATTAAAAATAATGTGAGATTTTTGTCTATTCTGAACAATTTTCAACTTTTTTCTTTCAAATTCCCCAGCATTTCCAGTTCCGACCTTATCCATTCCTCCACTGCATGTAGTTTAGCGGAACTACATGTAGATGTATGTGGTACCGGAACGGACATGGTCATTGCGCCGGAGTGCGACTATTTTAATTAGTTCGAAAATTATAACGACATACCTCAAAGCCCAATATAAATTGTCTACCGGCGTCATTTACATTCAAAAAAGGACCGATACGTTTGATAAATATTTATTGACGGTCAAAGTTATGCTCAGATTCGGAAATCGAAGACCAGTCATGCAGTGCTCGAATACTTATTTAGCTGCAAGATGTATTATTGACACGATAATATGTCATACGTCTAGGTAAGTGTGCCTATACTTAAAGAAACTTAGAATTTACAGTGATGCTCGTCTTGGATATTGAATTATATCATTCTGTAAAAAAGTGTTTATATCTCCTGTTAGAAGTATGTGGAATAAGGAATTTTATATTTTATTTCTTAGGCCAATTAAAGTTAATTGATTGTTTATGATCCCCGTCCGCCCCCAATTTTTTTCGGAATTTTCCGTATCCATTTCGGTAAAATGTTTGATTTGGCATAAGTCATGAATAAAGTTATAAGGAACACACATTTTTATGTATATTTTTTTTATATTTTCCTTTGCGCACATACAATGTTTGCGCAAATTTTAACTTTTACAAGTTCACGTTTGAGCGCATTTACCGACACAAAATGCACAAACATGAATTAAATATTAGTCTCAGGATTCAGAGCAGGCTATATAAATATCTACAGCAAAAGCCTTTTTTTCTTTACCGATTAGACAGCTATATGTAAATCCAAATAATGTGCACAAACGTACTGTTGTACAATATTTTCATTTTATTGCACGCAAACGCCGATTAACGTAATATAAAAATACAGCTAAATTTACACAGTCGTGTCATCATTTAATGAGAATCTTGGCAAACATAATCCTATTGCTTCCTTTATTACAACACAAATTGTTTGTATTTTTGCAGATTAAATTGGGTTAATTAAAATAAGCATATTTTACATAAATACCGTTAAATTGGGATATTTTGGCTGTGGTTATATTTTGGTTTATTTGGTGTTTGTTTCCAATCCGCCAAAATTAAACAAATCAAAATAAAAATAATCCAAAAAATAAACTTCCAAAATATTTCAGATTCTTGTTTATGTAGTTATATGTAAAAATCATTAACTATGGTTATAGTTGAAATATTTTAATAAATTACTGTAATCATAATAAAAAAAGGAATGATTTATTTTATCAGTTGTCAATCGTGACAGCTTGTAGTGACAACATTATTAGCATGTCATCATGCAGATCAGAAAATTTTACCATATTTTTATTCAATTTTAATTTTCATTTATTGTTTATTTTTTTCCGAGACTGCCAAAATTAATTACTACGAAAGCCCATAAGGGACATTTCGAAATTAAAAAAAATATATCTATCTCGCCACGGCGACTTGGTATCTCGCCACGGCGACTTACTATCTCGCCACGGCGAGATAGTAAGTCGCCGTGGCGAGATACCAAGTCGCCGTGGCGAGATAGATATATTTTTTTTAATTTCGAAATGTCCCTTATGGGCTTTCGTAAATTACAGTACTGAGAGAAAGTGCCAAATTTTATGCAGCTTATTAGTCCGCTTTCCTTAGCAACCAACACTTTTCTAATAAAGGGGCCAACACAGGGCATCAGATCATGCTCTGTTAAAAGAGTATATCTTCTTTTAACATTCTGTTTTTGAACATTTTAAAAAGAAACGATATTCATCATCTACTTTGGACTGACATGAACGGCAAAAACGTTTATTTCTTCCAATGTTTTTACATCTCCCTCTTTCTATTTCTACAAAATGATCGTTTATTCTCATTTTGCATATAAATGCTCTATACTCTGAATTATGCAGTTTACTAATATAAGGTTTAATTTTATATTCTGTTTTTAATTTACTATAAAAAATAATTTATTTGAATTATCAAGAGAATTTAGTTAATGAAAAAATCTTTGTTCATATTTTGTTTTTAATTCACTTTTAATCTCTTTTGAAAACTTATCTTTGTTTTTATTAAAGTCTAACAATTCAATATCAGTGACATCTCTATTTATATATTTACTTATGGTTTTAACATATTTACTGCCATATGTATACCAGGAATAATAACCATCTATGTTTAAAACTTTACATAAACTAAAAGCATCTTCAAGTAATGGATTAATATTTTGATCTGAAATTCTGGTCAGATATTTCAGTGACTTGCATTTAATAAATACATCCAATGGATAACTGTTCGCAACCGTCTTGAAGCAATATTAACACATTTTTTACCCAGATTTAGTAAAAACTTGCAAAGTTTTAAATTAACTTTTTCAACATTATTGGTATCTAATTGATTTATTAAGTCTGAATTTGAATTCTTAAAGTTTACCATTCATATCTTATTTGAATTTTTACATTTATTAATTCTCTTGTTTGTGTTGTATATATTTAAAATGTATTAAATATGTTATATTGTTATAATACTTAAATATGGTTAACTAAAGTTGTTTGCAATGGTTTAATGAAATTGAAAAATGTTCTACCTCGATTCGGTATACATGTGACAGTATATACCTACCCAGATCTTCAAAAGGATCGGTGTATACACCCCCCCCCCCCCCCCACACAGAAATGAAAACAAAACGTTTCCAAAATGAAAATGGACCTGTTCCATTGATATTGTCCCTTCCTCATACTGGATTTGATATGTGCAGCATGGCGGGTGTCCTGCAGGAAGCAGAGACCACGGCTCGCTCTTCCGGAGCACATGACTCTACCCTGTTTTTTTTTTTTATCTGGTGGGGTCCATGTTGTTCATTTGTGTTTAGTTTTTAAGTGTAGTGTTTGTATTGTTTTGATCTTGTCATTGTTGTTCTCCGGAAAAAAATGTCCGGGGTTTGTCAGTTATTTTAGATTTTCCTTTCCTTCGAATATCCCTTTGGTATTTCTTGTTTTTACTCTTCCACACAAACCTTTCTAATCTTATTTTACATTATACCTACTTGCTAATTGGTTGTTACCAGCGTCCATCATTTTTCCCTTACGGCTGTCTTGTAAGAATTCTACATTTCAACTCCTTGCGATTCCAATATTATCTTAATTCGTCCACCATTTTTAAGTCCTTTGAAATGCTGACCAGTGGTCTTGAAAGTGGTCACTCGAGTAGCGATTAACAATACAATTAAATAAATCTATAACCTGTTCTATAACGCTTATACATGTGTATGACACGGATTATCTCATTATTACTGTGATCTTTTCATGTTCAGCGATCGATATTATATACTCAATGACAAAAGGTTCTTTACGCGACTGTGATCAGGTGTCGTACCTGTAATGAACTTATCATTAATTAGAATATACCAAAGTGCTCTCGGCCAATGAAATTATAGGATTTGATGTTTCTTAATTGTGAAGAATGTAGTAAAACATGTTCTTAGTAAGGGGTTATCCTATTATTTTCTTACCATTCAAAACAAGAATTCCTCTGAATAAGTTACAACTGCGCCGACGCACTTCAGTTTATCACCTAACAGAATTTGTGAGTGGAGCTTATTAAAAATTGAATTTGAACTTGAAAAAAAAGATAATAATAAAAATTATTATGCAACTGTTGAACGTTAAACACGATAAGACCAAGACATCTCATTAATTAAATTTTACCTACATCTTTATCTAAAATCATTAAATAAATATTAATACTCTAAACTCATATTAATACTTGACCCGCGGCTGGTAAGAATCGACATTTCAAGTATTCCGATATAATTAAAACAAGAGGTAAAATTAATATTAGAATTTAATATATAAAAAAGCTGATTAATTCTTTTTATTTGATTTAAACATTTAAATTTTTCTTTTTATTTGATTTAAACATTTAAATTTTAGCTAATTACTTTATATATGAAGTAGTATTTAAATTATGTATACAGGGGGCCGTGATTCCCTGTGGACTGAAATATAGTTGTAACTCATATTTTGAAATGTATTCATTTAAACTGTAAATAAACAAAAAGATAATTCCTTACATAAATGTTACATGTTTTACATTCATACTCACAATAAGGAAACACCATTACATCGTTTGTTTAGTTTGTTTAGTTGGGGTTTTACGCCGTTTTTAGCACATTTGGCTATTTCGCGGCGGCCAGTTTTTATTGGTGGAGGAAGCCGGAGTACCCGGAGAGAACCACCGATTTCGGTAGGAAAATTGACAATCCTTGTCAATTAAGGTCGGAGTCGAACACACCCCGCCACAGGTAAGATTCGAACTCACAACCTCAATGTTGACAGGCTAGTAATCATTAGTAGTCATGACGAACTATCTAGACCACTCGGCCACCGAGGCCCCTTTACTCAAAGTGGACCTTGTTGAAATCATGAAATAAAATTAAATTTAATTTTAAAACTCAGTGATCATGTCATACTGTCAATCTGGAGAAAAAAATGAAGCTGAATTTATCTGGTATCTTTCACCTGAATGTCAATAAAAAGTTTTTGGAATAATTCAAAATATAACATAATTGCCTTAAACTCTTACGTCTTTATATGTAAAGGCACATTCATTGTACGGTCCAAATAATCACTCAAAGGTGTGTTTGATTCTTCATAATTATGTATAATGGTATGGGTTTTTTTCATTTGTATAAAGATGCAATTTTTAAAGAGTAATTTGTGAACATGCATTAGAAGAAAAAGGTTTTCATAAATGTTTTAGTCATTTGCAACCCTGGACAAATGACAACAATTTTAAACAGGGATTCTTAGCCTGCAACGTGGGCGGCTAAGGGCGATTTGTTAACAGGCGATTTCTGAATAAATTATGAATTGAAAAAATAAATTATGGTGATGTATCCATCTTCTTACTCTACATGTACCAAATGATGAATACAACGTCAATAAACAAAGAAGTATGACCATTTTCACCTGTATTTATTTCACTTTTACTGAAACTAGCCCATCGGAAAAAAAAGATCTTTTGACTATACAGAGCCTTTTCACCTAAATTTTGTTCCACCAAAATAAACCCAGTCAACGGTAATGGTACGAAACTAACTTCAGACTTGATATTCTTGAGTTTAATATAGAAATGTGTGATTGTGTCGCTTTTTCACTCCAGTAAACAATTTTCGGGAAGAGTTCGTTGATTCAACTGAATCTGAATAGTGTTGTTATACATTGCATAGTCAGTGAAATATGTTGTGCAAGATGTTTTGCCGGCATCGAAATTCACATTTTTAAACATCTTTGCCAACAATATCTTATTGTAACTATTATTCGGACTGTTTTCAAACTAACCGAATAAATCTGAAATGCAATTAGAAGATTGCTACTTGAAAGACACTAGTTTCTAAAGTAGGCAATTGTTCTCAAGATTTCGAGTTATATATAGACACTATGTATTAAATATATTTTTTTAATCTTTTGTGTTATTCTTTATTTGCATGATTATCTCCCTTATTTGATTACCTCCCCTATTTCCATGATTATCTCCCTTATTTGTATGATTATCTCCCTTATACAAAACAAAACATAATACAACAAGACATAATAACACAACACAATGCAAGGACAGAGAAAACGGTAAAAACAAAACATTTTCCGCGAGAGGTGAGACCAGGCTTTCATTGCAAAGAAATTGATAACGAATGTCATTTGTTCTTCTATTGACACTAAATAAGCAATTAAGACGTGTTTAGTTAAGAAACAACAACCAAAATGACTATATAACAAGTATATATGTGTCCAATGGACAAGATATGGCCCGCCAATGATGTAAGTATTTAGTAAATTGAATTACATTTGTATATTGTTGACTTTGGAGTCCCTGATAAGGTAAATGAAATACCATCTCTGAGTACTTCATGAAAAACCACCTTCAATCTGAACCTTAAGCTGGATTTTAATACTGAAATTCAAATTCGATGACCCATGACCTAAAGGTCACAGCATCCGTTTCGCATCAAAATGCTCATGTTCATATCACAAGCTGTCCATATACAAAGTTTCATGATGATGATACCGTAACTCCTTCATGAAAAACTACCTTTAATATGAACCTTAACGTGGATACTTATATTGATATTCCATAAATTCAAAGTCAATGACCCATGACCTTAGGTGTTTCTGTTTCTCATTAAAATGATGATACTATAACTTCTTCATAAATAACTACCTTCAACCTGAACCTTAACCTCGTAAGGACAGACGTACGGACGTACAGACCGAAGAACTATATGCCTGGCCTGCCTTACAGGCGGGACATAAAAACAATTCTGAATGCTAAATTTTAACTTTTACCAAATGTTTGTGACTCTATAAAGAAGTCATTGGCATTGTGAATATAATTTCCACATCGGTTAAAGTTTACATAGTGTATTAATGAAAGCATAGTTATACCCAAGAGGGGTTGAAGGCTTTTAAACATAAAAAAAAACAATTCTTTACAAATAATACTGACAAAAAATACATAATAAACATGACAAACACACAAAATAAAACATATATAATCATCTTATGCAGCTTTTTAGTCCGCTTTCCTCAGTAACCAACACCTTTTAATAAAGGGACCAACATAGCGAATCAGATGGTCTGTTAAAAGAATATTATTTTTTTGTTATCATCCAGTTTTTCAACATCTTTATAATATTGTTTAGAATTCTGAAATAAATCTTCTTTTAACATTGTGTTTTTGAACATTTTAAAAAGAAATGATATGCATCATCTACTTTGGACTGACATGAACAGCAAAAACGTTTATTTCTTTCAATGTTTTTATATCCCTCTTTCTATTTCTAAAAAAATTATCGCTTATTCTCATTTTGCATATAAATGCCCTATGCTCTGAATTATGCAGTTTACTAATATAAGGTTCCATTTTATATTCTGTTTTAATTTACTATAAAAAAAATTAATTTATTTGAATTATCAAGAGAATTTAGTTAATGAAAAATTAAAAATTTTCTTTGTTCATATTCTTTTTTTAATTAACTTTTAATCTCTTTTGAAAACTTATCTTTGTTTTTATTAAAGTCTAACAATTCAATATCAGTGACATCTCTATTTATATATTTACTTATGGTTTTAAAATATTTACTGCCATATGTATACCAGGAATAATAACCATCTATGTTTAAAACTTTACTTAAATTAAAAGCATCTTCAAGTAATGGATTAATATTTTGATCTGAAATTCTGGCCAGATATTTCAGTGACTTGCATTTAATAAATACATCCAATGGATAACCGTTCGCAGCTCTTGCAGCAATATTAACACATTTTTTATCCAGATTTAGTAAAAACTTGCAAAATTTTAAATTAACTCTTCTAACATTACTGATATATAATTGATTTATTAAGTCAAAATTTGAATTCTTAAAGTTTACCATTCATATCTTATTTGAATTTTTACATTTATTAATTCTCGTGTTTGTGTTGTATATATTTATAATGTATTAAATATGTTATATTGTTATAATACTTAAATATGGTTAACTAAAGTTGTTTGCAATGGTTTTATTAAATTGAAAAATGTTCTACCTCGATTCGGTATACATGTGACAGTATATACCTACCCAGATCTTCAAAAGTATCGGTGTATACTACCCCCCCCCCCCCCCCCCCCTACACACACACTTTGTACAATTGCATGTGTTTCTAACTTTCCATACTAAATATAGGATAGAATTTCAAGATTTTTTTAAAATTTTGTTTCATATTTTCTTAAAAGCTATACAGATGGGATATATCATAGCAGGATAACATTAGAGACGTAGCTCTGTATTGTGGTTAGTAGAAAAAATCGTATAAAAAATAGAAAACAAAAAAGTAACCAATAATCTGCCTAATAATGGGGAAATTAGGAGGGAATGATAGTGGATGCTAGATGCACAAAACCTCGCCCATTTTATTTTATTATTTTTTTATTTATCTATTTTTTTTTTGGGGGGGGGGGGTCCATTCTCCTGACTTTGTATTTTCCATGGACTTGGATTTTTTTTTTTTACTTTTCCCACTGTGTTGTCGCTTCGGTATTCTTTTGACGATATTTGCTTTAAGGTTAGGGCAAGGAAAGATATTTGAAAACCATGTGTTAAAAATGTTATATTATGAATATTTCATATCATCAAATATACAGCAGTGAATAACACGACAAAATATCCAAGCAAAGTGGGTGTTCCGGAAAAAAATTCATGGTTCTTAAATCACTGCCTTTTTCCGATACCATGAAAATTAAATGGTAGCTATCTTCAAATTTATTTAAATAAGAATAAGAAAAAAATATTTAGAACACCTCTATGTCGCTCATAAGTTGCATTCATCCGTATTAAAAGTTTTATGGACGTCATCAGGACTTGGTTGACAGGGATGAAAAAAAAAACGTTTCCCAAATGAAAATGGACCTGTTCCATTGATGTTGCCCCTTCCTCATACTGGATTTGATATGTGCAGCATGGTGTCCTGCAGGAAGCAGAGTCTGTTCACTCTTCCGGAGCACATGTTTCTACCCCCGGTTTTTTTGGTGGGGTCCATGTTGTTCATATGTTTTTAGGTTTTAAGTGTAGTGTTTGTATTGTTTTGATCTTGTCATCGTTGTTCTCCGGAAACGTGTGGGTACCAGGTCGTTTCGCCCCGATTACCTGTTCGCTCCGGGTCGTTTCGCGCCGGGTCGTTTCGCTCCGGAAAGTGAGTCGTTTCGCTCCGATATAAATACAAGTAAATTAAAATAATTAATGTGTTGATAACTATGATGCTTCTTAAATTTATTGTTTAATAATTAAATCCATAACATAATTATAAATTTAATAATTAAAACATAATAGATAAAAAAAAATATAAGTTAATTAATTTATTACAAACATCTGGGACTATTATACTAATAATAATGCTTAGTATAATAGTCCCAGCAAACATATATGAATTAATTAAAGTTTATTCTTTGATCTATCAGATACTCATTAAATCTGTTTACTATGAATTCATAAGAATGCCTAAAGTCCAAGCTCTTCCAAACTTATGCTCCTTGAGAAATTTGTTATAAAAATATACTTAGTTTTGAGAAATTCTTAGATCTTTCGGCAATTATGTATAAAATTGCGGTGCTAACTTTCAAAAATCAGATCAGGAGTAGTGTATTGAACTATTAAGTGTGTCACTTTTAACAATGTCAGGGAAAGTTGTGTGTGTGTATGTATTATTAATTAAATAATTATTTATTAAATTGCTTGTTATCTAGTATGAATAAAATATATAAAAAAAAATGTGTTTTTTTTTCTCTGAATGGAAAAGTGTGTCATACAATCTACAATTCAATTTACACAAGCCATGTGTCAAAAAACAATTATCGATAATTGTTGTGTAAACAAAAGCATAAACACTTGTCCTAATTTGTTGGCATACTATTATTGTGTTAACTGCAATCACATCAATAACCGGGAACAGTATAAAATGACTTCCGTATATATACTTTATTATACATAATTATTATATATAATAGAGGGGCGAAACGACCCAGGGCGAACGAGAATCGGTGCGAACGCACCCGGGGCGAATGGGAATAGGAGCGAAACTACTCACGGGGCGAACGGGATTCGGCGCGAAACGACCCGGATTCGGAAAAAAATGTCCGGGGAATGTCAGTTATTTTCGACCCCCCCCCCCCCTTCTTCTATTTGGTATTTCTTGAATTTACTCTTCCACATACACCTTTCTAATCTTATTTTACATTACACCTACTTGCTAATTGGTTGTTACCAGCGTCCATCATTTTTCCCTTACGGCTGTCTTGTAAGAATTCTACATTTCAATTCCTTGCGATTCCAATATTATCTTAATTCGTCCACCATTTTTAAGTCCTTTGAAATGCTGACCAGTGGTCTTGAAAGTGGTCACTCGCGTAGAGATTAACAATACAATTAAATAAATCTATAACCTGTTCTATAACGCTTATACATGTGTATGACGCGCATTATCTCATTATTACTTTGATCTTTTCATGTTCAGCGATCGATATTATATACTCAATGACAAAAGGTTCTTTACACGACTGTGACCAGGTGTCGTACCTGTAATGAACTTATCATTAATTAGAATAAAGCAAAGTGCTCTCGGCCAATGAAATTATAGGATTTGATGTTTCTTAATTGTGAAGAATGTAGTAAAACATGTTCTTAGTAAGGGGTTATCCTATTATTTTCTTACCATTCAAAACAATGAATTCCTTTGAATGAGTTACAACTGCGCCGACGCACATCAGTTTATCACCTAACAGAATTTGTGAGTGGAGCTAATTATAAATTGAATTTGAACTTGAAAAAAAAGATAATAATAAAAATTATTATGCAACTGTTGAACGTTAAACACGATAATACCAAGACATCTCATTAATTAAATTTTACCTACATCTTTATCTAAAATCATTAAATAAATATTAATACTCTAAACTCATATTAATACTTGACCCGCGGCTGGTAAGAATCGACATTTCAAGTATTCCGATATAATTAAAACAAGAGGTAAAATTAATATTAGAATTTAATATATAAAAAAGCTGATTAATTCTTTTTATTTGATTTAAACATTTAAATTTTAGCTAATTACTTTATATATGAAGTAGTATTTAAATTATGTATACAGGGGGCCGTGATTCCCTGTGGACTTAAAAATAGTTGTAACTCATATTTTGAAATGTATTCATTTAAACTGTAAATAAACAAAAAGATAATTCCTTACATAAATGTTACATGTTTTACATTCATACTCACAATAAGGAAACACCATTACATCGTTTGTTTAGTTTGTTTAGTTGGGGGTTTACGCCGTTTTCAGCACATTTGGCTATTTCGCGGCGGCCAGTTTTTATTGGTGGAGGAAGCCGGAGTACCACCGACCTTCGGTATGGAAATTTGGCAATTCTTGTCAATTAAGGTCGAAGTCGAACACACTCCTCGACAAGTGAGATTCGAAGTCACAACCTCAGTGTTGACAGGCTAGTGATCATTAGTAGTCATGACGAACTACCTAGACCACTCGACCACCAAGGCCCCTTTACTCAAAGTGGACCTTGTTGAAATTATGAAATAAAATTAAATATGAGAAGTTAAAACTCAGTGATCATGTCATACTGTCAATCTGGAGAAAAAATTGAAGCTGAATTTATCTGGTATCTTTCACCTGAATGTCAATAAAAAGTTTTTGAAATAATTCAAAATATAAATAAATGCCTTAAACTCTTACGTCTTTATATGTAAAGGCACATTCATTGTACGGTCCAAATAATCACTCAAAGGTGTGTTTGATTCTTCATAATTATGTTAATGGTATGGGTTTTTTTTATTTGTATAAAGATGCAATTTTTAAAGAGTAATTTGTGAACATGCATTAGAAGAAAAAGGTTTTCATAAATGTTTTACTCATTTGCAACCCTGGACAAATGACAACAATGTAAACAGGGACCCTTAGCCTGCAACCTGGGCGACTAAGGGCGATTTGTTAACAGGCGATCTTTGAATAAATTATGTATTGAAAAATAAATTCTGGTGATGCATCCATCTTCTTACTCTACATGTACCAAATAATGAATACAAAGTCAATAAACAAAGAAGTATGGTCATTTTCACCAGTATTTATTTCACTTTTACAGAAACCAGCGCATCGGAAAAAAGATCTTTTGACTATACAAAGCCTTTTCACCTAAATATTGGTCCAACAAAATAAACCCCGTCAACGGTAATGGTATGAAACTAACTTCAGACTTGATATTCTTGAGTTTAATATAGAAATGTGTGATTTTGTCGCTTTTTCACACCAGTAAACAATTTTCGGGAAGAGTTCGTTGATTCAACTGAATCTGAATAGTGTTGTTATACATTGCATAGTCAGTGAAATATGTTGTGCAAGATGTTTTGCCGGCATCGAAATTCACATTTTTAAACATCTTTGCCAACAATATCCTATTGTAACTATTATTCGGACTGTTTAAACTTTCGTATACTCCAGATATGGTTGTTTGATGCAAAGCTAGGAGTGTTTTCGTAGCATCAATTGTCGTATGCTGACGTTGTCTTGAATTAAGGACAATCCAATTGTCGTATCCTCGTTTACCAATGATCATTTCCGGTACATCTTGCCACGGATAATTTGAACTGGTTATGATGTAATCTTCACCCATTGTCGTAAATAGTTTTCCAGTTAGTGCTTTTCTTTTAATATTTTCGTACACAGATGCGTCGACTTCATTTACATCTCGTGCGTTTGTTCTTCGACCTACCACCAAAATGGGATTATTATACGTGAGTTTAGAAACAAAGCGCATTGTTTCGATAAGACTTGGTGTAAACAAAATATCTCCATTTACAAATCCATAAAATTGTGATGAATATCGTTTCATTACATCAAGAAACATATACTTCAATACTGGTATTCCAATTGAAGATTTTGATGGGTACAAAATATCCCACCCCTTTTCTTTTACCCTTCTAAGAAGATTGTCGTCGTCTGAGAAGAAAACTGGCTTTACATCAGGTGAAAAAGAAATCCAGTTTTTCATTGTATTATTCCAACACACGTATTTTTCAGGGGAGTCTGAAAATGTTGTAAACAAAACCAACAGATAGGTATGCGGATTATCAGTACTATCAGCACTTTGAGCTTTTTGAGCTTTTTGTATCCATTGCTTAAGATTACCTCTGTTGTCTTCGATCAATGTGGAAACCACTTCAGTTTCAAAAGTTAATTTAACATATAAGAACATATACGTTGCTGAGACAAACAAACAAAGTGTAAAAAGCTTTTGTTGAACTCTCCTGCTGGTTCTTCCGAATAGTTGTCTTTCAAAGAATTTCCCTACAAACATGATATTAAACCAATTATGGTTGCAAAAGCTATTCTGAACACATGTTGGATATGAATGAGATTGAAAATTAATCCATGGCCGATTTTATGTAATTAAACATAGACATTAAGGGAATAATATTACATTTGTGTACATTTGTACATCGAAATTTACATTCCTGGAATTTTGAATAAAACAGAATGATGTTAAAATATAATAATTTAATGTTATGCACGAGAGAGATGAGCGCAACACGATACGACCGGAACATTTCGACAGTTGACCAGTTGACAGGTTGAAATATGGACACATTATTACGATAAACTCAATAAATGGTCGGATATTTAAGGATTGGCTAATTTTTTTCAGTCCATGAAGAAATAGCCTCAAACTCTTGTTGCACACTAAATAACCCGCAAGGTTAATTTGAATAGACTGAACACAAAATTACAGTCAATCCTTATAATTTAAATCCAAATGTTGTTTTGACGTCTCCAACGTTGGGGTTCCATTTAAATGACGCGATAGTAGAGAAGAAAATTTAGTCTATGATATGATAGACGAAAAAAACTGACCAATCAAATGACGCGTTACATCGAATATTAAATTATCATATTATACATTAAACAGTAATATTGGTCCTACCACAAAAAGATGAAAAACCAAAACAAAACAAAAAATAATAATAAAATGATCGATAATAAATAAATATACGTAATTTACACAACCAGCTATGCTTGCTTTTTGGGCCGTTTGACCCCTTATACATGTATGTATTTAGCTGACAATTCTGAAAGCAAGATGAATTAAAAGAAAACATCACCATTGAAATTGGACTAAAAAGTTAAAAAAAAAAAACGTTTCCTCTCATCTTGTTCCCTTGTATCATGGAAAGGAAAAAATATAGAAACATTTTGTTAACAACAACGAATTTCAAAGTTACCAAAATGCCAGGAGTCACCATTTTTCGTATTTTTTTTTTTTTTTTTTTTTTATGACGACCCATTTAAAAATCATCAAAGAACAAAAAAAAGTTTAGAAAATTAACATTTGTTGACCGTTTTATTCTGCCCGTGGATAACCACGCTTTTAAGGTCTATTTTAATTTAGATTTACTCTTGTACAATGTATGGTTCCAGCGGCCTCACTGATGGAGAGAAAAATATATCGTATTCTTGGCAGAACAAAACGAAAGTTTATTTTGGCCAGCAAGAGATTTCCTTCAAACCTTTAAAAGGGTAACTATCGTATTTTCCCTTTTTCCAACTCTGTATACTTTTTTGTATAAACGTACAATTTTGTAACGAAACCTTCATTTAATTCTCGAAATTTACTATATCACTATATTCTTTATATGCAGGGAGACGAATTAATATAAGACTGATGGTTTGTTTTTGAAACTCTTTAATTGATTATTTCGATGTATTTGTATCTATGTTTTCTTCTACTTAATAATTTGAATAAATTAATAAAATATTTTACACTAAGGTATATTTTATTTAACAATAAAACGGTTTGATGAGCATTTAAATAGAATGGATGATTCAAGTTTATAATCTGCATATGATCACGCTAATAACTATTTAACAACTTTGGGACCGTGCAAAGAGAAGTAACTCCATTCGAAAAACTAGAACCAAACACAGTAAAAATGATTGCTTACGAAATTAAACAAATTACGAATCAAAAGTATAGATTGTAACATAATATGAAACTTGAAAAGTGTACAAGCAGTTTTGTTTTTATGTAGAAATTGAGAAAACAAATTCCGATACATTTTTTGTTCCTTTTTAACTTTTGTATTTAGGGCAAAATTAGAATTTAAAAATGTCTCCAGTTCTTCGTTTGCATTATACGACGTAATATGAACCTCTGACGAATAAAGTTCTACGATAATGAATTCGGTACATAAATATATCACGCAGAAGATTTACATCATAAAATTAATAACTTTACTCTTAAAAGAAGAACTAAAACAAGATTGCTACACGTAGCCATATGTCCCCCGCCGCTTCAGAATCAATTTGCAATGACAATATATTATGCACATCTATACTTCAAAACAATATCCGCCAAGCTGTTTCAGAGAAGATGCGTCCACAAGGTCTTCTATTGTTGAGAAATGTTGAAAATAGTCTAAGTCCCATAACTCCTACAAACTTTGTTGAATCAAAATGGCGGTAAAGTATGCACATTTAAATTTTATAACAATGAATCCTACCAAGTATGGAAGTAATCCACCAAGCGGTTTCAGAGGAGTACATCCACAAGTTGTTCCGGACGGATGGACGGACGGATACCATTACCATGTCCCTCCGTCGCTCCGCAGCGGGGGACGAAAAGGAAAAATATATACTAACCATGTTTACCCCCTTTCCAGCATACTACCTGTTTCCTTAGATATGTACATGTTCTTTTTCTGTATTTTGTATGCTCCGTCCACGAATGTGAAAGGGGCATATAGATTTACCCTTTTCCATCCGTCTATGTCTGAGAAACCCATTGAGACATATCAATGATACTATCTATACCAGTACATTCATCTTATGAGACTGAACACGGATGAGCAATGTTTGAGTCACTTTGACCTACATTTAATGCACGAGTGAGTATGATAAAGTTTTACCTTTAGTTTCATATCCTAGGTATTATATTAATGATACCTATCATTATAATCGTTTTACCTTATATGATGCACTTCTCAAAAATTTGGATCATCATGACCCACATTTTGAGCATGAGTGGCTTGGTTAAGTTTTTGCGTTTAGATCCATTTCTCAGACACCTATTGAGAAATATAGATGATATCATTTCTACAATGTATGCAGTCATATTTTAAAGTACAACAAAAGTCAGAAACACTTCATTCATCATATATTTTGCTCTTGCCTTTTGTATAATATTTTTGCATTTAGCTGTGATAGTATATGGATGATGTTTCACAATTACAATTGTCTTATACATATATCAATCATAAATAAAAGATGGGAATCCTATTTTCAGGAGGAGGGAGCATCCGTGTTTACAGACATATGATCTCTAGTGTCTGTTGTAAATGTGCTTTTATTTTTCAATGTGTTACAGATAATGTTATATGTTTTCATTTGTTTTCTTTTTAAAATAATTAAGAAGCTTGTTTATTAATCTTATTAGCATGTATTGTATTTTAGTTTTGTAATTTCTATTGATTAATTCAATAAATATTGTTTAAACCAAAATTGCTTCATGTCGGATTTCTTGTTGGTCACTTGCTAAATACTGTACAAAATATTTCTTTGAATTTCATTTGAAATGCTTTTTTCTGGTCCTACTGCGGCCTAAATTTCTATTTTTATTGGACCAAAGAATTTCCTGATTGACACAGGTCCTGCAATTTTTTTTCACACCCAGAGTGATTCTGTCTTTTGATTTTGACAAAATCCTGGTCCTGCCTTTTCATTTAAAATTTGATCCTAGATCGACCCCCCGCTATAAAAAATCAGATGTTTGCTCCCTAACTTGGTGTAAGGTTCTACTATCGTTTTCTATCGTCATGTACTAAATGCGTTTTTCATTTTTACTTTCATTTAAATAAATATTATACTAAAAGTGCTTTTAATTTGAATAAATATGTTATATTTTGCCTTGCCCCTGAGGGCGTATATGAAAATAAAGCAAATAAGATATATTCTTTAGGCTTTGATGAGGTTTGTTTACATTTTTCTGTATACAATGGTATCTCCTTTTGTACTGCCACTATGTGTTAACTGGTGTGGCTAAAAACACTATATATATAGTATAAACATAAACTATTAATATACATCTATATATTTTTACTTACCGTTCATTCTGAAATTACTACGTTACTTATCGACAAGATATTGTGTCATTTTGACATTATAAACAAATAGGACAAATATTCATTGACGCGTGGCTATGTTGGTTGACTATTCGAGTTGACCTCCAAGTACGGTCAATCTGTTATGCCAAAGATTGACAGATTGGCTCTACTTGTTCAAAGTTTAGTAGCTATAATTTTACATCATTATTTATATTCTATATAAAAAAAATAGTTAAAATAAATTTGATATTCTTTAAGAATACAAAAAGCCTCTCAATAGTTTCATGTTTATTTTCCCTTAACAAAATAGTCTTTTTAAATATCACTCATTTTCCCGCGAAATATATGTCGCATAATACGCCAAGTTTATCTTATCTTACAGAAAAAATCCGAGAATATTGAAAATAATGATATTTCAGAGGACAATGGCCGCCACAAGTGGAAAACGATTTGCTTCCCTATCCGGATAGGTAGAAATTGTATTGTTCTGGTTGAAGTTAACACTGAGGAACATATGGGGGACCCCACCCACGTACATGGACAGAATATTACAGTGATTAAACAGGATAAACATACAACAATGATGTAAATAGATAATTCCTACAAATTTAAAATATAGCAATATATACATGTGTATGAAGTAATTGCAAGTGACTAGATTTTTAGTAAAATGACTAGATACATTGTACCATAGCTGCATCAGACCACCTGGGAAAAAGAATTAAATTAAAACAAAATTCAATTTAGAAATGCACTACGTGGTCATGACACATATTTGTTAATAATATAAAAATAACAATATATGTTAAATATTTTTGTAAAGATCGATAAGTGTTAAATGTTTTATTTTGGACGATGATTGTACACATATTAAATCGTGCATACTAAAAATATGTTTATTTTCAATGAACCTGTCATCTTCTAACGGCTTCTATCATTCAAACAAATTAGTATTGCATATATTGGGGAACCAGTATGGCATCAAGTGTGAGACTTTACAGACACAGCGAATATACAGATTGAAGAATCATTGTTTAACGTCCAGTGGCAGCCATCAAGTGCATATCAGAACGAGAACATGTTAATATGATATGAATATTATCCCTGCTTTGTACTAGACCGACACGCAGGGCCGGATTTTTAACATGCTAGCTCACGAGGTAACAGTCCTCAGGAAGACATATCACCCCACCCCACACATTATACTGACTCCAATCAGACCAGTCCTCTGCTCTTACTTCCCAGATGCATGTGCTTGGTGGAAAAACATCAAATATCAGTTGTAATGTCTTTCGTTTGACCATGCCGGGCATCGAACCCGCGACCTTCCACACTCGAGGCGAGCACACCATCACGTGACCACAAAGGCGGTCACAGCACATTTATGAGTTTACATGTGACAGTGGGGATGAGGCGGTATTGACGGCGGCAGCGAGACCATACTTTTCGGGAACCATACTTAGATTAGTGATTGAAAACCTTCAGGTTGGCTAATCTCCACATCACCAGGTGCCATAATTTAGGTGGAAACATAAAAGATTATCAAAAGAGCAAAATGCATTGTTAAGTGTTACCAAGATAGAATCATAAGCATTTAATCACTACTGTTTTTAACAAATTGTTTATCATTCCTTATGATCCGTACTATGCCCTGCAAATTCCAACCCCTGACATGTCTGAATAAATGTTGTATTATGGATACCAAATATCTTCATAAAGTGTTATATTTATGTTAAATACAAATTGAACAAATCGTCATAATATTGTAATATTTCCCATTTTGTAAATTATAAATTTCAAAATGTATCTACAACAGATTTTATAGATACATTTTGAAATTTATAATTTATAAAATGGGAAATATAACAATATCATCCAAAATGATACGCGTCACTTAAATATTTTGTCCCTTTAAGGCCAGAAAAATCAACTTTTATGAAGATAAAAAATTTTAAAGCCTTATGACATATTCTTATCATCTTATGTCAAAAATATAGTTTACATGTAAATAAATGTGTAAGCATTAACGCTTTGATATCGGAAACCTGTGCGTAGTTTTTTTTTTTTTTTTTTTTGGACTGAGCGTAAATCCAAAGTCTTTCTAGCGTTTTTAAGGTGCAAATGATGTTGATATCACTTTATCTGAAGGTCTGTGTTATAGAGTGCTGTTTTAAATTGCCTATATATGCAGAAGGAAAAGTCAGTTTTTAAGTTTATTCAAAGGTGACATTGTATTGAATGCAGTGGTCATATTTTGGGTACCCAACGCTAATTTGGTTCTCTGAATGTTCAAAAGTAAGCATTTTGGATGCCCAAGCGGCTTAATCATAAAAATGCAAAAGAAGTTTAATGAAAGACCTTTTCTCGCTGTATTCTTGTGACGGCCTGTTTGGATTTGAGCCCAATTAAAAACAATGAATAGTACAAAACCGTGTTTTGCTTGTCATTAATAAGTTGGCACCACTTTCCACTGATGAATTATTTCAGCATTTCTTCAAGCAAATACCAGTGATAACAAATTATAAATCAAGATCATCACATAGTCATTTCTCAAAAAAGGTGCCTCTCACTATCCATGCAGATATTTTTCTAGAAATCTGTATACGAATAATACGCAAGAGTAATCTGCAAAACAAAAATACTATAATATATACTAGTTAACAAAAGAAACGATACAGCGTAATGCATTTTTCATATATTTCAAATAGCTGTACTAAGCAGAAGAATAGACCGACAAGTCTGATTTTCACAGTAGATTGTTTTCTCATCAAAAGCATATGAATAATAATGTCTGTATGACAATAAATTTGAGTTTTTTCTACTGATTTAAGCCAATGGATTTTCATTTTACAAACTGTGTGTCGATTTTTTTCTCGATTTTCTGCAAATTTAATTTTAACCCTCTTTTGGAAATTTCCATTTGTCACCATTTCAAGTTTTATCCAAATTTCAAAATGAGACGCATTAGATCAAGAAATGAAGAAGCAAACCACTTTTTCCCTCATAATTAAGTTTTTTTAAGGAATTACTAAGATATTTTGTTCCAAACAAAATATCTTGGTAATTCGTTTATCGTTACTTTTGTTGACTAGTATATATATTTTTTCTTTTATATAATTTCAAATAGTTATTATTGTATAATCATAAGTTTTGTACTTGCTAAAGTAACCAAATGGTTTTATTGCAACTTATGTGATTTCAACACTTTTTATGAACATTAATAAATATGAATTAGACAGAACAATATAACAATAACAAAAAAATCTAATCAGTGTATTGTATCAGTGTACAGTAGTCTATAACGTGAAATATTATTCACATGTGCATTGTTATTGTTATTTTTGAACAACAGCACACATAAACATATATTAAGAAAAACACAATTCTGTTTGCCTTGGGCCCCAACACTAAATAATTTTATGGGCAAGTATAGCTAGAATCTTCTTTCAAGTATAAAAATGTGCCATTCTAAAATTTCATGGGCCATCACCATATGCATCAAAAGTTCTATGGCCCCTGCCACCATTTACCCCACCCCCTCCCAAATCAGTAAGAAAATACCAACATAGACATAAAATTTATTCAAAACTATCATTAAAATATTAATCATTTACCTCGTTACCAAATTACCTCAGACTAAAAAAACTCTAGCTGAATTTCCATCGTTGACAGTCGTATTGTTCTTTTAATTGTCAACGACACGCCCGTTTGATTGTGAAAAGGGGAATTGGTAGTGGGGCCAGCACATCTCATGTCACATGTGCTTGATCTAGATGTTGATGTTGATACACTAGAATACTTGTATGACTTTGAGAAATTAGTAGAAAATAATATCCCCTTAGAAAGAGTGACAAAGTGTACATGTGCTCCAAATAATTACGGAAACAGACTTTTAGAAATTTGCAAAAAGAACAATCTATATATTGCTAATTCAAGAGTCGGCTCGGATAGAGGTATCGGCAATAAGACATGCAGAGATTCTAGTGTGGTTGACTATATAATTTTGTCTTCTAATTTATTTCCACTTATACTAAAATTTGATGTTGAAGATTTTTTACCATTGTTCTCTGATTGTCATTGTATGATATCTTTCAGTTTTCGCTCAGAAACTCTTGGCAACATTTCCTCGAGTATTTCAGATAAAAATATCGATCCTGGTTATCGAAGATGGAAAAATGATAAGAAAACCGAATATAAAAGTCGTATAAGCGAAGATCCCGAAGGAATATTATCAAATGTTTTAACCAAACTTGATGAGTTATCCGCGAATAACAATATAACACAAATAGAAATGGACAACATCGTATCGGATATTGGTAAAAATTTCATAAATGCCGCCTCTGATATTTTTGGTAAAATTGGGAACCATACACCATTTAATAAACACGATAATTCTAAACCCTGGTATAACAGAAAATGTGCTAAATCTAGAAAAAAATTTCATAAAGCACGAAAAAAATATAATATTTCAAAAAATGCTGATAACAGACTTCATATGAGGCAAGCCAGTAAAGAACATAAAATAACCTTGAACAAAGCTTTCACTGACTTTCAACAAAAAGCCGCCGATGAACTTCGCAAAATATCCAAAAAAGACTCGAAAGAATTATGGAAAATATTGAATAAAATCAATAAACAGCAAAAAGACGAAAAATCTGATATATCACTCCAATTATTATATGAGCACTTCAGAAATTTGAACGAAACTGATGGCTCAGAAAACGATATTGACCTTCAGAATGATGTTATTGAAAATATAAACGATGAAGCTGAATTTCATCTGAATAGTCCAATATCTGAGACAGAAATTAGAAAGGTAGTTTCAAACTTGAAAAACGGAAAAGCATTTGGCAATGACAAAATTTTGAATGAATATATAAAAAATACTCTTGAGGAAATGATGCCAATATATGTTAAATTATTTAATATTATTTTAGACACAGGTATAATACCCGAAAGCTGGTTGACTGGAATTATGATAGCTATTTATTAAAATAAAGGCTCCAAAGACGATCCCAACATGTACAGGGGAATTACATTGAACTCATGTTTTAGCAAAACTTTTTCTGCGGTCCTGAATAACAGACTTAATAAATTTTCAGAACAAACTAATCTCATTTCTAATGCACAGGCAGGTTTTCGCAAAGGGTTTTCAACAATTGATAATCTCTTTGTTTTATATTCGCTATTAACAATTTATTTTTCTTTTGGTAAAAAATTGTTTTGTACTTTCGTAGATTTCAAAAGTGCCTTTGATACGGTCTGGAGGGCTGGGTTATGGCAAAAATTGTTAAAATCGAAAATTAAAGGAAAAATATTTAAAGTAATTTTTAATATGTATCAGAATATCAAAACCTGTGTCAAATTAGGAAATGAATATTCAGACTTTTTTATTTCATATGCTGGTGTTAAACAAGGAGAAAATTTGTCTCCTTTTCTATTTTCCTTATTTTTAAATGATTTAGAGACTTTCTTTACTGCAAACGATGTAGAACCACTTGGTGATTTATCTCTTTTATGTCAAGAAAAATTGCAGATATTTGTAAAACTGTTCATTATATTATATGCTGACGACACTGCACTATTTTCCGAAACTGCAGAGGGGTTACAAAAATCACTTGATGTTTTTGAAAAATATTGTGAAGAATGGCGACTTCAGGTTAACATTAGTAAAACAAAAGTTGTTGTTTTTAGTAAAAGGAAATTTAGACCCAGAAATGCATTTGAAATTAATGGAGAAGAAATTGAGATTGTAGATTCTTACACTTATCTTGGAATACTCTTTAATTTCAATGGTAATTTTTGTAAAGCAAGGAAAAAGTTGGTTGATCAATCCCAAAAGGCTTTATACGCTCTCCGCAGAAAAATTAAAAACATTTCCATCCCCGTCGATTTACAGTTAAAATTATTTGACTCTTTAGTTAGCCCAATTTTATTATATGGATCAGAAATATGGGGTTTTGAAAATACAGACATTATCGAAAAAGTACATTTACAGTTTTGTAAAAGCATTTTAAAGGTGAGAAATAGCACCCCAAACTACATGGTTTATGGAGAATTAGGCAGACTTCCTTTAAACATAATGATTAAACGTAGATTTGTTGTATATTGGAACAGTTTATTGACGGACAATAACAAATTATCGTCTATCATGTATAAAGTTATGTTTTCCATGCATTTGAGAAATCCAAATAAATTTAGGTGGATATCGTTTGCTAAATCCACCTTGGACGATATGGGCCTAAGTTTTATGTGGAATGATCAAATACCTATGGATAGAAATATATTGAAAAATCTTGTCGATCGACAGTTAAAAGATCAATTTATTCAAACATGGTTTTCAAATCTTAATAACTCTTCGAGAGGCGAATTTTATTTTGAATTTAAAAACGAGTTTATGTTAGAATCATATTTGTTAAAACTGAAACAAGGTGACATATACCAAATCGCAAAACTGAGGTGTTCAAATTTGAAAATACCCATGGAAACCGGTAGATGGACTAGAACACCAAAAGATCAGAGAATATGTCATCTTTGTGGACAGGGAATTGGAAACGAATTTCATTATCTCTTTTTATGTCAAAATGCAAATATTAAAGAAATTCGAGAAAAATATATACCGAACTATTACATTGTAAACCCACAAGGTTATAAATTAAAACGGCTTCTTACATACTGTCACAAAGAACTTTATAAGAATCTTGCTTCATTTATTAGAAATCTCGCTAAAGTACTGTAATACACCCAACTTTTTCCCGTTTAATTTATTTAAAGGTGTATTATATTTTGTATGGTATTGATACTTGTATTGTGGTTATATGTATTTGTGAATTGCTATGTAATTATATTGTCCTCTTGTACACCTATGTGTCTGAGGTTATCAATAAAGTTGTCTTGTCTTGTCTTGTCTAAATAATCTTTTATACCAATTTTGATGCACGATTCAGAATATCTTTTCAATTTTAGTTTAGCCTTATTATTTTCGTTACTGCATCAAGGATTTCGGGGCCGGATTACCGATTTCACAAAAGCATTAGCCCCCTTTTCGATATGCAATGGGTCAGACACTGTATTCGTTAGTTTGCGTCAACGACGTCAGGCTTTTATACAAATCCTTCGTTGATTTTTAATTTGTGTGGTTAATCGACAATCTCGGTGTCTGTTTGATTGTTTCGTCCAATCATTGTGTATGACTCCATCGTTAAATATCTCATATTGTATTAATTATTTTTCTAAAACATTTAGCAACCGAATTTTTATGCAGCCATTACCTCGTGCAAAGAAGAGTAGGAGACTTGGTGGTTACTTAATCATCTTTGCGCTTTTAGTTAGCGGTAATTATTTCAAAGCATCAAATTGGCCCAGCAGGCGGATCACATCTTTGCGATGATTCAATAAAACGTGAAATTCAAAAAGTTGGCTACTTTACCTCCTTGATATAGTTTCATTAATTTTTTTATTGAAAACAAAACTGATACAACTACAAATTAATTAATTGCAACTAGAACTGGCTTTTTTCATAAAAAGAATATTCTTTTTTTATCTTCTAATCGCTTTACGTAAACATGGTGAATAGAAAAACATCAGGAGGATGGCAAGTTTCCGGATAATTCTGATTCCAGAAGCGGTCTCCAGTCAAAACCTTTCATTTAATAGTATAGTTTAATAAAGGCAAAACAGTATTTTTTATGTAAATTTTTAATTCGGAAAGACCTTCATCAGACATTGAAAAACGTGAGAAAATATGTTAAGAACATGATTTATGTGTGTGGAGGATCTTGTTGAGAAGGAAAAACATTTTTCAGAAATACCACAATTTGTCTATTGACATATAGGAAGACACCTTCTCCAAAGAGCAGATAACTCTGTAAATGTGAGACGACTTAGATGTATCAAAATGGAGAATAAGATGCAGGTGGGGTGTTACTAAAAGGCGGAAACGGAACGGAAACGGAAAACTTCACGATTTTTATTTAAAAATATAATAATTACATTGTGACGTAATAACATGCTTCTTAACCAATAACATTGCGACACGTAGTTAACAAGCTGTCTTTTATGTCTAAATGAAAATCAGCAGCACGAGACACCTGTGTACTAATCAATTACATATTATTGAGCGAAATTGATTATTACCGCGTGCATTACTTAATATTATCAGATTAAAGTATTTTTGCATTAAAATGTAATTATAAAAACTGAATGCATCTTTTTGTAGCTTCATGTGCATGTCAAAGTGTGGACCGAAGGCACCGTGATTTTTTGTATGAAGCGCTTCATACAAAATGTGCTTCGGTCCACACTTTTACATGCCAATGAAGCTACAAAAAGATGCATTCAATTTTTAATTAATGAATGTTACATGGTTACATGTATATACTCTTAATGCCAAGAAGCCGGGTATAATCGACATAATATGCATAAGCAACTATATCGGTCATAATTAGGTTAGGCAGGAACTGTATATGAAGTTAGTATTATATGATCCCTGGGTTAGGTAACTCTGTTTAGACTTATTGACTGGTTACCCAATTATCTTGTATTGGCCCCGTTCATGTCAGGCAATTATCGTACTTCGATACCTCTGTATTGATTATAGCACGCACCCATCGTCCTCACTTTAAAATACTTTTCATTTGAAATATGTAGTAACATTTCACATGGATTGAAATTGTGACATTAATTTATAATATGAAATTCATCACCAATTATATAAACTGACAAAAGTACATAATAACACGTAATAAAGGGTTATGGTGCAATTTTTTTTTCATTTTTAAGCCCCTGATTTGATTTTTATCTGAGTAATTTTAATTACATGTAAGGAAATTTGTTCTCCACAATTAACATGGTGTGTTTCGGGTAATTATAACTAATTAACGATTTGACATGCATATTGTACCATGACTGTCCGGATGTTTATTATTCCAACACACAGGTACATTGTATGTATACAGGTAAACCGTTTGCTGACCCAAAACAGCGTGATTTCATATTTAACGCTACATTTTTTTAAAGATATTCAATGAAAGTTTGCATGCATGGTTGTTCTTTAGGTATACCTGCAAAACAATAACAATCAATTTTATTGCCATGAAACATATATTAACAGTTTTTGACAAAGACATGTCAATGATCTGTAGACCTAGGTCAGACCCTGAAATAAATTTTTGACGTTTATCTGCCAGAGCGCAAAATATTCAATAAAGAAAATTAATTTATATATGCATGCAGCTGTTTTCAAGGTTATTGTATTTGTGGTGAGGTTGATGTTCAAGGTGAGTGATTTAAGCTCTTTCATAGCTTCTTGTTGGTTTTTTAGCTCACCTGGCCATGGATCAAGATTTAATGCCATCATAATGCATCCGTCTGCGATCACCCGTCGCCGTTGTCTTCAGCTAAGTGTTAAAAAAGAAAACAAACCTTCTCTAAAACCATTGAAACTTGTTAGACATTGTCTCTCAATCATGGGATGCTGGCTACATGTAAAATCATAGTAAAAATAGTCAACCTTTTCTGCAAATAATATGAAAACGAAGGCAACTATCAAAGTTTTCACATAGACATTTTTAACTTTATTTTTTGGTTACGTAGATCTGTCATTGTGCAAAACTCCGTTTCAATTGGACATCCAGATTGATTTATTGCCATTGAAATAACAATTTTTGTAAATTTTAATTGCCTTAACCATTTCAATGCAAACAAATGGAGATAAATAATCAATGTAAGGATAAAAGTTGCTCAGCTAAGAAAGGGTCGTCATTGTGCAAACTTTCATTATATTGTACTAGTAGGAGACTCGACTCCTCCACACTTTTCAATTCTTAATTGTTTATATATGGTGCCCTGCCTTTAATTAAAAAGCATAGCCTTCGGGTCTCTGTGTCTGTTCGTCCGTCCGTCCGTTCTTCCTTCCCAAGTCCGGTTTACCTACGGGTTTAAGTTTCGTTCCCGCAAAGAAAGTATGTTATCATCAACAAGCTTTATCATACGTGTGCATCAAGATATGAACAAATGAAAATTTTAGGGATGGCAACGTGTACCCGAATACTCGAGTATCGCTCGGAAGGTCCGAGTATCGAGTGCCAATTTTAGTTCTACGATCTTTCTTTTTTTACGTAACAATAAACAGATCATACTGCCTTTTTATGCGTCTAATTGTCCAGATAATTAACTGTTTTACTGTGTACACATCACATGTTAAATAAACAAAACTAATCAGTGTGCTGTTTATTCTTTATTTCTTAATTAACAAACCTAGACCCTTGAAATAATTTTGAGCAATATTTAATCAAATGGCCATTAATTTCTTGTGATTCTAATGAGTAATAATTTACATTTTCAACGTTATAGACCACTGATGTTTGGTCACTGTACGTTTTCATAACACATTTGTTCGAAATTAAGGCCGAAAAACAAACACAGATGCAACTTAATTTTCTGTTGGAAAAGAAAATTCTAAATATCTTTTGAAACGTTGAGAAAATTTAAAAAGGTTTTTTTTTATATCAAATTATTAGAGTTTTATGCATTAAAAAATGCTACGGCGGCCTTTTTAGAGCGTATTTCGTACGCAGACATGGTACGCGGTACGCAACACATGCAGTATACTGTACGCAGATGCAAATTTTGCACAGAATAACAGTTTTCAAACTGTAATTTAAAACGTACGCTGGATTCAAGCTGTTAATTTATAGCGTATTCCGGATTCAATCGTGAGGGGTGTTATAGCCCCACACTTCCGGGCTATGTACTAATACTCTATATGCAGTCGGTAAATTCTCCCCAAATCCCTTATTTTTCTATCGTTCTCACTTTTTTTGATATTTCTTCCTCGCTTGCAATTAGTTGATAAATAATCTTAAATGGTCATTTTTAATTCTCTTGTCCGACGATGATGTTCGTTAACATCGACTCACTGTCCGACTGTTGTTCGTTAACATCGACTGTTTTTTATATATAACTAGGTCTTATTTTTTTATATTACAATTGAAGAACAACTGAAGGTTGCACGTTTTTTTTATGGAAATAATGTAATTTTTCCGTTCCCGTTTCCGTATTCCGTTTCCGTTCCGTTTCCGTTCCGTTTCCGCCTTTTAGTAACACACGTGCAGGTGGTATGTTTTGAGAATCCTCCGCCTTTACCCGCGTGACTAAGTAGTGGAACTCTCCTATGTCACTGGTTGGCTTTCCAGCTGTTTAAAGTGTATTAAAGCAATATGTTTCAAATAATTTTTTTTTCAGAGAGGCTTTTTTGGGGGGCGGGGGGGGGGGGGGGGACTCTTTTCATATTTTTTTAATTTTTTTTTGTAATCGGTCATTTTTCCTCCAATCTTTTCAGTATTCATTTTTTCTTATATTTTTGAAGGCCTTTATTCTGTATTTTTAAACCATTATTCTCCATTTCATCACCCTTATTATAACAATAAATTGTTCGTTTACTGTTATGTTGAAAATTTTATATTTAACATTTTTTTATGATATTTTAATTATTATATTTATTTATCTTGTCCTAATTTGTTTTGTGTGGCCTTATAACATGTACAATATGCTTACATAATACTTATAGTTGTTTCCCAAATAATTTTATAACTGTGCAGTTTGGAAATCACTGGAACAATCATAGATACTGATGGAATGATTAGAACTTTCTATTTGACTTACATGATAATTCTGGAATGATTATAATATACGACGTGTAATTCGAACTTCTACCGTATTCTAGAAGTTTCCGTTCTACAGTTTTCTAGAGATTTCCGTGACAACTATATATATACAGACACTAAAGTTAGACTTTCAGATTAGACATTAACATTCTTGTGTTCTCAGATGTTGGATTGACACTTTTATTTACGTTAACTGCATCATACTAGATTGTGAATTATTGGACATAATATTCTGTTTGGATTCCCGCAACAGTGACGAGAAGAATTCCGGATAAAGAAAAGTCAAAAGGATCGGACACATATATTTTAACAGTTAAGTTGACATTTCAATATGTATAATATTTCTTGTAAACTTGTATATAATAAATCTTGTTAAATTTTATTATTGATTTGTGTCTTTTGTTGGCTACAATTAAAAGGTGGTTTCCGGCCGTAACAATTTTCATATGACGTAGTCAAATTTAAACAATTATAAGATATATTCATACATATTGATTTATTTACAACATCAAGTTTCCTGTTTCCTGTGAACGAAAGTATAAGCAATGATTTTATATTTTTTTTTTATTCATTAGGGTAAGTTATTTTTTAGTATTGTACAAAAAAACAAAATATTGTAACCAAAGTTATAATTATGGAGCATTTCAAAATGTACCATCATTTCACCAAACTTTTTTAAAATAACAAATTATATACCCAAAATAACAGTTAGTCTCTTTTTTCATGTCATTTATAAATTCTTGTTTTAAAATAAGTTTGGTTTTCGGTCTTTCAAATGTTTCGGTTTTAATGCTGCTGATGAGAAGTAACTCTTTGAAATGCGTCGTATACAGCATAGTATAAATTTACTATATCTAATATTAGTATCTTTGGATTGTTATTTCAAAAATGTATTGAATATAGTCATGGTAGGAAAAGATGACAATAGATAATTATATTGTGTATTGATATGACCATATAAGGTAAACGTCACTCTGTTGAAAGGATTTGGATATGTAATGCAAGGGTTTGAACAATCAGAAGTTTGCAGTGATGACCAATATCTTATCAATCTAGTCTCTTTGTATTTATCACAGTTTTGTTGTTTCTTAGAGCTATAATTCTTACATGTATTTCAATTCAAAATAAAATGTTGGTATTTACTAAGAATAGAACAGATTTAATATTAAATAGTAAGCAGTGATCTCCCGCAATAAAGTTTCCCAGGGAAGATAATAGCATTGTTTTCCTTTAAACTTAAGGGAAATAATTACAATGAACCACCTCCCCCTGTTGGTAACTTGGTTCAGTGAGTGAACATGGCTGCCAAATGTGTTTATAACTGTACAAGTATTTTTAGAACAAGATTCTTCCTGATGAGTACATAGACAATAACTGCATTTACTTGATATAAAATCGATAAAGGAAGAGGCTTAGAATCGGGTGAAAATGCGAAGGTTTTCCAAGCATTTACTCAGATTCGTGCCGAATTCGTATAAAAAATTTTATGTGAAGTCACTGCACTGATATTGTCTTTATACTGCAATCTTTGGTGACGTTAATTGGTGTTAGTACCAATTTCAAAATTATTTACAGCGTGTTTTACCCTCAAGAGGTCCCAATTGAATTCACCTTTTCAGAGATCGATGTACCATGGAAAGTCGTGTAATATAATTTAAAATAAAGGACAATTTGGCTGCAAATATTTTATTCAACAATGAAAAATAAGTAATAAGTAATAAGGCGGGGGAGGGGGGGGTTGCAATTTGTTCTAAAGAGTTTAGTCAGAAAGTTTTTTCATTCCAATTTAATATTTGCCTTCTTTAAAGCAAAATTAATATTTTTTCTTAACTTCTCCTAATGGCATTATTGTTTACGCTGTAAAATGCAAATTCCAAGCGCACGCATAAATGACCACGTGATTCTGATAGATGTCCCGGATGTTACATGCAACGTTACCATGGTAATAACCTCTGTAATTATCGGCAAACTTCGGAAACGCTTTTTCATAAAGGTCGCATACAAACAACAAGATGGATTTAAACTTTGGAAAGATACATCTATGCAATTTGGGTTTAATTTAGTTGCCATAAAATTATGGGAGTGTTATTGCTGACCTTTTCATTTAACAGAGCGACAGTATTCTACTATCAGCTATGAGAACCGTGGCTGTTTTTTAACAGTTAAAACGAGCACATTCTGACCATATCTAAATCATGAATCGTCAAACCAAAATTCGTAGTTGTAGAAAGTGGTCACCATTGTATTGGCTTGGTACCCAACACCTTGACAAAAATAAATTTGACTCGTTTAATTTTCATAAAATTATTAGGAAATATTTACTTTGACCTGTTGACATAAATGTTGATTTTTTTAGTAAAGAGAATTTTACACTTCACGAGAATAATTTCATTGAATATATAGCAGTTTTGCAAACATCAATTTTAATCATAGAGAAGCTTAATTTCTCTTTACTTATTAAATTTGATTAAAACGCTCTGATGATTTTTAAGAGTTATCTCCCTGTAGTGTTGAGTACCACCTTAGAGTATGTTTTATAAAGTGTGGTCTGGGTACTCATAAAACCGGGTTATCGCCAGCGATATTCAGAATCTGTACTGACAGACTATCCTGACTCTCTGTTGTGTTTATGTTTATGTTTTGTGATCTTTTGTCTGAGGCTCTGCCTATACTAGTATACTGTGAATTTATTTAATTTCGCTCGCATCAATTTTGGTGGATTGAGAAAAAAAAAGACATATTCGTGGGGTTTTAATTTCGTGGATTTCAAATTTCCCGAAAATAAATAAATAAATAAATGAATAAATAACGATAAAATAAAATTTACAGTAGTTATTATTGGTGAAAGTTAAGTGAAGCTAAATATAAAACAAGCTATTTACTTTGAAGCGTAATCAACAAGGTCAATGATATAGTTTATCTAAGATTTGATTTCTATTAAGTTCAGATTTTTTTAGGCTTAATCAAAACACTATGGTCATACTTAGAAAAAAAGCCAAAGAAATTAATAATTTAAAAATTTAATTGAGTAATAAAAACCTTATAATTATCGTGAAAAATCTGACCTCAAATAAACACTTTTACTACGAAATCGTTCCTCACCAGAAGTGAACATAACGTACACTGTTTAAAGTACTTCTCTATTTTCATTAATTATCTAATCCTACATTCCATCTTGTTTTGAAAACTAGCATCTTCCTTCCCTAACAAAATGGACATTCACACTCCTTAAAGGGATAGATCAAATTTTCTCCAAAATTAACATACCTATTGCAAATATACTTAATTATATATTTGTTCAAAACGTCATTCCGATATTTACAGTAATAAAGAAATAAGAAATTGTCTTAATAAATGAAGCACTAAATTTTCGGCCATCTTGCCGACAAAAAGATAGGTGGTGACGTCACGACATACAAGATCTATCCTAAAATTAATGAGGATTTTTCCACAGCATGCTACCATTTACTTACGGGTCGATAATTACGAAATCATATCGATTGTATCACAGGTTAATCTGTATCGGTTATTTGTTCTAACTTTACCAAACCTAATATTATGTGAATTAAGATAAATTGATTCGAAAAAATAAAGAACTGAAATAATTGTACTCAATTCAAAACATCAAAAACAATTTCTATAAGATTTTATAACTTCTCACAGGTAAACAGTGATAACGCTGAGTATTTACATTTTGAATTAATTAACGGTGATAATTGCAGGAGAATGACAAACGTGATTTTAATTTTCCGATTGTAAATTTCCACTTAAGATACCATGGGATGTAAATTTCACAGTTGATTTGTTACTGCCTTGACATGTGAAATATTCGACTCATTTCTCAGCAGAACCAGATTGCCATTACTTAAACCTCTAAGACAGGGTCATTAAAAATATGTTAATTTTACAAATCCTAAAATTTTACTGTCGTCATGACGAATTGATTGGCCGATACGTAGATTCTAACCAGCATTTAAGACTATACGTACATATTATCTGCATTTTGACAGCTAGATATCGTAAAATATCCCGTGAACCAGAACGAGTCCCTAATCTTCATATTCTGTCGAGCGGGGTGATATTTTACGACATCTAGCTGTCAAAATGCAGATAATATTTTTATCATCTTAATTACTTATCTGAAACGTAAATATTTGTAAACGTTCTGAATTCTCACATTTTGGCAGGAAAATTATGGATTCTTCATCGCAACGACAAGTTTTCAGTTACGTTGTTTACCATACAAATAAGTATATATTTCCTGAATGTTCATGTAAAATATCTTATAAACGATATAAAAACCGACATTAAGGTGTGTTTTCATGTTTTAAAAAACAAAATCAGTCTGGAAATCTTTGTTCATGATTTTCCGGGAAACTAAAGCACTCGCTTTCAAACTTGCAACCTCGTTGACGTCATAGTCCGTCTCCATTCGCGAAACAATTTTTGACTAAAATATGCGCAACGTAAAATAATATTTCAAATTTAACCAAGGAGACGACATATTTAAACAACATTTAGTCGTTTTTGTACTAATTCAAGCGAAAATATGGACACATAAAAATAAAACATAAGTTTAAAAATTTTATTTAATCGCAAATAATGAAATGCAGTAAGAAGAGCGGAAAGAAGTCCAAGCAGACATTATCAGCGTCGAGGAAAGACACATTTTGTTGATGTCACTTTTAGAAATTTCTTCATCATTCATTCAAATAAAACGCCATAATATAAAAAAGGAACATTAAATCTTGTTATATTTATTAATATTTTGCAATTTTGAAAGCTATTTGATAAGTTCTAAGCAGCCAAACGTTGGGAGAATTTGTTGATAAGTCCTGCTGACTGTTGATAACTCCTGCTATGCGCACGCGCTTCTTGATATGAATTTTTCGGAGCTGCTCAACAAGCTGGTAGAATCACAGGGAAGGATGATAAAGCTATATTCTTCTGTAAGATTTCACGTCCTTCTGTAACTGACAGCTCACAAGGCTTGACACTATACTGGATTTTACTTACTGGAGCAGAACATGATTACCCTTCCGGAGCACCTGATGTAACTCCGGATTTTTAGTGGGAGTTCACATTGATATTGCTTTAGTTTATTGCTGTCTGGTTCTTATATTATATAGCTTGTTTAGATTATTATACCCCACTCCAAAGAAGAGTAGAGTATACTGTTTTACCCCTGTGGTAGCAATGTCAGTAAACGCCAGGTGGAGCTGTTTTGGGGCAAGTTATTTGAAAACTGGATTCCGCTTCTTCATAACCTTTTCTAGCCTATTTTGGGACCAGTACACTGTAAATAAACTGTGGTTTCTGCCCAGTGGCGCTCCTAGCGTTTACTGACATTGCTACCTGTGGTTCCGTTCGTGAGTCGGTCTGTCCATAACAAAGTTTTTTGTCACACTTTTCTCAACAACTCATCACAGCCGCTTGATATTTTGTCACAAGCCTATAGGTACGCCATGTCATGGAATACGTTTCCGGACCAACGCGACATCAACTTCAATTCAAAATTTATATTTCTATCAGTTTTAAAAATCTTTCAGCCGAAACTCCATTGCTCGTCTATAACCAATGTATGACAATTCATTTATCAAAAGAACCGCTTTGGTGGTCTCGTGATAGCGTTCTTGCCTCGCCTCGGCCGGGTCAAACCAAAGACATTCAAATTAGTATTTGCTGTTTCTCCGCCAAGCAAGCGGCACCTAGGAGTAAGAGCAAAGGAATGGTCGGCCCGGAGTCCGTATAATGTGTCCGAGTGGGTGATATTTCTTCTTGTGGATAGTTACCTCGTGAGCTAGCACCTTAAAAGTCCGGATCAGCGTGTCGGTCTAGTACAAAGCAGGGATCTTATTCATATCATATCAACATGTTCTTGTCTTGATATGCACCTGGTGGTTGCCACTGGATGTTAAACAATAATTCATCCATCCATCCTACACCAAAAGGTGGTATGCAATTACCTTATAAAGAATTTTAACTACTCGACCTGGAGATGAGAGAAAATGTGACTTTACAAGATAGAGGCAACTGTTATTGTTTAAGGATGCTCGCTGGTCATGTTTTGGTCTTTTTGTCAGATTTTTGGAATCCTCGGGTTTTATCTATTTCTTAAACATGAAATTTTTTGCCCATGAACCCCCACTTTTTCTTTTATAATTCAATCATATATACCTTAAAATGGTATTTGACAAAATTTTATGAAATCCTTTTATTTTTTCATACATTTTTGAGAGACTGAAGTTGCCAATGCAAATACAATGAAAAATCCAGTGAAAACCCATTTCATGCAAATTTTCAAGGCTCTAAAATGAGCACATGAACATATATGTTTTTTCTTGCTTATTTGTTTACTATTCATATGTTCTCTCAAACTAAAACGCCTATTTCAAATCCTATTTGTTTCCTATTAGACCAGCAATCATCTTTAATGCCATAGCTTTTGCCAATTTAGTATTTTGCTAAATATATGTATTTTTTAGAGTCATCGATACTTATCTTTGGTCTATAATCTTCCGACTTTGTAAAACTGTATAAATTGTCTTCATTACCTTTTTGTTTATTTAAGTTTTTGGTTAACTAAAATTCATTGTTTACTATAAATATCTGATTGACATTACGCTTTACTTTATATGATGTATATACAGGGAAGATATGAAATACTGATACGGAATTTAAAAAAGGTAAGAGAGCATACCATTAATTGTCGTTTGTTAGGCTGGAAGTACCCTTATATCCCACAATGATCTAACTTATTAAGGTAGAAGGTACCTAATTGGGCTATATTTCAGATGAAAAAAAAATTTAAATGTATCTAGAGCACGTTAAAGTGCATCTGAATTTTAAAAAATGATGTATTTCACTATAAATAATTCCCAAAATATTCTATTTCAATGTGAAACTTTATAGACTGGATTTCAGCTTCGCTCTTAAAAGGTAAATCTTAAACTTAAAATTATTATTTTGAAAAATCCCTTCAACACAATTTTTTAAATGAAATATTAATTCCATTCAAACTCTCTTTTTATTGATATAAATTTTATTAGGGTAAATATTTATTTTTAGTCTATTAAATTGATTACCATATGTAAAGTAAAAAGAAACGTCAAAAGGCCAAAATAAGCGTAACGTCGTCATAATGCCGCGATGTAAAATTTTGAGTTTAAGCAGTTTTACAGACAGAGTACATAAATTTAGTTAAATATACGAACACTTATTTAGTATCAATAAAGCAGGAAGGTAAATGATAGGTTATTTTTGTGGAGAATTCTAGGGATGTATTCCAAAATGACGATTTAAAGTGAAATAATTATTTTTTCGACTGTTTTTCATTGCAATATACAGTAACATGATTCAAATCAATCTTAAAGATGAATTTTAAAAAATCGATTTTTAGATGCAGTTTGTAATAATCTAGCTTCATCGTCTTCATATAAAACTTCATTTAAAAAAACAGAAATATACCGGATGTAGGTACTTCCTACCTTTAATAACCATTTTAAAAATGTGTTATTAGATGATTACATAATAAGACTTGTAATACTGGAATAAAAGAGGTAAGCAAATATCGCCTGTGTTGACTTTCTTTATGTCTGATATCGGTGTAAGATCTTTATCAGAGATACAGACCCTCACTTCTCTAATTCTGTGCGCATTTATACATCTCTTGATCAGTTTTGTTAAATGCTCGTGAAATATCCCGCCAAAAAAACGTTCGGAAGAACTCTCGGAGTTTTTCATTGTCATTAGAAAAAAAAGATTCTAAAGCTCTTGACGCGTTAATTATGAAATGTATCCAATCTCGATAATTATATTTAAATTTTTTAAAATGCTTGGACAAGCCTCGCAGTTTAAAAATGAAAATTTAATTATTTCGAGTTGATAAATTTCATAATCAACTGGTCATCGTTGGAGAATCTAATAGCTGTTGCAATCGCATGTGAGAAATGTTTCTCTCTTTCACGGGTTCAGTAAGGAGTGAATCAATGCCAGTAAAAATACATGTACAACTAGTAAATGATGATTTCGAATTGCAGGGAAATTATGATCCGTCATTATACATAAATCAATAAGACATTTAAGGATGCTCGCTGGTCATGTTTTGGTCTTTTTGTCAGGTTTTCGGAATCCTCGGGTTTTATCCATTTCTTAAACATGAAATATTTTGCCCATAAACCCCCAATTTTTCTTTTATAATTCAATCATATACACCTTAAAAAGGTATTTGACAAAATTTTTTGAAATCCTTTTTATTTTTTCATACATTTTGAGAGACTGAAGTTGTCAATGCAAAGACAATAAAAAATCCAGAGAAAACCCATTTCCTGCAAATTTTCAAGGCCTTCTAGCTCTAAAATGAGCACATGAACCTATATTTTTTTCTTGCTTATTAGTTTACTATTCATACGTTCTCTCAAACTAAAACACCTATTTCAAATCCTATTTATTTCCTAATAGACCAGCGATCATCCTTAATACTAAACTCAGACTGATAATAAACGGGCAAGAAGTTTTTGTACATGTAAAATTATCAACGGTTAGACATATTCCACACATAAGACATTTTAGAGATTAAACATGTTCCGAAAGTACTGTAAATTCGGAAATTATTGCGATGCTTTTATTATTGCGAAATATGCGACACGGTTGTAATCGCAATATTTTACACTCGTATTTTGGAATGTTTTATATGAATGAAGTGGGAATTTTCTCAATATCGCAAAAATTAAAATCGCACTTCGGTCTAAATGACAAAATCGCAATAATAAATGCACGCAATAATTTCTGAATTTGCAGTAAATATTATTGAAAACTGTTTGGTCTTACTTAAGACAAATACATTATTATGTAGCATATTGTTATATCATAATATCAGGATGAAAACAAACCAAACTTTAAAAAACACAACTCTTTGACTGTGTTTATAAATAATTTATTAATATTTAGTATGGGGTATTCATTTCAGGGACCACTATGCAGACACAGGATGATTGGAATAGGGTATAGTATTACTATAATTATAGTATAGCCCTTTTCAGAAATTAATTTCCGGTATCACGATTCTGACTCTAAAATTATAATTTGAAGCAAGTTATTCCCACTTCCTGGGATGTTCCGGGACGTAGTACTGGTTCGCTGCAATGAAGAGAAAAGGATTAGCTGTTTTTAAAACTTGTTAATTTGCACGTAATGTTTGGTTTATATAAATTTGGGAACTACTTACGATCTATTTGCTTCCAACATATTGTAATCAAAAATGAGTATAAAGCTGGACATATTTGTATATCAAAGTAATAAATGATTTCTATTTAGAGATAGTCTATGATTCAATTTTTGTACTTCCACAAATAGTTCGAGGGTTCAGAGCAAAAAGGTGCTATCTGCATTTTTCACATTTTTTTACCTTTTCATATAAAAGTATGCAAAAAGATCAACTCCATATTGTATAAAAATATCTAACATGTTGATATACTAATTAAACTAATAATATTAATTAACAAAAGGGGCCATCTGCAATTGAGAGAAAAGTTAAGAGCAAAAGGATGCTATCTGCCTTCCATGTAGAGCAAAAAGGTGCTATCTGCCAGATAGCACCTTTTTGCCCTCAGTAACTGATTAAATATTAAGATAAGAAAAAGCCATGTGTTATTAATTTTATTACTTAACATCCTTTTTCTACATGATGCTGATATGTAACATATGTGTATGAATGTGTATCTATTGAGGCAAACAGAAAAATTTAAAAGACAAAGAAAATTAGTTTATAAAGGTAAGTGATTTACTATAATTATAATGTTTTAATTAATGGGAATTTTTCAATTTTATCTATTTCAACACAATTAAATTCATAAGATTATGACATAAAAATAACTATAAACAAAAACAACAACTCATTGCAGAATATGTTGAGGGTCTACACGGGTGTGCTAATAAAAGTACTGTTAAGTACTAGGATTAAATTCTGTTAATTATGAAATGAAAATATGCAAACTCATTTTAGTATATTTTAAGGATAAAAATATAAGCATCCTTCTTTTGAAATAAATATACTCTTTAATCTGAAGATGAATGACAGATTGAGGGTCTACAGAAGTATGCAATTTATGTTGTTATACTATTGGACTGATAGCATAAAATAAGTCTGAATATAAATAGAAAATAAAAGTGGAAATATTTCAATTTTTCAGATGGAGGGTGAGGAGGAATGGTCAGACTGGTCTGACTCAGAACTACTGAAAATTCATAACTTTTATGAATCAAATCGTGGAGAGTCTACATGTGAACCATATGATACAACAAGTGACAGTCTAAGTCAACATACGAAGAGCCCTGGAAATGGTGACAATGAATCAAATCATTGTCTTTCTGATAAGTCTGAAAGTGGACCATCAAATATTTCAAGTAAACGATCATCAAATACAATAAGAGACAGTCCAAGTCAACATAAGGAGAGTCCTGGGAATGGTAAAAATGAAACCAATGACTGTCAATCTAATACATCCAAAAGTGGACCATCCAATACTTCAACAGAACAATCATCTTATGCTACAAGGGATACTTGTGATGGAAATCAACACGAAGAGGGTCAGTTTGAACCAAACAATACGAAAGTGCAGCATGAAGTTTTTCAGTCAAAAAACCAAAGCAAAGTTCAAAACAATACAAAACCAGCAGAAAATAATGAACATCGAAATTTAGTTGGATATACCTCTAATGAATCATCAACTGACGATACACCACTCATAAAGCTGACTAAAAACAAGCAAAGGCTAAAGAAACAAGATGCTCTGAGAAAAAGCGCTTTGAAAAGGCTGTCAAATGCTAAACGTTATATAAACAATTTTCGTGACAAACGTACAAAAGCAAGCAATAAAATACCAGTACCCAGAAAAAAACTTTACTGTTTCCGTGAAAGACAAAACTTGGTGAAACAGACATTTATGCCGACGAGTGATTTGTCTGATGAATCAGGAGATGAACTGTATAAGCCAAGTAGAAAGGATCTTCAATCCTCAGACTCAGACATGACATCTGAAAGGGACTCTGTCAGTGAACCAGAATCCATATCTAGTATACGGTTGGCAAAACCAAAACAAAGGCATCGGGACAAAAATTGGAAAAGAAAAGGGAAAAGTATAAAAAAGAAGTCTGAAAAGAAAAGGAGAATTATACATGTTACTGGTTCGAAGAGGGTAAAAAATCAACACAGGTCAGGACCCTGGAAAATTAAAGAAAAAGAAAGGCATGCAGAAGCAGTCAGAACAAACTTAACAGAAACAGAAGCCATTAGGTTAAGCCAAAAGGCAGCAATGAATAGAACAATTGTTCTTAAATACAACACCCTTAGATTAGACAACCTCCTACTCAGTAATGGATTGAAAAGAATTCCAACAATAGCAGATGGAAATTGTTTTTTGTCAGCAGTTTTAAGGCATATCTCACCAGAAGGGCATGACATGAATGTTCAAATCCTTAGGGAAAAGCTGGTTGGACACATTTCTAGTAAGGATTACCACTACAAGAAGTTTATATCTTTTGACAATGAAACAACTGTTGAGGGAAAAAATAAAAAATTTGATAATTTATTGCAAGATTTTAGTATTGAGGGGCATTGGAACAATGAACTTGCTGACTTCATGCCTTTGGCCTTAGCTAATATGTACAAAAGACCATTAAGGATATATTCAAGTATGGTGTCAAATTCAGTTTATGACATTATTCCTGATTTACAAGACCATGAACATTCACAAGAGTATATCAAAGTTGCTTTAACTGCAATAACAGGCCAAGAGCATTATGATGCAGTATGTCATTTGGATGAAGTTCTTGAAAATACCTCTCAAGCAAAGCAATCTACAGTAGGTGACTGCAGTCCACCGGCCATGAATAATGAACGAACACCTGTGACAAATAAAAGGAAAAGGAGTGCTTCAATTACACCAAGGAAACGTGCAAATTATAAGAGTCCTGTTAAGAAACAACTATTTCGAAAGAAGAAAAAGAATCAAGAAGTTTGGAAAAGAAATGTAAGACAGTTTAACAGAGTACATGGTTTACCATATACTGGTTTAACAGGAAAAGAAAAGGATGAAATATCGTGACTGTTCAAAATGCAAATTTAAATGCTCTGTTAAGATAACGGAAGAACAAGCAGGTGAGATTTTCACCACTTATTATCAGTTGTGATCATATGAGAAGCAAAGAAACTTTATTTGCCAACATGTAGAGCAAACTAAAGCCAAAAGATGTACCACAAATAGAAAAGAAAATTCCAACTCCTACTTTTTAACTATAGACGGGAAAAAAGAGCGAGTTTGTAAAACTTTCTTTCTGGGAATACTTCATGTAAGCAAAAAAACAGTAGAATATTCCTTGAAAAAGAAAGAACATGGAGTATTTGTTGGCAGTGATAATCGTGGAAAGAACCCATCCATAAACAGAACTCCAGAAGGTGATAGGCATTTTATTAGGGAACACATACAATCATTCCCCACTGTATCATCTCACTACACAAGGAAGGACTCAAACCGTCAATATCTAAGCTCAAACCTGTCAGTACAAAAGATGCACCAACTATATGAAAAGGAATGTCAAAAGAAAGGGAAAAAACCATGTAAAATAAATGTATATCGTGATACTTTCTGTAACGAGTATAACCTGGCATTTCACAAACCCAAGAAGGACCAGTGTTCAACGTGTACTATTTATTATGAAAAGAAGCAAAGAGGTGAAACAACCAACGAAGACGAAGAACAATTTCAAGAACACCAAATGAAGAAAGAGAAATCAAGAGAAGAAAAAAGACTGGACAAGGAAAGAGCAAAGACAGATAGATCTTTTGTTGCAGTTACTTTTGACTTGGAGGCTGTGCTGCCAACTCCCTGTAGCATGGTTGGAGATCTTTTTTATAAGAGATGTCTTTCAACATATAACCTTTCATTCTATTCACTTGGAGATAGTAAAGGCACATGTTATTTGTGGGACGAGACGAATGGAGCAAGGGGTTCAAGTGACATCGGATCTTGCATATTAATGCACATCAACTCTATTGCGGAAAAAAATTCCGCTGTCGAAGAAATTACATACTTTTCAGATACTTGTGGTGGGCAAAACAGGAACCAGTTTGTGGCCTCTGCAATGCTGTATGCCTTAAATTCTCATTCAAACTTGGAAACAATTAACCATAAGTTTTTTGAAAGGGGTCATTCGGAAATGGAAGCTGACTCCATCCATTCATCAGTTGAGAGAGCGAAGAAAAGTACAAAGGTATACCATCCGTCACAGTGGGACACTGTCGTGTCAATGGCGAGGAAGAGAAATCCTTACATTGTTATTCCATTAAACTATAGAGATTTTTATGACCTAAAAGGCTTAAAAACAGATTTTAACATCAATTTGAAAAAAACAGTGTCAGGAGAAACAATCAATTGGCTTAAAGTCAAGTGGATTCAGGTCACAAAAGAATATCCAGGAAGCATATTCTTTAATACTGGCTTTAATCCTGAGAATTTTATGGAAGCTAAATTCCAGTCATGTAGCTTAAGAGGAAGGAAGAAGGCTGGAAATATTAAACTTTCACCTTTGTATGAGTCGAAACTGCAAATTTCTGCTGCTAAGAAAGCAGATCTCCTATCATTGTGCAAGAGCGGGGTTATCCCAGCTATATATCATTCTTACTATGAAAGTCTTCCGGCTGGAAAATTAGTGAAGGACACTTTGCCAGAGCCAGACATTACTGAAGAAGATTTAATTGACAATAATTAAATCAAATCAAATGTTAGATGTTGTATATTTCTTACAAATGAAAAAACATGTTCTATTCAGTTTTGTTTTTAATTAAATGACATGCTCACGTTTACAAAAAGCCCACCGGCAAAAGGTATCAGAAAATAATCTCTGGAGGCTAAAGTTAAATGGTCAATGTCATTCAATATTTTAAATAAATAATCAAACAATGTTTATCAAATTTAACTGACAAAACTATACCACTCAAATCTTGAATGAAATACAGAATAAACCAATTTAAAAAAAAAATTTAACAATGTCCACTGTATGCTTGCACTGACTGTAGATGCTTTGTAGAATCGAGCATATTTCTATTAAAAATGAGTGAAACACTTTCGTTATTATAAATATGACCCAAAACATTGTCAAAAACCTAACTGAAACAAGAATAAACTGATAATATTTACAACATAAACATGATTAAAAAGAAAATATGTTGAGCAAAAAGGTGCTATATGGCAGATAGCACCTTTTTGCTCTGTATTTTTTTCACCTTTGTCAATGAGCAAAAAGGGGCTATCTGCATTGACCTACTTTAACACTATTTATACTTACTTAATCATTTCAAACTTTTGATAAATTACACACATCAATATTATCTCATATTTGACCAATTTATAGATCATATGGATGAGAATCTGATTTTTTATAGTCTGGTAAACCTTTAAACTCGATTTTCTCAAAACTATGAAATATGCAGATAGCCCCTTTTTGCTCTGAACCCTCGAGTTGTTTAAGGTATCCGGACCATAATAGATCATGCTTGAAAATTGTATCTCTTTTTGACCGTGAATGAAACAATTTAAAGCTGGAATTTTGTATTTATATTTTTCTCAAGTTGAAACACACTTTGTTGCTTATATGCAGAGTCTGTAAAAATAAGTAGTTATATTGGCATTTCCGAAGTTTGCCGATAATTACCGAGGTCATTTCAATTGCGTTGGATGGAACATCTGGGACTTTTGAATAATCACGTGGTCATTTATGGTCCGGATACCTTAAGAGATATGTAAAACAATGTTTTCCTTATCAATATGACCGTCACATGACATGAACCTTTCATGTCCAAGTTATAATTCCATTTGTGAGCTGTATTTTGTAACACTTATGCATAAACATCAGATTTGTTCAGTATTATATTTTGTCTATGACCTTTGACCATGAAGAGCAAATGAATCTAAATGAAATATTTGAATGAAAATCCTTACACAGAATGCAATATGTTGGAAAGCATACATTAAAAAAGTTTATATTTAATGTGTGCGTTGAGAATTTTGTTATCTGGGTTTTTTTCAGGAAAATATTAAGTGGAATCATGTGTTGTTACATAGAAATATACTACTTAGAATGCGTATTTGTTTGATGGTTGGCCATTTGTAAGATCGTGGTCATGAACATTACAACATTTTAATAATGTTCATATAAAAGCCACCTGGCCATGAAAATAATGTCAGGGAGACGTTACATCTGCCAGACTGAATCCAATGCATATACACAGCAAATGATTTAAACTTATTGAGAAAATGATTGATGCAAGTCACTGGACCGTGAAAATGATGTCAAAGTCGAGTAACACATGAACAGAATGACATGTACACCTTCCAATGTATCGATCTGCACACAAAATATAATTGGCATATCCCTCATAGCTACTGAGAAATTGATCTAATCACGAAAATATTACACAAATTTATCAATGTCAGTCAAAGGTGAAATTGAGGTCAATGTCAAGTGATACATTTCAGACATGTACACCTTCTTATGTGTCTACAAACCAAATAGTTGTTATCTATCCATTATAGTTTTTGAGAAACAATGTTTTAAAGTCACATGACCATGAAAACGAGGTCAAGTTGAAGCGATATCTGGTAGACTTCCAATGTATGTGCACACATAATGCGGTTAACATATACTTATTGATCCTGAGAAAGGACCTCATCACAAAAATTATGACACAAATTTACCTAAGCCAACCAACTGTAAAATTGAGATTGTGCAAATGAGCCATTTAGTGGAAATTAATGAAAAATACTAAGATGAGCGATAGTAATAATAGAAGTGTTCATTTCGTAAATAAATATGTACTATAATTCAAAATTAACTTTATTTATATATTTTTTGTACTATACTGTTTGAGAGTTCAGCATAATACATGTATGTCACCTTGACCTACATATGACGTATCTTGTTAAGTTCTATGTTGAGATACCGCCTCTGTGGTCTCGTGGTAGCGTGCTCGCCCCGAGTGCGGAAGGTCGCGGGTTCGATCCCCGGCCGGGTCAAACAAAAGACATTAAAATTGGTATTTGCTGCTTCTCCGCCATGCACGCGGCATCTAGGAGTAAGAGCAAAGACTGGTCGGCTCGGAGTCAGTATAATGTGTCCGATTGAGGTGATACGTCTTCCTGCGGACAGTTACCTCTTGAGATAGCACATTAAAAATCCAACTTAGCGTGTCGGTCTAGTACAAAGCAGGGATCATATTCATTATCATATCAACATGTTCTCGTTCTGATATGCACCTGGTTGCCACTGGACGTTAAACAATAATTCATCCATCCATCCATCTATGTTGAGGTCTATACATGCAATCTGATAAATTCTGTATGCTAGCGTTCTGCAACTTTGATGCTTCATTTTTATAAAGCAATCAAATGATTCGTTACTAAATTAAAGTGAAGTCTATTAGGGAGCAGTCATTTGATATTTAGAGGGGGTGGCTAGGATGAAATGTTTGATTCTGCCTATTTTATGGTTGCAATCGCGGCTTAAATGTTGTTTTCATTTAAACTAAAACTTCCTGATTGACACAGGTTTTGCATTTTTTTCACACCTGAAGTAATCCTGGCACTTTATTTTGCCAAATTCTGGTCCTACCTTTAATTTTAAACACTAATCCTACCCCCCCCCCCCCGTCCATAAAAATCAAATGGTATCTCCCTTAGTGAATTTTGTTGATTGTCGACAGAGTTTTTACATGGAAATATAAATTAAAATATGTTAGCTTCATGCCAGACATTTAGGAATATAAATTACATACAAAGATTTGTGTGTGACAGATTTCAAATTTGCCTTGCTTAGAATTGATAGTACTGCATAAATCAAGTTTAGTTCAAGTTTCCAGATAATGTAATCCTTACAGACCCCAAACATCTATTCATTCCTGGCAAACGGATCGATCAATCAAAATTATGATGATTGAAGTTACTATCAAAAGCTAAGAAATGATTGGATAAATCAAGTTTCTTAATGGTCATCCAGTATTTGGATCATTTAATTGTTCTGAATACAAATATTTTGTTTCTATTCAATGTAAATGCTTTGTAGTGTACACTATAATGTGTTTTATTTTAGAAACTTCTGGAGGTTTCAATAAAAGGGAATTTGGAAGAAGTTCAAAACTGCTTACAGAAAGGAGCATCAGTAAATTATGCCGGTTATTTTGTAAGTTTAAAGTATGATAGATACCGTTTGCAAAGGAAGGTGTGATCTATGGTCATCATTTTGTGTCATCTCCGGACCTACAGTTGAGATCAGTTCTAACCTATCAACTTTTCTACCAGAGAGGACGGTTCTAGAACCATTGTAGAACGGTTTTATGGTAGAAACAACCCTGTCATAAATGGTTCTAAGGTAAAACTGTCATAAATGGTTCTAGGGTAGAACCGTCCATTTTTATGTCCGATAGCTCTGTATTGATTATGACACGTACTCCTCATCTTCGCTTTTTCCAAACTTTTAAAAACCTTTTTTTGAAATATGTAGTAATATTTCACATCGATTATGATTTCAACATATGAAATTATGACAGTAATTAATAATATTAAATTCATGACTAATTTACACAAAACAGCAAAAATACATACATGTAATAAAGAGCTATGGTGCAAGTTTTTTTCTCATTTTTAACCCACAACAAAAACGAATTATTGTTTTTGTTAAAATTTGTGTGTGATGTTTTTCCTAAGTAAATTTACAGGTAAAGAAATTTGTTCTCCGTAACATGTTGTGTGTTTCAGGTAACTATAACTAATTAATGTTTTTACATGTATATTGTACCTATACTGTCCGGATGTTTATTGTTTCAACCTTTAAGGTACACAGATACATGTGTATGTATACAGGTAAACCGTTTTGCTGACAAAATCAGCTGGGTTTCAAATTTTTATAACGCTACATTTTAAAATAATTAATGCAGCATTTGAATAAAGAGGTGTGCATAGGTGGTCCCAAATTTCAATGCAGAGATTTCAAATGTGTCAGATAAGTAACATTTTAATTTATTTTAAATTAATAATTTATCTTTTTTACCATTTTTATATGGTAAACATATGATATATTATATAATTAATTCTCTTTGCTCGTATGAACGATATTTATTTCGTTATGACAAGGTGGAAGATGATTGGAATGAGTACCTCCATTTTGAATTAAGAGATGCATTTCAAATATTATTCGAAAAATTACATAGACAGCGTACATATATGGACATTTTACACACTAATTTCAGTTGAGAATGGATGGGACTAAATCTTGATTTAAAGTGTTCTTTTGTCGAAACATATGTAGAGGAATGTTTCATGTACTCGCAAATAACACCGAATAGTTTTTAAATCATTTAGTTTTAGTAAAAACTTTATTCTGAGTGTTTTTTTATTATTTTTTTTACTCTATAATATATTTCTGTATGATAAAAGTTGATTTTAAAATAAAATTTGACAAAATTTCTAAGGCTCTTCCTGTTGATGCAGAAGTAACCCTTAGCTGAGTTTGGATTCCTTTTTGTTTTAATTGTTTTGGAAATTAATGACTGTTCTTATTAATTCATCGTTATATCTCTAACCGGTTATCCAACACTTTGATCTCGAGCACTGCTGATGAGTTGTCAGTCAACGAAATGGCCATACAGTGCATCAAATTTATTTTGGTATTTTGTGATACGTTTTTTTATTTGTACAATATTGCATTATGCATATCAACTACATGTTTTTCTGGAAATTGCTTCTTCAAAGACATCTTGTATACTGGGCTGCAAACCTCACCTTTCGATTGTAAGAAAAATCAAATTTCAAGATAATTAAAACATGAGGCTCCCAAGAGGCTGAATCGCTGACCTGTTACTTTTTGTGTAGATCTTGCATCGATGATTATTTTTCCTATTTAATGTATACTGTTGCATTGTTCGCCTAAATATTGACTTGAACAGCTAAAATGTAGAATTCTGAACCCAAATAGATATGGTTACTAGGGACTTTTCCATCGGTTGCTATAGACTTTGTCAATGGCATTTACTTTTGACCTTCCATTTTGACTTGAACAGGTAAATTGTATAAAAAAATTGTGTATGTGTGTTATGTAAATTTAAAATATTCATTACGTTTCTAACTAAAATTTATATATAATTTTCCCCTTTATCAAGAACTGGTGAGTGATGACGTACAGTAGTTTGTCATAGTTATTTCACCACACCATTTTACCCATTGATTTCTATATGAATTCACATTTTTTCAGCAATTTAATTATTGTCGTCAACTGTCCGAAATTCCCTCTAATTGTTTAACCAACTGATATACAGAAATTAAACGCAGTTTCAAATGTGTCAGATCATTATCTTTTGATATTGTCAGTGTTACATAATCAGAAAAAACTCAATGATTTAGAAAACTCTCCACCATCTGTAACTACTGTAAATAAGAGGATAAATTGGGACAAAATTGATATAGAAAGATATGCCAGTTACATCTCTGAAATTGTCTTGTCTAAACATAATATACAAAAGAGAGAGGATCTTGAAAGCGTTTTCAATATTTTTAATGAAATCATAATCAATGCATCTAATACTGTTGCTACTAAAAGAAAGGGAAACGAAAACCTTAATTACAAGTGATGAATGAGGAAATTCGTAAAGATATTAGCAAAAATAAAACTGCATTTTATAACTGGAAAATTAATGGGAGTGTTAATGACCCAAACAACTTTTTTTATACAAAAAAAAAAGAAACTTATGGATTAAGAAAACAATGTCGATTAGAAATAGCCACCAGAAGAATAAATGAAAGACAAAAACTAATTGAGTCTAAATTCACAGACACAAAAACTTTCTTTAGAATGATAAAAAATCAAAGAGGAAAAATGTTAAGATACATAGATGAGCTCAGTGTCAGTAATCATGTATATCACAGTAATAATCAAATAATGAAAGGTTGGCAAATACACTTTGGACAACTCGCTGAAAAGACAGTTAATCTAAAGTTGGATCAAAAACACTTAGAAAATGTAGACATGGAAGTTAAAGTTATCTCGGATATTTGTCAAAATAGACAAGTAACCATTGAAGAAATCTAAAAAGTAACAGACAGTTTAAATAAAAATAAAGCTGCAGATATATATGGAATAATAGCAGAAAACATTATATATTTTGGTGAGGAACTAAGAACTTATAAATATGTCTTTCAAATACTGTTTTGTCCCAGATCTACTCAACATTGGCACCTTATTTCCAGTATTTAAAAATAAAGGCGATGTTAAAGATGCTAAAAATTACGTGAAATTACGGCCACACCTACTTTTTCGAAAATAACAGAAAAGATCACAAACAATGAGAAAATGGAAAAATTATTGAAACCCCAAACCCGTTACAAAGTGGATTTACAGCCCTCTAATGTGTGAATTGATCATAGACGAATGTGAGAGAGAAAATAAAGACTTAAAAAGACCAACTTACATTGCGATGTTAGATGGGAAATCTGCTTTTCATGTTGTTGTCCATTCAAATTTAATTAGAAGGATTTTCCAGATTGGGATATTTGATCAATCTCTACTAATGATTCAAAATTTATATAAAAACGCTGCAACATGTATTAAGCGGAATGGGCAATCTCTGAACCTTCCTAGTAGATGAAGGAGTGGGCCAAGGTGGGGCGATACGCGCTAATTTATATGAAGTATATATTAACCCTCTACTGAATCTTCTGTGTGAAACAGGACTTAGTGGAAAGATTGGAAATATAAACTGTAATGCACCTACTTGCGTCGATGATGTTGCCATTATAGCATCAAATCCTCTTGAGATACAGTCAATGGTTAATATTGCTCTTGACTTCAGTCGCAGAGAAGGTTACTTATTACAACCAACCAAAAGTGTGACATGTGTAATAGTGCCTGTAAAAACAACTTCAAAAACAAAGAGACTGGAGTTTGGATTATGGATGATAAGCCAATGCCAGTGGTAAAAACAGCAATATTGGAATACATAAAACAGGAAAAAAAATCATTCCAGTCAACAGTAGATGAGAATATCAAACTAGAGGCTCAGAGGGCTGAGCCTGTATCAATCACCTGATAGAAAAAAAGAATTGCCCGTGGCCGCCATGTGAAAACTTTGTTAAAAACCTCCCACATATGCTTCTTGCCAAGTATCGTGTCATTTGGCCAAGCGGTTTCAGAGACGAATATTTCTTTATATCAGAAACAAGAATTGCCCATGGCAGCTATGCTTGTCGTCCAATCAGGATGAAAAAAAAATTCATAAAAGACAGTCCATAGATGCTTCCTGTCAAGTTTGGCTGACAGTTTTGGCAAGATTTTTTTTTTAATCAACCAATGAGAAACAAGAATTGCCCATGACGGCCATGTTTGTTGCCCAATCGGGACGAAATGAGGAAATTGTATAAAGGACCTCCCATATATGCTTCTTGTCAAGTTTCGTTCCATTTGGCCCAGTGATTTTAGTGGTGGCCATATTTGTAGTTCGATCGGGACAAAATGAGGAGACTTAGTACAAAACCTCCCATAGATGCTTCTTGTCAGTTTTTATTCCATTTTGCCAAGCAGTTCCAGTAAAAAAATTTAATCAACCAATGAGAAACAAGAATTGCCCATGACGGCTATGTGTGTTGCCCGATTGGGACGAAATGAGGACATTTTGTAAACAACCTCTCATATATGCTTCCTCTCAAGTTTACTTTCATTTGGCCAAGCAATTTCAGAGGAGAAGATTTTTTTATATCAGCCAATCAAGCAAGAACTGTCCATGGCGGGCATATTTGTAGTCCGATTGGGACAAAATGAAGAACTTTATAAAGAACCCCCCATATATACTTCCTGTCAAGTATTGTTCCATTTGGCCATGTTTGTTGTTCGATCAAGACGAAATGAGCCAACTTTATAAAGGACCTTACATAGATGCTTCCTGCCAAGTTTAATTCAATTTGGTTCTGTAGTTTCAGAGGAGAAGATTAAAATGTGAAAAGTGAAGAGACAGACGAAAGGACGACGGACGCCAAGTGATGACAAAAGCTCTCGTGGCCTTTGGCCAGGTGAGCTAAAAAGCAAGACGCGCCTTATATAGTTTAATTGGAACCAATGGATAAGAGCCAGAAACAATACTCACGCTCGAGAAAACATATGTATTTCCGATTCTAACTTATGGACTATAATTTATATATATTTTATTTATTTATTTTTACTGCTTTGTTCTATCATAATTTTTTGCTTTCATTTATACTATAACTGTTATTATGATTTCATTTATATTAATTCCGTATAGAGGCGATTACATGACAGGTGCTTTTTCATATAAATCGACTGTATCATGTCAGTGTCAATCCACCTGGATAATACCCCTTGCTTTTCACCTATATGGCATGTTGTGTAATGCAAGATTTGTATCATCAATGCATACTTTCTATGTATCTTTATTTACAATTTAAACCCAAGCAATTTATGCAAAAATTAACTAACAAACAAGTATAATTTATGTAATTATAGAATACACTATTACTGATCAGAATTTAGATGTCGAGTTAACATGACATGAATGATCTAGCCAATTTGGACCTTATGGATTGCTTAACAACATTCGGCAAAACATCCATATCAGAATCGAGAGAAAGTTTTAATTTGTCAATAATTCCATTTTAATTTGCATATGATAAAATACAATAATTTCATTGGTCGGAAGGGCAAAATCATTAAAGTTTATACATCGATAAACCCGTATTTGGCAAGTATATTCATGCGTTTTATTGATTATTTAAAGTTTTAAATGAGACATTAAATGTGAAGAATGCTGTAAAAGAATAAATTGTAAGGATGATACTGACAATAATAGTTAAGATTTAATGAGAAATGGTTGAAAAGTTGATGAAAATTGCGTTTTCAAAAATTCCGCGAGTTTGCTGCACGGACGCCACAGTCAAGATTGCAAAGTCATATTTGTAAACAGCGAAAGTTGGATTCTTCAAATGGAAAAAATCGGACATTGCGTGGATTCTTTACCCTTCATATTATGTTAAAATATATCAAAACGTAAGTTTACTTGTTTTTTCGATTTGTAAATGACTTCGTTGACTTTTTTATTAAATTGCTCAGCTGCCAAAAATAGTACCAGATTCAAGATGTATGTCGCCTGAAAAAGGCAAAGTTTTTTTTTTATTTCGGTTAGGAACAACTTTTCGATGTTTGAAATGGAATTATATCCTTCGGACTTTATTTAGTTTGTGAGTGAGTCGGCCGAGTTTACACATCGATAAACTCATACAAAATCGTATTTAATCCTATAATCAAAATCTGAGTATTTATCTATGAATGTATATAGAAAATATGTTCTTCATTTATTAATATGACAATAGAGGAAGAAATTAACCTCATCTCGAACACCCGTACAAACTCTGCAGTACATTTGTTCCCTGAGGACTTTTTGTAGCGCCGAGGTTCGATTCACTCCATCTAAATTTAGACTGTTATAATTTGCAATCTTTAAATAGTTTTCAAAATTCAAATAAGATTTTTATTTAGTAACAAGAAACAGCTTTATTATCAAAACTGATAATTTTTTCTAGTAATATTTTGGCATATTCATTTTTTATAATTCTTTGAGAAGAGTTCTGTTTCATTTTTATGAAAGGTCTATCTATATTTTCCCAGCTGTTTTTATCAAGTTCCAACTCATTAATTATAGATGTAGCAAAAGTATACTTTCATGAAAAAGTTTATTTATGTTCACAGTGCCTCGGTGGCCGAGTGGTCTAGGTAGTTCGTCATGACTACTAATGATCACTAGACTGTCAACACCGAGTTTGTGAGTTCGAATCTCACCTGTGGCATGGTGTGTTCGACCCCGATCTAAGGTCGTGTTTTATTACAAGAGAACCAGATACGGTTTCATAATCCGGTTTTTCAAAAACTGACAAATGAAATCAAACGCTAAAACTAAATACCGGTTTTGTTAAAGAAAACCGGTTTTAGTTTCAGTGTTAGATTTCATTTGGAGACCAAAGAATATTCTAAATCAAATTAATGAACATGGATATTACAAATTATCCTGTGCTTGATTTTCTTTTCGATGATGATTTAAATTTTATACCAATGATTAATTTTATTGCTGCTGGAAGAACAAAGAGGGACAAAAAGCCACGTATTGAAGGTTATGTTGAAAATGTGCTACCTTTCTATAATATAGATGACTTCAGATCTGTGTTCCGTGTTAGCAGATCACAGTTTGAAGAACTTGTGTGCATGATTGGTGACAATGTTGTAAAAAAACACCCTCGTGGCGGAGGCAAAAAGCCTGTGTCCGCTGAAAAAAAACATCCTTGTTGGATTGTATTATGTGGGATGTCAGGAAACAATTAGACGGATTGCGGACAAATTTAATATTTCAGAATATTCAGTAGTAAAGTGCCGAAACAATTTCCTAAGTGCACTACATGATCAGTTACAGGACGTTATCAAGTGGCCGAAGGTACGTTATCAAATTAATAAAATCGCTGCTTCATTCTGCACATTTTCTGTCGAATGATGTTATAAACAACGAATACACACTAACAGCAACCGTCGGTAGTTTTGTCCATTTAGCGTTTTAGTGGAAGACCATTTGATATTATCGGGGGGGGGGGAGTAATTTTGAAAATGAAAAACTGAGCTTGGCAATAACTAAAAAAAAAACACGATGAAAATGAATATGTCCTCCATACTATAGGACAAGACAGGATTGTATTAAAAAATCAACAAAACCAAAGCCATTCTGTATTGAAAAAAAAATCTAACGAAACAATAATGTATCTAAACCGTACACACAAATATCATATTATATACTTTACTATAGTAACCACTAATGAAATAACGAGTACAGAAAATAAATCAATTTCAACAAGTTCGCACGTTGACCTGTTGACCGGAACAGAGGACCATTAAAATGCACCTGTATATGCAATAGAATTATGTAAAGTTCTTTTTTTTTAATAACATATTTTTTAGAAAGACATTTATCATGAATATAATCAGACTGTACTAACGATTCAGTTTCTTGGCTGGTGGAGGGCGAGTTCGTCGCCATCTTGAATCCGATAAATCTTGTTTCAGGACAGGTTTCATCGTTTCTTGAATCCGAGAAAATCCGGTTTTGGTTTCTTGTAAAATAACGTGTTGGTTTTCAAACCCGGTTCCGGATTCTTTGTAATCAAACACGGCCTAAATTGACAAGGATTGCCAATTTTCCTACCGAAGGTCGGTGGTTCTCTCCAGGTACTCCGGCTTCCTCCACCAATAAAAACTGGCTGCCGCGAAATAGCCAAATGTGCGGAAAACGGCGTAAAACCCGAACTAAAACAAAAACAAAAAAACAAAAAAATATGTTCACTTCGCTTACCCGAAACAAAAACATTTCTGATTTACTTTAACAAAAAAAACAACAAAGACGTGGATGTGTTGAGATGTACACCAAACAGTTTTTTTTACAACAAAAAATGCTGCAAATGGTAGAGGTAACACTGACACCAACACATGAACACAATCTACAAAGAAAAAAGAAAGATATAAGAATATGCATAATACTTATGACTTGAGTACTAATAAAAACGTGTATATATATAAATATAGACTTGTCGAATTAGTTAGGTGTGAACAAATCTCGATGAAATGAAAGAAGCAAGAGAATACTTATATATACGAGTAGTCATAAAACGAAGTTCTGAAAACTTGCGCGAAAGAAATGGCAAAACCAACGAACGTAAAACAAAAAGAAATTCTTTTTTGTTCTCCTTTGCTTCGCTCATCCGAACATATAGCATTTCTGATTTACTTAAAAAGAAACATGACTTAAATGGGTTGAGATGCACACCAAACAGTTCGACAACACAAAGGGAAAGGAGAATATAAACTAAAGGTTTAAATTTTCCGAAACTGACAATCTATTACATAAATTTTCTTTGATATAACCGTCTTTCGCCAGTCTGACTTCCAGCGACCATGCACTTTTTATCTTTCAGGAATACGATAATGTGCTGCTTGGAAAGCACCATTGCTTCTTAAACTTTGAAGTCCAAATTTCTTTTTTTCGAGACCTATCTCCAATAATGCGCCAATTCTCTTGCTTTTGTATATGACAATGGTTTATTGTTTTTGCACAGATTGTGAATTGTCTTTGAAACGATAAAGCTCTAAAAAATCGTATGAAGATAGTTTAATATATGTTTCGTTCAAATAACGATCTAACATAGAAACAGAACAAGTATCATTTTTTCAGTTCTTGCAATGATTAAAGTATTGCCTTAATTGTCTACAAACGCCTGCTTTGTTACACTCTAAAACAATCTCGAGATGGGAAGGAAAGAACTTTAAATTTGAAGCTTTTATATGTGCAACATCCTGCGTAACTCAGTAACATCAAGTTTGTAAAATATTTGTAGAGCCGAACTTTTGCAAAACTTTCTTTAAGATATCAGACGTTTTTGTTCTTTCTTAATCAATGGTTTTGAATTCTGACACCTCCCTCTAGAATCACGTGTAAAAACTTTTCTGAAAACTGCATAATACAAGTTTTGTTCGTGTTCCCATTTTATTCTGTAAAAATTGACGCTAAGGGGACGACCATTTGATATTCTGGGGGGGGGGGGGGGGGGGGGGGGCAGGAGGATTTGTTTTGGATGGGTTATTTATTTTTGTGGAAAATAAAGACAGATTATTTATTTTCTGCACCGTTGAAGTATGATTTTTCATTTTCAGTAAAACAAGGGACTGATTATTTATTTTCACAATTATATTTATAATATTTGAAAAAACACAATTTTTAAATTCATGTTTTTTTTTTTTAAATAAATAACATAGTCAAGGTTGTATCTGTTCGGAATTTTGGCTGTTCCACCTTGCAGTCTCAGTCCCTGTCCAGCACTGTGGTATTCTTTAAGACCATCATAAAGATACTATTTGTTATTGTGTTTGATGCTAGCACAAAAATGGCCACCATTGCCATAAATCTGTGCACCAAGTTCATAACTGCAAAATCAAGAAACTGAATTATAGGTGCAAATAGAAATATGCAATGTTTATAATGCATGGTTGTATATTCATGTTATATTGTGTATTGCTCTGTTTAAAGACAAGGATATAGGAAAATGAAGGGTGTTTCCAGGATAACTGAAAGGGGGGTGTATAATAAAACTTTGGCCGAGCGGAGCGAGGCGAAAAATCTTTTGGACTTTTTTTTGCTAAAAAACATAAAATAATTGTGAAATGCACTAATGTAACGGTTCCTGACTTGGAGCATGTATATTTTATAGTTAAAATGTCAGGGTTTGATATTTTTTATGCTGAAGTCTCTCTATTAATTGTCTATGGTATATTAAATTATTATGATTGGATGGATCTTAACAGCAGTAGACCAATAACGAGAAATTCCAAATTCTAGGGTATAAGGCGTTACTTAACATTTCAATAGTCTTTTAAAGAAATCAGAGTATGTGTTTAATTAATGAATATGATAAATTGCCATATTCAACACAATATAAGCAGATTACAATAGTTTTTTTTTATTTTTTATTTTGAAAAGGGGGGAGGCGTACGCCCATTACGCCCTCACCTGGACCCGCCCCTGAAAATGGAATGCAGATATATATTTCTGAAGTTTAAGTTAAATATACCAGTATGTTGCATACATATGTATATATATATATATATATATATATATATATATAGAAGTCTATAAAAAAGACCAACCAGCAAATTTAATATGTACCGGATCGTCTAGAATAGACGATGCTGCGCAGATAAGGAAAAAATTATATAAGTCTAAAGATTTGCACAACGGTACTAATATAAGAAGATAATATACGAAGTTGATGTTATAAAATCGTGTTGACAAATATTTCGGCTTAACAAATAGCCTTCGTCAGTGTCGATAGTTTTTACAATACTAAATGTATGTGTGAAAATAGCTCAGTAATCCAGGTAAGTTTTGGTCTATTGATTTTAATCTCGATCTTGATCTTCATAATTAACAACAAAACTCGATACTCCAATATACGTAACTCTGTATATGTATATCCCAAAATGAGTGTAAAATAAAACTGTTAGTATTTCTTATTGATGCCGTTTGGATGATGTACATTTAGTTCCTTTATCCAAAAGCTTTCCCGAGCCTGTCGCTGGGCATCGCTCCAGTGAATGTTCTGTTCAATCACTAGGATTTTCATGCGGTTAAAGTCATCAAGTTTGTGACCCAATTGTCTGAAATGCTGAGAAACTGGGAGAAGTGGCTTCTTAGAGATGTCACTCCTATGGCCATTGAGGCGTTTGTGGAAAGGCTGCTTTGACTCACCAACATATTGGAGGCCACAAACCGAACATTCTAGAATGTAAATAACATTCATACTTTTGCAGGTAACATTGCAAAATATCCTATACCTCTTTTCGGTTGCCTTACTGTGAAAAGTTGATGAGGGATGCATCTGTAGGCAGCATTTGCAGCGTTTTTCATCACACGAGCGACATTCTCCAGAAGTACTTCTATTATCAGACACTTCAGCCCGCACCAGCAGGTTCCGCAGACTATCGGGTTGCCTAAAAGCTATCATGGGAGGCTCGGGAAAAATCTTGGATAATTTAGAATTCTTTTCAACTGTTTTCCAATGCTCACGAATTACACCGAAGCTGTTTTTGAGAGATGGATGGTAAGTAAGAACACATGGAGTCCTTTTGTTTTTCTTTTTATCTTTGTATTCTAACAATTTACTCCTTGGAATAGTTTCCGCTTTCTGAAAACTTTTTTGAATAATTCTATGTTTGTAGCCCCTTCTCTTCAAGCGGGTTTCGAGTTGACTGAGTCTTTTTTTAGTTGTTTCTGTGTTGGAACAAATTCGCTTGACTCTGAGTGCCTGACTGTACGGGATGCTCTTAGTACAATGAGCAGGATGGCAACTTTTAGGGGACAGATATTGGTGAGTGTCAGTAGGCTTAGAATATAGATCTGTGGATATGATGCCATCTGTGAGTGGGCTGGAATAATAATTTTATACTTACATTTTATAAATTCAATGAGATGAAATACATTATGTACCATTTAATCCAAATTAATCATCATCCTCTGGAAGTGAATCTTCTGAATTCAAAACTGCATATATTGCATACGTACAAAAACCAATATAGGTTAAAATGGGAAAAGGTATTAAAGTGAGACAATATACTTCAAGTGAAATGAAATCCATTTTCAGACATTTCAAAAACATTAATATTTATATATGGTGTAGTTTATATATTATTAAAAGATTTGGGAAGTTTTTCCCGAAACAAATATGAAAAAAGACAAATTTTGGTAGAATCTGGTGCCATCTCATGCTTTAAAACATGCATTTATAAAATGGTTTAAAAGACCTGCCGAGTTATTTATTTTCAATACATTGTAGGTGAGGTTATTTATTTTCAAACTACCACAGAACAAACCATTCATTTTTGTTATTATCAAGGCTGAGTTATTTATTTTCAAAATCCTCCTGGCCTCCCTCCCCCCCCCCCCCCCCCCCCCCAGAATATCAAATGGTCGTCCCCTAATGCCGATGTATATAAATAGCTATGGTAGTACCTGATGCTAGCAGAGCACACAAATTATGTTATGAACCAAGAGCGAAATCTCTTAAGGATGATCGCTGGTCTAATAGGAAATAAATAAGATTTGAAATAGGTTTTTTAGTTTGAGAGAACATATGAATAGTAAACAAAAAAGCAAGAACAAAAATATAGGTTCATGTGCTCATTTTAGAGCTATAAGGCCTTGACAATTTGCAGGAAATGGGTTTTCTCTCGATTTTCCATTGTCTTTGCATTGACAAGTTCAGTCTCTCAAAGATGTATGAAAAAATAAAATTTTGTCAAATACCATTTTAAGGTACATATGATTGAATTATAAGAGAAAAAGTGGGGGTTCATGGGCAAAAAAATCATGTTTAAGAAATGGATAAAACCCGAGGATTCCGAAAATCTGACAAAAAGACCAAAACATGACCAGCGAGCATCCTTAAACGCAGAATTGTACTTCTTCGCAGTGTTTTTGTCTTGGCTTTTACTAATTTGAACAATGGAAGGCAAGTTCACACAGAGTCGGAATTTTACACTAGCAAGTTCTTTTCAAAAAGAGAAATTAAATATACTCTCTCAAAAAAGAAACGCAACATCAGATTATCTTTTTGAAATATTATTTTTCCGGACAAATAACCAATAAATATCAAAATATATGTACACATGATCATAATTACACCTTCATAAAAAGTTTCCAGGTACAATCATTTAAATTCATCCACCCGTAAACGACTTTGGTCGCAATCTGGGACACCCTACGATTTACGCATTGCCAAAAACTGGGTCGACTTTCACGTGCAAATCATGGGTTATTTTTTAGCTCAGTCAGTCGGTATAAAAACCCGGTATTTCTTTTCATGAATGCATTCGTAAAATAAAATTCTGATGAGGTGACGCTATGCCAAGGTTAGACGCTGCTACCCGGAATATCGCTATCGGACGACTAGAGGCCGGAGAATCACAGAATGCTGTTGCTGTAACGTACAATGTTCATCGTAGCACAATTTCACGCCTTTGAGGACGCTACCTGCAGCTTGGTACTACGACAGATCGGCCACGTTCAGGGCGCCCGCGTGTTACAACCAGGGCGCAAGATCGTTACATCAGACTTTTCCATCTGCGGAATAGGACTATTGCTGCAACAGAAACAGCTGTAAACGTCCCTGGGTTGCGCCGTATATCAGCACAGACAGTACGCAATCGGTTACGTTCTCATGGATTGAGGGCAAGAAGACCTTACTTTGGAGCAACACTGAGACGCCAACACCGCCGAGCGAGGGTTAGATGGTGTACTACAGTTCGTGCATGGAATTTACAGAACTGGAGAAGAGTATGGTTCAGCGATGAGTCACGTTTTCAACTGGAAAAGCGAGATGGTCGCATACGTGTGTATAGGCGCCGAAACGAACGTTTTGCGCAAAACTGTGTTGTGGAGAGAGACAATTTTGGCGGAGGCAGTGTTATGATGTGGGCCGCTATTTCTTATGCCAGAAACACACAGCTGATACATATCCAAGGCAATCTGAACGCTGTTAGGTATAGAGACGAAATTTTACGACCTCATTTATTGTCCGTAATTGACATTCGGAGAGAAATTTTTCAGCACGACAATGCCCGACCACATACAGCACGTGTAACAGTAGACTTTTTAGAACAACAGAATGTCAATGTGATCCGTTGGCCGTCACGATCACCCGATCTTAATCCAATTGAACATTTGTGGGATGAAGTGGATCGGCGCGTGCGCCAACGACAACCACCACCGCAAAATCTGCAACAATTACAGCAGGCACTTCAGTTTGAGTGGCAAAGGATACCGCGTGTTCAAACTCAGCGTTTAATTCAATCTATGCCAAGAAGAGTCGGGGCTGTGTTACAAGCAAATGGTGGACATACCAGATATTGACAATTTATGAGTGATTTATTGACAATATGTGACAAACTGTGATATTCCAAGGTAAAAGAACTCATGAACAAGAAGTGTGCCAATTTTTGCATTCCTGTGTAAATTATTTATATCATAAATTATGAAAATAATATATGAAGTAAATTTCCTATTTTCTGTATGTTGCGTTTCTTTTTTGAGAGAGTATATATTCAGGAAAAAATATAAAAAGCTAATTTAAAATTAAAATTATATTTTAGCAGCAAACACTTATAAAAACATACGCGAAAACTTTACTGAAGCGCAGTTCTGTCACCATAAAGTACGGTCATAATTCTTTTCCCGATATTTTGATCACCAAAAAAATCTATAACGTAAAATTACTAGTAAATAATTCCTGTAACTGGAAAAAGTGTTTTTCCCATCACGGGAAAACTAGTACCCATCACGGGTTTAAAATATTCTATAACAGGAATCATTATTATACGTCTGACAAATGAAAAAAACACATTTCAATTTGTAAATATAAGCTAAAAAGTACTGTTTCCTGAAATCCAAATGCAACTCTTATACGGTGAATGTTAAACGATCACCAACAAAATTGCTATTGTTGCCTGAACCTTTTTGAAAACACACGCTGGGCATTACGTATTCAATAAACACCATTACAAAAGGTTCGAAATATTGCTTTTCTGCCGACCATAATATACAGGCCGACCACAATATAATATAGGCCAAAACGTGGAAGATGTCCATTTCGGTAGGACTAATCTCGACCTGAACATGTGTAAAATCGACGTACTGATAAATTTAACTGGGGGGGGGGGGGATCCAAAAATTGAAAACTGACCAATCGTAGGCAAATGCGTCGACTCCCGACGTACAAGGGCACCATTAGGGTGAATAAAAAGTGTTTAACTTCATGTTGTTAGCATCTGCAAATACATCGCAAGTGTAAAGAACCTAAGTGCGATTGAAAAAATTAAAATACAAATCTCACAAGCGCCAATCATCAAAGTCGAAAACTTTACTGCACGCATCAGCAACCTGATTTTTCTCTCGAGGATCCCAGTCAACGGCAATTTGTAAATTTCATTTTTCAATTGTCAAATCAAAATTGAAAAATGAAAAATGAAAAAGCAAGTTGCAAATTTCACTTTTCAATTTCAAATTAAAATTGAAAATGAAAAATCCCAGATTTTTTATGTATGGAGTGTACGTGCTGTGACGTTACATGGCCAAAGAGGAGATTTGTGTTAGGGTAATCTAACTACTCTAGAACTATGTTAGGACGATTGATTTCAAGGTAGAATTCGTGAAAAAAAAATCAGCCGCTAATTTCTCACTTGTCAAATGTGGGTTTTAGTTTGACTCTCGTCACACTGAATCAGAAATTTATATTATTTTCAATTTTATGAAAAAAAAATATAAATTTTAATGAGACAGATAAAATGGAAGTGATTATCATGATTATTGTTTGTTTTTAGTTTGACAATATATTTGTAGAATTGATAACGGGGCATTTTTTGTGTTTAAATATTGTTATATATTTATTATTTTAGGAATGGACACCATTACACAGGGCTGCCATGGCAGGCCACCTGGATGTCTGTTCTTTACTGATCAAGAATGGAGCATACACATACTTTAAAGATAGACTTGTATGTAAATCTCCACGGTGTGGGGTCTTGTTTGACATCTCTTTTGCTACTGAATCACAAAATATAAGGTTTTATGGAGTTTGTTGCACTAAGTTAAAATGAAATATTTCATTTTGGTATCATTTTGTATGTTTCTTTCTCCTGAATCAGAAAATACTGTTTGTTTTCACGTTTTTACAAAAAAAAAATTAAATTGCAGATGGCTATATTACCAGTTCCATTTATCAACTGTTTGTTTGAAATTCAGGGTTTCAAAAATCATGAAAATGAAGATATAAAATATGCATCCACCATGTGAGGTCTTGTTTTACTTGTCTCATATCACTGAATCAGAACTTTGTATTAATTTCAATTTCATGACAAAAGGTATAAAATTTAAATCAGACATAAAATGGAATTGATTATTGCTTGTTTGTAGTTGACAATATGTTTTGTAGATTTGATGGCAGAGAAATTGTTTTGTTGAAATATTGTTATATATCAATTGTTTTAGGGACAGACACAACTACACCTGGCTGCCAGAAAAGGCCACGTGGAGGTCTGTTCTTTATTGATCAATAATGGAGCCTCTACAAACTGTAAGGATAACTCGGTATGTAAATTTCAACAGTGTGGGGTCATGTTTGACTTCTCTCTTTGTACTGAATCACAAACATCAAGTTTTATGGAGTTTATTAAACAAAGAAATATTTCACCCATCATGTTATTATCCTTTTGTATGTCTCTTTCTCCTGAATCAGAAAATATTGTTTGTTTTCACGTTTTTCACAAAAAGAAATTCAGGGACCAAAAAATTAAAATATAAAAATATACCCAATCATGTCTCATATAACTGAATTAGAAAATTTATATTAATTTCATTTACATTACAAAAAGCATAAAATTTAATCCGACAGATAAAATGGAAGTGAATATAGTTTGTTTGTAGTTGACAATATTTTTGTAGATTTGATGAAAATTTTTGTGTTTGATATAATTGTTTTAGGGACTGACACAACTACATCTGGCTGCACACATGGGCAACAAAGAGGTTTGTTCTTTACTGATCAAGAATGGAGCCTCTACAGACTGTGAAGATGACGAGGTATGTAAAGGGGCTTAAAATATGAGTTTTTTCCATCACTTGGTGATTGTCATCTGTTAAAATGTTGTCTCATTTCTATCCTCTCCCCCTCCCCTCCACACACACACCCAGACCCCCAAATGATTCTATATGGAGCATCTGCATCCCTTTGTTCAAGAAATTGCTTAAAAAGACCTTAGTCACCCCAAAAGCAAGATTTGCTCTATACCATCCTATCCCTTCATAGTTGTTAAACTACATTTCCAGGAAAAATACTCATTTCAATAGAAAAAATGCCTCACTTGGCCTAATAGGCTTTTGCCATGACTTTGCGTCAACCGTTCGTCCACATTTCACATTTCACCTTCTCTGAAACCAGCAGTCCAAAAGGAACCAAAGTTGGTAGTAATGTTTACTGGATAGTTCTGTACAAAAAAAAGATGTTTTTGGTGCCGACTGGATATTCAACATTGCTAGCAGGGGTAGATAATTCATTCTGATTGGACTTATCTTTAAATCTCTTCTTGTCAGAAACTACTATGCTAATTGAATTGATTTGTTGCATGAAAAATCTTTGGATGAACTTCTACCATTTTTGTGCCGATTTGAAATTCAAGTTGGCCGCCACAGCCGGACTTAGTTTAACATTGGACCCTATGGGGAAATTTGTACAAAGATCTTCTTTTTAGAAACTACCATGACAATTGAAATGTTTTTATGTATGAACAAGTATTGGATGAACCTCTACAATAGTTATGTTTTTTTATGCCGATCTGAGATTCAAGATGGTCGCCACAGCCGGACTTAGTTTTACATTGGACCCTATGAGGAAATTGGCACAAACGTCTTCTTGTCAAAAAATACTAAGCCAATTGAAATGTTTTTATTGCATGAAGATCTTTGGATAAATTTCTGCTACAAAGGTTGTTCTGTGCTGATCAGAATCCAAGCTAGCTGCCACATCTGGACCTTGTTTAACATTTTTAACATTGGACACTGGAAGAATTCTTATCTAGAAATGCTGAACACTGTACAACAATTCCTTACAGATTTTATCTAGAAAAACTTTGTCATTTGTGGTCACCTAAAATCCACGTGAGCGATTCAGGCTCCATGGAACCTCTGGTTTTCATGGTTCATCGACTTCATAAACATTGGTAAAATTTGCATCCAGGTTTCGTGATTAAATCTACTCCTCATCAACTTTAATACCTAGGCCATATATTTGGTCTATAGGTAGTTAGTGAGTTCATGCCAGTCTGATACCTGACACCTTGGCACAATTTCATGGTTGAGTGACTTGATCCCCATTTTTATCCCCCGCCACAACGCGGAGCGGGGGTATGTAAATGCTGATGTCAATCCGTCCGTCCGTAACACTTTATAAGCGCTCTCACATGCAAGTCTACATTTCTTAATAAATTTTATCTAAAATTATGCCAAAGATTTAGATTAGAAATCTCTCGGGAGATTTTGAAAATAATTGCTGAAGGATTGTTTTGCTTAGATTTATTCCCCTTTGAATAGTAAAAATATGGGAAATTGACTTTGTAAGCACTCATGTCTACATTTTCCATAAGATTTTAATGAAATGTATGTCTAAGGCTAATATTAGTATCCTCTCAGACAAACATATATTCAATAAATCGGTTGTTAAACAGCACTTGCGTTGAATAATTGAATTTTAACTACTACAATTCCATCTATGGTAAATGTCATGGAAGACTCTCTGACATTTTGATATTTGGAAAAGTATCAAGCAATCATATTATAAAGTATTCACAATTGAAACAGCGATAGCTTGGAATAATTGAATTTCAAACATTGAAATTCCATCTTTGATAAATATTCTGGAAGACTCTCAGATATTTAATTTTTTGGAAAAGTACCTAGCAACAATATATTCAATAGTCAGGTGTGAAACAACAATTGTTTGGAATAATTGAATTTCTAAAATTGCAATTCCATCTTTGGTTAATATCCTGGAAGAATCTCCGACCTTTAATGTTTTGGAAAAATACCTAGCAGCAATATATTAAATTATTCAGCTGTGTAACAACAATTGTAATTATTTGGTCAGTATAGATAGATCTTGGTGGGTACATGCTAGTCTGACACCTGACTCCTGACTTTGACCTCAGTTTCATGGGTGAGTGACTTACATGACATTTTTGTTACCTAAGTCATTTTCATAGTAACTGTAACACCTAAGCCCCCCCCCCCATATTTGGCCAAAAGATAATGTTTAGTTCGTACATGTACATGCCAGTCGCACACGTACCACCTGGCCGTGACCTAAATTTCATACTTTAGTGACTTGTGTTACTTTTTTAGATTTAAGTGCATTACTCAGCAACTTTAATATGAAGATACCCTATATTTAGTCTATTGATTGTTGTTGTTTGGGAACATGCCCCTCTGATACCTGTCTATGGAACTTGGCATCCAAGTTAAGTGATTAAATCGATTTCGCAGCAACTGTAACACCTAGGCCCACCATATTTGATCTATCGTTAGTTCTTGATGGGTAGGTCCCGTCTCTGGAACTTGACCTCAATTTCATACTTGAGTGACTAGTGTTACATTTTCGAGAATAAGTACATTTCTCAGCAGCTATAATACCTTGGCCCTTAATATTTTTTTGTTAACATGCCAGTGCAACACCTGTTACCTGACCTTGGTTGAATATATGATTGAGTGACTTGCAATACATTTTTATGATTAAGTCTATTTCTCAGCAACAGTAGTAACTTGACTTATAATATTTCGTCGATAGAAGTTGAAAATGAACATTTTCTAACCTGTCATCTGATACTTTACCGTTGACCTGTATTTCCCGGTTGAGTGACTTATATCACATTTTGTCGATTAATTTCTTAGCAAATGTAATACATAGACCAACCACATGTGGCCAATAGATAGTTCTTGCTTGGGGACCTTGACCTGAATTTCACCCTTGAGTGACTTCAGTCACATTTTCATGATTTAATCCACTTCACTGAAGCTGTAGTACCTATATCCACCATATATGGTTTATTAGGAAGTAGGCGTCAGTCTGACACCTGATCATGGCCTCAGTTTCAGGCTTGTGTGACTCTCGTCACATTTTCATTTCCCCTGCTAGCCAAGCAGTGTTTATATAGTGATGGGGGGTTCTGTTACTGAAACTACTCTTACACCAGTGCATGGATTTCATTGAAGCTTTCACAGAATCTTCAGAAAAGTGGCATTGTGCATCACCTTTTTCATTTTTGATCAGAAAGATTTTTTTTGGTTTTGATTTGAAATTTTTTGGGTTTCCCAGAGACAAACAATTTCTTTGCCATTTTTGTACACAATATGGTAATGTAAGGGGTAGGCATGCCCTGTCAGTAACTCCCCCTGTCAGAGTGAATAGATTTCTGTGAAACTTTAAGGGAAACTTCTCCATACCTTGCCATTTTATCAGAATGATTTTTGGCGTTTTTCACAGACAAACATTGACTTTGCCATTTTTTCATGTAATGTAAGTGGGGTAGGAATGCCCTCAACTCCTCTTAAACCATTGAAGGACTCTTCAGTGTATATTGTCATTGTGCACCACCTATTTGTCCCCGCACTTTCAAAGAAAGTTCAGAGACATAGCGATTGTCTCCATCCGTCCGTAACACTTTCTTGAGACCTCACCTCCTCCTTTACTTTTGGGTTAGGGAATTTAATTTCTATAAAGAATGGTTGCAAACCACCTGTTGATGCGCAAAGCTTTTAGAATTTTGATTTTCTAAAAAAAAAAAGTGGCCAAAGGAGTCGAACTTTGAACATTTTTATTTAAAGCTTGTGAACAAAACTCGTCTTTCATTTTTTCAATTATTGCGTTTTATTTCTATACAGTATTGTCATAAACCATATTCAGATGCATAATAAGGTTTTAGAATATTGATTTTCTAACATTAGGACCCTCAGGGGTCTAATTGTGAAAAATCGTCAATTTAAGCTTGTGACATAAACTTGTCTTTTGTTTTTCAATTTAGGCATTTTATTTCTATAACGTGTTGTCCTACAACATATGCAAATATGCAATAAGGTTTTATAATTTCAATGTTCTAAAATTGAGGCCCACAGGGCTCAAAATTCGATTTTTTTCATTTAAGCTTGTGACCTAAACTCCTCTTTCATTTTGTAATTTATGCATTTTATTTATAAATAGTATTGTCCTACACTGTATGTACATTAGGTTTTAGAATTTCGATTTTTTACATGGGGTCCACTTGGGTTGAATTCCAAAAATTGAAAGATTAAGCTTGTGATCTAAGCTCTTTTCATTTGTCATTTGGTTTAGTGATTTAAATTCTTAATAGAATGATTGCATAATATTTTTGGATGAGAATAAGGTTTTGGGGTAACTACTTATAATGGTAAGGGATCACTGTAGATTCCGACAATCAAACTCTAGTTTGTTTTTTTATTAGAATGCTTTTTGGTTTTTACATAGGCAAACATGCACTTATAAATTTCTTTATATGATTGTACCCGTAGCGGTTGGTATATTTTTGTGTGCATCGCTCACAGTACTTCGAGTTACAAATAAGTCCATTTGCTCCTGTAGTGACTAAAAGGAGCAATTAGTGGATCTAATTTTAATTAGATTGCTAGAGTTGATCAATTTCATAATGAACTGGAATAAGTAGGTAATAATGTTTAACTCATGGTTCATCATAACAAATGGACAAATATGGCCATTTTTAATCTTAACAAATTACTCTGCGCACAGACTTACCTGTGCAGTTGAAAGCATTTTAAGGCTTAGCATCCCCTAGATAATTAATAAGTAAAGTCAAGAAATATCAAAGTGATATTCGAAGGAGAGAAAAATCGTTACAACTGACAAACTCCGGAGAACAACAAAGACAAGACCAAAACAATACATGCACTACAATTAAAAACTAAAAACGTACGAACAACCTGGATCCCACCAAAAAACCGGGGATAGACTCAGGTGCTCCGGAAGAGTAAGCAGTATCTGCTTCCTGCAGGACACCCGCCATGCTGCTCATGTCAAATCCGGTATGAGGAAGGGATAATATCAATGGAACAGTTGAATATTTTATTTTTAAGACAGATAAAATCATTTGGGGTTTTTGATGGGCATGTTTTTCGTAACTGCAGAAGGTGTAAAAATAAAATGAGTTGTGTAATATTGTCCAGATTTCCCCTCTTATATATTTCATAGATCATAGATTTTAAGGGGTAAACACAACCATATTTGTCCATTTGTTATGATGAACCCAAAATCACGTTGGAATTGGTCTCTTGCTGTAGTTGGTTTAAATAAATAAATTAAAACGGGGTTCTATATAAGGAAACTAATAACAGCACACTGCGGTAAAATTAGCTTGAAAATCTTTATTTTTATATATTTTATATCTGTATATTTTACAAAGATTCAAGTATTTACATACATTGGGTATCTGCTCTGGCCTTGTCCCTAAGTGTTTAATATATGAATCAATTGAAATAACCGATATTCAGTATTAAAAAGTAGTTCTATGATCAAGCTTGACATAAATTTTTGATATTTACACATACAGAGCATCACATTTGGCATCAGAATGTTTATGTAAATATAAGATATTTTTGTTTTTATTAATTCATCATTATATATCTTTAACCGGTTTTCCAATATTTTGATCTCGAGCACTGCTGATGAGTTGTCAGTCAACGAAATTGCCATACAGTGCATCTAATTTATTTCGGTATTTTGTGATACGTTCGTATTTCGTTTTATCACTACCACTGGGTCTATGTCACTGGTGGTGGACTGTCATGTCCTGTCATGATTCATCACTCAAATGCCTTTAAATTTTCCTTTAAAAATTTGACAAAACTTACCAGAAATGTCTAAGGCTCTTCCGTTTGATGCAGAGGTAACCCTTAGCTGAGTTTGGATACCTGTTTGTTTTGTTTTGATATTTGGTGGTTGTGCTTATTAATTCATCATTATATCTTTAACCGGTTTTCCAATATTTTGACCTCGAGCACTGCTGATGAGTTGTCAGTCAACGAAATTGCCATACAGTGCATCTAATTTATTTCGGTATTTTGTGATACGTTTCATTTGTACAGCATATAATTGTTAAAGTCTGAATTTTTTCTTCTCACATCTAGAATTACCTGAAAACATTAAAAAAAATTAAGAATTCAGCGACATATGTTTTAAGGTATCCGGACCATAATAGATCATGGTCGAAATTGTATCTCTTTTTTACCGTGAATGGCTGAACCAAACAATTTAAAGCTGGAATTTTGTATATACATATTTCTCAAGTTGAAACACAATTTGTTGCTTATATGCAAAGTCTGTAAAAATAAGTTAGTTATATTAATTTGGCATTTCCGAAGTTTGCCAATAATTACCGAGGTCATTTCAATTGCGTTGTATGGAACATCCGGGAACTTGTGAATAATCACGTGGTCATTTATGGTCCGGATACCTTTTAATACAATACATATAGGACAGGGCGCGCAATTTAAATCATGTTATAGAAGTCATGAAACAACAGGTCTATAAGTTCCATTGAAGTATGAGAGATGGCTCAAATTGATCTCTTTACACCTGCACATGTCCACTTTCATTTCCAGAGCCTCCTGTCAGATAATTTGTTATGCTATTTCATAAATAACAAGGCATGATTAAAAACTTCCTTACGACAAGTAAAATTTCCCTCTCCAGCCAGCACAAAAAATTACTGTGTATTATTTATTTAAGCCTTCTGATTTTTTTATGGAAATTTCCCAGTTATATACAGTTTTAAATCAACAATGGTTGTTAGTTTACCGGGCCTATAGGCCATGTTCACTTTGCATCCGTCGTCCATCGAATTTTCACATTTTGATCTTCTCTGAAACTACATGAATTGTAACCAAACTTGGTAGGAATGATGTACAAACGATCCACCTTTGGTTTCGGTTGGATGAACAACATGATCACCAGAAGCCATCTCTGATTTTTATTGACCAATTTTCAAAACTCTTCTCCTTTGAAACTATATTATGAAATGTTTTGAAACTTTGCAAGACTGATGACAGCAATACTCTCTACAAACGATCAAATTTGATGAATATGAATCCGCTCACCCGGTGGGTACCATATGGGAAATAACGTTTGTTCATTTGCTCATGAAGTAAAGGGCAGATTGTTACCAATGTTGGCAGGAATTTCATATGGAATGACAGGTGCAAATGAGCCTTGTTCTGTACACTGGCTTGCAGATAAGGATTTTTTTACAAGCCAGGTCACAAAGTAGAAGTCCGCAAGATATGTCATTGCATAATACCTCTGATTGCCATGTTGTTCATACAACTGGAACCAAAGGTGAAAAGTTTGAAGATGTCCTTCCATACATCATCCTCTCTTTTTTAGGTCAAGGGTCAAATGTCAAGGTCACTTTGACGTTTAAGCGTTTCTCGAACAGGCTTGTGGAAACAAAAGAGGTTACATTTTCATATGGCTAGTAGACGCCAGGTGAGCTACATGTATACAGGATGTTTTGTCACTAAAAGGTTAAATCATATAGTTCAGGAATATTGTTATTCACATACTTCTTTTGTGTACCTCAAATTCAAGTTCTTGCAGTGCTTGGTTTATTTGGTCAGGCGACTACTTCCTGTCTTTTGTGAACTGTTATTCTTTTTTCGGGAATATATCAAATATCTTATTTATTTATCTTTACAGGGCATGACACCGTATGATATGGCCTATGGAGAAAATGTGAGGGCGCTTCTGAAGGTACAATCTACTGCCATTTCTGTTTTATCTCATTTGAATCATTGCATTTTTTATACACACTAATCTTGTAAGCTGCCAAAATTTTTATTAAACTGATAATGGCATAATTGCCTTGAGTTCTATAAAATGGCAATTTTGTTTATTTCTATTTTCAGTTGTATTCTTTGTGACCATCACACCTGCCAGTTTGGACCAAACTTTGAAGGAATTATTCTTATGTGGTCCACTTTCAATAACATATTTGTTATTTGGACCTTCAGCCAATATGACTGCTGTTACTAAAATAGGAAATCAGAATAGAAATTATTAAAAATTCTCTCCCCTGAAACTATTAGGGCAATTGCGACCAAATTTGATAGAATGGCATTTCAATAGCCACATTAACTAAAAATAGAAAAATCACAAGCAGTTCTTTTAAAAATATTTTATTCTGAAATTACGTGAGAAATTTAGATCAAAATATGATGTCGTGAGGTGCACCACTTTCAAACTTCTTTTCAAGATTCTGGACCTCTATCCAGTATGGTTACTTAAAACAGAAAAAAACGTCAAGAAAATTTGAAAAAAGTCTTCTCTGAAAGTTCATACCATTGGGCAATTAGAGACAAACTTTGATTTAATGATCCTTGGGTAGTCCCTTCCAACATTTTCAGGCTTCAGACATCTGACAAGTATCGCTACTATTACCCATTTTTTTTTTAAAGGAGAATCATTTTCTTTTGAAACCAAACTTAAATGGAATGGCAAATTTATGGTAAAAAATTCATTAATTATTTTTAAAACTAGTTAATAAATTTCAACCAAATTCTGTTGAATGCCCTTTCAATGTTTTGCGGAAGGTCAGGAAATTACTTAGTTTATCAACACATTGTAAACATCATCAAAAAGTTATGAGATATTCATCCCATAAGCGTCAGGTCATCCAGTTTATCGTTAGGAATGCATGTTCTTATTCAGAGTAAATCAAATGCAATATCTGTCATCATTTAAGTGGTCTACCGCCTACCTTCTTTTATTTAAAATTGCCAGAATTGACTCATTTTCGGATTGTAACCACTGGCAAAACATATGTTTGTCTCTTTGAGAAATAAGTTTTCATCAACATTTTGGCCTTGCTCGTGTAAATCTTGGGTTTATATAGCGACTGTAAGTTTTATTGTAGAATCATTCCTGCAGAGTTACCAGAAACTGCAAATTTGTCTCTTTGGAAATTTAATTTCCATCAAACCTTTTTGACCCGTTAGTGCCTATAAATTGTAAAGTAGAATAATCCCTCCAAATCTTGATATTCTAATCCTGCCCTCTCATAAAATGTGTAGAGTCTAGGTGTAATTTATAATTAAATTCTTTGTTCTTAAAGAACAAATTGTCCCAGCAAAGAAATTCGCCATGTATTGTACTCATCTAGTATTCAACACCATGTATTGATTTCTCCTACTGGGTATTAATGACATCCCCTCAAAAAAGCGTCAGAAATTCTATTTATTTCGTTATTGATGAAGGTTAATCCAGACATTGCCATTGAACTTCGGGGAATTTAAATATCAGAGATATTTCACTGCCATCTAGGCAATACCCGAGATGGTGGATTGTAAGTCCGTGGGTGTTATCCCCTTAAAAGTCAGCTGTGACATGATTTTTGGATACTTTTTTCCCATTTTGGTTCTCTTGCTCAAATTGTTTTGACTTTCTAAATTTTTGGTCACAAGCATTCCTGTATTAATGCGCATAGTATGCAAGGAATCAAGGTATCTGCGTATGTTCTATTTCATTACTAATCTGGTGAAATATTTTTCGCTGCGCTAGCTTCACTTCAACACCAAGTCAGGACAAACAGTTTCTTCCTTGTCATTAATCTGGGATCCGGAAGTGTAATCCTCCTTGTGCTTAGCGGCCTTCAAATATAACACCAGGTCAGGGCAAATGGTCTCTTCTTTGTCATTTGATTCTTTACAGACGCCATTTTAAATCTATTACTTGCGCAGAACGTGATTCCTTTTCTTTGAATGAGGAAAACTCTTTTCAAATCTTACGTCATTGTTCATATTCCATGACAACAAATGTGACTTCTTTTAACGTTAAGCTCAATTAAACGAGATTAACGTTTGGTTAAATATTTTCTATTTGCATTAAAATCTTTACTATCTGTAGATGCGCAATTTGATTTTCTAAACAAGGGGCCCAAAGTAGTTGAACTTCGAAAATTTTGAATTCAAGCTTGTGACCTAAACTCGTCTTTCATTTTACAATTTATGCATTTTATTTCTATACAGTATTGTCATGCACCATATGCAGATGCGCATTAAAGTTTTCTAAAATTGGGGTCCACATGGGTCGAATTTAAAAAAAATTTAAGCTTGTGATCTAAAATCGTCTTTTGTTTTTTTCAATTTATGTATTTTATTTCTGTACGTATTGTCAAACACTATATGCAGATGCGCAATAAGGTTTTAGAATTTTGATTTTCTAAAATTGGGGTCCACAGGGGTCGAAATTTGGAATTTTCAATTTAAGCTTGCGGCCTTAACTTCTCATTCATTTTGCAATTTTATCATTGGCTTATATATTGTATTATCCTACACTATATTTACTTGCACAATAAGGATTAGAATATCGATTTTTAAACCGGGAGCTCACACAGGTCAAATTTCCAAAATAGTCAGTTTAAGCTTGTGAACTAAGTTTTTTTTTTTTTTTTCATTAGATTTATTGATTTAATTTATTCATAGAATGACTGCATAAAATTTTATTATCGCAGCGATGTTAAGGCAATTTTTTTTTATTATTATTATTTCATAATATTGGGTCTATTCCATTTAAATAAGGAATACTTTTCATATTTATCATATGAGCGTTATCGATAACCAATATGTTAATGACAATGACAAGAGGTACCTAACTGATATTATTTCAGTCACGTGATTGTTCATTTGCATGCCACAGCGAATTACCAACAACGGACCGGGTGTACACACATTTCGCAAAAGTGCAAGGGCGTAGCGGTGTCAGCTATTAACAAGAATATATACGATATATTCTATAGGACCGCGACTTTCTAAAAAGTGCTGCTAACTTGTCTGTATTTGTCTATTGTTTACACAATGTGCCATGGAGTACTCCAGTGCGTCAAAAAGGCACGATTTTTCATCTTTAAATTAATGCAGTTTTCTCAAAAACGAATAAAAACCAGGAAAAGTAGCAGCACTTTTCTATTACCGCAGATATAGCAGATTTTATACATATTCATGTTTATAATGTGTGTTCAGCGTATGCCTATGCACTTTTCGATTTTATTTTATTCAACTCTACTGTCATTTTGTTTCGGATTTAAAGCGTAACGAGGACGATGGATCTCTAAGAGCGGACCGATGCCCAAAAAGATATCCGGAATTACTGTTTCCATCTTGTAGTCGGCAACCAGTTATATAAACTTTAGAAGCGCAAATATTATGAACATATTTATATTGTATTGTTACCATATTAAATAAATCAAAATTAATACTCTATTTGTTTCTCTGGGATAAATCTATTTCCATTCGGTTTAGATGTACCGAAACACAACACAAGAAAAGTAGGGGGGTGCACAATGGGATCTGGATAAATTATACATTCAGTATTTCACATATCATACCAGTATAGTAGATTTTTTCACAGGATTACAAACCACCAGGTTTCAGAATGCTCAGATTTTTCAAACAACAGTTTTAAATAAAATTCTATAGACTTTTCCCGAAAATAATAAAAAATGGGTACCAAATTGCCTAATAGGGCTAATCATTGCAAAGTGAGTTTCTATGATTTATTATCTTACTTTATACTTAAACTATATTTTAGTTGTATAAAAAGATCAGAAATGTGAATTTAAAACATATAATTGAATATTAACTAAGGGGAGATAACTCTGTTTGAAGCCAGTAAATTTACCTTGAAACTATGTTTTAAACACAGATTGATATAACCTTTCCAATACCTATAATAATACACCTTTAAAATCCGCACCTAAATGCGTTAGATTAGTCTAGAATCAGCCAATACGTGTATTTGGGATTTGTAAGGATTAGGGACTGTATCATGTGTATTTTATCTCGTTTCTGTCACAGTGGAAATTTATCACAAATAAATGTCACATAGTGGAAAAGCTTGAAAACAAATCTTTTATTTGATATATATGGTTTTATAGGGGTTTAAGATACAACAAATTTGGTCAGTTACCAACTTGCTTCACAGAGACATCATTTAGGAAACTGAAAACTGTTGTGTGCAAATTAAATGAACAAATAGTCATTTGTTTTCTTAGGAATATGTTCCATACACATTTATGATACATTATTCTCCAAAATGTTTCAGAAAAGGTTAAAGAAATTTTCGCTCCTTATGTAAGGAAAGATAATTTTTTCAGATGGGAGACCACTCCAATATCTGCAAGCAGGGAATATGTGTATGTACTTTTTCTAAGTCGATCCTATATGACTCTTTGAATCTAGAACTCCAATGAATGTTGTGTACAATGTATTCCCATTCAAAGGAGTAGAGCCACGAACTCGCTAAAATGGTCCTTTCAGCTGACGTTTTGTCAGGTTGGGTCCATTCAGTACATGTTTATGAATCCTTTAATGTACATTCATAAAAAATGGTAAAAAAATCAATAAAAACAATATAGAGCGTATGAGAACATGTTGGAAAGGGGGCTTGTTTATTCGATTTGGTCAATTTTCCTTACGATTTCAGTTTTCCAGCCTATTTTTAATACAGGCGCCAGGCCTCGCGCATTGTATGTTTTTGTGTAAAAAGAAGCATATTGTACTTAAAAATGTATTTCTGTAGAGAAAAACGTGGGCGAGGCCTTGTGCCGTATCAAAAAATTAAAAACAAAAACGCTGGATGATCGTGTTTTTCTTCGGAGTGGGTCTAATTATAGGTACGATCACGGACCGACATCGAGAAAAATCACGGATATCAGTACAGACTGTATCGAGACAGAAGCCGTCGGAGTTTCAGCTAATGCATATATAAGACATAATTAAGAAAGAATTTATTTATTCCGATTTTGCAAGTATTTATGTTTGTTTTCCCTTCTACTGCACGTGCATATTGATTATTATAGAGATTTCAGAGAAGATACAAAATTTACAGAGATTCACTAAGAAAGTTCTATGTTAACTGATACAGAGACACATTGAAGTGTAAGATTAAAATGCAAATCCAATGGAAGTTAGTAACCTTAGTTTTAGAATGGCAAGACGTCTCTCAATAAAAGACCATAAAAATGCCTATGACTGCCATTGAATGATTTATTAGCATTAAAGGAGACGCATATAACATGTATAAGACATCCAATTTATCTTGAATTTTATATATTTTAAGTAAACTTTTTCATTAAAATTACTGAGCAGACGAACGTTGGAAGTTTTATTTATTTGACAGTTTAAGAGATAGCAGTATATTAAATAAGATATATTCTATATGCAACCATTTTTCTAAATCAGAAAAAAAAAGTTTTATTTTATATATTAATATTTGGTATAACTTTTTTTTCATGAAATGATACGAACAATTACAAAAAATAATAACAAGAGTTAACAAGAATAACGAGTTAATAAGGTGTAAAAAATGCTTTAAGGATGCTCGCTGGTCATGTTTTGGTCTTTTTGTCAGATTTTCGGAATCCTCAGGTTTTATCCATTTCATAAACATGAAATTTGTTGCCCATGAACCCCCCCCCCCCCCCCCCCCTCCCCTTTTTCTTTTTTAATTCAATCATATATACCTTAAAATGGTATTTGACAAAATTTTATGAAATCCTTTTTATTTTTTGAAACATCTTTGAGAGATAGAGTTGTCAATGCAAAGACAATGAAAAATCCAGAGAAAACCCATTTCCTGCAAATTTTCAAGGTCTTATAGCTCTAAAATGAGCACATGAACCTATATTTTTTTTCTTGCTTATTTGTTTACTATTGATATGACAGATTTTATAAGATGGTTTTTGGGTAAAAGTTGTATATGTACACAGACAGCCATACATGTGATATCCCATGCATTGGGCATGACAGTCTCGCATATTGAATCAATCTTACGACCTCATGCGCGGGCAAAGATTTCTCACGCATATCTCAACTTTTGTGAAAAACTAAAATAATTACAAAAGCCATCCAACTTTAAAAACGGTAAAGGAATATGTTTTCTTTCTGGAATCGTCCTTGATGTGAAAATTACAGAAATTTTGTTAATTCCTGTTTATTTCACACTGAAATTATCATTTTATCATGTTATGGCTAAATTGTGTTCTTCAATAGCGAGCGGTCTGACAGTTAACTTGCTATATATTTTCGTAAACAATGTTGTATTATCATCTTGTTTAAGTCAAGATTTCACGAAATTTATATTAATTTTTTCTGTTATGAAAAAATGTCATAAAATTGGTTAAATTTGATATATTTCATTATTTTTTGTTTGTTTATTTTTGTATTTAGTACTACCAAAACAAGATTTTATTTTTTTTAAATAAGTTAAAACCAAAATACAGAACATTGAAAAGTTCTATATTTTCAACATGCCAAAAAATTGTCATCTGTTGCTTATTAAATTTAAGAAGTACTATGACAAAGAAAAAAACTATGAAGATTTAAAAACAAAGAAAAAAGTAATGAAGATTAAAATAAAATGAATTAGAATAAAGATAAAGAAAGCAAAACATACCTTGTTTATTGAATAAGATTAAATCAATTTATGACTGTAACATTGTTATTAACAGGAAATTTTAAGGTGAAATCTTATATTTCAATGTCAAACAAATAACAAATGACCTTGCGAACATTGTAGAATTCCTAGACAGGAATATCAAAATATGTCCTTGAAACCCTTGTCATCTTTCAATCATTTAATTAGGAGCCGGGTTTCATGTGTCTTTATTTAGGAATTATGTTGGTGATGTCGATACATGATTTTATCGTATTGACCAAGAACAATATTTTCCGAGGACGAAGTCAACATTGTTCTTGGTCAGTGCGATAATATAATTTTACTAACTTACTGATTCTGTATTGGTCCTTTATTGATTCAAGGTTAGGTGTATTGGTCTCGAGGCCCGTACGACCGAGGGCCAATACAGCTGAGCGAGATTCAAACAAAATCTCACCTTCCATAAAAAATGTACGCAATCTAATCTTTATTTGAATAGAATAGAGAATGGAAACGGGGAATGTGTCACAGAGATAACAACCCGACCAAAGAAGAGAAAACAGCTCAAGGTTACCAATTTGTCTTCAACGCATCGGGAAAACCCACACCCGGAAGCGGGCTTCCGCTGGCCACTAAATAAAAATGCGTACTAGTTCATCGAAATGGACGACACAGTAAACTCCGAAACATACAAATGAACCAAAATTTTTAAAAAACCACACAATTATTTTGACTATAGGTAGGTGGCCCAACTACTTACAGGGACTGCGGGGGTCACTGTCGATTCTGACAGTACAGATTCTAATTTTATTTTGTCTACATCCTGGGTAGTAAACAGAGATAGGACAGAAGTAATACTTTAATAAGAAAAATAAATTAAATGATTAGTTTTTCATAGATTTTGATTGGGAAATATGTAGATGATTTATTTTTTCATTCAGGAAGAGATTGAAAAACAGAAATCTAAAAGAGAAATTAAGGCATCTAAGGATGAAATTGATACACCTAAAGACGATAACCAAATTTCTGGTGAAAAAGACAAAGAATATTCTGTAGATAAAGATGAAGCAGAAAAATCTTCTAACGCAGGTACTCGCAACACTCTATGGCTCACCCAAAACATACATGACAGTAAACTTTGCTTTAAATATATATTTTGAGAGAAAAAACACAAGCTCAATGGGAACTAATCGTTGCAAAATATTCTTATTTTTATCATACCTCTATCTAATTCCGACAGTTTTACTATTATAGAACAACAAGTAGCAAAAAAATAATAATTAAAATCCACTTTTCAGTAACTGCTGGGCGACTACTCCGTGGTGGAATTCTCATTGGGAGTACTCCTCAAATTCAAAAATCAAAAAGGCATGAAAAATTTACTCAGAACTATCATTAAGTACTCTTAAAATGATGAATTTTAAAGAACACGTTTTGTTTTCAACAAGACATTTCTGAAATAGCGGTAAAATGCTGTTGAAGATGGCATATATTGAAGATGTCAATGGAAAACACCTTCAGTCTTTTTTGGACTTTTGAATTTAAATTTTGAAATTAGCAACAGCCTTGTCCAAATATCTATTTCATTGAAATGTGTCTTTATGTAAGATTTTGTAACATTGTGGAAATTTGTTTGGGCAAGACTGTTGCTAATAGCTGTTTTGACCAAAATCTACTGTGGAAACACTCTATTTTCTTCAAATCCTTGATTTAGCAGACGTTATTGACGTCGCTGTTGCATCAAGGGAAGGAATTTTGTACAATGATTGATAGATTGTGAGAGTTCAATCATTATAAGATAAAAATGATATAAATTAGAATTAGAATTTTTCATGTCAGATGGGTGCCAAAATTTTCAGTCAGATCTTAACTCACTGAAACCATTTAGCCAGTTGGAACTTGAACCTGAGCAGTACACCTATTGACAGTAATGTTTAGTGATAAGTAGTTAATACCACAAAACATAGTACTTTTCTGATCAAAGTTCCAAAGGCACGCTCGAAACCCCCGTCAAAATAGCCGCATGACTATTTTGGCCCTCCTTTCCTTGTGATTTTTTATTTTTTACCGAAGTTGGTTTATCACCGCTGCCTTTAGAATAAAAAACAAAAACAAAAAAGGGCGAAAGTGCCCTTTGTTGGGGAGGACTATTCTAGGTGCCTGGCTCTTTTATAATTTGCTTCTTGTCTATTTATCTATCTATCCATCTCAGGCGCCTTCCGAGCTTCTTTCACTCATTGTTCTTGTCCTCCCCAACTGACACTCCTTATCGAGTTCGCTGCCCTTTTCTATTAGGTTGAATACTACCAAATTTCCAACACCCTTTTCTGTATGACTCTTATACATTTTAACATTCGAAATTTTACAAAGATTATTTAGAAGTGTGGAAAGATGGTCTCTTGCACCCTGAACCCACCCATCTACTATTAAGAGATTCGAACCCATACCTAAAGATCGTTATGTTTCAAGGGCAACGATTTAGCGATAGGGACTCTGTCTGGCCAGACAATCATATGATGCTTTAGGCTATTTAAGTTGTATTTTGCGCATGCGCAATTAGACCCTACGGCTCATTTTTCTGTCTTTTTAGCTTTTTACCATATTTAACAGCCAGCTTCAGCAATCAGATTTATTTACATCATCTAATTCCTGTATAGTACGGAACTGCATTGGGGGAGCTGTGTGCAATTATCACTGTGCTGATACTATAAATAACTTCTAAACAAAGATAAGAAATCAAAGCACTTAAAGAACTGTTCACTTATTGTTACAATCCCTACTGTAAATCTATCTGATTTCAAATATTCAAATACTACAATCCACTAAAATCAGTTGACTAAGATTTTCTTAATTCATTTTAATTGGAAATGATTTCCCCGGCAAACTATTACTATTTCTTACTGTATCAGAACACTTAATTTCTTTTATATCCTGACATAAAGGAACTGCAACATCATCTAGTTTTTGACGTTCGTCATAAAAAGTAGACATACAATTGATAATCCTTCCAAATTTCTCATCTGTAATTTGTCCGTCTTCTAGTGACTTACTTATATCATTTTCAATCTTAAATTTATACTTTCTTGCTAAAGCGAGCTTTTTCTCCACTTGCTTTTGTTTCTTTTTACTTCGCTTGTAAATCACATTTAAAACCAAAACTACAACAAAATATACCACAACCAGCGAACTCAAAGGAATACACGTAATCAATCCTACACCTGTCGCCGCTGTCCCCATCGCTGTACCTGTGGTCAAAACATTTAATGTGGTACAAACAATGAGCGCACCCGATACAATGTTATTCTCATACTCTTGGTTTCTAATAACAAGTAATGTTGCAGTTCCTGAAGTCCCTGTTGTCTATACTTATATCATCCAATAGTATTTCATTATAAATTTTGTCGGTTGGACTAGGCCATTTATATAAGATGTTATAGATATCTTTCTCCTGTGCTTGACGAAGAAAAAATAGACAGAAGAAGCCGCATAAAAAACTTAATTTGTGTTGGTGCTGAATTGTGTTGTAGTGAAATTTAGTCTTTATATAATCAATAAATTCTTGTGGTGGTGGAAGACCGTAACTATCGAAGTAATGCCTCAGGCACTAGTAAGCTTATCATGAAAGTCCCAACACACCCAGTGGATCCCTTCACCAATGGAATCATCAAGATTCAGTACTGTAAATTCGGAAATTTTCGCGTCCACTTATAATTGCGATTCTTCTGCTCCAGGCAAAATTGCGAGGTTTAATTATTGCGATCGCTGCCCACGTGAAACTAAAAGGCTTTATTATTTCAATCGGAGATCGGGTAAAAATTGAAGATGGAAGTTTTATTAATGAATTCGTTTTATTTAATGGTTTTAAAAATATTAGAATTCAAAATGTCATTTATATATAATAGCTGTCCAAACAAAAACTATACAACTAAATATCTACCAATTAACCTGTTTCCGGATGTGGACAATCAATGACCAGAAACTTGCCTGTGTAAATTTAAACAAAGGGTGACACATCTAGAATAAATCGGACATGAAAATATGCATTAAAAATGCGAGTTTTTAATATTGCGATCCCAAACCGATCGCAATTTTCGCAATAATAAAAACATCGCAATAATTTCCATATTTACAGTATTCCACACTCATTTTTATTCCGTTTGTTTGGTAGATTTTCCCGACTATACATCCCTCTGAAATTAGTTATACAAAATTTGTCAACCTACTTTAAGATATCGAAGTTATTTAGCGGTTTAAGAGTCTTTTTTTGCATTACATATGGTCTTCTATCGCTGTCCACTTGTAATCCTCTACCAGACGGGCGCTCTACTTGTAGTCCTTTCCCACATAAATCGGCTAACATTGTACTGCTAGACTGGCTAACATGCTAAGGAATCCACCAGTCTGTTTTCTTCTTGTTATTCCAAGTCGATTTCCAGTCTTTTTGCGGAGTCCTGCTTGAAGTTGGTCTTTTTGTGATTTTGTCAGTAGGTCAACATTAGGTTTACTTAATAATATAGGAATTTTATCGTATGGTACTTCTGCTATTTGTACTGGTGTGCTTGTAGCTCCACTACGCCATTAGAAGGTCATCTGTTAATTGACTATCCATTAATCTTAATGTAAGGCACGATTTATTCTCATATGCCTATGCTAAATTTCTTCGTTGATCTTCGGATAAACCGAGACCATAGTTGACGTATTTACTATTTTTTATTTCCTTATGTAATAACAATATCATTTCCAATTGTGTTCAGAATTACTTCCTCCTTGTTTAATACAAGGGCGTAGACTTGATACGCATCAGCATGGATGCCATTCAGTTTGATTCGAGCTGTATTCAGTTTCCGGATAATATATTCTTGACCCAACTTCTAGTTTGGCTGTCAGGAGCTTACGTTCTGCATTTGCTTCATTTACACTGAAAGTATCGAGTAATAAAGTGTTTTCTTTTTGATTAATGTGTTTGCCATCTCTTTGCAAAAAGCGATTACGTGTTTCGGGTGCCTTATTCCTGTTCTAATACGATATGCAAGTTCGGGTGATCGACTTGAACACTAGTGTACATAGATTCTCTCAGGTATGTCCATCGTTTTGGTTTCATGTTATTTTGAAGAACGGTGGATACACAATCAGAATAGAATTGAAGTCTTGGAATCCAGAGCTCAAAGTGTGTAATTATGACTAAACTTACATCATCACCGGTCCTGAATATTAAGTAATTATCGTTGTTAATCTCTTTATCAATTCCCATCTTAGCTGGAGGTTGGATTGCTCGGATGTTTACCTTGCACAAAGTGATAAAACCAACCATTATCTATTTTTACATTAGTTGTCATATGACCTGTCTAAATATATCTCTACCATACCCTAGATAAAAATATTTTTAACAAATGGTCATCTTTATCATTAAAGACGAAATTTATCTCGGGCATCTTTGATAATTATAAACGTGGACAACACACGCAGCCACACACTAAAACTGCTTTTTATCGTCTCATTATTGGATATATTTGTGAAATTAAGCTTCGCTAGCCCTGACCATGATGACAATGGAACAATAGGAACAATTATTTTCCAAAAATATGCTCTACCTAACTCACGGCATCTTTTGAAAAATTCATCCGTCACTAAGGAAATGTTTACATCTACAATTTCATTTTCATATATATTCTGAAGGGAAAAGGTAATGCATTATGGAATGTGTATTTAATGAAAGCTTTTCATCAAGTTCCAGTTCAGAATTAATTGTAACAATAAAAATATTGACAATTTATGTGGTTTTGTTTTCGTCATATGGACTTTGATGGAACCTGAAGTTCCATTTTGGTAATTCTACGTGGCATACAGTCTACTTCATCAGTGGATACATCTTCGGTAGTAACGAACAGCCATATGACAATTGGGTCACGCTGACCTACATTTCAAGCTTCATTGACTTCTGTTAAAATTTGCATTAACATCCATTTCTGGAATACTACTGCATATATATACATGAAACTATCAGATGATACCACCTACTTGACAGGAAAGTTTATGGGAAGCCTGCCACAACATCCATATTGAGTTCCTGTTCCATGAATGACATGGCCGCAACAACTTTTTATAGTCAATATGGCCACCACAAAAAAAACATTTTTATTGAACCCGCGCTCGCGCGGGTTCAATGTCTAGTTATATCTATATATCCCGCACAAAGAAGTTGAAAAGGTCAATTGTGAAAGAAAACTGTGTGGCAGTAATTCACTATTGGCGTACAGTTTATGAGGGTTGTGGGCATGCTGAATGAGGTTCTATCAATTTATTTAAAATTTTTCTTTTTCTTTCCTTTTTTTTTGTTATTGTAGATATGCTTGAACAATATAGAAAAATGGGTAATGCAGATGATTTCAACAAGTTACTTAAAATTGGAACATTTCGTATGTATGACAACGTTGTATATTTATGCGGAGCTTGCAACGTTGGAAAAACTACCTTGGCCAGTGTTCTGCTTGACATAGATATTCCTGTTGTTTGGATTTCAACAGATGGGCTGAGAATTTTTTACGGGAGGAACGGTATAGACCTGGTTAACAAGATGATGGTTCCCTTGAAAGAAGGTATTGTGAAATACGATTCGGTGATTACATTCCATGCAAATAGAAATACATATTATTTATCAAAAACCAAAAAAAACTTCCATCCAACCAAATGCTTCAATATAATTCTTGTAAATAAGGAGATTTTTTTTCAGTTTTTGTTGTACAAGTAAGTCTTAGCAAAGTTGAGAAATACCAAAGGGATATTCGAAGGAGGGAAAAATCGAAACAGCTGACAAACTCCGGAGAAAAACGAAGACAAGACCAAAACAATACATGCATTATAATTTAAAACTAAAAACATATGAACAACATGGACCCCACCAAAAAAACCGGGGGTAGATTCAGTCGCTCCGAAAAAGTAGGCAGTCTCTGCTTCCTGCAGCACACCCGCCATGCTGCACATATCAAATCCGGTATGAGGAAGGGATAATATCAAAGGCACAGGTCCATTTTCATTTGGGAAACGGTTTCATACCTGTTAACCAAGTCATGATCACGTCCCTAAAAATTTAATAAGGATGATTCCAACTTAAGAGCAGCATATTCCTGTCTGAGCAACTAACTTATTAATTATTACTTAAGATAATATTTCATTGGGTAAGTAATATATAATAGTGTGTCTACAATCCTGTAATAGTTTAACTGCCAACACTGTCTTCTGTCTTTTATGAAAACTTTGCTGAGCTGTCACTTCATTCAAATAATCTTTACCTAAGCAGTTTCTTGACTATTCTTTCAGTGAAATACATGTTTATTACCATTTTTCAAAACCCTGCCATACACTGCATTAACACCGCCCCTTTTACATAAAGTGCAACATTTAATGTCATCTATAAGGCCATGTGAGCTATTGCCATCACTTGGCGTCCATCGTCCGTCGTGGTCGTCCGTCGTCTTTCGGCATAAACTTTCCCTTTAGAGATCTTCACAAGACACCACTTTGCCAATTGGGAGCAAACTTTAATGGAATGGTCATTGGGCGACCCACTTCCAGAGGTGTGTACGGCATCCCCGACTTCCAACCAACATGGCTGCTCTTACTATAAATAGAAAAAAAGGGGGATCAATTCAAAAATATTCTATGAAACTACATGACCAATTGGAACCAGACTTGGGTCACATTTAAAAATATGTTTGTTTAGCCTCTCCCGACCCTACATTTCAGAGGAGGGTAGGCAGGTAGGTCAAAGGTTTTTTTCTGTTCAACAGAATTTTATATTTTTTTTAATTTCCAAGACCACAGACAAGACTTAATGCTATAAGGTTTGCTTCCATGCTTAGTCAGGCATGACATCAAAATTGTTAGTTTACTACGTGTCCACTACTAATCCAAACAAATATCCAATTAAGTTCACCATTAACAGATAATGTCTAAATCAATTACCAATTGTATCATTTATAATCTATAATTCCAAAACTACTAGTCCAGAAAATTATCTTGTAGTTGTTCAGTGTTTCGGCTTAGGTTTTATGAACCAAGGCCTATCCTAATCAGGCACCTCTAGACTTTTGTCTATAAAGACGTCATGAAAACGTGTTCCTGCCAAACACAAAACTTATATTGTAATTGAAGAGGAATGGGGTACGACACTGGTGGTCTCATTGCATTAAAAAGTGTCCTGCATTAATTTCATTTAAAAGAATTTTACTTTTATATAGATTTTTTATTTAAGTGTAGTTGATGTGAAAAAATCTTTTATATTTCTATGTATTTTGTATACAATAATAAGCAGTCTTTTAAAAATTCTGTTGCTCTCTTCATCATTTTGGATAAAATACCAATGTTTCTTAAAGAGTCGGGTTATATTTTGCTGTAAATACAAGTAGGACGTTTATCTTGGATTTGTTTGATGTATTGAATTGTTCTGTCTTTGGCAAGGTTAAGTTTTTCGCGTTATTCAATGTTGCATTGTTTATAACCCCTTTTGATTAGTTTTATAATAAATATTTCAACTTGAGATATGGGGACTTTTTGTTGGTGAGTTTACTAAATCTAGTTATTTCTCCCAATATAAATCTTTTAAACACGGAACAGGGGTGTGCTGATGAACTATGTAAGTACTGAAAGTTTTCCGTAGTTTTTTCTACATAACGTTAAATCTAAAGTATGTGTATGTTGAATAGAAAAGAGAATGCAGAAACAGAGACAACAACCCGACCAAAGAGCAGAAAACAGCTCAAGGCTTTCAATGCAGCGAGAAAATCCCGAACACGGAGGCGGGCTTCAGCTGGACCCTAAACAATAATGCATACTAGTTCAGCAAACACTGAAACATACAAATGAACCCAAATTTAAAAAAACACACAAGACTAACAAAGGCTAGAGGTTCCTGACTTGCGACAGGCGCAAAAATGCGGCGGGGTTAAACATGTTTTGTGAGACCTCAAGCCTTTCCCTATACCTCTAGCCGATGTGGAATAAACAAACACAGCGATACACACAGTAATACTCAGTTCAAAAGATGTCCGAGTACAATGTTAAAAAAAGGTAACGGAAGAAACTAAGAAAATGAAAATGATCAATATATATTAACAAAGAACTACTAGCAGTTACTGACATGCCAGCTCCAGACCTCCATTAAACTGATCGAAAGATTGTCTTTATCATATAGAAACCTATATCCTTTAAATACAGTTAAATCTATGAATTCCAAGCTATGGTCTGATATTTTACATGTAAACTGTAATAATGAATGAACAGTATTTGCTATTTCACAAAATTTACGTAATTCCTCTGTTACCATTAAAAATAATGAAACCGTCGTCTCGATACATGGACAGCAAGGTTATTTTGTCTAAATACGTAAATCAGTTAGACTGGGAGAGATTGGAGCCCGGGGACTGGAGCAACCATTGGTACTCCGGCATATTTTATGTCTAAACATTCTACTATTGAATTCGAATTCGTTGTTCTGAATAAGAAAATTAATTATGTCAAGCATAATTTTCTTATGTGGTAAAGCTATCTCGAATCTATGTTTCATTAATCTAGGTCAAAAGCACTCGTGATTTCCACGTATTTCATACTACTACTAGTACCAGTAATGTCGAACGATGCTAAAATAACATCTTTAGGCAGCGTCAGGTATTAAATTTTATTGATAAAAGACGTAGTATCTTTGTATATGTCCACTGATCGGATACATGAATAGTCTGTAAAATGACTGTCTAAGAACTTCTGCACCATGAAACTTTCTTGATTTTAGATCGAATCCAATGAAAAATTAAAAAAAACTTCCGGTCAAAATAAAGCGCAAATGTTGTCCAAGATTGACTCCGAAATTGATCCGGAAATAAAAAAAATGTTACGAAAAAAACAGAATAAAAACTTTTGAGTCGGCGGGGTTTTCACTAAGTCGGTTGGGCGAGGGGAAACAAACAATATTTTTATTTTGGCCTTGGGAGTAATAGTCCTTAGGAGGTTCTCTTTCAGAATGGTGTCGAAGGACCCGACTTTAAACAAAGACGGCCGCCGCAACCGAACTTAATTTTACATAGGATCCTATGGGAAAATTCATTTAAAAATCTTCTTTTATGAAACCTCTGAGCCAATTTGAACTAGACTTTGTAGCAATGGTCCTTAGATGGTTCTCTTTAAAAATTGTGTATGGGAAAATTCATTTAAAAATATTCTTGTCTGAAACCACTTGACCAACTGGAATCAGACGTGGCAGCAAAGGTCTTTTGATTGTCCTCTTTCAGAATTGTCCGATTACCCCGACTTAGTTTAACATAGGGCCCTAAGGGAAAATTCATTGAAAAATTTTCTTGTCTGAAATCACTCGACAAATTGGAACCAGACTTTGCAGTAATGGTCTTTAGGAGGTTCTCTTTCAGAATTATGTCCCATGACACGGAAATTAAGATGGCCGCCAAGGCGGAACTAAGTTTAACATAAAACTCAATGGGAAAATTCATTTGAAAATCTTGTATGAAACCACTTGATTAATTGGAACCATATTTGGCAGCACTATCCTTAGATGGTCCTCTTTAAGAATTGGGTCCAATGACCCGGAATGTTAAGCAAGATGGCCAACACAACTGAATGTAGTTTAACATAGGACCCTGTAGGAAAATTCATTTAAAAATCTTCTTGTCTAAAACCAATGGGTCAATTAGTACTAGACTAGAAATGGTCCTTAGATTGACCTTTTCCAGAATTGTGTCTGATGACCCAGACTGTTAACCAGAATGGCTGCCACAGTTGGACTCAGTTTAACACAGGACCCTATTGCAAAATTTATTTTAAAATATTCTTTTCTGAATCCACTGAGCCAATTAGATCTAGAGTTGGTAACAGTGGTCTTTAGACGACCCTCTTTCAGAATTACATGTATGTCCGATGACCCGGACTGTCAACCAAGATAGCCGCCACAGACTAACATAGTACAACTAAGGGCCCAATGGGAAATTTCATTAAAAAAATCTTCGTTTGAAACCACTTGACCAATTGGAATCAGACTAGGCAGCAATGGTCCTTAGATGGCCATCTTTCATAATTATGTCCAATGACCCGGACAGTAAACCAAGATGACTGCCCCATCCGTACTTAGTTTAACATAGAAACCTGTGGGAAAATTGACTTGGCAACAATGGTCATTAGATTGTTTTCTTTCAGAAATATGTCTGATGACCTTGACTGTTAACTTAGTTTAAAATAGGACTCTATGAGAAAACCAGCCAAATAGACTGCTACACTTAAATTTTAGTCCTGCTCAAGGTAGAAGCTAAATCCAGGTGATCGATATAGACTCTTGAGAGCCTCTTGTTGGACTGTTAGATCAATCAATGAAGATGTGCATGTTGTCAGGAATTTCTGTTTGGACAAGAAATGTAAAAGCTATTGTTGTTTAGACTTAGGCATTTTTTTAACAAAACTTCGTTCCATGTTTTGTCCTCAACCCCTCCTACATTACTTGCATGATTCTTATGAAACTTTCTGGAGTGTTAGATCAATCTATGGGAATGTGCATATTGTCAGGATTTTCTGTTTGGGCGAGTAATTTGAAAAATTTGATGATTTGAACTTTGTGTAGGCTTCAAAACAAAAATGTTGCGGCGGGGGAGGGGTGGTGTTAGTCCCTTTCAGGAGAGTTCTAGTTTTTTTTTAAGGTATTGGTAGTCATAATATCCTTGGAAAGGTCCTACGTGGGAAACCAGCCATTGAAAAACCTAGAAGAAGAGATCCAAAATTCAACTTTACAATCCCACATAGTGTCCCGACCACAGCAGCAACTCTTCAAACAAAGAAACAGAAGAAAGAAAAAAATTCTCAATTGCCCTTGCCACCAGCTCCTGTTAAGACTAAGCTTAATCTGGCCAGAACCTACCAGCAAAAACCTAAGCAAACATCAGAAAAGCCATCAAAGTGGTCAGAGGTAGAAAAACTGGATCTACAAAAACTGAAAATCCAAGACAGTATTCTTGACGCCATAAGGACAGGAGACTTTAAGATGGAAATCGCTCCATCAGATCTTGTTGACTTTGGTGGACAACGTTCATACGACATGACCCATCAACTGTTTATACGTCAAAAAGGTAGCTTTCTGGTAATGATCAATGGGCAATATGATATGGATGATATTCTGCCAGAGTATCCTGAGGACAGTAGAATGACGTCTGCATGTAAGTTGTCATAGACTGGTGTAAAATAATATCCATAAAAAATTGAATCGACTGATTAAGTATAGTTGCCTGTTTGTTGCCCAACTTGAACATAAAATTAGATTTAACAACAAAATGCATAACAGGAAAGGTCAACAAAGACAATCAATCAACGAAACCCAACAGACAGAATTCCGGATAAAAAATAACATAAACGAGCACAAAACACAAACACAACAGAGAGTCGGGATAGTCTGACTTGGTACAGACACTGACCAAAGGTGGGGTTAAACCGGTTATTTGGATACCCAAATCTCCCCGTATCTATCCTGACACTCTGGTGTATAAAACACACTATATGAAAACCAATACAGTATGATTACCATTATAATCAAAGATATGTAATAATACTTAAATAAAAAGAAATTTAAGATGATCATTTTATCAATTCTCTTATGACTATTGACTATTACTTTGTTTATTTCAGTAATAATCAAGCACTGGGTGGACTCAATTCTAACATACTGTACAGGAGATGATGATGACATAATGCCCATGATCTTATTTGTTGCAACACACAGTGATCATTTTAGTCCTGTAAGTCCAGAACTTTTTTCACATTTCTTTAAAAAAATGCTTGATTATTTCCTGCCTATTTGAAGTTCATTACTAAAAAAATCTTAGCTGTTTGTAATACTTCCTGAATATAATTTAAAAATTATTGTAATTTACAGTGTCAACAGCCTTTAATGGCCACCTGAGCCGATAAAGCTGCAGGTGAACACCGAGTCAGCGAGTTGAGTTACTAGTATTTCTTTCTGCCCAGAATTGATCTTTATTGTTATATAGATTTTAATGTTTATGAAAACTAAGGTGTTCTGAAAAACTAAGATTCATAGTTCTCTCTGTGGATGGTGTTATCATTATCCTATTCGTCATTTTATAATTTTTGAATTTGCTCGTCAAGTTTTTGCAATTGGATATTCGTTTTGGTTTTCAACATGTTAGTTCTTCAGCAAAAAAGATGAATCATAAATCATCAAAATGTGCAAATCTTGTTCATCAAGAGTGGTATTCAAAAATATATTCTTTCTGTGTTTAGCTTACCTTGGACAATTGTCAAGTGAGCTATTGATATCACTTTACATCTGAAGTCATTGTGAATTTTCGTTTAAAGATCTGAAACTGGGACCAAACTTTGGTGGACTGGTTATTGGGTGGCCCCTTTCCTAAATTGTGTCCCTGACTTATAACCCGGAACATTGAACAAAATGACCACCGCAGCGATTTTAGTTTAACATAAGACTGTAAGAAGAATTTATTTTATATTTTTATATGAAACCCTTTGGGCAACTTGAACAAAACTTCGCAGCTCTGGTGCTAAGATTGTCCTCTTTCAGAATTAAGTCTGATACCTAATACTGTCATTTAAGTTGGCAGCTACATCAAGTTTAGTTTAGCATATGACCCAGACTGTCAACCAGGATAGCTGCCAGAGTCGAATGAGATTAATATTTGATCGGGCGATTTGGAAAAAAGTCATTTAAAATGTTATCTGAAACCATGGCCAGTCGACAAATTGTGCCTGATAACACGTACTGTCCTTAGTAGGTTCTCTTCATAAAGTCTTCTGCTGTGAAAAAGGATTCAGTACCCCTTATGTAATAAAAGCCTTCCTACGAATGTTTGCAGCAAGCTTCCTGCAAACATTGCAGCAAGTTTGCAGCAAATGTTTGCGGCAAGCGTGCTGCAATATGTTTACTGTGCAAATTAGTATTGCCGCAAACTTTGCGCAAAATAATAAAATCTCTTATATGGCTTCTGAAATGTTTCTGCGAATATCGCAGCAAGGTCGCAAAAAGATTTTGACCAATACAAATTTTGGTTGCATTAGATCTGCGGCAAACATAGATAGCCTTGTATGGATTCCTGCAATCTTCCCGCGAACATAGATAGCCTTATATGGTTTCCTGCGATGTTTCTGCGAATATCACAGCAAGTTTGCAGGAACTAAATTATATGTACAAAAATTAGAATTCTATACACATGATACACATCAATTCCTGTATGGCATATCAAACTTGGCAATGATCATCAAATCATGGTGGGGCCTCGGTGGCCGAGTGGTCTAGGTAGTTCGTCATGACTACTAATGATCAATAGCCTGTCATCACTGAGGTTGTGAGTTCGAATCTCACCTGTGGCGGGGTGTGTTCGACTCCGGTCTTAATTGACAAGGATTGCCAATTTTCCTACCGAAGGTCGGTGGTTCTCGTCGGGTACTCCGGCTTCCTCCACCAATAAAAGCTGGCCGCCGCAAAATAGCCAAATGTGCTGAAAACGGCGTAAAACCCCAACTAAACAATCAAATCATGGTTATTGTATTATAGGAAAATAAAGAAATGGATGGTTTAGGTGGGCTTGAATATTTCAGCTGCATTAATTGTCACTTATGATATATCTGAAGTCTTTTGTTGGAAGAATTCAGTTTGTGAAACACAACTGTCTGCCCGGGTAAATTCACAACAAAAATTAACAAACATTTCATTTAGCTGATAATTGTTTTAAATTTTTTAAAAAAGAAGTTCCATTAAACAATTAGATGTTTTTAATTATACATGCATGCAAATGTAATTCCCATTATTATACATTAGTATATATATATATAACATTCAACAATGAATTTTGAGTTTAAATCAACATAAATGAAACATTTTACTTTATGTTTCTTCAAATTATGCACTTATTCATAGAACAACTTAGCTCATGGTCTTTCCCACCAATGTTAAATTTAAACTAACAGGAAGTGGAAACTATGCATGATCAGGTTTAATTAGTTTTTCTGCAATGTTTTTGCGAACATTGATTTCCCGCTTTGTTTCTGTGATATTGCAGCAAGTCTACAACAATGTTCGGAAGAAGGTTGCGGCTATCTGCAAACATCTGCCAACATATAATTTTGATTCATGCAAACAAATTTGTTTGAAACAGGTTTGCTACAAACCAGCTGCAAGCTTGCTGCAAACATTTCTTTTTTGTAAGGGGTTTAAACAATCTTGGCAGCGATGATTATTACATGTTGATGGTCTAATATAAAAAAAATGTCTATTTATCTCAATCCCCAACAAAGTTGCCTTTCAGTAACGGCTTTTAGAGCTGTTTATAGGCAAACTGATACTAGATGAGCGAAAAGGCTCTTTGGAGTCCCTTCCAATTTTATTATGATTCAAAATAAAGTGAACTTTGTCAATAATATAGTCTTCTTCATAGTATTTTCTCAAACTCATGTCATATGGTTCCTTTTTGATCATGAATCTACAAAATAATCAAAATGAAAACCTATATTTGAAACCACGTACTAGTCAATTGGAACCAAACTTTAAATAGTATTGGTTCTAAGGTGGTTATCTTTCAGAACTGTATCGAATGATCCAGCTGGCAATCAAAAATTGGTACCACAAGAAACTTATTTTTTATGTAGGGCCCAATGTGAAAAGTCGCTTTAAGATCTTCATACAGGTATTTGAAACTACTAGGCAAATTGGAACCAAAGTTTGAAAAATGGTCGTTATTTGGTTCTCTTTCAGAATTGTATCACTGACCTCGATTTTCAAACTATATGCCTTAAAGTATGCATAGGAAATCCAGGGGATCTTCCATCTTCTCTAATTGGACTCCGTCGTGGTTCGGCCAACAGAGGTTGCCTGAAAATTTTAATGCTATTGATAGGGTTTGAATGTCAAATTATTCAAATCTCAGCTTCCTATGCCAAGTATTTCAGAAGATTTCACTTATTACTCGAATTTTTTTCTCATACTTATTGCCAAATGCAAATATCAAAATTCAAAATATTTGCTACTAACAACTCTTATGTTGATATGTAATGAACATATTCTCATGATATTATTCCAAATAACGTAAGAGAATTTTGGGAACAATACTTCTCCTCTAGGAAATATGCCTTTAGGGGTTGCATGCTGATTCCAAGTTGGCATATATAATGTTGGTTGTGATCAAATTTCATCTTTCTTTTCCTAATTAGTTAAGAACATTTCACTATTGGGTGGATAACTCGAAATACATTTTCACTCATACTTCTGGCCTCTTGTCAAATATCAAAATCCAAAACTTTCGAAACAGACATTTTATGAATAAAAAAGACGCTGATGCTGCACTTAGGTAATTTTAAATTTGACTTATCAATTAATTTACATCCCTAATGGGACACGTGGAGTAATAAATTCTATGCAAATGTTCATAACTGTTATTAAACTTTTGATAAGGTAATATATTGTTTAAGATAATATAAATGCAACTCTTGTTAGCGCTTTTGAAAAATTTATTTTCTGCATTAGTAAGTATGTCACTTTTTGTGAGAAACACATGGAAATATTTTGTCAGACTTAGTGTTAAACTCCAGAAATCATTTCAGGTGAAAGATGGTTAGGTGATTTGCTATAGGAATAACCAGAGATCATGTGATATATGTTTTGAAAGGGCGGTAAAATTTCCCTCAATTTAATATTTCCATCAGTGCCGTTTCAGCACTTTGGTAGTGATAAATCTGGCCTTAGTGCAAGTATAGAAAAAAAACGTTTGCATTCATGATTGAGGTCACTTTTATAGTGCTACTTAAATATGGATTTTCATGATCGTATCTCAAATAACAAATAAGAGAAGAACGAGGACAACCATTTTTCAGTTTCTTTACCCCCACGGGTTGCATTAAATTTACTGACATTATTGGTCAAGTATAGATAATTTAAGTTGACATTCACGTTTCAGTTTTATATCCACAGTAGTTTAGAAGATTTCACTGATTTACTGGATATCTGAAAGGGTCATGTGAGCTATTTTCATCACTTGGCGTCCGTTGTCTGTTAACTTTTACAATTTTTTTCTCCTCTGAAACTACTGGGCCAAATGAAACCAAACTTAAGCACAAGCATCATTAGGGTATTTAGTTTAAAAAATATGTCCGATGACCACGCCTGCCAACCAACATGGCCGACATGGCTAAAAATAAAACATAGGGGTAAACTGCAGTTTTTGTCTTATAGTTATATCTCAAAAACTGAAGCATTGAGAGCAAAACTGACGAGGTAAAAATGTTCATCAGGTCAAGATCTACCTGCAATAAAATTTTCAGATGAATCCGTCAACCCTTTGTTGGATTATTGCCCCTGAATTGTTAATTTTAAGGAAATTTTGCAGTTTTAGGTTATTATCTTGAATATTATTATAGATAAAGACAAACTGTAAACAGCAAAAACATTCAACAAAGTAAGATCTACTATTAATTCAACATGACCAAAATCATTGATTGACCCCTTATAGGAGTTTTTGCCATTTAAAGACAACTTTCCTTTAAAGATCTCCTCTGAAACCACTGGGCCAATTGGGACCAAACTTTGGTGGAATGGTCTTTGGGTGGCCCCCTTCCCAAAGTATATCCGGGAACCCTGCTGACATCCAACCGATATGGCTGTTGTTACTAAAAATAAATAAAAGGGGGGATGAATTTAAACAATATTCTCCTATGAAACTACAAGGCCAATTGTAACCAAGCTTGGCAGTATTGGTCCATAGAAGGTTCTCTTTTAAGATTATGTCCAATGACCTGGACTGCTAACCAAGATGGCTGCCACAGCCGAATCTAGTTAAACATAGGGCCTTATGGGAAAATTCATTGAAAAATCTTCTTGTCTGAAACCACTTCGACAGTTGGAACAAGACTTAGCAGTAATGGTCCTCAGATTGTTCTCTTTTAGAAATGAGTCCATGACCTGGACTGTCAACCAGGATGGCTGCCACAGCCGAACTTAGTTTAACATAGAACCCTATAGAAAACCAGCCAAATTGACTGTAACACTTAAATTTTTAGTTAACACGGTCCGAACCAATCCGACAGGTTTCCATGTTTCATCATTTGTCTCTACTTCCGTTCTAAGGATAATTGTTCAGCTATAAGGTGACCAGAAGTAACCAGATATGCTAATGATACCGCATGATGATACTATTAAAAAACTACTTTCAATTCTTAATATTGAAAGTGCGGGCGGTTTTGACATGTTTTATATGAGCAATGAGAATTTAAGACAATGATATAGAAATTATGCGCTAACTAGTTTTACACAATAATGGTACAGTTAATTAAGGAAACTGTATTTCACCTTTGAATGAAACATAAAATCGTAAGCATTAGTGAGCTTTTAAAATGAACACAGTTAATATAGATACGCACGCACATAACAAGAGAACGTTTTTTTCTTTTTTTAAAGGGAATTGAACTACTTTAAATGTTTACTTTTGAATCATTGATATGTATATATTACAATAAATTGGTACCGATTTTTATAGGGAATATACAAGTCATAGTTACAGAAACGTATGACGAATCCGCTTTGAAAAACATATAATGTTTTTCACCCATTGCTTTACAAGAAACGAATATCTCACCCTTCAAAAAAGGCGGTCGGGGTGCTCCCTCCAAAGAGTTAAAAGAGCTATTCAACCTTTTATGATACCCGTGGTTGCACAGGTAAAGTTAATATTGTTGAAATTTATTACAATAAATTGGTACCAACATTAATGAATAGACAAGTCGGACGAATCTGCTTGGAAAAGCAATTTAATGTTTTTCACTCATTACTTTACAAGAAGAAAATATCTCGCCATTCGAAAGGGTCTGCCCAAGGGGTGAAAAAAGCTATTCCATCATTTTATTAGTTACGTAGTTGTTAAGGTATTCGGACCATAATAGATCATGATCGAAAATTGTATCTCTTTTGACCGTGAATGGCTGAACCAAATATTTTGTATATATACATATATATATATATATTTCTTAAGTTGAAAGATACGTTGTTGCTTACATGCAGAGTCTGTAAAAATAAGTAAGTTATATTGACATTTCCGAAGTTTGCCGATAATTGCAGAGGTCATTTCAATTGCGTTGTATGGAACATCCGGGAACTTTTGAATAATCATTATCATGTTTCCATTTATGGTCCGGATACCTTAATATTATGTTGTTCTTAGATTTTATGATTTATGGCATTATGAACAACAAAGAAGCATCGAATAATATCAAAGTTTACAATGTTGGGTATGAGGATAAATTAATTCTATTGCAAAAAGTATTAAAATAACATAATTGTTAGTTTTGGCAATATTGTGTATTGACAGGTCATTGGGGTTCCAATGGGTACAAACTGTTCTACTCCTATTGCCGACTTATTTTCATATTGTTATGAACAGTCCTTCATGAAACATTTCTTTAAGGGTGAAATACAGAATCATGATTAATTAATTGGCATTTTTAACGACAATTGTTGATATCTTGATGATGTACTTACTGTTGGTAACCCGGAGTTTCTTGAAAAGGCAAAAGACATTTATCCAAAAGAGCTACATTTGAACATAGCTAATAAGAACAGTAAATGCTATTCTTTTTTAGATCTTACTATAAATATCGAAAATGGAGGGATACATACTCAAGTTTATGATAAAAGGGACGATTATTATCTTCCAATTATTAACTTCTCCTTTCTTGACGGAGACGTACCTGGCCTGTTTCACCATCGTATGGAGTGTACATATCACAGCTTGTACATTTTGCAAGTCTCTCTCTCTCTCTCTCTCTCTCTCTCTCTCAATGGCGTGAAGACTTTAAATTCATACTGGCCTCTCCCGAATAATGCCGATTTCTATTGAAATCTATGATAAGATAGCATTAAACCCTATATATACCCCTATATACCGTTTAATAGAGCGATGGTATCCGACCTGCAGCTACGAGAGCCTTCGCTAGTTTTACAGTTAAAACGAGCACACTCTTACCCTGCTGTGTAAATTATGTACCGTTCACTCTAATTTTGCAATTCTAGCAAGAGGTCACCTTATCGGTAACACAACCATACTGTACTGGTTTTTTTCAGGTGGAGTTTTTGAGTACCTATAAAATCGGTTTATTCCAACCACTGTTCAGTGTCTGTACCAAGTCAGACTAACTCTCCGTTGTGTTTATGTTTGTGTTATGTACTCTTTTATGTTAATTTTTGTCCGCTGTTTTGTCAGTTGGATTGCTGTAATTGGTATGTCATTGTTGACCTTTCCTGTTATCCATTTTGTTGTTTGTGTACACAACTCAGGTTTTGTTTTTATTTTAGGAAGAACTTGCAGAAAGAAAGATCAAAATCACAAAGGAATTGACTGATATGTTTTCAAAGCATCCACAGAGACATCATATCATATACAACACTTTATTCTTCATAAACGCTACTTACAAAGCTGACCCTGAAATCAAGCGAATGACCTCAAGAGTGGTAGAGATTGCTATGAAGCAGCGTTCTTGGGGCCAGCCTGTACCAATGGCCTGGGTCCCAATGGAGCTACAGATTTCCCAACTGAAGAATGAAAATATAAACATTGTCAACAAGGAAATCCTGTTTGAAGTAAACAGGCAAAATGATGACTTGGCTCTAACAGAGAAGGAGTTGGAACGTTTTCTCAAAGCACAACACTCAATGGGCAAAATTATGTATTTCGAAGGTAAAGGATTAGACGAATTTGTCATCATACAGCCAACAGCCCTTGTTAACATCCTTAGGGCATTCATCACTGATGAAAAGTTTTGGCCAAAAGACAAAGAACTAATCCAGATTCACAAAACTCTACAGAACGACGGGAAAATTTTGAAAGAAGACCTAATTAAACTTTGGAAACAAAAAGAATTTGCTGAGCTTATTCCAGATGACGACATAAGAGATTTTATGATAAAGATCTTGATCAATCTCGACATTTTAATAGAACCAAAATACAGAGAGGGACTTAAAGCTGATTTCTATCTTGTCCCATGCATGGTGAAGACAGTATCTCCTACCAGTATACTAGATGATCCCACACTCGAGGAGAAGGCAATATGTTTGTGTTATCGTCTAACAAAATCCACCGTCCCAGTGGCCCTCAGCTTCAAATTGATTGGTGCCGCATTGGGTATATGGCCGTTCAAGGTCGAAGAAGGAAGACCATTATTATTCTTTAAATCAGCAGTCCTTTGTATTGACAATTATAATGAACTGCGGATTGATGTAGAAGACAAAAGAATATTGGTATACTTGATCAATCTGATTAGCAAACACAACATATCGCCTGACATTGCCGCCAGCATACAGGAGGGCTTAACCTGGGCTTTGAAGAATGCCCTTGATTTTTACAATAGTTGTAGAGGGAAAGCCTTCACAGCTGGGGATATTGAAAAGCTCTACAAAATCGAGATTGGTGGTATATGTCAGCAAAATGTCTGTCTTCTTAAGCTTGATGAATCTGAAAAATTGTCATGGACTTGTGAGAGGAATGAAACGCATGAGACTAAATATCCCAGATTCTGGGTATTTGACAAGGTTAGTTGAACCTACTTTTAATAGCTCACATGGCCAAAGGCCTGCGTGGGATATGACCATAACTTGTCATCTGTTCTGTTGGTCAATAATATTTTCACATTCTGATTTTCTTCTTAATAGCCACTCAACAGTGGGTATACTAGGAATAGCCTTGTATATATGCCCTTTTGTCTGACCATCTACAAATATATACCAAAGTTAAATAGACATTCATCATTTGCATCATGATAGGACATGACCTTTAAATGCACATATTATACCGTTACCAAAGTTGATCAATTTTTCAAGAGATTTTGCCCCTTTTCATATTGTTGTCTGAAGGCTTACACAATGCGTACACAATTTTGTAGTTTTGGCAGAATTTTTACATATTTGGTATCCTTGTTTGACATTATCTGAACATTTTGTATATTTGATTGATTTTTTTAAAGTACAATTGCCTGTTTCATATCTTATGAATACCCTGAATATTTCGATGTCATTCATATTTTTGTCGATTTTGTACGTATTTTTGTATGAAGTGAACATGGTCTCAACCTTCTCACCAACTTATTATACCATGTCATGATGATTTTAAGGTTTAATTTAATACAAATTGTACATCGCAAAATTCTTACCAACTATAGCCCATTGATAATTCATAGTTTGTGTGAAGTAAAAACATGATAAGTTGTTACCTGTATACTGATTTCCCCTGGGAAAATCTTCTTCCTCTTTGACTGTTCCACCTTATGTTTTCAACAATGTGGACTATGTACAATTTTTTTTCTCGGCAACTACATGCTACAAGTATTATTCATACTTGGTTCAAAGCCCGATACTGTTCATAGCTGAGTATTGATGTTGTAGCTCTGTCACATCTACTCCCTGTTTAATGATTCCATCATTATCATGTTTCCATTTTTAGCTCAACAGGCCCGAAAATCTCATATGAAGTATTGCCATCAATATGAGTCTGTCGTTATTGTAAGATTTCATAAAAGATCTCTTCCTCAGAAACCACTGGGCTATATTTGGAAGAAAACTTTCATGAAATCATACTTGGTTTGTCTCCTTCATAAAAGATGTTCGGCATCTGCGACTTTTAATTAACATTGCTTCCGTTACTAAAAACATAAAAAAGGGGATGAATTTTTTTAAATCTAAACAGACATAATGTATAATACTTGGCAGCAATGGTTCTTTGGTGGTCTTTTTTCAGTATTATGTCAAGATGGCCACCACAGACGAACTTGATTTCACATAAGACCGTATAGGAAAATTTATTTAAGATCTTTATGAAACCATTCGGTCAATTGGAACCATACTTGGTTCCTAGATGGTCCATTTTCAGAAGTATCTCTGGTGATCCGGAGTGTCAACCAACCAAGATGACCACATATCCAAACTTAATTTAACATTGGACTCTATACGAAATTGATTTTAAAATATTTATACCCCCGCAAACAAAGTTTGGGGGGTATATAGGAATTACCTTGTCCGTCCGTCCGTCTGTCCGTCCGTCTGTCTGTCCGTCTGTCCATATATCTTGTAAGCGCAACTCCTCCTAGACCGCTCAATGGATTTCAACGAAACTTTACAGAAAGGACGTACATCATCCAAAGATGTGCATGAAGAAAAAAATCTTTGCTTTCCGATATCACACAAGGGAGATAATTCGACTTCTATTTTTTTATTTTTTTTTTTGGCTTATACATTATATATGAACCTCGTAAGCGCAACTCCTCCTAGACCGCTCAATAGATTTCAACGAAACTTTACAGAAAGGAAGTACATCATCCAAAGATGTGCATGAAGAAAAATCTTTGCTTTCCGATATACCGTGTATAACCATTTTTGCTGTACCTAAACTTCCCAAGCCACATCAGCCATTCGAAACATGAACAGATATATCATGTTTTGGAGTAGTAAAAGCAACCATGAGTATGCTTAAATTGATGAAAATATCTTATGAAACTTTACCCTGGGCAAGGCAAAGCGGGGGGTATCCTTTGTGAGCTTTGCTCACAGTACATCTAGTTTTGTCTAAAACTACTTTGCCAATTGGAACCAAACTTGACAGCAATGGTCCTTATATGGTCTTTTGGTGACCTGGAATGCTCCTGAGTGGTCTTCACTAAGAATTGTTTGTGATAACATGAAACGGTAACTATGCAAATACTGAGCAAAAGGGAGCCAGACTATAAAGTGAGATGGCTACTTGTGCCTAATAAGAAAGTTCAGTTTTAGTTTTCTTCTGTGAAACTTGATCCAGTTTAAACAAATGATACAAGTGAATATGGTGTAATATTGAACAAATATGTCCATTAAACTGAGTCACCTTCCAATTGCAAGCAGCCTTTCAATTACTGTTTTTGTTGCCTTTTGATAGGCAAAATTCATCCAACTGAGTAATACATGTACAGGCTTATAGGAGCCTCTGGTTAAAAACACGTCAGAAAGTCTTTGAGTATTAGGGATTTTAACTTTTTGGAATATGTTGAGGACATCAACCATAAAATAACAATTTACACCAATTAATGTTGTCATAGTTAAATGTCTTCGTAATGTATTTAATATCGGGAAGATAATATTTTTTAAAAATTGTGTGTCAACTGTGCTCTTGTATCTTTTGCGTGTGATAAATGTTATGTATATATTTCAGAATATTGCACAGGATCAGTGTCCAAGGAATTGTACAGGTAAGCACTTAAATCAAATGTTCGTAGGATCAGTATTACAGGAGTTGCAAAGGTCATTATCATTCAGGTTTTACAATTACATATTTTGTTTCAACTTTTGAACTATGTAAATCTCCATGAGGGTATATACAAATGTATATAACTTTTAGAATGGTATGTTCTTGTATTTACATACATTTATAAAAGTAGATTATATTTTGAAATTGATAAAGGGCGTAAATTGTCATTTACAGGAAGATAGTAATTTCAGAGATACTTTTTCGTGCGTTTGCACAGGTAGGTATTACTTTCAGTCCGCTAAAGGTGATAGATTTCCATGAGGGTGTACAGGAAGGTAGTAATTTCAGTCCGCTAACGGAGATAGATTTCCATGAGGGTGTACAGGAAGGTAGTAATTTCAGTCCGCCAAAGGTGATAGATTTCCATGAGGGTGTACAGGAAGGGAGTAATTTCAGTCCGCTAAAGGAGATAGATTTCCATGAGGCTGTACAGGAAGGTAGTATTTTCAGTCCGCCATAGGAGATAGATTTCCATGAGGGTGTACAGGAAGGTAGTATTTTCAAACTGATGAAGGAGACAGATTTCAATGAGGGTTTACAGGAAGGTAGTAATTTCAGTGCGCTAAAGCGGATAGATTTCCATGAGGGTTTACAGGATGGCAGTATTTTCATGAGGGTGTACAGAAAGATAGTAATTTCAGTCCGCCAAGGGAGATAGATTTCCATGAGGGTTTACAGGATGGTAGTATTTTCAAACTGATGAAGGAGATATATTACCATGAGGGTGTACAGGAAGGTAGTAATTTCAAACTGATGAAGGAGACAGATTGCCATGAGGGTGTTCAGGAAGGTAGTATTTTCAAACTGATGAAGGAGATAGATTTCCATGAGGGTGTACAGGAAGGTAGTATTTTCAAACTGATGAAGGAGATAGATTTCCATAAGGGTTTACAGGAAGATAGTATTTTCAAACTGATGAAGGAGATATATTATCATGAGGGTGTACAGGAAGGAGGTATTTTCAAACTGGTGAAGGAGATAGATTTCCATGAGGGTGTACAGGAAAGTAGTATTTTCAAACTGATGAAGGAGATCGATTTCCATGAGGTTGTACAGGAAGGTAGTATTTTCAAACTGATGAAATAGACAGATTTCCATGAGGGTGTACAGGAAGGGAGTAATTTCAGTCCGCTAAAGGAGATAGATTTCCATCAGGGCGTTCAGGAAGGTAGTATTTTCAAACTGATGAAGGAGACAGATTTCCATGAGGTGTACAGGAAGGGAGTAATTTCAGTCCGCTAAAGGAGATAGATTTCCATGAGGGTGTACAGGAAGGTATTAATTTCAGTCCGTCAAAGGAGATAGATTTCCATCAGGTTGTACAGGTAGATAGTATTTTCAAACTGATGAAGGAGATAGATTTCCATGAGGTTGTACAGATAGGTAGTATTTACAAACTGGTGAAGGAGATAGATTTCCATAAATATATACAGGTAGATAGTTTGTTCAGACTGCTGAAGGGAATAGACTGCAGGTGATTGTTTTCAGAAAGGAACAGGGTAGATGGGTAAGTAGGCGAAAGGTTAGGTTTTCAAACTTTAATAATAACATGATAGAGCAATGCATGTAGAAGGATACAGGTTAGGCATTATTTTTAGACTATTATCAGGATCATTATACATGTTGTAGTACAAGAAGGTATAATTGTGCGTATAGAATAAAAATATTTTTTTCTTTGAAATTGTTTTTGTCAACTCCTTTACAAAATTATGTAGTTGCATTATCATTAGTTCTAGATGTTAGACCATGATAAAAAAAACCATGGTGAACAAGGGGTAAAACAATCTTTTCTTCATTGATTCATTGATTTACATGTTTTAGATAGATAGTCTTATATACAAATTTAAATTTAAAGGACTTATTAAAAATAATAGTCTGGTTTAAATTTGTATATAGGTTTGAGATTAGAAGAACTGTCACAGTATCCAAATGATAAACATCTGGTTAGACTTGCAGCTAAAGTAGAGATAGATAACTACCGTGATTTCATGATTCATTTGGGACTGACAGTAGCAGAATGGAAAGAAATTGAATATCAATATAGACCTTATGATGTTATTAGCATCAAATTTATTGCCCTACATAAATGGCGAGGAAAGAAGGAAGGAAGTCTGTCATGTGGAACACTTCAGGATTTATCTCTGTGCTTACAAAAGATAGAAGACAATCGACATCATTTATGTCAGGTATGTCTCATTGTACCTCCCAAAGAAGATGTTTTAAAATTTTTTGCCAAAACTCCAAAGTGCTACATACTTCGTATCTAGCTAATATCATTAGTGTTGAGGCCAATGTTTTTATTATCAATTTTATTTTTCTGTCATGACTAATATAGCTGCCGTTAAAGGAAAACATGACAAAACTCCCTAATAAGCTGACAATTCCATAGTTTTGACACTAGTGTAGAAGTAATGAAATAAATTCAACAGGTTGAAAGGGTAAAAATGTTACAATTTTAATATATTCATGTTTTACTAAAATGTTTATGTAATCCTAAATTTATAAGACCATTTCGTATTTTTATACGCCCGTCAAAATTTTGACGGGACGTATTATGGTATACAAATGTCCGGCGTCCGTCTGCCGTCTGTTCGTCTATCCGTCTGTCCGTCGTAAACATGTCGCACCGTAACTTGAGAACAACTTATCCAAATTTAATGAACCTTAACATTGTTGTTTCTTATGATGGTCAAACGATCTGTATACTTTTTGGTGAAAATAAGATTAAAACTTTTTGAGTTACGGGACTTTGTAACTAAAACAGGGGTGTGTTTTTTTCACATGTCGCGCCGTATCTCAAAAACGATTTATGATTATTGGTTAAAAACTTTACACACTTCTTAGTTATATTAATATAAAGATCTGTATACTTTTTGGTGATGATTCAAAATTTTATTTTAGAGTTATTGAGTTTTTTTGTAAAAAAAGGGGGGTTTTCGCATGTCGCGCCATAACTCAAAAACGATTTTTGGTTTTTGCATAAAACTTTACACACTTCTTAGTTATATTAATCTAAAGATCTGTATACTTTTTGGTGATGATTCAAAATTTTATTTTAGAGTTATTGAGTTTTTTGTAAAAAAAAGGGGGGGTTTCATATGTCGCGTCGTATCTCAAAAACGATTTATGATTATTACATAAAACTTTACACACTTCTTAGTTATATTAATATAAAGATCTGTATACTTTTTGGTGATGATTCAAAATTTTATTTTAGAGTTATTGAGTTTTTTGTAAAAAAAAAAGGGGGAGGGGGTTTAACATGTCGCCGTATCTCAGAAACTATTAATGATTATTGCATAAAACTTCAGACACTTGTTAGTTATATTCATCTGAAGATCTTTATACTTTTTCGTGATGATTCTTTATTTTATTTTTGATTTATTGAATTTTTAGTGAGCTTTTTGGTAAAAAAAATATTGTCTTTTTTGGTCACATTTCGCGCCGTATCTCTATTGCTTAAAAGTTTGCACGCTTATGTTTTGCCGGGTTTCCATATATACCACCAGCAGCTCCACTAAATAAAGGGGGATTCCAAAAACATTTATTATGTATTTTTCACAAGACGACGGGCGTATCATGTGCTCGTGGCGCAGCTGTTTATTTTTATAGAAATAGATTTACTGCCTTTACATTGTAAAAAGTACAAAACAAATAAAAGTATACTATCTTGCCCCTATATTCACCTATAACACATGTTTGATATTATAATGCCATTTTTAGTATTGTTTAATATTGACTCTGAAGATTTTTAAAATTCATACAATTTCGAAAAAAAATCAGAGTAACAAGATAAAAACAAGATACAGCTTTTAAATCTTATTTATATAATTAAATTATTTATATATTTATTTTTACAACTCTTCGTATTAAAATATATTTACAATGTATTATCCTGTGTTTACAACTTTTCATTCTTGGTATGACTTTAGATTTTCACTCATCTTATTTTAAGATGTAACTTCACATTTTTCACTTCAAAGAGCATTTTAGAAATTGCAAAAAATATGCCTATAGATACAAATCTCAATCAGTTTAAGAAAATCAGTTAATTTGTGCAATTTTAGCACCAGTGATACATGTAAATAGTTTTTCCTTCATCTTTAAGGATGCTCGCTGGTCATGTTTTGGTCTTTTTTTCAGATTTTCGGAATCCTCGGGTTTTATCCATTTCTTAAACTTGAAATATTTTGCCCATGAACCCCCACTTTTTCTTTTGTAATTCAATCATATATACCTTAAAATGGTATTTGACAACCTTTTTTGAAATCCTTTTTATTTTTTCATAAATTTTGAGAGACTGAAGTTGTCGATGCAAAGACAATGAAAAATCCAGAGAAAACCCATTTCCTGCAAATTTTCAAGGCCTATTAGCTCTAAAATGAGCACATGAACCTATATTTTTTTCTTGCTTCTTTGTTTACTATTCATTCGTTCTCTCAAACTAAAACACCTATTTCAAATCCTATTTATTTCCTAATAGACCAGCGATCATCCTTAACTTTAACTAATTCAAGAATTTGAATATCGCAAAATATTCACGAGTGTCCGAAAAAACACCTTAATTCACGAATGCGCGCAGCGCATGAGGGGATTATTAGTGTTTTCCGGTCACGAGTAGACTATTTTCGATATTCAAATTCTTGAATTAGTTAAACTGTTTTTAAACATTGATAAAATAGACAAAAAATGCTTCAAAAGTGTCATATTTTCCTTAGATCCCTTCCTGAATCTTTCGACGCCACAAACGTCATTTGTTAGTAACGCCCTTGACGACGTTAAATAAAACCGATCTTCACTGAGTGAAAATATTGAATTTATTTTCACTGAAAATTACGATAAATCAGCATCATCAATGTAATAAATTCTGGTTATTAGTTTATTCATCTACAGCAAGCAGGTGGATTGGGGTATGGTTGTCGAGTGACCGGTACGTTAAAACTGTGATAAAGCGAAAAAACGTTTGTTGTTATTCAGACAACTTCATTATTATAAATTACTACTTCACAGGTGTTTAGAGAAAGAACTGAGCTACTGGGTAAGTCTTTCCTATATGTGTAAATATATATATATATATATATATATATATATATATATATATATATATATATATATATATATATAAACGTCTCAAAAGCTGCAAAACAACATAAAAATAAAGCAAATAAAATTTTGAATTATAAAAATAATTTATATATATATGTCTTTTTGTGACATTGTATTTAAATCCCTATAGGAAACTTTCCAGATTTCAATCTTCTTATTGAGAACCGCTTTGCAAAGATTGTAACATTAACGCCAAATCGTCAAGAAACACGGCCACCATAACCTATTCTTATTTCTGAATGGCCACCATTTGAAAATCTTCTCCTCAAGAACGACTCAACTAAATGACCTAACCTTTACAAATATGTTTGTCCACAACATGTGTTGTTACTTTGGTGCTGATGAAAATCCAAAATGGCCGCCAGCATAATAAATAATGATTTGATAGTTTATAGATTAATAGAAAAGATGTTGGATGTTCATACCAATGAAGACACAAATACTTCTTGTTACCTCGGTAGCGTTCTACAATAACCATGGCCGCAATGATCAGAAATCCGAGATGGTCACCAGGGTTCGATTTATTTGAGAAATAATTCGCGGTGGCTTCAAAATGTCCTGATTTTACCAGGTAGGCCATGTATTCCAAATATTTTGTCACGAGCGAAAGGGTGTGGTAAAATATCGGCATAAAGGGCCTACCCGTGATTTATTTCCATTCTAATAGGACAGTTACTACGACTTTTTGAAACGCCACAACATAGATATTCAGACACGAAGATGCCATTACACAACACAAGATATACTATGACGGCGTTAAAGCTTGTGGGAAACATTACTATGACGTTGCCAAACAAACGGTCTGGCGTCTGTGACGTTGGAACCAATATATCCATGTTTTACCACGGATATAGACCGAAAGCTTTTGAAGCAAGTCATATTAGAAATGACATTAGACCCTGGGGGGAATGAATAAACAATTATTTTTCCCTAGAATAAATTGATTGGTTCTAGAATCGGCAGAATTTGATTTCTTTATTTTGGGGCTTTTATGATTCATTAATTTTTAAAAGATTTTCTTCTCTGAATTTACTTGGCCCATGCATATGTGATTAAAACTTGTGCTGAATGTTCACTTCAAAGTACTGTCCAGGAGTTAATTTTTTGGAGCTGGTTGAAAATCCAAGATGTCTGATACCAAATTGTAACCTTAATGCAAATCCAGATTCTAATTTTGTGAATGGGACATTTTTGGAGTGCCCTCTATAGACACTAATTTGCTACATATATATAGAGGTTCCTTTTATAGTAGTTTTATAATTTTAGGTGTACCTCACACAGTACCCGAAGATGAAGTTCTAAAAGAACTGTCACAAAATATTGGATATTGTGCAGTACACCTCGGAATAGAACTAGGACTTCCTGTTCATGAAGTTGAACGAACAATGGTTCAGTCAAGAGATATCTTTGAACAGACATATGACATTCTGAAGAAATGGAAAGACAGAAAGGCAAACACTCTGAACATCTTGATGCAAACTTTGCAGCGAGTCAGACCAGAAGGAGTGAGATTCCTCATTCAGAAATATGGTATCAAAATTACAGAGAGACCAGTTAAATCCAGAAAAGGTATTGTTCATAATTACACCTTATGTAAGAATCCTGGGTTTTGATTGGTTGATAGCCAGTGTATTTTTCACCAATTTACTTTTATCAAATGAATATCGTTAATTTTTAAACAGCGTCGGGGTATATGCAAAAAGGATATGCCTTTTTTACCCTCTCTGCCGTGGTATTTGCCAAAAAATACTCTATCCGACTGGACGCTTGTAATGTCACGATCATCAATGCGTTTTGTACGTTAACATTCGGTGTTATTAAACAGATATAGCATGTTCTTCAGGGGTATTTGCGAAAAATACCAGTCTTGAGAATGAATTTCCCTCGCCTTACGGCTTGCGAAATTTAACATTCTCTCGACTGATATTTTTCGCAAATACCCCTCCTTAACATGATATATCTGTTCAGAATACACGTTATAGTGACTTAGATGATCACAGTACATAATATTTTATATTATTCATATTTATGCATCGTCAATTTTCTAGTATTTCACTCAAAATTTTTATATTTAATCCTTCACCGCAATTAACTGACCACTTGGCCAAAATGTGATATTTAAAAACGACTTTCCACTTTCGAACTTATCACATGATCTGAAGGTTTAACCACATGTCAGGCAAATTAGATCTTAGTTTTACATAGACTCTTTTTGAAAATTTATTCGCACATCCACACAGTCAGTTTGTATCAGATTTGGCATTGATACCTATATTAAGTGATTTTAAGAACATTAGGAATAGTGAGGGTTTTACTGGAAAACAATTATGGTGTAATTTTTAAACCGACAAAAAACAACATTACTATATTTAGCAATTTCTTTCATTTAGCAGAGATTAACAGACATTCCAGTTAAATAAATCAAGGCTTCAAATACACTTAAGTCTTCATCAGATATGTTTTACATGACTGTTGATTCAGAAAGTTAAACTAACCTTTGAAACTTAATTAAGTTTAAAATCAACATGATCAATTAGGATTTAACAACACAGTCAGAATTTAGGTAATGTCAGCTTTGTCTGTGAGAGTAAAGAAAGTTACTTTTAACAAAATTTCAAATTTAATCATGTGTACTATATGCTTCTCATTTATTGAAACTACAGAAACAGATGCTCCCCCTTCCTTAGTCGGAGCAGATGAACCACAGGAAGAGTTTAGGTCTCTACGTCTGGGTACAGGACCTGATAAAGGAAAAGGTGCAATTCCAAAACAACTCCCAACAAAATTATCAGAAGGAAGTTCAAAGGAAAAACAATCCAGGAGTAGAGAAGGCAAACTAAAGTCAGATAGGCAAAAACTCCAGGAGCAAACCTATTTATCAATGGAGCAGTCCAGTTCAGAACCAGATGAAAGTAGAAAAGGATCTAATAAAAATGTTTTAGACAAGATGAAAACCTTTTTCAAATTTGGCAAGAAGAAAGAGTGAAATACATTGTGCATAGATTAGTACTGGTTTTAAATAGCTTACCTGGCCAAAAGGATAATGTGAACTGTTGTCAACACTTTGCATTCCGTTCCTTTTGGGTCAATTGGCACCAAACTCTGTTGGAATGGTCCTTGTGTGACCCCATTCTAAAATTGTGTCCGACATCTCGGACTTTCAACCACCATGGTTGTTGTTACTATAAATAGAAAAAAGGATGAAACTATGTGGCAAATGAAATCAATGGTACTTAGGTAGTCCTCTTTCAGAATTACATTCGACGATCAGACTAATGACCAATATGGCTGACACAGCAGTTTAAAATAGTAACCTCTTGAAAAACTCATTTAAAAATATCCTTGTTTGAAGCAAAGTTTCCAAGTGGAACCAAACTTGACATCAGTGATCCTTAGGTTAGACTCCATAAATTAATAGTTACATTTAATATGTGAAGTGAGCTTACAAATGTCATGGTCTTGTGCCACCGTGAAAGTAAATAATACCCATATACATGTATATATATAAAAATAAAAATGTATGAGTCTTCTAAGGAAGACATGTGTCCCCTGCGGACGTCAATTGACCCCCCCCCCCCAAATTTGTTTTCTAAAAATGAAATATATATGCACACCTGTGCATTAAGGTTAATGCACAGAGAAAGTTTCATCAAATTCCTTGTAGCGGTTTACGAGTAGTTGAGGATAGAAGAAAAGTGTGACAACGCAAGACGACGCAAGACGACAGATAGTGATCCGCAGGCGACAACAAAATATCCATGGAAACCTAGTTGGCATAGCAACATTTAAAAATGTTTCATATAAAGCTTTAAAAATGTTCAAATTCACTCCACTTCGGCTTAAAATTGAGGTCTGATGCAGCGTTTCAACCTAATTGAGACTTAATTTTTCAGATTCTGAATAAAATTCCTTTACGTATGTGAAAAAAAACAGGTTCACTTTTCCGCCTCTTTTTCCGCAATTTAACTGACCATTTCAGGTGTCAATTATCCCTGTCACAGTTTTACACAAGTCCCAGTTTGTTGTCAGATGTAACATCAGTTAATGTTTTTGTACTTTATTAAACTAAAATCTATCCTCTTTCATTCAATATTACAAATCTGAGGTTAAGACATTTATTATTTATTTATCATCTAGTCAAACTTTACCAACTCTAATAATTAATAAACCATTCTGGGGAGGGGTGCATTTCTCTGAAACTGAGGATAATTAATGGAGTCTAACCTTAGATGACCCTAGACTGGAGTTCAACATAAGAGCTTTAAAATATTTTAAATATTCATCCGAAACCATTTTGCTAATTAGAACCAAACTTTGCACCAATGGTCCTTAGATTGTCCACTGTCAGAATTATTTCCAACGACCCTGCCCGACAATCAAAATGGCCGCCACAGTCGAACTAGGTTTAACATTGGATAATATGAAAAAAATCATTTAAAAATCCTCTTGCCTGAAACCACTTGCTAGTGACAAGTTGGAGCCAGACTTGAAAGCATTGGTCCTTAAATTATCCTTAAAAAGCCGACAAATCTGGCGGCAATAATATTTATCCAAGACTGTCAACTCAGATGGCCAACAATGCCTAACAAAGGTTGGGAAAATTAATCCAGGTCAAACAAATTTTTGCAGCAGTGGTATTTATATGTGGATGATATAATATAAACAATAGCCATTGATCCCAATCACCAACCAAGTAACCTTTCAGTTACTACTTCTATGAATGTTGATTAGCAATTTATACCATGTGAGCTATACCGGTCCTAGGAACCTCCAGTTATTTGTACTTCTTTTCATAGTTTTATTAATATATTACTTGTAAATAGTTTTATTAATATATTACTTGTAAACAAGAATTGTTTTAGATATATATTCCATTTTATTGCACTGATTTCACACCATCTTAAGTTGCTCCCAACTAACCAATGTATGGAAAGACATTTAATAAACAGGATGTAATATTAACTCATCATTTTTTAAAATAGATAGTAGAATTACTGTCAGTGGTAATAACCAATCAGACTGCAATTAATAAACACATTCAATTGTTTTACCCAATGAAATCATTCCATACATTCGCATTGTTTAGTTATGTAATACTTTGTAGTGTAAAACATCTACCCATGCCAATGTAATTATACTCTGACCTGGACACTGTTTTTCTACCACTATATTCAATGTAATTTCTACTCAGATTAAAACACTGTTTTCTAGCCCTCTATTTAATGTAATTTCTACACGGACTATGATACTGTTTTTCTACCCATATATTCAATTTAATTTCTACTGAGATTAAGACACTGTTTACTTTCTATCCCTCTATTTAATGTAATTTCTACTCAGACCAAGACACTGTTTTTCTACCCCTCTATTCAATGTAATTTCTACTGAGACCAAGACAGTATTTTTCTACCCCTCTATTCAATGTAATTTCTACTGAGACCAAGACAGTATTTTTCTACCCCTCTATTCAATGTAATTTCTACTGAGACCAAGACAGTATTTTTCTACCCCTCTATTCAATGTAATTTCTACTGAGGCCAAGACAGTATTTTTCTACCCCTCTATTCAATGTAATTTCTACTGAGGCCAAGACAGTATTTTTCTACCCCTCTATTCAATGTAATTTCTACTCAGACCAAGACATTATTTTTCTACCCCTTATTCAATGTAATTTCTACTGAGGCCAAGACAGTATTTTTCTACCCCTCATTCAATGAAATTTCTACTGAGACCAAGACAGTATTTTTCTACCCCTCTATTCAATGTAATTTCCATTCTGGCCAAGACAGTATTTTTCTACCCCTCATTCAATGTAATTTCTACTCAGGCCAAGACAGTATTTTTCTACCCCTCATTCAATGTAATTTCTACACAGGCCAAGACAGTATTTTTCTACCCCCTATTCAATGTAATTTCTACTCAGGCCAAGACAGTATTTTTCTACCCCTCTATTCAATATAATTTCTCCTCAGACCAAGACAGTATTTTTCTACCCTTCTATTCAATGTAATTTCTACTCAGGCCAAGACAGTATTTTTCTACCCCTCATTCAATGTAATTTCTACTGAGGCCAAGACAGTATTTTTCTACCCCTCATTCAATGAAATTTCTACTGAGACCAAGACAGTATTTTTCTACCCCTCTATTCAATGTAATTTCCATTCTGGCCAAGACAGTATTTTTCTACCCCTCATTCAATGTAATTTCTACACAGGCCAAGACAGTATTTTTCTACCCCCTATTCAATGTAATTTCTACTCAGGCCAAGACAGTATTTTTCTACCCCTCTTTTCAATGTAATTTCTACTCAGGCCAAGACAGTATTTTTCTACCCCTCATTCAATGTAATTTCTACTCAGGCCAAGACAGTATTTTTCTACCCCTCTATTCAATGTAATTTCTACTCAGGCCAAGACAGTATTTTTCTACCCCTCTATTCAATGTAATTTCTACTCAGACCAAGACATTATTTTTCTACCCCTTATTCAATGTAATTTCTACTGAGGCCAAGACAGTATTTTTCTACCCCGCATTCAATGAAATTTCTACTGAGACCAAGACAGTATTTTTCTACCCCTCTATTCAATGTAATTTCCATTCTGGCCAAGACAGTATTTTTCTACCCCTCATTCAATGTAATTTCTAATCAGGCCAAGACAGTATTTTTCTACCCCCTATTCAATGTAATTTCTACTCAGGCCAAGACAGTATTTTTCTACCCCTCTATTCAATGTAATTTCTCCTCAGACCAAGACAGTATTTTTCTACCCTTCTATTCAATGTAATTTCTACCCAGGCCAAGACAGTATTTTTCTACCCCTCATTCAATGTAATTTCTACTGAGGCCAAGACAGTATTTTTCTACCCCTCATTCAATGAAATTTCTACTCAGACCAAGACAGTATTTTTCTACCCCTCTATTCAATGTAATTTCCATTCTGGCCAAGACAGTATTTGTCTACCCCTCATTCAATGTAATTTCTACACAGGCCAAGACAGTATTTTTCTACCCCCTATTCAATTTAATTTCTACTCAGGCCAAGACAGTATTTTTCTACCCCTCTTTTCAATGTAATTTCTACTCAGGCCAAGACAGTATTTTTCTACCCCACTATTCAATGTAATTTCCATTCAGGCCAAGACAATATTTTTCTACCCCTCATTCAATGTAATTTCTACTCAGGCCAAGACAGTATTTTTCTACCCTTCTATTCAATGTAATTTCTACTCAGGCCAAGACAGTATTTTTCTACCCTTCTATTCAATGTAATTTCTACTCAGACCAAGACAGTATTTTTCTAACCCCCTATTCAATGTAATTTCTACTCAGGCCAAGACAGTATTTTTCTACCCCTCTATTCAATGTAATTTCTACTCAGGCCAAGACAGTATTTTTCTACCCCTCATTCAATGTAATTTCTACTCAGGCCAAGACAGTATTTTTCTACCCCTCATTCAATGTCATTTCTACTCAGGCCAAGACAGTATTTTTCTACCCCTCTATTCAATGTAATTTCTACTCAGGCCAAGACAGTATTTTTCTACCCCTCTATTCAATGTAATTTCTACTGAGACCAAGACAGTATTTTTCTACCCCTCTATTCAATGTAATTTCTACTCAGGCCAAGACAGTATTTTTTCTACCCTTCTATTCAATGTAATTTCTACACAGGCCAAGACAGTATTTTACTACCCCTCTATTCAATGTAATTTCTACACAGGCCAAGACAGTATTTTTCTACCCCTCTATTCAATGTAATTTCTACTCAGGCCAAGACAGTATTTTTCTAACCCCCTATTCAATGTAATTTCTACTCAGCCCAAGACAGTATTTTTCTACCCCTCATTGAATGTCATTTCTACTCAGGCCAAGACAGTTTTTTTACTACCCCTCTATTCAATGTAATTTCTACTCAGACCAAGACAGTATTTTTCTACCCCCTATTCAATGTAATTTCTACTGAGACCAAGACAGTATTTGTCTACCCCTCTATTCAATGTAATTTCTACTCAGGCCAAGACAGTATTTTTTTACCCCTCATTCAATGTAATTTCTAATCAGGCCAAGACAGTATTTTTCTACCCCTCTATTCAATGTAATTTCTACTCAGGCCAAGACAGTATTTTTCTACCCCTCTATTCAATGTAATTTCTACACAGGCCAAGACAGTATTTTCTACCCCTCATTCAATGTAATTTCTACTCAAACCAAGACAGTATTTTTCTACCCCTCTTTTCAATGTAATTTCTACTCAAACCAAGACAGCTGGGGTTTTTTTTCTAACCCAGTACGCTTTTTCAATGTAATTTCTACTCAGACTGAGACTTTTTTAACCGTTCATTTTAAGAAATAGATTTAAGATAAAAGTTTGACATGTATATATATTGTGAATAATTTATTTCACCGTGTGCTGATAATTTGATATTATTACATGTTTTTTTTTTTATACTGTTCTTGCTTGTTATGATATCTTTATTAATTAACTTAATTGTAGTTTTCACAGTGCATATTTTTTTCTGAATCAACTCATTGAAAATTTATAAGTATATCGGAAAATGCGCGTGAAATCATCTTATTCATCGTAGGATTAGAATTAGGGTTTTGAAAGATCTTTCAGTCAGCGCTATAGCGCTATTACTAAATAATCACAAAGTATAAAAGATATATACGTATGTAATGCAAACATTTCGGAGTTTTCGTTTGTTTTAGTTTTGTTGGGGTTTAACGCCGTTTTCAGCACATTTGGCTATTTCGCGGTAGCCAGTTTTTATTGGTGGAGGAAGCCGGAGTACCCGGAGAGAACCACCGACCTTCGGTAGGAAAATTGGCAATCCTTGTCAATTAAGATCGGAGTCGAACACACCCCGCCACAGTTGAGATTCGAACTCAAAACCCCAGCGTTGACAGGCTAGTGATCATTAGTAATCATGACGAACTACCTAGACCACTCGGCCACTGAGGCCCCGGAGTTTTCGTAAAGTCTTAATAAAATCGACCCACCGGGTAAGTGTCTGCCAATACAGCAAACAACCCGTATTAGCTACTTCGAGGTCACTCGTGGCATTTCGGCAGAATTGAATGAAAAAGACTGAGGAGTTCGAACGAAAAACGGAATACCTTACAAACAATATTAACTGTGCAGTCGAGAACTTAGGTCTTTTCCATTTTTTTCACTGGTAAGACATTGAAAATTTTCATATGTACCCCAACTACATAAAATTGACAGCACATCCTATACAATGGGGAATATCCTTCACCTTTCAGGGTTTTCTGTTTTATTATTCGGATTGAAAGATAAATCGGCGTATTTCTAGTGAGACACCTTCTGTAAAGAACGACAACTTTTGGCGGGATAGTCAACCGCAAGTCGGGAATATGCATATTTTGTATTGATAGGACGGTTTACTCCCAGTTCACATACATTTCATTATCGTACTAATTAAATACTATATACACAAAAAAGACAATAGGTTCACATACCATGAAGAGCTATAGTCTATTTTGAATATTTATATTGAAATTTGTTTTGTGTGTACAAGTGACAATATACTTCTATAAAGTTAAAAGTTTAAAATAAAATTTAATTCTGGCATTTGTATTGTGTGAATGACTGATCTTTGCATTTTTCGTGAACCTTTGGTTAAATATTTATGCACTTTTTTACTTTTATCCTGGTTGGATGCTTTTTATCTGAATATTATATATCAGCAGTTTGACCCAGTTTCATATATAATTACCAAGGAAGACAGAAAGGAATAAAACTATATGGCGGTTAAATATATTTATTGAATCACACATTTCAATAAATAAATAATAAATCAATGAATTAGCGGCATCTGTCTTTCAGCAGTTAAAACTTTGTGTCTATCCGTCTGTAGGTTAGTCTTTTTGGTAGACGGGGCTCCTCCTGCTGCATACTGGATTACGGTTATCTCTGTCATGGCTTGTGTGGTCCGCAGTAAGTCGATGATTTCAAAGACGTTTGCGTGTGCACGTCGGACTTTATTCCGCCAGTAGTGGTCTGGCTACATTATTTACCTCCCAGCTTAGGTCGTATGTATGTGCCACAGAACGGGTCAATTTTTCACACATGTCCTGTTATGATCAGGGTTGCCTTTTTTACCCTTGTCAATAACAGAATTACTTTTCCATAATTTTATCATTAATATTGTGGAAAATATAAGTTACCCGTCATGCATAGGGTCTGCTACACACTACAAATCACTCTCTGTTTTAACTAAAGTGTAAGGGTAATTACAATGTATATATCGTTATCAGTGATCATCAGTGATGGTGTGTTATGTCAAGTCATTAACAGGGTATACCTTTGAACATTGATGTCACTGACAGGTTATGATTTTCCAAATTCCCGGATCAAGAACAGGTTCCGGTTTGACCACCACAACATTCATACTTACCCACTTCTTAACGAAGTAACATCCCCCCCCCCCGGAAGTCAGTATCATGTATCACCGGGTGGGGTGATATGTTTTCCTGCCGACAGTTAACTCGTGAGATAGCACACTAAATATCCGGTTCATCCGGTTCAGCGTGTCAGTCTTTCCCTTCAAGTTAGATTTTAACTGTTGATTAAAGAGGATTGCAGGATAAAGACAATACAAAGTCCTTGTAGGAAAATATCAAATTTATTTGGGCTCGCTGCGAAACATGGGGAAAAGGCTCACTAAAGCTCGCCTTTTCTCATGTTTCTAAACCTCGCCTAAATAAATTTTATATTTTCCGACAATTACTATGTATTTTATATATATATCATATTCTTGGAAGCACAAAAGTTTATTTTGGCCAGAAAGAGATTTCCTTCAAACCTTTAGAAGGTAACAATCGTATTTTTCCTTTTTCCAATTCAGTATACTTTTTTGTATAAACGTACAATTTTGTAATGTAACCTTCATCTAAGTCACGAAATTTACTACATCACTATATTCTTTATATGCAGGGAGACGAATTAATATAAGACTTATGGCTTGTTTTCGAATCTCTTTAATTGATTATTTCGATGTATTGGTATCTATGTTTTCTTCTTCTTAATAATTTGAATAAATTAATACAATATTTTACACTAAGGTATATTTTATTTAACAATAAAACGCTTTGATGAGCATTTAAATAGAATGGATGATTCAAGTGCATAATTTGCATATGATCTTAACTTTGGGACTGTGCAAAGAGAAGTAACTCCATTCGAAAAACTAGAACCAAACACAGTAAAAATGATTGCTTACGAAATTAAACAAATTATGGGTCAAAAGTATAGATTGTAACATAATATGAAACTTGAAAAGTGTACAAGCAGTGGTGTATATATTGCACATCTATACTTCATAACAATAAATTCTACCAAATATGGAAGCTATCCGCCAAGCGGTTTCAGAGAAGATGCGTCCACAAGGTCTTCTATTGATGAGAAAAGTTGAAAATAGTCTAAGTCCTATAACTCCTACAAAATTTGTTGAATCAAAATGGCGGTAAAGTATGCACATTTAAAATTCATAACAATAAATCCTACCAAGTATGGAAGTAATCCGCCGAGCGGTTTCAGAGGAGTACGTCCACAAGTTGTTCCGGACGGACGGACGGGCGGACGCAAGGACGGACGGATACCATTACCATGTCCCTCCTTCGCTCCGCAGCGGGGGACAAAAAGGAAAAATATATACTAATAATACCTGTTTCCTTAAATATGTACATGTTCTTTTTCTGTATTTTGTATGCTCCGTCCACAAATGTGAATGGGGCATATAGATTTACCATTTTCCATCTGTATATTTCTCAGAAACCCATTGAGACATATCAGTGATACTATACCACTACATTCATCTTATGAGACTGAACACGGATGAGCAATGTTTGAGTCACTTTGACCTAAATTTAATGCATGAGTGAGTATGATAAAGTTTTGCCTTTAGTTTCATATCCTAGGAACCCGTGGTATTATATTAATGATACCTCATCACTATAATCATTTTACCTTATATAATGCAATTCTCAAAAATTTGGATCATCATGACCCACATTTTGTGCATGAGTGGCATGGTTAAGTTTTTGCGTTTAAAAAGAGTGTATATATATATATATATATACATATATATACATACGCTTAAATACTAACCCAACACTGTTAAAATCAGATTTTGATACTGTCAAATTTCTGTCCGCCTATGGCGTGACTCGAACTCACACCGTTGAGACACTATGGCACCTATTCGCCTAGCACCATGTCCTGCGCCCTAGACCACTCGGCCAAATCCGCTATAAAAATACAGATTCAGTGACCGAGGTGAATCTTTGGATGAACATGGTATATGTGTGTATGCGGGTGGCGATGGAATTTTATTACCTCTCTGGCATTTAATTGGCAGCAATCTGATTTAGCTATTTTTTAATACATTATATGGGATGATAATGTTTTATTATCATACAGTCACAGTAAATACAGTATTTAACTAATCGTCTTGATATTGTGACAACCACATAATGTATATATCCAGTGGATTTCCGAAGCATTATCGGAGATACAGGGTAGTCCTAAATATTTATATACGCCTAAATACTAACCCAACACTGTTAAAATCAGATTTTGATACTGTCAAATTTCTGTCCGCCTATGGCATGACTCGAACTCACACCGTTGAGACACTATGGCACCTATTCGCCTAGCACCATGCCCAGCGCCCTAGACCACTCGGCCAAATCCGCTATAAAAATATAGCTTCAGTGACCGAGGTGAATCTTGGGATGAACATGGTACATGTGTGTATGCGTGTGGCGATGGAATTTTATTACCTCTCTTGCATTTATTTGGCAATAAATATATATATTATAAAAATAACGTTTTAATATCGGGCGAAGCCCGACTAAGTGTAGAATATGGGTCTCAAATCCAGATATCAAGTAGACTGTAGTTTCAAACCGGAAGTAGCATTTGTAAATCTATCCCAGAAACCCTCAAAAATACAGTGCGACTTCCGGTTAAAATAGTTTCGCACTTGCACAAACTTAAAAAGAAATTATGTTTTGGCGATTTCTATACGATATAATTTTCCACCGACTTTTTTTCGAGTTTTTTTGCGCATTGGGAACTTTATTCGAAAATTTCTTCGATGACCTAGCTACAAATATGACACCATAATAACGGCTTCCAATATGGCCGTGTTTACATGACGACGGACTAAAAATATTGCTACGTACATAGAATGGGCTTCGCCCGATTTTAGGCTAAAGCCTACTCCATATTATTCATCTATATATTCTTACTTACCGTTCATTCTGAAATTACTACGTTACTTATCGACAAAATATTGTGTCATTTTGACATTATAAACAAATAGGACAAATATTCATTGACGCGTGGTTATGTTGGTTGACTATTCGAGTTGACCTCCAAGTACGGTCAATGATTGACAGATTGGGTGTACTTGTTCAACGTTATATTCTATACAAAAAAAATAGTCAAAATAAATTTGATATTCTTTAGGAATACAAAGAGCCTCTCAATGGTTTCATGTCTATTTTTTCTTTTTAAATATCACTCATTTTCCCGCGAAATATATTTCGCATAATACGCCCAGTTTATCTTTTCTTAAAGTAAAAATCCGAGAATATTGAAAGTAATGATATTTCAGAGGACAATGGCCGCCTCAAGTGGGAAAAGATTTGCTTCCCTATCCGCGGATTAAAAAGACACATGTATATTAGACGTCAGAAATGCAAAAAACGCAAAAAAATGTTATGAAGCATTATTTAATATCTCCTCGGTATAATAGATCACTTAATGACTTCATATTCAGGGAATAGTAAGCTTGTTGTATCCGTCATACCGACAATTACCCCTTTGGCGACGCCTTGGGGCAATAGTTGGTATCTCGGAGACAATAAACTTACTATTCCTCTCATACCCAGTCAATCAGCATAAAATATCTCATGCTGTAGAAAGTTTAAATATTCTATAAAAAAATAAATTAAGAAATAATTCATAGGGGTTATAGTGTTGAAGTCAATTACACGTTGGATGGGCTTTAAATTCGGATATTTTATACCGATCGTTTACCGAGATATAAAATACGAATATGCGGGTCAATCCCATGTGTAAATGACTTCAACTCTGCAACCCCCATGAATTATGTGAGTGGCATGTGAGAACTCCATGTTAGGGATTAACTTTGAAAATAGTATATTGAATAATGCATCATAAATTATATGTGTAAATCTATGGCAGAGTCATCTATTTGATTACTTATCAAATATGAAATAATATTTATTGTAGTTATTTTAATAAATTCAGTAAAAATTTTATGTGTAACTTAGAGTAATCTATCTTTGATCGTCTTCTGGGCGCGAATGCATAAAACTTCTTTAGACATTCTTAAACTAAAGTTTAGCTGAGAATTGTCATGATTGTCTTTGCTAAGCAATATACTTAAGTCATATGTACAAAGCTACTTAAGTTTTTACTTAAATCAGAAAATCTTAATTATACATTACATTGGAAACCCTCACTTTTTATCATATCAATCCACACCAATGAGCTGTTGTTTTTAAAATTAACCGCGAGTAACTGTTTGTTAATGGGTTAAAATGAGGTTGGGCGTGTTTGAAAAGCCCTTGGTTAATATTATAGAGCATTACAATAACTTTTTAGTTTGACCTGTAGTTTTAAACATTCAAAAGCAATGTAATGTATGCTCGATTGGAATGGTTTTGGTGCAAATCATTCTTCTCAATGTATGAATTAAAATATCTGATGAAAAATTGATAGATGTTTATTTATATCTATAAATCCTAATATTAAAATTTTATTATTGAGTGAAAAATTAGCAATGAAGTGATTGTCACTTTTGGCGAAATATCATTCTCTAATTATAAACTTCGTAGAAAGAATATTAATAATTCGGAGTACCTTTTTGAAAAGGGTAGGGATTTTTGAAAATTTTGTGTCAAATATATATTTTGATCACCAAAATGTGCCCCTACTCACAATGACTCACCTATTCATGTTTATTCTTAAAAATGTGTCGTCTTCAATGGTCTTATTGCAAAGTTTACGAAATAAAGGTTCATATTAAATTGCAAACGTGTAAGACGCTTCACGAAAAAAATCTGCCTTTATCATTGAGATAAAGTTAAATTTTAAATTTCTGACACAAATGCAGTACTGTTTATATTTATATATTGTAAAGTTCGATATTAATCACGATCTACATTTTGAGTTAAAATTTGTAATTTTGTACAAACATGGTCTTTGCTCTGTGTTGTAACTTTTTGTTAGTGTCTTTATAGGTACCAGTAATAACATGACAAAAATCTCAAAAATATCAAAACTAACAAATCCGTTCCCTTCTAATGACACTTTTATCTTCAATCACATCAAGCAAAGTTGAAGGATATTGCTGCCTTTATAAATGAAGTCACTGATGAGTAACAATTATAATTGATTAAATGCATTAATTTCATGTGTGTCATATAAAATTATGTAGCGAGTAGGTTTTACACTTACGAGAGCCTATTATTACAACGTTATATTTTTTGATTCGTTTTAAACCTTAGCACATGTAAAATGTGCCTATATACCTTAATTTTAAGCCAGTCACACAAAACTATACATGTATAGTATGAATAAGCAAATTACGATTTTTTTAAAATATGCCTCACTGCCAGTTTAAACTAAGTAATCATATATTAGAGAAAAAGGGGGAAAAGGGATACATTTTTTTAAATATTACAAAATTCATGTCCTCTACTTATACTGTCAGTATCAAGTTCTGCTATTTATTAGGTAGCTTGTATATGTATGATTTAATTGGTTTTGAAACGACTTAAGTCACCTCCAGAGGGGTGTCTTAGACTTAAGTAAAATTTTAAGTACTTTCTTAGCTTAAGTTATTTTACGCACATGACTTGTTTATTTTTGTTGCTTATTTGGGGTTTAACGCCGTTTTCATCACATTTGGCTATTTCGCGGCGGCCAGTTTTTATTGGTGGAGGAAGCCGGGGTACCTGGACAACCGACCTTCGGTAGGAAAATTGGCAATCCTTGCACATGACTTAAGTGGAGTGGTTGGGATTTCAATAAACTAAGATTTTGCTAAGCTAATTCTTAACTTAAGTTGTTTTATGCGGGCGGAGTTTACTTAACTGAAGTCTTTTCTTAACAAAATGTTAACTTGTGACTGGGCGGGGGGCGGGGGGCGGGGGGGGGGGGGGGGGGGAGCCCACATAAACCGATGTGCAAGGCTAAGTAAGGAACTAGCAAGCAGTTTCAATCTTCAATCTCGTAAATACAGGTGAAAGGATCTCAATAAAATGGTAATGAAAACCCAAATTGGGCGTTATTTGATCGGGAACACAAAAAGATTAAAAAACACACAAAAAACAACAACAATAAATAGCCACGACCGTATTTGAATAATTAAATTTTGGTCATTTAGCATATTTTACGGGTCCATAACATTTTTCAATCATATTGCGCGACCAGGCCTGGGTGCCATAAAGAACTATTTTTGCTAAGTAAAGAAAATGTTACTCAAATTCCCATTCTCAGCCAATCACATTCGAGTATCTCCGTATTTAAGAAAAATCTCAGACTAAAGAATTTTCTCAACTTTTATGGTGCCAGGCCCAGGGACCCTAAATTGTCAAAATTTTGATTTGGTGAATAAAAATTATCATCATAAGCCCTAAAGGTTTTAGGTAAAAGAGCTACAGAGCCCAATTACTGTTAAGACTGATAAGGCAATCACAATGAAGTGTAACATGAGAAGCTTTCTAAAAGTACATGTAAAGTTTCAGGAGCCTTTTTCACAAAATATTAAGTAAGAGTAAAATCACACATAAGTTATACTTGAATCTATATGATTTGAGTTCGAATCTCACCTGGGCGGGGTGTGTTCGACTCCGATCTCAATTGACAAGGATTGCCAATTTTCCTACCGAAGGTCGGTGGTTTTCTCCGGGTACTCCGGCTTCCTCCACCAATAAAAACTGGCTGCCGCGAAATAGCCAAATGTGCTGAAAACGGCGTTAAACCCCAACTAAACAAACAAAACGAAATCTATATGATTTAAAAGTAAGTTTGGTCTTAAAATTATTTGTGAGAAGTACCACTGAATATTGGACAGTTTTTCTATATATACCCGCGAGGCAAAATCCTCATATATCAGGACCAAAATTCCATATTAGTACTGTGACGCCTGAATTGTTGCGCCCTTATGATCAAGAGCAGATTTAAAATCCGCAGCAGTTTCGTTTCTATACATCGGAAACTCCAGTATCCGCGAATAAAAAAAAGACTGTAAAGTTTTCAATGAATTAGCTGGTGTTATTAAATCGCAAGGAATATCCCGATATCATTCTCGACCAAGCCCTCGTTCTGACATGAGAGTCTCGTGAATATTGGATCTGATATGGGAAAATGGGGTGTAATAATCATCTGCATATATTCTAATTGGAAAATTAAGATCTAAATATCATAAATGATTTACCCGCACATTCTGCTAAATATAATAAAGCATGTAAATATTCGTTTGTTTGTTTGTTTAGTTGGGGTTTTACGCCGTTTTCAGCCCATTTGGCTATTTCGCGGCGGCCAGTTTTTATTGGTGGAGGAAGCCGGAGTACCCGGAGAAAATCATCGACCTTCCGTAGGAAAATTGGCAATCCTTGTCAATTTAGATCGGAGTCGAACACACCCCGCCACAGGTGAGATTCGAACTCAAAACCTCAGTGTTGACAGGCTAGTGATCATTAGTAGTCATGACGAACAACCTAGACCACTCGGCCACCGAGGCCCTAAATATTTGTAAAATGAGACCACTTGCATTGTTATATATTACTTTGTTTAACGATTTTCCGACAAAAAAAATAGACCTTTCAATTATGATATAATGGCAATGGAATTCTTTGGTTCCTTTTCAGACAAAACAAAAAAAAATATTTCACTTATTATACATATTTTTTGCGAGGATGGTCTTGATAAACGATGCTAATCCGTCGGATGGGGACCAAAAATGGCTGTCCCGGGTTAAAGGGAGAGCAACACCCTTAGCACGCTAAAGACTCCTGTGTAGATGTCGAAATTGAGTAGGCTAAAACGCCGCTACAGGGGCCGCTCTCGCACTCTCCAAGTGGAGAGGGATTAGTATAAGTTGGCATAACTTGTTTCCCAATCCAGTATAAATAAATAAGTTTAAACCAAACTATACATATATTTTTTAAGAACTTTTTTTTTATGTAATCTTTTTGACACTATTAACATATAATTCCTAAATATATTATATGGATTTAAATATAACATGCTATAGAGCTAAAGGGAGAATCAAGAAATCCAAGTCTCAAGTAGATATACTAACGTTTATTGATAGAAAATTCCTCTTGAAAAAAATCATCTACATTTTTGCAGAAATACACTTGGGACAAACAGAAATTCCGCAAATATAACCGTAAGGTCAGAGATGGAAAGAAAACCATTAGAAAAATATATTACAGTGCAAACTATGAACTATCTTTTTAGATTGTATTATTAAAATATCAACCCTTTATTAAGAGATGCCGTCACCTTGAGTAAAACTTTAGAGACCGAAGGCATCTATATTTGGTCTACGTATTCTTTATAAAAGAGTCATTAGAACTGAGGAGAGAAGATTATGATATCAATTAACTGTTGATATATCTTCTTTGTTGTCACATTTTGTGAGTGGGTGTGTGTGTGTGTGTGTGTGCGTGCGTGCATGCGTGCGTTCGTGCGTGCGTGCGTGCGTGTGTGTGTTGTGTGTGTGTGTGTTATGTTGTATTTTGTAACCTAATGGGATTTTTTTTTGCATAAATAAAGTCAATTTTCTCAGAACATCCGATCAATTTGTGAAATACTTTTGATCTACACATTCGTTTGAGACATGGGAAAGTTTAGAGCCTGCCTTTTTATTTCAACTTCCTTCCTTGGCAACCCATATGGCAAAATGCTGGGTACATTATTCATGGCATTTTCATCACGTGACTTCAACCCTTTTAAGCAAATTACCTCCCTTAGTTGTAATCGAAAATGATAAAATTGTTTGAATTACGGATAATCGAGTCTTTTTCCCTCTCGGCTCTTAAACTAATGTGTCTATGAAAACTTCCTTTGGCGGATATTTACAAATTGTTTGTTTAATTCTGAGGGGAAAGGCTTCATATTTGAAGGATTACGCTATGGGAGACTTGAAATTATCATGTTTTAAAAACATTTTGGCCGAAAAGTTATGAAAGCAGGTGAGATAAAACTTATTTCCCTATTAAATTCATCCTCCAAAGTTGTTTATATGCGGACAATTTATGTATGATCTCGCCTTGTATCTGTATCTGTAGTTTGAATTTGCATTTTTAACTAATTTTTGTTAATTCATATAGCAGTTATACTACGGTTACGCTTCAGTTTTTTAAACTGAATTGACCGAAAGTTTCCAATGCTGACAATGTTTATTTGCACACGAAAGGAAAGCTAATATTGTGTAAAATGTACCTATATGCGGACAAATTGCTTATGAGTTATAAGAATTTGAATATTTGCATTTTTATTTTTTGGGGCAAGTTTAATGCTTTGTAATGAATGTCGTCAGAGAAATCCAAAATGACCGCTATGCAAATTACCAAAGTACCCGCAATTTTGCCACATCCCCCCCCCCAAAAAAAAATATCAGATTGTTGCTTTCTAACATGTTTAAATTATATTAACGTGAAAAGATAGTATTAATGATTGGAGATTCGACGTTTATGTGATAAAACAGATTTTTGTATATCATATATAGTTTGACAAGCGTAGATGTAGCGTATTAAATTCATGAGATATATAAGAGTACACAATTCGCATACTATTAGAGATATAGTTTTACACATTTAAACTTTCAAGAATTTACTTTGAATGTGCCCCAGATGCTCGTAGTCCACAGTTTATAAAGGTTATTTCCTCATGACTCATTAAAAAAAATATCACACTCAATCCTGCAATTTTGTTCATTATTGTTAGTTTATGATGTACATAACTTCCTGATTTTTTGTATTCAAAGTAATAGCTATAAGGTCAATTGTTATATATATATACATTTAATTTAAAAAGGAACTAGGAAATATTTTTTTTAAATAAATTCTTCTGACACATTCATTATTCCCGGAAAATTCTCATTTACGTTTTTTGAAATTCAAAATTTATAGAGATTTTTATTGTGGGAATTATACGAAATGAAAAGGTAAAATTTGACGTAATGAAAAGAATAGACCCTTTTCAGAAATTCACGATTATAATTTGTAGCAAGTTAATTTCCATTGCTGGAACGTAGTACTGGTTCGCTGCAGTGCAGCTCAGCAACCAGCAGGAAGTAAATAGAAACTATTTATTACTTTGATATACAAATATGTCCAGCTTTATAATCAAGTTTGATTACAAGTATGTTGGAAGCAAAAATATCGTAAGTAGTTCCCAATTTATATAAACCAAACATTACGTGAAATTAACAAATTTAAAAACAGTTAATCCTTTACTTAATTCATTGCAGCGAACCAGTACTACGTCCAAGCAAGGGAAATGCATGGCGCGGTATGTGCGTCACAAATATTTATGTATGCCTAGGCATAAATATTTATGCCTAAGTATTTATGCCTAGGCATAAATCGAATTATTGCTAGGCATAAGTATTTATGCCTAGGCATAAGTATTTATGCCTATGCATAAGTATTTATACCTAGACATAAATCGATTTAAGGCTAACCATAAGTATTTATGCCTAGGCTTAAATCATTTATGCATAGCCTTAAATGGATGTATGCCTAGGCATAAATCGATTTATGCTTAGGCATAAATAAATATTTATGACGCACATACCGCGTCATAGAAATAACTTGCTTAAATTATAATTTTAGAGTCATAATCGTGACTCCGAAATGAGTTTCTGAAAAGGGCTACATCGTATTAAGCAACTGTTATTTTAAATTTTAGAAAGAAATCTAGTAACATACTGTGTACAAATATAGCCTGTACCAAGTCATAATATCCAGACTCCCAATTAATTGTTTGTTCTTTAATGTTGTGTTTATCTAACCTTAATTTATTTGTATGTTTTTAATCGGATTTAAGTCGGTGATGTGGAGGACCATGGTAGCACATTAATGTTGTTCTGCCGTCAAGGTAGTCCATTGTTAAACGCACTGTATGCAGCCTAACGTTGTCCTAGCTGTTGAAATAAGTGGATGAGGTGAGGTTGGAGAATTTCGTCTCTGAACCTTTGTGTTGTTAAATTGCCGTTCACATGCACGGGTTCTGTTTTGCGGTCATTTGGGATCGCTGCGAACATCATAACACACTCCTCACCGAAGCTGTCCACTTTCTGAACACAAGAGGAAGAGAGAGAAACGTTCATTCCGGTGCCTGTATATCCGTATTCTGCCACCACGTTTCTGCAGAGGATAGCAGAGCTCGTAGCTGCACTAAATGCTACGCCAGTTTTAAAATGTCCAGCACCTCAATCTGTTTCACCAACGGACGCTTTCACATCTGTATAATGGCGTCAATACCCCTCCAAAACGAGGCCTTCTGAGTCTCATGCCTTGCTGTAGAAGCCGGTTGTGGACTGTTTGCAAGCTGATTCTTCACAATCCAGTTAATCCGACTGCAGTGGTTGATGTAGAAACGGTTCGATTCCGTAGATACAAAACCCGGATGTATCGATCTTGACCAGGAGTGGTTATGCAAGGTCTTCTTCTCCTCTGGCGGTATTAGCTGCACCAATTTGTAGTAATCTGTTCCACAGTCGTGAACTGGTGCTCTGGATACCTTTCAGAGTTCGTGCAACTGTTTGGGGTGACTCTCCAGCTTAAAAAGGACCGATAAAGATATTTCGAATGGCATCGTCCAACCTTGGGACGGCTGTATTTTGACTCTGCTATAAACTTGGTCCTTCAAACGCTTTAGCTTAACAGTTTAATTAACCACAAAGTATAAATGAAAAACATTACCGAATTTTCACGGCGATATATGCAATATTAATTTTTCAGAGCCACTGTCGAATTTGGCACAGAGCCAAATCTAATGCACAGGCATTTAAAATTTGAAACTAACCTTTATAACAACAAAAATTAAATCGGGTCGTGCACTATGTCTTCAACCTTGGCTACTACTTTTGCATAGCCAATGCTAAACACAACACTATTAAATATTGCGTCCCATTTTAATTTCGTAAATTACCAATCTAAAATTAATATAGATTAATATTATACTTCTTGTAAGAAAGTGCCTTTATAGTAAGAATTCTCTAGTTAGCAAATAGTTAATTGCACTGAGGGTCATATGGCAGTATATGGACCGCTGCTGAGGTCCATATAATTTTTTAGGGCGACCTGCCGGTCCATATGCTGACATATGACCCTCAGAGCATTCAACTATTCGCTATACATTTATATTATACTTTTCCAAATAACATGAAAAAGGGAATCCGGAACGAGGCTTTCAATACAAATTAGCCCCGCCCACCGGTCCAATATAATTTCCAACCGGTCCATATAGCATTTTATGGACCTGTTTCAATATAAGACACAAATAGAGAGTAAACTTCTTAAAAGTATAACATTTTCACATTAATTCTGGAAGAACTACATGTATACCGTTGACACGTATATGCGAAAATAATATGCATCCTATTGCTCAAACTATTGATTTTGATGTCAGTCAGAAACATTTCACGGCGCACGAAAAGATGGAGATTAACTCGCGTCAGGAAATACTACATTTGTATTTATGTTGCTTCAAGTAGAGATCAGCCAGTATAACACATTGTTTCATACTCCACTCCGTGTCGTGCACTATGCATTCCACCCTGGCCACTTTTTTTGTCGCTTACACATCATTAATATTTTTCTATAAAAATCCTCTCTTTCTATTGGATTAGCACATGACACGTGACAAACGAGAAAAACATGTATAGCATGCTATAAAGTTTTTACGGACTGGGGATTTCCAAAAATAACCATATTAGAATAACAGAAAGTCTATGAACTGTTACCTATATAGATTGTTTGTTTTAATTTCCCATGTAAAAATATTTTGTTTATGTTAATACAGCACGTTATTCATAACGTTAAAATGTCAAAGAATCACGAACCTACACAGGGATCATATAATACTATAGTATCGCACTGACCAAAAATATGAATATCGACCTCGGACTTCATCCTTAGTCGATATTGTTCTTGGTCAGTGCGATAAAATCATGTATCGATCTTATCAACATGCTATAATTGTATATTATGATATTATTACAGAAAAATATTTCATTAGACATATAACGTATATTATACTTTTATCTCAACTTGCATCATTCGTTTTACGGTACTTTTCAGATATGGTCTTTTGGCAACAGTTGATGTGGTTTATTTTGGTGGAATGTGTAAGGGGTAAAGAAGATATTCAATTAATTCTTCTCATTATATCTTTGAAAGGGAAATAGTAAAACAGTGCAAGGTTGAATAGTAAAGTGTATACATGTAGTTTGTATTGCAAATTGTAATCTATGATTTAAATTATCATAGGTCGTAGGCGCATCATTTGTTCTATGATACCTCTAATGATGCATGAGATATGCACATTTTTTAACTTATCAATTATGCGTTATGCATATTACTGATGCACTATGCACATTTTGTAACTCATTAGTAATGCACTTATGCATATTTTATAACATCAGTTATGTGCTATGCATATTTTATAACACATCAGTTATGGGCTATGCATATTTTATAACTCATCAGTTATGGGCTATGCATATTTTATAACTCATCAGTTATTGGCTATGCATATTTTATAACTCATCAGTTATGCGTTATGCATATTTTATAACTCACCAGTTATTGGCTATGCATATTTTATAACTCATCAGTTATGCGTTATGCATATTTTATAACTCATTAGTTATGGGCTATGCATATTTTATAACACATCAGTTATGGGCTATGCATATTTTGAAACTCATCAGTTATGGGCTATGCATATTTTATAACTCATCAGTTATGCGTTATGCAGTTATGCATATTTTACTCGGGGGGGGGGGGGGGGGGTTCACTCAATATGTTTTTTGGTAGGGGTGAGCAGCTGGCACACCAGGACCCCCACCCTTATCATATATTAAGAATCTCAAAAATATATACCTTATTCCATATTTTTAGCAGAAAAGTATACCTAATCATATATTTATGCCGAAAAGTATACCTTTTCATATATTTGGATCAAACCGATTATAAAAAACAGAAATTCTTTATTTTCAAGAAAAACAATGTTTGATTTATACTGCAATGATTGATTATACACATAAACTGTCAGACTGAATGATATTTTATTTAGATGCAACATATTGACCTTATCACATAATCCCATCAGTAATTCCTATCCTCATCGCATATTTTCATCTCAATTGCACACCCTTATCATATATTACGAAGCGTGAAAAAGGTACCTATTCCAGCGGCTCATCCCTACCTCATCATATATTGAAAGTGACCATCCCCACCCCCCCCCCCCCCCCCCCCCCCCCGAGATATTTTATAACTCATCAGTTATGGGCTATGCATATTTTATATCTCATCAGTTATGCGTTATGCTTACTATATAACTCATAATTTATATGTGCTCGTTTTAAAAGCTCACTAAAACTAATGATTCTATGTTTTATTCAAATGTGAAATAACGTTGTCTTAATTCATTGTTCCATTATTAGTCCGTATTATGTAAAAATATTCAGCGCATAATCTCTGTCATTGTCTTACCTTCCCATTGCTTATATAAAACATGTCAGACCCACCCGCTCTTTGAATAATTAGAGGTGAAAGAACTTTATTGATAGTATTAACTGTGCATATTGGTAGTATGTCCGGTTATCTCTGGTCACATTATAGCTGAAAAAATTATCCTAAAAAGGAAGAGGAGACGAATGAAAAAACATGGAAACTTGTCGGATTGGTTCGGATCTTGTTAACTTATCGATAATTCCAGTATTAATAAATGAATCGACCTAAACGTGTGAAATTTTCAGAAAACACATTCATCCTCAATCATTCAAATTTTGTTTTAAATTGTGTCTAATGCAGTAGATAGTTGTATATAAAATTTATAATCGGGAGTATTTGCTTGTCACTGGTAGTGTTGTATTCATCAGGTTGAGAACAAACCGTCTGTTGAGGGATGACCCCTCGATAGAGGGTTTATCCCTTTTATGAGGGATAAATTCGAAGTGCATTTGAAGTAAAGTCTTATTTTTAATTACAATGGGCACATCTGCATACAATTTGCCACAAATTTTCTAAAACAACACTATAAATATTCTATCTAGTTAAAACAAAACATGTCCATAAAATGGGGTAACTTTATGGACATATTGTGTTCTCTTTATTGTAAATACAAATATTGTTCTTTGGAATTGGTGGAGAATTTTTCAAAATTTTTTGCTTGTTTAGTTTGTTTAGTTGGGGTTTTACGCCGTTTTCAGCCCATTTGGCTATTTCGCGGCGGCCAGTTTTTATTGGTGGAGAAAGCCGGAGTACCCGGAGAGAACCACCGACCTTCGGTAGGAAAATTGGCCATCCTTGTCAATTAAGATCGGAGTCGAACACACCCCGCAACAGGTGAGATTCGAACTTACGACCTCAGCGTTGACAGGCTAGTGATCATTAGTAGTCATGACGAACTGCGTAGACCACTCGGCCACCGCCATGGCAACATTTTAAAGAATTATTTCTTCTTATATTTTATTTCATATGTGTTTTTCTCATATATACAGGCAAAAATGTCACACATGTGTTTCACATATGTGTCACCATATGTGTTAGAGACGTTTCATGTCACATGTGACACATGTTTGCAAAACGTACGATTCACACATGCACGTGATCATGCGTTTGATGCGTGAGAAAACATATCTGTGTCACATGCGTTCTCAGATACATGCCTACATACGTGGCATAAAGCGTGCATATCACGCAATGTGACACACCTAGCTGTGACCGTGACATGCGTTTCCAGGTTTATGATTGACACCTGTTAGGCATTTTTGCCTGTGTATGTATGTGAAAAAATATAAATTTACGTCTAAAGAAGCATATCACAGTAATTTCCAGTTCTGATATCAACAATTGATTTTTATAGCATCAAGAACCCAAGTGGATATTTTTGTAAAGAGTGGCGACACTATTAATTTGAAGTGCAATAGCTTAAAATCAAAAATATTATGGTATGGACCATGTGCTCCTGTCTTTACAAACAATGAAGAATGCGAAAATTTTCCATATACAGATGGCCAAAAATTAAATCCAGAACTTAACACCATCCCCATTCGGCTTGTTCAAAACGGAGAACAGGGTATACACAATTTAGAGATTAGGAACTTCTCCATGCTGAACGAGGGAATATATAAATGTGAAATAATATCGACGGTTGATAGTGAACTGAATACGAAGCTATACAATGTAACGTTAGAAGGTAAGTACAAATATATAACAATAAAGTTATAATTTTTTGTCTTATGTTTGTTGTTCCTCCATCACCTAACATAACATTTTATAGCACATTACATGAGCAATACGGCGGGTTTTTTTTTTAAAGAGGCAGGATATGGCTTACCCATCCTAACCACTTGAATTCACCCGTGTTTCTTGGTGGGGCCCCATGTTGCTTTTTTAGTTTATATTTTCTTTTATTTGTTGATTCTATTCCTTCCCAACTATATATAAGCTGAGCATAAACAATACAGACATTTTTCGCAAAAAATTACATAATTTTTTCATGATTAATATCAATTATTGAATTATACCACTTGGACATAAAATATCAAAACGTTAACTTTACTTCAAACATGAGTAGATAAAAACAAAAGGCTCCTAAGAGCCTGAATCGCTCACCTGTTATTTTTTGTGTACCAGTAGATCTTGCATGAATGATTATTTTTGCTATTTAATGTATACCGTTACAATTTTCTCCTTAATATTCACCTGTACAGCTAAAATATAGAATCTTGAACCCAAATAGATATGGTTTTTCATCGGTTGCTATGGACTTTTTCAATGGCATTGACTCTTGACCTTCAATTTTGACTTGAACAGGTAAATTGTAGGGTCCTGAATCGAAATATATATGGTTGCTAGGGACTTTTTCATCGGCATTGACTCTTGACCTTTCTTTTTGACTTGTACGGGTAAATTATAAAGTTCTTCACCTAAATATATATGGTTGCTAGGGACTTTTTCATCGGTTGCTATGGACTTTTTCAATGGCATTGACTCTTGACCTTCAATTTTGATTTGAACAGGTAAATTGTAGGGTACTGAACCGAAATATATATGGTTGCTAGGGACTTTTTCATCGGTTGCTATGGACTTTTTCAATGGCATTGACTCTTGACCTTTCTTTTTTACTTGTACGAGTAAATTATAAAGTTCTTTACCTAAATAAATATGGTTGCTAGGGACTTTTTGGTCGGTTCCTATGGTCTTTTTTAATGGAATTGACTCTTGACCTTCCATTTTGACTTGAATAGGTAAATTGTAGGGCCCTGAACCCAAATATATATGGTTGCTAGGGACTTTTCATCGGTTGCTAGGGCATTGTTCATCGGTTGCTATGTAATTTTTCAATGACCTTGACGCTCCATTTTACTTGTACTGCTACCATTTAAATATTTCAAGTAACGCCCTACAAACATCTGTTACAATGTCAGACCATTATTTTCAATTTATATGTAAATAATCTTTCAAGGGCAAAAACTCCTATCAGGGGTCAATTGACGATTTTGGTCATGTTGACTTATTTGTAGATCTTTCTGTGCTGAACAATTTTGCTATATACAGTTTGTCTTTATCTGTAATATTATTCAAGCTAATAACCTAAAACTGCAGAATTTCCTTAAAATTAACAATTCAGAGGCAATAACCCAACAAAGGGTTGTCCGATTCATCTGAAAATTTCATCGCTGGTAGATCTTGACCTGTTGAACGTTTTTACTCCATTTCAGTTTTGCTTAAAATGCTTTGGTTTTTGAGATATAAGCCAAAAACTGCATTTTACTCCTATGTTCTATTTTAGGACAGGTGCGCTAATAATGTTTCCAAAGTGTCTAAACCAATTTTTTAAGTGTTGTAGGAAAATTCAGATGTAGCATTTCAATAAAAGTTCACAAAGTTCGGTCAAGTTCAACTATGATGAATGGTCCAGCGAAAAGGAGGCTTATTTTTAACTCAGACTTTAACCTATTATATTTATAGGTATTCTCACTTGCCAGTTACCAACAACAAATATCCATGTTTTGGCCTCTCACGTATATTGCCGATTTCTATTGAACTCTGTGACGAGATAGCATTAAACCCTTTATGGGAGTGTTATTTAACACTTTTTCGTTTAGTAGAGACAGTATCCGACCTGCAGCTATGAGAGCCTTGGCTAGTTTTACAGTTAAAACGAGCATATTCTGACCCTGCTTCCAAAATGATGCACCGTCCACTCTACTTTTGAAAATAACAGTCCAAAGATACTAATATTAGATATAGTAAATTTATAATATGCTGTATACGACGCATTTCAAGGAGTTACCTCTCATCAGCAGTATTAAAAGCAAAACATTTTGAAGACCAAAATCCAAACTTATATTAAACAAGAAGTACTCAACCAAAAATACCGAAATAGGAAGCCAAATTTCAGCTAAGGAGATATACCATGTGCAGTACAAGGAATGAACCCATAGTATTTCTATTATTTTTGAATTTTGCTAAATACTGGTAATTTCTGTAACAAATCAATGAATAATCATGTCAGACAAGTCTGACGACTGGGTTGGCGAATACCCTCGGGGACCTAGGGTCCACCAGCAGAGGCATCATCCCAGGAGTTTCAAAATAACAATCCAAAGATACTAATATTAGATATAGTAAATTTATACTATGCTGTATACGACGCATTTCAAGGCAAACGAGCACCTTGTTCGTAATCATATTGGTTTTTATAGTGTTTTATACACCAGAGTGTTAGAATAGATAACGGGAAAGTTTGGGTACCCATAAAATCGGTTGAAACCCACTTCTGTTTAGTATATGTACTAAGTCAAACTATCATGTGTGTTCGTGTTTGTGTGTTGTACTCTTCTATTTTATTTTTGTCCGAAGTTCTATCAATTGGGTTGCTTTGATTGATGAATATGTCATTGTTGACCTTTCATGTTATCCATTTTGTTCTTTATTAAGGACACTTCTTTGTTTTCCATCTCTTATATTAAGAAAGTAAATCAATTCTTTTTTGTGCGTGATTTATAAAACTGTTTGAGTGCAAATAAATTTGTAAGACCTGTCTTTTTTACATGACGCTATGGTGTATGAAAAGTCGGTGTTTGTGTTCTTAACAACAGGGTGTTTAACTAACAAGTTTGATTGTAATTCTTTTGCATTTCTTTCACTTTTCTTTATACCTAGAAGCACCTAAAAACATGAAAATCGTTAATGAAACAGAGTTCCACACCATTAAAGGAACGGCTGGAGAAAAGTTGGACTTGGTGTGCACAGTTGACAGTGGTAATCCAAAAGAAAGATTACTGTGGTTAAGAAATATGACTATTGTTTCAGAAGGAGGACATGGAGAAATAACATATTCATTGATTCCCTCCAAATCTGACCATTTTGCGGATTTCGTATGCGCTGCTGATAGCCAAGCTTCGGAAAAACCACTTAAAAGGAGTGTTCACCTGGATATTTCATGTAAGTTTTTGTTAAGTAGTATTTTTCATCATTTTGTAGGGTCACTAATTGTGACTGGTATAGAGTTTATCAACTTCCCACGTTTATTGCATCAAACCTGAATCTAAGGCCTTTAAAATCCCGGGGTTCTCGGTTTCAAAATCAGTTGCACATGTAGATACTCAGCGAACCAATTGATGCCACGCCTGAACAAAGATCAACGCAACAACGCTATCGGTTGATTACAAGCAGGTGAATCCCAGACAGATGTAGCCAGGAAGCTGTATGTTTTCCAAAGTACCATCTCTTGCGTTTGGGATAAGTACTGACAGTGAGGTTCATCACGTGACCATCGACACTCGGCCGACCAAGAGTGACCACACCTGCCCAGGATCGTCACATTCGGTTATGTCATTTGATGGAACGGTTTACAACAGCGACCTCTACTGCAGCAGCAATTCCTGGGCGGCGTAGGATCTCAGACCAGGCAGTCATTAACCGCCTACGTGAAGTCGGAATACGAGCCAGACGTCCCGGTAGAGATGTTGTTATGTCACGCCGACACCGTCAAATCTGACTTCAGTGGTCTCAGACACACATTGCATGGCCATTGGAAACAGTTTGATTCAGTGACGAGTCGCGGTTCCTGTTGCAACGAGGCGATGGTAGAGCGAGGATATACCGACGACGAATGAACGCTTTGCTGATAACTGCATCCAAGAAGTCGACAGATGCGCTGGTGGGAGTGTAATGATGTGGGCTGCAATATCGTACACTGCAAGTAAATCTGGCAGCCCAGCGGTATTGTGATCCTGTAGCCACACGTTCTACCATTAATGCAACAGAATGACAATACCCGACCCCAAACTGTAAGAATAACAACCGCATTCCTTACGGGTAACAACGTTGCGGTGTTTCCCTGGCCGTCCAAATTGCCTGATCTCAATCCCACTGAGCATCTTTGGGACGACTTAACCAAACGTCAACCACAGCCTCAATCCTTAAAACAACTCTTCCACGCGTTACAAGATGAGTAGGACAACATCCCGCAACAGGTGATTCATATTTTGATTTCGTCAATTGAGCAGCGCTGTCAGGCTGTTATTGATGCTCATGGTGGACATATCTGGTATTGAACTGTAGTGACCTTGAACCTGTAATGATTATTTCATGGAAAAACATTTGAATGCTGTTATGAGTTCTTATTTATCCATCTATGTATTAATCATTGTTATCCTTGAAAATTGTTTGTTTTTATATCTTTTCTATTAATTGTTTTCTTTAGGCTCGAGTCATAAAAGTCCACATCTTTGAAAAAGTTAACAGTTTTCTGGGATATTGCCGTGTGAAATAACATACATTAATTCTTGTCGCAATCTCCACTCCTCTGTTTGTAGATCAAATAGAAAGTACACTGATTTAAACATTTCCTCGTTTATCAAGCAAGCATATGTATCTTCATAATAAACATTATCCGAAAAGAATTTAAAAGAGTATTTCGGATAAAAGGATTTACTAACAGATCATTTAAGGAACTAGTTACCCTTCCGGACCACCTGAGTTCACTCCTGGTTTTTATAGGAGTTCGTGTTGTTCATTGTTTTTAAATTTTCAGTTTTTATTTGTTGTGCTAGTGGTTGTCCATTTGTCTTCTAGGATTTGTCTGTCTAATGGTTTGCGGTTTTTTGGTTAGCTCCTTAGGTTCATTTTCCTCTTTAAAATCGACAGACTAAATGTACCTTCCTCTGCCAGTGTTTCATCATTTTTATATTTTAGATAAGCCAAGCGTTTCGCTGGTCATGTCACCCTCAAGATTCATCGAAGGGCACGCTGCTAAATTATGTTGCCATGTTGACAGTCATCCTAAATCAAATTATCTGATGTGGACGAAGAATAATACTACTGTGAAAGAAAACGGAAAACAATATGATTGTCTGGTGTTTTCAGCTGTTACTAGAAATGATTCTGGAAGTTATGGATGCTTTTCAAATAACAGTTTAGGAAATGATGAATCTTTTCTTGTTCCCATAATATATTGTAAGTTAATATGTAGAATACGACTTTTTCGAGATCGATCGCTCTTTGCGACTGAGGTAAAGAATGATGTATCATGTGACGTTTTGTTAGGCATAGATACAATAACAATATAGCAAATAGCAGCCCCGGTAAATTTTGCTCCAAAACTGTACCAGAGTTGGGACAATTTCTGCCCCAGAAGGGTATATCATGCCATGAATACAGAAAGCTAAATCTCGCCCGAATTGCATTATCCTTCTAATTTCCCTTCACTCTCTTAACGTGCAAAGCGCCATTCTCATGCCTAACAAAACGCTAAAGTCACGTGATCAGAATAATAATTACTGCCCCGTATGCGGTAATGCCGGACTAAGTCGGAAATCAAGTATTGAGAACGACCAGATAATGTAATAATTTCCTAGATCTCTGTATCTCAACATAAAGTATTTTTTTACACTGAAATGATAAAATCATGAAATTGTCGTTATTCTCCATTGCAAAAAATCGGAAAATTCACAATACAACATTACACTGATACTCCAAGCCAGTGTCGTTGCATACCAATATGTGGACTCGCAGTCAATTGTAAACGATTTGGTAATTAAATTTTCCCAAATAACACATTTATTCAGCAGCATTTATGAAAAATGGTTTGTTTGATTACTCGCTGTAAATTCTCAAAAATATACATTGTACATCTATTTCAAGACCCACCAGATGTTGTTATACAAGATAGAACATTTACAACCGAAAAAACAAGAACCGAACTGTTATGTATACCCTCTGGGATTCCCGAGAATTACACGTTCAAAGGGTGGGAACATACTTCAGAATTCGGTGAGCATATTCGCTATTTACCAAATGCTGACAAAAGGAGACTGGTTTTGCAAAGAACAGAAGGTGACGAAAATATAAACCAGGACACTGGTATATATATTTGCAGAGTTACTAATGGTATAGCAGATGTGCATGGCAAAGATCAACAAGAAGGAAAATTTCATTTTAAATCTCAAGGTACGCATGGTAAGGTTAAATGTCATTGTGAAAATGTGTTTACATGTTTACTGGCATGTAACGAATAATAAGAATAAATATACTTACTCACGGGGAAGGAAAGTTAGATATTATATAATATGCACCTTTTTACACTTTTTTACAAGTCTTCAGATATTAATAATATACGTACTTAATTGTAACTACTATCATCTATTGTGTTAACATGGCCTGTCACGATGGGAGAATACCTCGTAACAGATAAATGAAAATAAGTAAAAAATAAAAAGTAGATATTTAAACTAAATATCTTGGCTGTAAAACATATTTCATTACTTCAATTAAAGAGTGAAATTAGATTTAAAAATATTACTTTGTAGATTCTGCATATTTGCATATATATGTATATTTAATTATTTGTTTGTACTTTTGTTTATATTGTTTTCTCAGATAAACCAATAATTATAGACAAAACAAGTCGAATTCATTTTGGAGTACTAGGAAGAGATTCAAACATCACTGTATTTGCTTATAATGATGACAACTTTACACAAATACAGATAACAGATCAGCAGACAGGACAAGAGCTTGATGCAAATGAAATTAAAATTACAAGGCAAAACTCAACCGTAAAATTTCATGGAGTTCCAGTAACGGTAAAATCGTATGCAGTTACATTTGAAACCAGATCTCCAAAAGGAATTTCTCTCTGTAATTACACGATAGTGCTGTGTAATAACTACGGGTGTAATGATATTACTGTGGGCATTCAAAGAGCAGGTTAGTTTAAAGATTGTTCTGACTTGACACATGCTTATGCAAATCTTTTTTATACTTTATATTTGGCTGTTACCAGTGAGAGAATATTAGAACAAAGCTAGGTAGGGGCCTTCAACCTTAATGAGAAAAATATATCTAACTCTGGATATGAGGTAAGGGTATACATGGTATAAGGGAAGAAGGAGATTTTTTTTTTTGCGAAAGCGAAATTATATGCAAAATCCTCTCTCTTCCTATCCTTAGGTTTCTTATATATTAGGCCCATCAGTAAATGAGAAATACATGTATCAAATTTTATAACAAAAAAGGAAGTTAATAGTCTAAAATCTATTCCCTAGCTGCGGATTTAGGAGTTGTCTCCCATATGCATGAGTTATCTTTCCTGTCAGAAGGTATCCCAAAACATAAAGGGCAAACAGTGATGTTTTTAAATGTTCATCAGACATTCAAAAATGTGGAAAAATATATCCAAGAACATATGAATTTGATTGACCAATATGGCAATATGGGCATATGCTTTGAGAGTATACTTTTTGTATCATGGGTCCTCAACAATGTATTTTTGTTCTGTATATTGACTTGGACATCACTTTTAAAAAATATTGGAAAAAATTGATGTGTATTTTTACTATGCATCACAAAAGGCACTGTTAAATTATAACTTTATACAAATCATTCAAAATTCACGATCGATAAAGCGTTTGAACGACGTAGATACTATGATTGATTTCGCCCCAATACTCTCGGCCAAACATTTGCTTTCCGGTACGATTTGATGGCTTTTATTTGCTTTAAAAGTCCAAATATATGTTAAGGTCGAACTTGAATCCGTATTTTCAATGTAAGAATAAGTCCCAAAATGTCCAGATTCATAAAATGATTAATGCGCATAGTCTGGTAATTTTTGTTTATGAATATCCAAACACGCGGAAAATGTGTGTCAAAATTTTTCGTTGCTAAAAAGATCATCAGTTTCCAGGTATTGCAGTTTCTATTGTTACGACAAATGTAGGACCCTTTGTTTTTATTTACTTATATTTTATTTTAAAACAAACCAACATCAAGATTAAACTGTTTTTGACCATACAAAATATCGAGAATATAATGGTTAATCGGTAAGGAATCTTTCAGTTGCTACAGTGTACAAAAACATTTTGTGAAACAAATAACTGTAAATGTTATAATTTGGTCACTGTCAATGACAAAACATTTTGGGGAATTTCTTGAATTTATGAGTGTACGTTGAAATTTGAAAATTCACTATAAAATAATTTGCTTGAGCTTACGGTATTTGAGATCATTTGTAAGAACATATATTGCAGTTTTATATTATCAACAGTCATAATGTGGCCAGAATTGTTTTTTTTTATAGTAAAACCAGAAAAGCCCAGAAATGTGTCATTTACGACCTGCAACGCTGGTTTATTTATCAGATGGTTTCCTGGTTTCAACAGTGGTTTAAAACAAATGTTTTTCATAGAGCACAGTTTACAAAATTCGAATACGTGGAATCAAGTTGGACCAATTGTTGGATATGAAAATGAAGAAGTTAATTACTTCGTGACAACATTGTCTCTAGGAAAATCATACTCGTTTCGGTTATATTCCAACAGCAGCCTTGGACGGAGTGAATATACACCGACCATTGTAGTCTTTTTTGGTAAGTAATAAACAATTTTAAAATTGTGAAAAATCCGATGTACATGGCAAAAAAGTATGTTGTTAAACAGCTAAGGCCTATTTCAAATTAGAAACTAACTACGTTTCGTTGTATATAGACTTGTTAAAATGTTCTGCAAATTAAATAAAACTGCTTACAAAACAATTCCAGCTATTTAGAATATTTGAATTTTAATTCTAGGAACATTACAAACTAGATTACGAAGTTTAATGTGCACTAAGAACTTTTTACATTGACTTTAGTTAGGTTACATTCTTCATCTAAAATAAGGTTAAACACTTTTGAAACTGTTAGCAATTTTATGTCTTTTAGGGGATATGCAACAATCTAATGGAAAGACTTTACAATGGGTCATAATTGGATGCTTAACAACTGGATTGTGTGTTCTCACATTTCTCCAATGTTGGCGTTTTGTAAGGCCTCATTGCATAAAAAATGGGGAGGAAATCTCACCCCCTGTGTACATTTATGATGAGATTGGTTCTGTGCAGTACAATAGGTCCCAAAATGAAGACCAGCCTGTAATTTTGATAAATGTCCAGAATACAGAATCGCCTGGAGAGTCAGTAAATATCGAGAACACCGATTCTGTTAACGGTGAATTTCAGACGGAGATTGAACTTCCATTTCCTTGTGTTTCTACGTCAGAAAGTAGTTCCTCAAGTGTATCCGTCACCGAACTAAATTCAGACGGATATGAAAACCCCTACCAGGCAATAGACAATGAAAAGAAAGAAATTCACAGTTACACTAAACTTGAAGATGAAAATGATAATCGTGATAATGACAGTAATGGATGTGGCAGTCCAAAAGAAGAAGAAGAAGAGCATGGATTCCTTTCTCAAGCATCAGGGGTGGTTCAAATCGAGGTAGAATGACCGAGAATAAGTCATATTTGCCAGCTATGTCTGTATTTTAAGTAGATAATCTCCTAAATAAAATGTAAACAGTTGCTTTCCATACATAAAACCACATTTGTTTCTTTATTAAACAGTCGGTGCCTACAATATGGAAGTAAGGTGAATCAAAATTAAAATACTAAGGGTTCATTCCTTGTATTGCACATGGTATTTTTGGTTGAGTACTTCTTGTTTAATATAAATTTGGTTTTTAGTCTTCCAAATGTTTCGGTTTTAATGCTGCTGACGAGAGGTAACTCCTTGAAATGCATCGTATACAGCATAGTATAAATTTACAATATCTAATATTAGTATCTTTAGATTGTTATTTTAAAACTTTTCTTTTAACTGAATTGCGAAAAATTATTTTGTGTTGCAAAATCTGTGACTGATTCTTTATAACAGAGATGTATTTTCTAAAATCTAAGGATATTTATTCTTATAATAAACCATTTCAAAGTTACTGTTGTGGACAAAGAGCCAAATAATCAAATAATCGTGTAAGCAGCTGCCTATTGGAGCAATAAAAAAATTTCCTGACTTTTTCAACCTAACAAAAACCAGAAATCTATGATTACAAAGTTCGCCTCGTTCCCCCAGTGTGATTGTAGATCGCTTGCATTGGTATTGCAGAACTGAACTCAGACGTAAAAGTTAACCTAAGTCAATGGAGCGCAATAAGTAGGTCATAGTGACCGATTTTGGTGGGGGGCTGTGTTACTCCCAGAGATGCATCCTGACACCAAGTAATATGATTATAGGTCCATTGGTATCGGAGAACTGAACTCGGACGTAAAACTTAACCTAAGTCAATGAAACGCGACAAGAAAGTCAGAGTGAGCTAATTTTGGTGGGAAGCTGTGTTAATCCCCGAGATGCATCCTCACGCCAAGTAATATGACTGTAGGTCCCGTGATATCAGAGAACTGAGCTTGGACGTTAAACATAACCTAAGTCAATGAAGTGCGATAATTGGGTCAGAGTGACATAATTTTGGTGGGAGGCTGTGTTACTCCCCGAGATGAATCCTCAATCTAAGTTATATAATTATAGGTCCCTTGGTATCGGAGAACTGACCTTGGACGTAAACTTAACCTAAGTCAATGCAGCGCGATAAGTAGGTCAGAGGGACATAATTTTGGTGGGAGGCTGTGTTACTCCCCGAGAAGAATCCTCAATCTAAGTTATATGATTATAGGTCCCTTAGTATCGGAGAACTGAACTCAGTCGTAAACTTAACCTAAGTCAATGCAGTGCGATAAGTAGGTCAGAGTAACATAATTTTGATGGGAGGCTGTGTTACACCCGAGATGCACCATGGCACCAAGTAATATGATTGTAGGTCACTTTGTATGTTAAAACTGATTCTTGACATAAAATCTAAAAGCCAATCAACCGCATAATATGAGTCATGTGACCTTCATCTTATGTCATATGGTTAGTCTCTTCAACGTGCACCTGCATACAAAAAAATATGACCCTATGTCAAGTAGTAACTGAGAACTGGCTATGGACGCTGGGGATACTCGAATAGTCCCCCTAAACTTTGTTAAGGTGAACTAATAACAATCAGTGCATCTGAACATAGATGTCTATATAACCATATATTGAAGAGTTCAAACTCTACTTAAGTTTAGATCTCCGTTCTGAAATGGGCATAATACTGAAACGTCGGTGAAATAGACCGTCTTATAAAGGGACTTTTGCAATTATGAAATGTTATTGTGATTGGTCTAAAAACATTGAGTCTTATATACCAGTCAAAAATGTGTTTGGAAATTTAAATTGCAGCCTCCCAGAAGCCTGTATCGCTCACCTGGAAATCATTTGCAGAATAAACTGTTTGACTGTTTCCGTCTTGGCTGGCAGTCTGGAAGTTGCAATTTGCTCATTGGTTTCAAACATTGGTCAAGATGATCAGTGAATTTTTCCAAAGGTTCCTATGTTAAAATATGTTTGGTTCTGGAGGCCAACTTGGATGGCGGGCGGGGTCATCGGATATAATTGTGAAAGAGTATCACCTATGGACCATCACTGCCAAGATTCGCTCCAATTGTCCCAGTGTTATCAGATGTAAAGGTCTTTACAGGAAATTTACAACGAAAGACGATGGACACCAAGTGATGCCAATTATAGCTCACATGGCAGGCAAGGTGAGCTAAAAAAGCAAAAAATAAACATAACAGCGTGGCTTTGTTTCAATGTTTTTACACAATATTATCAATTATGTTGACCTTTTCTGTTTTAGTTCCTTTCATCTTCAAAGCGATGAGGACTGATACTTGCACATGGAGAATGATGACCTTGTTTATGATTGAGGCAGCATTTGGGATACGCACTGTTGCCGATCTTCTTGGAAAACTTTTATTATTTCGATTTTTATTGCTTTAATTTCTAGAGAGGTCGTTTTTGTGCGAATGCTAACAGTAATGTTTATGATTTGTTTTCGACAAGAACTGGAAAATAAAAATGTCTGTTGTGACACCTTTTGAAATGAGACGTTCTGGTCGCTGGGCATCACTTGAATGCATCAAACAGTTGCATTCCGACAGTAGATTGGAAGTTTGTGTTTATGCTGATTACATGACTGTTAAAAATTAAAAAAATTTCTCAATAGCTATAAAGTTCGTGAACAGCTAGGTGCTCTGAACATTTTGTAAACCTCATAAGGGATTTAATGTCAAGGATTTTCTTAATGAAAACAAACGTCCCCATACAGGAAAAAACTAAGATAAGGCTATTCGTCAGAACACTAATACAACAAGCAAACACTACTAAGACACAACCAAGGGATTTTAAAAATATAGCAAACTACTGTGTCTTTTTTAAAACTGCAAGTGGTTTTTCGGGAATATCTCAGATGCTCTTTTAGCTCCATTCGCATACAAGATGTATTGTAGTACTTTAAATGAAAGATTAGTCAAATGGTTAGATGAAAGGGAGATAATTAACGATGAGCAAAATGGTTTTATGAAAGGCAAAAGTACAATTGACCATATAAGCACTATAACATCAATAATAGAAACCAGGAAAAAGTGTAAATTATCAACATATGTAGCTTTTATAGACTTTAAGAAAGCATTCAATTAATAGAGTTTTTTTCTTTAACAAACTGGAACATGTAGGTATAAGTTCAAAGTTCATGTACTCTTTAAAAGCTTTATACTCTAATGTAGAATGTAGTGTACGTGTAAATAGTAATATGACTGAATGGTTCAATGTTGATTCTGGGTTGAAACAAGGTTGTGTTTTATCATCTATAATGTTTAATATATATATAAATAATTTAGTTGATATTAATGCGTTGAATATTGGTATTAATATGAATGAAGAAAAATTAGATATATTGTTATATGCTGATGATCTTATTTTAATGGCCGAGAACAAAGAACATTTACAAAAAATTTTGAATGTGCTTAATACATGGTGTCTCAATAATGTGCTGACAGTTAATATAAATAAATCTAAGATCATACAGTTTAGAAACCCAGCTGTTTTACAAACTAAATGTATTTTTTCTATTGGTGGTAATGTTATAGAATATGTAAAAAGTTATCAATATTTAGGCTTGTTACTAACTGAATTTTTAGATTATAAGTTAATGGCTAAGGGAGAAGCAAAGTCAGCCAGTAGAACATTAGGATTATTAATTGTGAAGAGTAAAACACATGGTGGTTTCCAACACAAATTTTTTTTTCAAAACTGTACGATACAATGGTATGGTCAGTTATTAGTTATGGTGCAGATATTTGGGGAACCAGGGACTTTTCATGCATACATGCAGTCCAAAACAGGGCCAGAAGATTTTTCATGGGAGAAACACACCACATGATGCCATAGCTGGTGATATGGGCTGGAAACCACAATGCGTTAAACAATTGAGACATTGGGCTAGGTGTTCCATAATGGACCCACACAGGATAAATTTTAAAATGTTTATGTGGTCCATACGAAAGTGTAATACTAAAATTAAGAACTGGAGCTTCAGAGTTATACAGATTGTAACTTTGAATTAAATGTATTTAACAAAAATTGTATTAAACAAATTGAAGAAGATATTTTTAATAAATTTAAGTCAAACTGGTGTACAAGAGTTGCTGCATATGTGAGGGAAGTAAATTGAGGACTTACAAATTTTTAAAAAAAACTATTGTACTGAAAATTATTTGAAAATATTATGTCAATAAAAAAACAGAAGCTCTTTTGCTAAATTTAGATGTGGGGTAGCTCCACTAAAAATAGAACCTGGAAGATATGAAAGAAAAGAAGTCCACGAGAGGACATGTTTTAACTGTAGCTCTATTATTGAAGATGAACTTCATGTCATTTTAAAATGCCCATTATATGTGGATTTAAGACAAGTCATGATACATAAAGCTCTACATTTTAATGAACGTTTTAACCTATTATCAGATAGTGAAAAATTTATATTTTTATTTAGTAACGACAATGTTCCTGCTATAGTCGCCAAAACCTGCAACAGTATTTTATTAAGAAGAAACAGTATTTTATTTCACTAGTTCTTAAAGAAACAAATGTTTTTACTCTCATTTAGTATAAATGTATACTGTAAATTTTAAATGTAAATGTGTAAAAATGTGTTTATATGTATATATTGTGTCTTAAAAGTCTCTTATAAATCTTTTTAAGATTGGTGCATACAATGCAAATGTTTTAATGTTTTTATGTGTATTTATGTGAATCTCATTTTATGTTTGTATCTGGTGAGACTAAAATAAAATATTGAATTAATTATTGTCATTTCCGCAGCTGAAATGTCCTATTTTGATGGAGATGATTTTCCAATTTTCGCGTGAATTTCATTGATTGTTGCATCATATATGACGTCACCACAAATAAATGTGACGTTGCAAATTATGTGCAAATTCTGTTTCAAAATAACAATCCAAAGAGATCCTTGTTGACTTTAAGACATAGCTAATTGTTATTTCAAACGTACAAAAGAAATCAGTTGCAGACGTATGCGAGACGCAATTAAATAGACCGTACAAAGCTAAACAATTTTAAAGAAACGAAACTAGACAAATCATTTAATTTCAATTTTCGTTATACAGATGATGTTTTGTCACTTGATAATCCAAGCTTTAAGAATTATCTACATCTAATGTATTCCAAAGAACTTGCAATTAAAGACGGAATACAGAGGTACACCCACTTCTTCCTCATATCTAGATTTAAACTTATAAATAGATAATAATGAGCAATTAAAATCAGAACTTTATGCCAAACGTAATGAGTTGAAATTTTCCAATTGTGAACTTCCCCTTTCTTAGCGATAACATACCAAGGTGTTCAGACTATTTTTTGCATATTTCGAAGTTTAACTATTACTGCCGTGCATGCGATATATAAGACGAATTTCTCGGCGTCCGAGATTGCTGTCCTAGACGAGGGTTATGATTGCTAGCATATTTGAAAGGGGGGCGTACAATATAACTTTGTCCGAGCGGAGCGAGGCGAAATTTTTTTTGGACCTATTTTTTGCTAAAAACATAAAATAATTGTGAAATGCACTAATGTAACGGTTCCTGACTTGCTTTAAAAAGAAATCAGAGTATGTGTTTAATTGATGAATATGATAAATTGCCATATTCAATAAAATATAAGCAGATGACGATAGTTTTTTTTTTTGAAAAAGGGAGGCGTACGCCCATTACGCCCTCACCTGGACCCGCCCCTGGCTAGGGACTTTTTCATCGGTTGCTATGGACTTTTCAATGACCTTGACTCTTGACCTTTCTTTTTGACTTGTACAGGTAAATTATAGGGTCAAATATATACGGTTGCTATGGACTTTTTCAATGATCTTGACCCTTTACCTTCCATTTTACTTGTACAGCTACCGTTTAATTTATTTCAAGTTATGCTGTAATTATCTGTGCCAATATGTTAGACCATTATTTTTAATGATAATTACTGTTTATATGTAAATAATCTTTCAAGGGCAAAAATTCCTGTAAGGGATCAATCATGTCCAACTATTTTGGTCATTTTCATGTCCGATAACTCTGTATTGATTATAGCACGTACTCCTCGTTTTCATTTTAAAATTGGGGGCCAGTTCGTCATGACTACTAATGATCACTAGCCTGTCAAAACTGGGGTTGTGAGTTCGAATCTCACATGTGGCGGGGTGTGTTCGACTCCGATCTAAATTGACAAGGATTGCCAATTTTCCTACCGAAGGTCGGTGGTTCTCTCCGGGTACTCCGGCTTCCTCCACCAATAAAAACTGGCCGCCGCGAAATAGCCAAATGTGCTGAGAACGGCGTAAAACCCTAACTAAACAAACAAACAATCATTTTTAAAAAAATTTACATGAAATATGTAATAACATTTCACATCGATTATAATTCCAATATATGATTGTGACAATTAATAATATGAAATTTATACAAACTAGTAAAAGTACATAATTACAGGTAATAAAGAGTCATGGTGCAAGTTTGTTTTTTTTTTTTCATTTTTTAAGCCACAAGCAAATCTTAATTAAGGTCCACAAGTATATTGTATGTAAACAGGTAAACCGTTTGATGACTAAAAACAGCGTTATTTCATTTTTAATGCTACATTCTTTTCATAATTAATGCATTATTTTAATATAGAGGTGTGTGCGTGTAAGGGGGGGGGGATCACAAATTTGAATGCAGAGATGTCAGAAAAGTAACATTTAAATCTATTTTAATTTAATTTATCTTTTTTTGGTATTTATATATTGTAAACATTTCACATACTATTTACTCATATGAACGACATTTAATTTGTTTTGACAAGGTAGAAGCTGATTGGGATGGGCGCCATTTTGAATAATTGCAAACAATCGTAAAAAATTACCTTACGTATCATCTTAGAGCAATCACTGGAATTCAACTCATCACTATATGTTGTCTTCATCGACTATCAAAAAGCGTTTGATAGCCTAGATAGATCAGTCTTATGGAAGCTAATGAGTCACTATGGGATTCCTGAAAAGTTCATTACCATCATTAAGAACACATACACAGGAATGCAGAGCCGAATAATGCATGAAGGCCAACTCACGGACCCCTTCGACATCACAACAGGGGTAAGACAGGGATGTTTATTGTCACCTTTCTTATTCCTCCTAGCAGTTGACTGGATCATGAGACAGACTACCGCAAATAGAAGAGACGAAATCCAGTGGACATTAACTGAACAACTAGATGATTTAGATTTTGCGGACGACATCGCCCTTCTATCTCACAATCACCAACAGATGAAGGAAAAACTGTCTATATTAGAACAGAGAGCATCAGAAACTGGCCTTATCATCAGCACAAAAAAGACCAAAGTGCTAAAGGCAAACACGAACAGCCTTGCTAGTCTCGAGGTAAAATCGCCCCCCCCCCCCCCCCCCCCCCCCCGCCTGGAAGAAGTGGACACCTTCACATATCTTGGTAGTGTCATGGACGGAAAAGGACGTTCAGAGCAAGACATTAAATGTCGTATTGGAAAAGCTAGAACTGCATTTAGAATGATGGTGACCATTTGGAAAGCTGGCAACGTCACCTTAAATAGTAAAATAAGACTTTTTAATTCCATTGTCAAAACCATCCTCTTGTACGGCTGCGAGACATGGAAAACAACCAAATGTCTGTTACACAAACTCCAAGTCTTCATTAACAACTCTCTAAGACAAATCCTAAAAATCAGATGGCCGGAGAAAATTACAAATAAAGACCTGTGGGGGAAGACCAATCAACAGCCCATAGAGGTAGAACTCATGAAACGAAAATGGAGATGGATAGGGTACACACTGAGGAAACCATCAAACTCTATCACCAGACAAGCCCTACGGTGGAACCCCCAAGGAAAAAGAAAAGTTGGAAGGCCAAGAAACACCAGACAGAGATGGACATGGAGGGATACAGTTGGCACGACCTGGTGAGACTGGCACAGAACCGGACACGATGGAGGTATGTTGTTGGTGGCCTATGCACCTCCCAGGTGCAAAAGGCATAAGCAAGCAAGTAAGCAATCGTAAAAAAACTAACACATTTCAGCCTTGTTTTGAAGCAAGAGAAATGGGAACCGAAATAAATTGGTCTTCATAATTATAATCTATCATATATTAACTTTATTTTGTGGGGTTGTATGGTATTATATATCAAGAAGAAACTATCGAAATTATTTTTCAAACATTGAGTCCTTTTGCAAAAATACACGTACGTTTGGTGTTTAACACGAAAAAATCAAATGCGATTTGAAGCAAAAATTTAAGAATGTAGGACAGAAAGTCACATTTATATTTTTTGCATATTGATAGAACATATATGGCAAAAAGTCACAATTAATATTTTCCCATTTACACTTAGGCAATAAATTGTATTTAGGACAAAAAGTCACAATTCATAATTTTACATATCATTTATGTCAAAAAGTCACCATATATAGCCCAATTAGGTACCTCCTACCTTAAAGTAATCAATTGTGAAATAGTAATTGGATTTTTGCCTTATTTTAATTAGTTATTATAAATAGCAGCTCCGGGTGCAGATCACTACTATCGTCTATAATTTAGGACAAAAAGTCACAATTCATAATTTAGCATATTATTTAGGGAAAAAAATAGCATTTACAAAAAAAAATGAAATAAAATATTCAATAGAATATAGAATGGAAAAGACTGGCAAATTGGAATTGTGACTTTTTGTCCTAAATGCCCTTTCAATATGCAAATATTTGAATTGTAACTTTATGTCCTAAATAATACATCAAAATAACAAATTATGCATTGTGACTTTTTGTCTTCAGTACAATACACCCTCCTTGGAGTAAGTGAGAACATATTCATTTTGACTTTTTGTCCTAAATTTCCTTTCAGTATGCAAACATTTAAATTATGACTTTTTGTCCTAAATGATATATAAAAATGACAACTCTTGTATTTTGAATTTTTGTCCTAACTACAATAGTCTACATGAGAAATAATGAACTGTAACTTTTTGTCCTAAATGTTCTTTCTATATGCAAATATATGATTATGACTTTTAGGCTGAGACTTTTTGTCCTATCAGTTTTGTGACTTTGTCTTATGACTTTCTGTCCATTTACCAAATTTTATGCCCTGGACTGATTTAAAGTATATATCGAAAACGACGTAGGAATAAGCAATACAACGATAACAAAAAGTTCTGGGCATTTAATTAACAAGTCCCATTGATAAATCGACAGCCACTATTTGGCACTTATGTACTACCAGAGGTCACGTGATGACCTCGATAGCTGGATATGTGACGATTTTTGTCATGTTGACTTATTTATAGATCCTACTTAGCTGAACATTTTCGCTGTTTACAGTTTGTCTTTATCTATAATAATAATCAAGTAAATAGCCTTAGACTGCAAAATTTCCTTAATATTCACAATTCAGGGGCAATAACCAGAAAATGGGTCAACCGATTCGTCATTCATGGCAGGTAGATCTTGACCTCTTAAACATTTTTTTCCTTTATTGTCGGTTTTGCTCTAACTGCTTTACTTTTTGAGATATGAACCAAACACTGCATTTCATCGCTATGTTCTAATTTTAGCAATGACGGCCATGTTTGTTGGTGGATCAAATCCCTGGATATACTTTTAAAACTATATACTCTAAGTATTATTCAGGTAAAGTTAAGTTGAAATTGGTTTTACAGTTTAAGTGAAGATTTTTGAAAAAGTAAATGACTAATTAACAAAAAATTGTGAAAAATTTGTCTTTCACGGGAAATTACTCCTTAAGGGGTCAATTGACCATTTTGGTCATTTGACTTACTTGTAGATCGTACTTTGCTGAACATTTTTGCCAATTGCACTTTCTTTTATGATAATATTAAAGATAACAACTTAAAACTGCAAAATTTCCTTAAAATTAACCATTAAGGAGCAATAACCCAACAAAGAGTTGAATGATTCGTATGAAAATTTCATGGCAGATAGACCTTGACTTGATCAATATTTTTACCTCGATTTTGGTCTAAATGCTGTTAATTAGTGTTTTGAAATATGAGCCAAAAACTGCATTTCACCCCCTTGTTCTCTTTTTAACAATGGCAGCCATGTTTGTAGATGGATCAAATCCCAGGATATACTTTTTAAACTAAATACCATATGGGACATCCAGGTAAAGTTTTAAAGTATTTTTGGCCTAGTAGTTTCAGAGGAGAAGATTTTTTAAATAGTTAAGACGACGGACGACCAAGGACTCAAAGTGATGGCATTAGCTTACATGGACCTTTGGGCCAGGTGAGCTACTAAAGGATCAGTTACAGTAACATATTTGACAATTTAATAAAAAAAAAATTATATTACTATTTATACTACGACATCATACTGCATGTATATTATAATAAGACTTGTTGAAACAACATTTCTAATAAAAATAGACCACTTTTTGTACGCCGAAGCAGTTAAGCCATAGTAAATTAATTCTACGTTCGTTTAATGAAATACGATACAGTAGTAGATCTACCACTGACATTTCCATTAAATTTGGAAATAAGTGTCTCTTTGCTTTATACATTTGTACTTTCGAAATATCAAAATAAAAAAAAGTACCTTCATGATATAACTTTCGAGCTAGATTGTGTTGACTTTTATGCATTTTGATCTGAAATTATTTTGCATTTTCGAGTCGTTCACAAAACCTTGCATAAATTTTCAATGAAATAACATTTTGTCTCGCATTTTTTTTTTTTTTTTTTTGTAAAATGTTCATAATGCAGGCAAATTTTATAACTCATTTATATGAACTATGCATGAAGTCTGCGTTATCCCTACATTACATGATTATTCATTCATTTGTTACAGAAATTACCAGTATTTAGCAAAATTCAAAAATAATAGAAATACTAAGGGTTCATTCCTTGTATTGCACATGGTAGATCTCCTTAGCTGAAATTTGGCTTCCCATTTCTGTATTTTTGGTTGAGTACTTCTTGTTTAATATAAGTTTGGTTTTTCGGTCTTCCAAATGTTTCGGTTTTAATGCTGCTGATGAGAGGTAACTCCTTGAAATGCGTCGTATACAGCATAGTATAAATTTACTATATCTAATATTAGTATCTTTGGATTGTTATTTTAAAAAACACTATATAAAACTAGAAATACTGTGAGCAAAGCTCACTACTTGATACCCCCGCCTTACATGAGATACATGAAAGGAAATGTCAATATTTTGGATAGGAAAACTCCAACAGCAGTGAGATGAAATTTCTCCTTTCAAATGAGTCGTATACAGCATAGTTTAAATTTACTATATCTATAGTGGTATCTTTGGATTGTTATTTTAAAAAGCTGTGATTAATGCTCACTTAATGATACCCCTCCTGGCAAGATAAAAGACATTTTTGCCAATTACACTTTCTTTTTATGTATGATAATATTAAAGATAACAACTTAAAACTGCAAAATTTGCTATGGAAAACCCAAAACGTTGGTCAGATCAAAATCTAAAATAGGAGGTACACTATAGCATCATGTGATAAAGATTCTCTGAAAGTCTCATGGAATTCCCTTTAGTGGTTTAGGAGGAGTTGCGGGTGGCATATTGGTACCCCCTGTCACAAGGAATGGCAAGGTCCATGTTTTGGTATGGAAAACCCCAAAAGTTAGTCAGATCAAAATCTAAAACAGAAGGTGCACTATAGCATCATGTAAAAAAGATTCTCTTAAAGTTTCATCAAATTCCATTCAGTGGTTTAGGAGGAGTTGCGGATGGCATACTGGAACCCCCTATGACAATGAATGGCAAAGTCCATGTGTTGGTATGGGAAACCCCAAATATTCATCAGATCAAAGTCTAATATAGGAGGTGCACTATAGCATTATGTAATAAAGATCCTCTGAAAGTTTTATCAAATTCCATGCAGTGGTTTAGGAGGAGTTGTGGATGGCATCATGGTACCCTCTATCACATTGAAAGTCAAAGTCCATGTTTTTCTATGGGAAACCCCAAAAATTGGACCGATCAAATTCTTAAATAGGAGGTGCACAATTCCATCATGGGATGAAGATTCTCTGAACGTTTCATCAAATTCCATTCAGTAGTTTAGGAGGAGTTGCGGATACAAAGGTGGGATGAACGGACGGACGGAGGGACACAACGAATACTAAAAATATGAGTTTCATTAACTTTGAACGAGTATTGGAAAAAAATTCACCGTTGAATTTTTCTACAAATGTTAGTATTATAATATTGAAGTAATGGATTTCAACTAGAGGCTCTCAGGAGCATACATAGTTCACCTGGATTCAATTTGCCAGCAATTAGCAATAAAATGTGTGAGTCTTCCAAGGAAGACATGTGTCGCCTGCGGACGTCAATTTTTACAAAAGATATTAAAATTTTCTAAAAATGAAATATATATGCACACATTTGCATTAAGGTTAATGCACAGAGAAAGTTTAACAGCTGTCAAAACGGGCCTCCAAAGTTATTGTGAGACAAGCTATTCAAGAAGTGGTATCAATCAAATGTGGATATTAAAGAACTCCAAAGACTTAAAGGATATTTTAGGATCTCGGTCCATTTCAGTCTGTAACAGCATAAAAACATTTGATTTCTCTACCCTCTATACCATCATTCCTCATTCACAACTGAAGGAGAAGTTGAAAGATCTAATCCATCGATGCTTTCAAAATAAAAATGGCAACAACAGATACACATACCTTGTCATTGGTAGAGATAAATCATATTTTGTTAAAAACCACTCTAAATCTAACAAAAAATATACAGAGGACGAAATTGTCCTGGTGATTGAAGTTTTGATCGACAATATATTTGTTCAATTTGGTGGACGTGTTTTCCAACAGACAATTGGCATTCCTATGGGTACTAATTGTGCGCCACTACTGGCCGACTTGTTCCTTTACTCATATGAGGCAGACTTCCTTGACGGGCTTCTTAAGGAAAAACAGAAGAAATTAGCCCGTACCTTTAATTTCAGCTTCCGCTACATAGATGATGTCTTATCACTCAACAATTCACGTTTTGGGAATTTCTTACATCTCATCTATCCCAATGAGCTCGAAATTAAGGATACAACAGACACTGCCAAGTTTGCATCTTATCTTGACCTTCAACTCGAAATTGACACCAGAGGAAGGTTGAATACAAAACTTTACGACAAACGGGATGACTTTGACTTTCCAATCGTCAACTTCCCATTTTTGAGCGGCAATATTCCAGAAGCGCCGGCGTATGTAGTATATATTTCACAACTCATACGTTATTCCAGAGCTTGTGACATATACATTGACTTCCTGGACAGAGCCCGGCTTCTGACAGAAAAGTTGCTCAGACAGGGGTACTTTTCTCTTAAGCTGAAGTCATCCTTATTAAAGTTTTATGGGCGTCATCATTACTTGGTTGACAGGTATGAAAAAACCATTTCCCAAATGAAAATTGACCTGTTCCATTGATATTATCCCTTCCTCATATCGGATTTGACATGGACAGCATGGCGGGTGTCCTGCAGGAAGCAGATACTGCTTACTCTTCCTGAGCATCTAAGTCTACCCCCGGTTTTTTGGTTGGGTTCATGTTGTTCATATGTTTTTAGTTTTAATTGTAGTGCATATATTGTTTTGGTCTTGTTCTCCGGAGTTTGTCAGTTGTCACGATTTTTCTCTCCTTGACCTTCGAATATCCCTTTGGAATTTCTTGACTTTACTTTAATCAAATTACTTTGAGCGGTTATGGAGTAGTTGAGGATAGAAGTTCCCCCCCCCCCCTTTTTTTTTGGCAAACATGTCAATTTTTACAACAAAAAAAATTTAATTTTCTAAAAATGAAATATATATGCACACCTGTGAATTAAGATTAATGCACAGATAAAGTTTCATTAAAGTGCCTTGAGCGGTTATGGAGTAGTTGAGGATAGAAGTTTTGAACCCCCCCCCCCCCCTTTTTTCAAAAATGTCAATTTTACAAAAAAAAACCGAACAGCGTTCCGAAGTCCCCCGCCGCCAGAGCATCAGAAACCCTTGGACAAGTGAAACATAACAAAATTTTCTCAAAGAGAGAGAATAGAAGGACAAACAATTTGTGGTTATTGCTAAAGTTTTTTACAAGTTAATGAGTGGTATGAAGACATTTATACAATATGGGTATAGTGTTGAAATCTTATTTTACCATGTGTATTGAGAATTTATACAAATGTACATTTACTCCTTTTCAATAAACAGAAATGCTTTGATCAAAAGTATTCCGCCTAACAAACTCTTAAAGACAGTATTTTTCAATTTTATAAGTTTCGATAGGAGTTTATGTATAAAACCTCCCTTTAGGTCCAAGTGTATAAATATTATTCCAATGCAAGGAGAATATAAATTTTCTAGAACACTTAGATGAACATTTTGTCAATTTTCAAAGTTATTAAGGGGCATAACTCCTACAAAAATATTTCGACATGACTCGTCTTCGAACTCCCTTGAGGTATCATTGAGTTAAAGCTACTGTATAAATATTATCCAAGTCGGTCAAGAAATAAATTTGCTAGAGCGCTTACATGAAAATTTTGTCAATTTTCTAAGTTATTAAGGGGCATAACTCCTACAAAAATATTTCGACATGACCCATCTTCGAACTCCCTTGAGGTATCATTGAGTTAAAGCTACTGTATAAATATTATCCAAATCGGTCAAGAAATAAATTTGCTAGAGCGCTTACATGAAAATTTTGTCAATTTTCTAAGTTATTAAGGGGCATAACTCCTACAAAAATATTTCGACATGACTCATTTTCGAACTCCCTTGAGGTATCATTGAGTTAAAGCTACTGTATAAATATTATCCAAATCGGTCAAGAAATAAATTTGCTAGAGCGCTTACAAGGTGGACGGACGGACGGACGGAATTTTCTAAGTTATTAAGGGGCATAACTCCTACAAAAATATTTCGACATGACTTATCTTCGAACTCCCGTAAAGTATCATTGAGTTAAAGCTACTGTATAAATATTATCCAAATCGGTCAAGAAATAAATTTGCTAGAGCGCTTACAAGGTGGACGGACGGACGGACAGACGGAAGTAGGAACGGACGGACGGACGGACGGACGCCCGCCATTACCATATCCCCCGCATCGCGTTGCGGCGGGGGACAAAAAATTAAATTTTCTAAAAATGAAATATATATGCACACCTGTGCGTTAAGGTTAATGTACAGAAAAAGTTTAATCAAGTTCCTTTGAGTGGTTATGGAGTAGTTGAGGATAGAAGTTTTGCCCACCCCCCTTTTTTTGGCAAAAATGTCAATTTTTACAAAAAAAAATTAAAAATTTTCTAAAAATAAAATATATATGTGGTTTCGTACAAGATTTTTAAATGAATGTTTCTATAGTGTCCCATCTTAAACTAATGTACAGTGTAACTCCACAGGCGTTAAGAATCAAGATGATGTAAATAATAACCTTTATTATATCGTAATATTTGGAATGTATATATCACAAGCAGAGATTACGATTAAATTCTCCATAAAGTTATTCATATATCACAAATTCATCGTAAAAATTCAATTCAAAAATTTATATTTAAACTGAGTCATCTATCACATTTCCATAATACAAATTTTCTGTCTCACTATTGGCAACGTCTAATATACAATAGGGGGAATTTTGGCACTAAAGGGGGTAAAAAATATTGAGGTGAAACCAATGCAGAATCCTCCAGTTTCATCATTGACTTCCATTATAAAAGTGAAGTGTTTTAATTTCAATATAAAAAAACAAATAAAATATTATAAGTATGTTTCAATCTTCAACTGGCACTTTAACTTTAGATTATTAATTTCAAGTAAAATTGTACTATTTCAACAAAAATCCTTTTAATTTTAGATTTATCTTTTAGATTAAATTCAATAATGAAAATCCAAGGATTTAAATCCTAAGAAAATCTTACTAAAATTTACACACAATAAAAAGTGTTTTCCAGTTAACTAATTTTAAAAAGCTCTATATGTGAGTTATCTCAGTTGCCAAATTATCTCCCTTTATAAATACTAAATTCATAAAATGAATTCTCAAGACATAACTTATTATTATTTGTATATAACAAATATTTCTTTAATAAACCACATAGCTAATAAAGTATTCAATATGCAATGTCAATTAAATTCAATTATATTAATAATCCTACATGTAGGAAAAAAAACACAAAAATCACTACATTTACCCTACGTAATGTGATAGCAGACGATCTCTAAATGCATGGTAATAACAGTGGATGCTGGCTACACTGAGAACTTATGTATGGACAAAAATATCAAAAAGCAAGAAAAAATGCCCTGCGACTAAAGGGGGTACACAACACTTTGACTAAAATAGATTTGGCTCGTTTAATTTTCATAAATTTTGATGAAATATTTACTTTGACCTGTTGACAAAAATATAAAAATTTCAAGAAATTTGAACCACACAAATTACAGGAAAAATTTTATTGGATAAATAGCAGATTGACAAACAATAATTTTGATGATTGAGAAGCTTGATTTCTCTTTACTAATAGCGAGTGAAGCTCGCTCTTTAAGGTAGAGATGTCAATCGAATTATTCTTACTACTATGCTGGGACATCCATGCAAAATCTCGTTCCGCTATTGCTTCCGATGTGATTACATGAATATAGATATTATCTTGAACAAAATCAGTTATTTTTGGACTTGCCTCAACTTTTTTAAAATTCAATGTCATGAAATTAAACATAGCACGAAGTGCTTTTGTCCAGCACTGATGCTAACATCCTACTGTTACAGTAACAGGCATTAATATTTAGTTGATTTGTAAAGAGGATATTTAAAATGAGGAATCAATTTTTTTCCGCAAATTGAAAAAAATAGATGTAAATGAATTATGTCAGACATACTTATTAGCAAATGATATTGAATTATTACAAAAAGATGTATAATTGTTCACTGGGTCCTTTATAAAAACCATTTTGCATAACTTTAAGAAGATACTAAAAGTACTGAAATTAAAATTCCCAAATTAAAGGAAACTCAAAATTCAGATATAATTATAGAGTGGGAATCGCAATGTTTTCAAATGTACAGAGTTGAGATATCCTCGGGGGGGGGGTCACTCAATATGTTTTTTGGTAGGGGTGAGCAGCTGGCACACCAGGACCCCCACCCTTATCATATATTAAAAATCTCAAAAATGTTTACCTTATCCCATATTTTTAGCAGAAAAGTATACCTAATCATATATTTATGCCGAAAAGTATACCTTTTCATATATTTGGATCAAAACGATTATAAAGAACAGAAATTCTTTATTTTCAAGAAAAACAATGTTTGATTTATACTGCAATGATTGATTATACACATAAACTGTCAGACTGAATGATATTTTATTTAGATGCAACATATTGACCTTACCACATAATCCCATCAGTAATACCTATCCGTATCGCATATTTTCATCTCAATTGCACACCCTTATCATATATTACGAAGCGTGAAAAAGGTACCTATTCCAGCGGCTCATCCCTACCTCATCATATATTGGAAGTGACCCCCCCCCCCCCCCCCCCCCCCCCACCCGAGGAGATATCATCCATTTCATAGTTATTTGGAAATAGGTGAATGTTAATGGGTTTGAGAGGGTGGATAAAGTCCCTCTTCTACACAGGAAGAATAGCAACAGGGGTTTCCGGGTGTGAGACATAACACCTGTAAAACGCATGTATTTCAGGTGTTTCCTAAACATGCGTAAAACGCATGTGAATAATCATCCGTAAAACGTGAAATTCATACCGTCAATTTCCACTTCTTTTAAATTGGGAGACTTAATAATAAAAGCGCAAGGATGAATTATGACTCCTTTTTACAATACATCCGCATAGTCGTCGTATTTTTTTTTTACATCAAAACACACCAATGTTTAGTACAATTGGAAAATCGTGGAGCAAGATCCAGGTCACGTGTTGCGAATTAATACGTTTTCCTATTCTTAACAGGCATACACAAGGCCAAAATTGAGGGGTCAAAAATGTGGAAGGACCACAAATTCTATTTTTGCGAGTTTTGCAGCAAGTCACAAATCATTTTAAATGCTACATGTGTTCAACGTTTGTTGACATTCGTCTTGTTAGAATAAGAGGATTTGTTTTCTAAAAAAAAATTCATTTCGTTTAAATACACTCGGCTCACCTCGGCCGATTACGTTCTACATCTGGAGAGTAGCGGAGTCGGCCGAGGTTTGCCGATTGAAATATATTCCTCTGAGAAATGTGAATACACAAGTCCATTCCGAACTTGTTTCGTATTTTTTTTCGAAAGATAACTTCCAGTTAGAAAAAAAATCAATTAAAATGTTTTAAAATCATTCTCATTGCAACTATTTTTAATACAGTAGGTGGTTAAAATGGTTTAGAATGACGATGAGCACTAAGTAATTCTTACTGAAAATGTTAAAATTACCGACTTGTTAATTTTAAGGAAATTTTGCAGTTTTAGGATGTTATCTTGAATATTATTATAGATAAAGACAAACTGTAAACAGCAAAGTAAGATTTACAAATAAGTCAACATGACAAAAATCACCACTCGACCCCTTATAGGAGTTTTTGCCTTTTAAAGACAATTTTTCACATTTTTCGTCATCTTTGTGATCTTTTAAAAATCTTGTCCTCTGAAACTACAGAATCAATTTCAGCCAAACTTAGGCTGAGAAATCCATAGGGTATCTAGTATAAATCTAATGTTTTATTTTCTTGTCCATCGAGAAACATGGCTGCCATAGTTAAAAATAGAACATAGGTGAAAATGCACTTTTTGGCTCATATCTCAAAAAGTAAGGCAGTTAGAGCAAAACTGACAAGAAGTAAAAATGTTTATGAGGTCAAGATCTACCTGCCATGAAATTTTCAGACGAATCGGTCAACCCATTTTCGGGTTAATGTCCATGAATTGTTAATTTTAAGGAAATTTTGAAGTTTTAGGTTATTAACTTGAATATTATTATAGATAATGACAAACTGTAAATAGCAAAAATGTTCAGCAAATAAGTCACCTGAATAAAATCGTCAATTGAACCCTTATGGGAGTTTTTGCCCTTGAAAGATTATTTACATGTAAACAGAAAATAATTGTCTGATATATCGTCACAGATGTTTAGAGCGTAACATGAGACCAGAGGCTCTCAAGAGCCTGTATCGCTCACCTGGATTTAACTTGTCCACCTTGATAGAATAGGGAATGAAAACGGGGAATGTGTCAAAGTGACAACCCGACCAGAGCAGGACTAAAAATTTTAGTGTAGCAGTGATAGGGGGGTGGTAAAAAGCGTTGCTCTTTTGAAAGATAACTCATCAAAGATCATTGTTGCCGATTTTCCTTCTAATATTGTATTTTGCTCAGTGGTTTTATAATAGATCTTCTATTACACTAAGGTAAGCTGTGGAAGTCATATTGGTAGGCAGAGAGGGTAATCAGTTGTAGTTATGGGAAAGTTGCAACCATTTGAGCCAAATTTCCTTCAAATAGGCCTAACTTTATAGGCAACAATACAAAGAAATCAAACAGTGTAACTCAATAAATAGTAGCAGTATGTCTTAGCTGTATACAGTAAAAAATCTTCCGTTCAAAAGACATGAAAAACTTTTACAAATAAAAACTTTTCTTGGCCAATATTGGCAATGGCCCTTTAATATGTATGGGCTGAATAAACTCCATGGAAATATGATTATAAATTATAATGTAAATGAGTTTAGAAAATCAGGGAACTACAAATGTGACAAGTAAATGATGACTGACAGAATGGAATCACTAACCATCAGGTGATAAAACATTTTACCATATATTTGGTACTTAATACAGGGGTTTTATACCCAAGTATACAATAAGGCCCATTGATGTTGGTCTGTATCTGACGTCATACTCTTTATCGCATAGCTTTTTTCAATTTTTTTTTTTCTATTTCATTTTTTTTTGGGGGGGGGGGCAACTTCCAATAAACAAATGTCCATTTTTCCCCCCGATTATTTGACTTTTTTCAAATCCCCCCACCCTATTTTTTTTTCACACAATATTTTCAACAATCAATTTCATTTTTGGCAGTTGATTTTAAGACTTTAAAATTTGAAGTCCTCTGTTTAAATATATATGAAAGTGTATAATACATGTTAAAATCTGTATCACATGCTGTATCAACCTCAACCAATATCAGCCCTCGGGCCAAGGCCCTCTGGCTGATATTTATTTCTCGGGTTGATATAGCATGTGACACAGATTTTACCATGTATTATTCTCTATATACACCCATTATCAAATAAAATTCTCTGATACTGATACAGATTTTGATGCACAAGATATGCACATTCTGTAAATTTATGACTCATCAGTTGTGCTCAAGGCCTAAAATGTTTAAAACCAAAACAACAATCCAAAAAGGTTGAAGAGCAAATTCAAAATGCCAAAATTACCAAAAGGGCTTAAGCCAAAACCATCTAACAATAGAGCTAATGAGCTATGCACGAGGGAGATACAACCTTCTTCTGTGGGATATATTAATATAAAAAGAATAATTTAATATTTAATTTTTATTATTTTAAGTATAGTATACAACAGAAGGATCAGAAATGCATTTCCTAAAAATAATAATCTGATCAATTACAAAATGAAATATACTGAAAATTACACACGAAGTTTGTGATATCAACATGGTTGTATAAATATAATATATAAAACATAATTAATACAATTTAATGATTAAATTTTGTCTGGACGGAAAGGAACATTATGCTAACAATCATAATATCAGATATATTTAAACTGTCCTCTTTAAATTTCATGCACTAATGTCCATGAACTTTATGTCCATTTACAATTTCCAATGTAGCAAATTCACATCAATTTAATAATATTGGTTTTGGTGTTATAAAGTATTATCATGGTGTTTGTATGTGGCTATTTATCTGGTGACATTTAAATTTCCTGGTTTACCAGACTAGAACTGGATATTTCCAGTTTCCATTGATGTATGCAGGTTATTATGCAAGGTACAATGTATCTATCACCACCTGTGGTTTGTATAATTGGTACTTTGAATTTTTTTGTCACCTTAAGCACCTAGCAATTGATGAAAAAGTCCCTAGCAACCATATATATTGGGTTAAGGACCTTATAATTTACCAGTACAAGTTAAAAAGAAAGGTCAAGGTCATTGAAAAAGTCCCTAGCAACCATATTTATTAGGGATCAGGATTCTATATTTTAGGTGTAAAAGTCAATATTAAGAAGAAAATTGCAACGGTATACATTAAATAGCAAAAATAAAAATAAAAATAAATTTTGGTCCTAGATTTTTTTTCGGGCACTATTGCAGCCTAAAGTTTTATTTTCATTTAAACCAAAACATTTCCTGATTGACACATGTCCTGCATTTTTTTCACACCTAAAGAGATTCTGTCTTTTCATTTTGCCAAAATCCTGATCCTGCCTTTTTATTTCAAATTTGATCCTAGCCCCCAATAAAAATCAAATGTTTGCTCCCCAAAGTAAAACTTGATTGATCAAAATCAATTTCTGTCATATAACACTGAGGTTGGCTGTGTTGCCATCCTGATTGACATTCCTGGTTATTGGACATGATTCTGAAAAGTGACTCTATGTCCACTGTTCATTTATAATTTGGTAAACAATATTTTTTTTCTTTTCCATACATAAATATTTACAAAAACAAAAGAAGATTGAAAAATAATTGTAATAATAAAAAATTTCATAATTCATCAGCATGTGAAAGATTCTTTCGTTTAACTTATACATTATACAAGTCATATATATTGTTTCACTTAACATGTGAAATGGTATACCTTGTTGCTGTAAGAATAAATAAATAAACATTTTTATAACAATAACTGGATGCTCTCAGGAGCCTGTATAGCTCACCTGGATTCAATTTGCTAATCAACAGCCATAAAATTCACCTAAGAAACAAAAGTCTGTATTATTGGACATAATTCTGAAAGAGGACAATCGAATAACCATGGCTGCATAGTCTGGTTCCAATTGGCCAAGTGCTTTCAGACAAGAGGATTTTTTTTAAATGAATTTTGCCAAAGGGTCCAAAGTTAAACTAAAGTTCGGCTGTGGCGGCCATCCAGGTCATTTGATACAATTCTAAAAGAGGACCACCAAAGAACCATTTCTGCCAAGTTTGTTTCCAATTGGCTCAATGGTTTCAGACAAAATTTTTTACTGAATTTTCCCATAATGTCCTTTGTTTAACTAAGTTTGGCTGTAATGGCCATCTATCATGACATTCTGGGTCATGGGATACAATTTTGAAAGAGGACCATTTAAGGACCATTTCTGCCATGTTTGGTTCCAATGGGATTAGTGCTGTCAGACAAGAGGATTTTTTGAATTTTCCCATTGTCCTACATTAGGCTAAGTTTGGCTGTGGTGGCCATTTTGGTTGACATTCTGGGTAATTAGATATAATTCTGACAGAAAACCATTTAGAACCATTTCTGCAAAGTTTTTTTTACAACTGGCTCTGTAGTTTCAGACAAGAAGATTTTTTTTATGAATTTCCCATAGGGTCCTATGTTAATCTAAGTTGGGCTGTGGTGGCCATCTTGGTTGATCGTCCTGGTCAACGGATACAATTCTGAAAGAGGGCCATATAAGGACCATTGCTGCTAAGTCTTGTTCCAATTGGCTCAGTGGTTTCAGACAAGAAGATTTTTAAATTAATTTTCCATAGTGTCCTATGTTAAACTAAGTTCGGCTGTGGTGGCCATTTTGTTTCATCCTCCTGGTCATCATACAGAGTTCTGAAAGAGGACCATCTAAGGACCATTGCTGCCCAGGTTCCAAATGGCCATGTAGTTACATAAAAGATTTTTAAAATTCTTCCCCCCTTTTTAGCTCACCTGGCCAAAGGCCATGTAAGCTTTTGCCATCACTTGGCGTCCATCGTCTGTCCATCATCCGTAAACTTTCACATATCGATCATTTCCTCTAAAAATCAATGGAGCAAATTTAACGAAACTTTACAGGAATGCTGTATGGAAGGTCCCTTACTAAGATTGCCGAAATTTTTCCGATCAACCAAAAAAACATGGCTGCCAGAGCAGGACATAGTTTAACATTGGACCCTATGGGAAAACATGTTAAAGTTCATCTCCTCTGAAACCACTTGAGCAAATTTAACCAAACTTTACAGGAATGATGTATAGAAGAACCTTTACTAAGATTGCAGAAATTTTTCCGATCCACCAAAAAACATATCTGCAAGGGCAGGACATAGTTTAAAATTGGACCCTATGGGAAAATATGTTAAGGATCATAGAAGCATTTTGTCAGGTGAGCGATACAGGCTCAGCCCATTGAGCCTCTAGTTTTCTATTTTTAGTCACAGCAGCCATGTCGGTTCATGCCGACGACGAAGTATGCCAAGTGATGGCAATAGCTCACATTTTCTCACAAGGTAAGTTTGTATAAATTGTCTAAATTGCAAGTTTCAGATCTGAATTTTGCTGTGAATGGATTGAATAGTCCCCATACTTCAGCGCAATAAAGAAGGATTGGCTTTATAGTATGATCAAAGACATGCATAGATATTTTAACACTAGGGTTCAGTGACAGTAAATAACTTCTTAATTTAAAGCTTTGAGTGTTTTTTTTAAATAGTTCCTGTTGAGCAAGGGAGAATGACCCAGAACTGCTGAACATGATACCCAGAAATTTGCATGACTTTACAGATTCAATAGCTACACTATTAAACAAAAATTTTTGTTGTATATGCCTGCCTTGTTGTATAAAAAACCTGCATAATGTCAGAGATCAGCAATAAGTACAATAAATAGATTAAAAATGATTTCACTGCTTAATTTCCATAATCAGAACAATATAAGTATTGGGTTGCTAAAAATAATTTGGTGATTTTGGACACTGAAAATCTGTCAGAGACTTATACGTTACAAGACACACAAATCAGCGATAAATAATTAAATAAATTTGGTACATCAATAGAAAAGTATCAAACTATTTCCAGCATTACATGCATATTCAGTAAAGGTCAAAAGATTTATAAACATGGTTTTTGTAAATTTCACGATACAAAATGAAAGATTATGGCATATCAGCTCCGTGAAATGTTAGGTTGGACATTTACATATTCTACATCATATTACTGTTCTACTTCTGAAAGAGGTGAAAATTCTTTCACACTTCCTCATCTTGTGGTCAGGTCCGTCCATTTTCTGTAAGTTTTTGAGACTGTGAACAATTTAATTCCAAATTTCCGTCAGGGCCTATAATGTAAAAAAAGATTACTTTTAGGAGTACATTTGTAACTGTTAATAATAATTTTTACATATTAAGCATGCTGTGCTATTGATGATTCAAAACACATCAACTACCATAAATCAGGATATTTTGGTGCAAGGATAATTTAGCTGTTTTTGCTTAAAACATGGATGGCGTTGTAAAATATTTACTTTTACTAATAAAACTAGAAATCTGTACAGTGATGCCAGCACCCCCTGTAAGTAGTTAGGCCACTTACCTATAGTCAAAAATAAAAAACCTTATTCCCATCCAAACCAGGTGAGCGATACAGGCTCCTAGGAGCCTGGGGCTTAAATATAGTGTAGGCCAATACCATATATCAAAACCTTATTGCACATCTGCATATGGTGTTTGACAATACTGTATAGAAACTAGAGGCTCAGAGGGCTGAGCCTGTATCGCTCACCTCGAATGAAAGCCATTTTTATTGATGTACCTCAAGAGAGAAGTCACTTCTCACTATCATTATTTAGTGTGGTAAGCCTTTTAGGGACCAAATTTTTCTGCATCAAGGTCTGTGTACTTACAGGTCAGCATATTCTTAAATTTAGTGGTTCTCCAGAAGATTTTTGCATGTTTTTCCCATAGGGTCTTATGTTGACTTAAATCCTCTGCTGGTGGCCATCTTGAATGAGGGATTGACACTTTATGAGGAACGTTCCGGCAATGTTTGGTTTCAAGCAATTCTGAGGTTCTGTAGATCTGTTTTAAGACATAGACACTGTCAAGGCTCTATTTGGCCTGGCAGTTTCAGAAATAAATTTTCTTCTTAATCAACCAATCAAAAACAAGAATTACCCATGGCAGCCATGTTTGTCACCTGATCTGGACAAAATGAGGAAATTTTATAAAACAAGAGTGCACATGCTGAAATGTCTTGCCTGCTTTGCTAGCCATGATTGCTTTTATGTTGATAGTCCTAAAGATAAAGATTGACTACAAGTATCACATAAATTTCAATTTATCAATGATCCATGAAAATGAGGTCCTGGTCAGATCAACCAAGCCAGACAGACATGTACACCTTACAATCATTCCATAAGCCAACTATAGTTGACCTAATGCTTATAGTATTACAAGAAACAGACCAAACCATGAAAACTTAACATTGACCAATGAACCATGAAAATGAGGTCAAGGTTAGATGAACCCTGCAAGACGGACATATTCACCCCTACAATCATTCCATATATCAAATATAGTTGACCTTGTTGTTAATAGTATCAAGAACAGACTTAAACAGGAAAACGTAACATTGACCAGTGAGGTCAAGGTCAGATGAACCCTGCCAGACAGACATGTACACCTTACAATCATTCCATACACCATAGTATTGCTTATAGTATCTTAGAAGAGGACCTAACAACTGAAACTAAACATTGACCAGACCTGTTTACCCTGAATGATGTCTTTCAGTAGAGTTGTCAGTTATAAGTTTTGCCCTGTAGTCAGTAGTACTGTCCAATGAATGCAGCGAAGCGGCACAAACCTGCTATGTGCGCAAGAAAAATCACGTTCACATGTAGCGCAATACACAAATGTACTGTAGGACCCTCCTTTGAAGGCCCTAAAGAAGGAAGGTTTCCTTGTAACATTCTCTAAACTTTTTGCAAGATTTCTTTGTTGCTGTTGGTCCCGAAACATTATTATAAACATTAGTTGGTCTGATCTGATCTGTCTTCTTGGACATGCTTCCCGCCTTATTGATTTATTTAACCTTGTCCCAAAGGCACTTTAAAGCATAAATATTCTGCTGCTTTCAAGCATTTAAGTGATCCAGAGGGAATTTTACACATTGTGTAACAAAACGAAAATTTTCCGAACAAGCAAATTGACAACCGTAGATTTCGAAATGAAAATCGATCTGTATTTTTTCACTAAAATCTGTTGAAACTACAGCAAAATCGTAGATGTAAACACCTCTGCATTGACCAATGAACCATGAAAATGAGGTCAAGGACAATGGACATATGATATACCGAAAGTTCATATGACATAAGGTATCTACATACAAGGTATGAAGCATCCAGGTCTTCTACCTTCTGAAATATAAAGCTTTATACAAATAGAACCTCCCATAGATGCTAACTTCCAAGTTTCATTCCATTTGGCCTAGCGACTAAAGGAGAAGATTGTTTTATAGAACTGCTAATGGCAGCTATATTTTTTTTGTTTCTTTAGTTGGGGTTTTACGCCGTTTTCAGACCATTATGGCTATTTTGCGGCGGCCAGTCTTTATTGGTAGAGGAAGCAGAGTACCCGCAGAGAACCACTGACCTTCGGTAGGAAAATTGGCAAACCTTTTCAATTAAGATTGGATTTGAACACACACGCCACAGGAGAGATTCGAACTCCAAACACCAGCTTTGACAGGCCAGTGATTATTAGTAGTCATGATGAACTACCTAGACCACACGGACACTGAGGCCCCGGCTATATTTGTAATCCGATCTGGACCTTCCATAAATGCTTCCTGTCAAGTTTTGTTCCATTTGGCGTAGCGATTTCACAGAACTTTTCTTTACATCAGCCAATCAGAAACAAGAATTGCCCATGGCAGCCGTGCTTGTTGTCCAATCAGGATGAAAAAAATTCATTTCATAAAAGACGTTCCATAGATGCTTCCTGTGAAGTTTTGTTCCATTTGGCCAAGTGATTTCAGAGAAGTTTTTTTTTACATTAGACAATCAGATACATAAAAACTGCCCATGGCAGCCATTAAAGGTTGTAGTCCAATCAGGACGAAATGAAGAAATTTTGTAAAGAACCTCCCATGGATGCATCCATTCAACTTTCGTTCATTTGGCAGTTCCAGAGCAAATTTTTTTTTTAATCAAACAATGAAATACAAGAATTGCCCATGATGTCCAATTGGAATGAAATGAGGAAACTTTGTAAAGATCCTCCCATCGATGGTTCCTATCAAGTTTCTTTCCATTTGGCCAAGCAAATTCAGAGATGAAGATTTTTTTATATCAGACGATCAGAAACAAGAACTGCCCATTCATTTGTAGTCCGATCGGAACAAAATGAGGAAATTTTATAAAGGACTTCCTATGTATGCTTCCTGTCAGTTTTGTTCCATTTGGCCCAGCAGTTTCAGAGGAGAAGATTTTTTAAAACTCAGCCAATAAGAAACAAAAATTGCCCATGGCAGCCTTGTTTGTCGTCCGATCTGGACGAAATGAGCAAACACTATAAAGGACCCTATATAGATGCTTCCTGTCAAGTTTCATTCCATTTGGCCAGTTGTTCCACAGAATTTTTTTTTTAAATCAACCAATGAGAAACAAGAATTTTCCATAGCAGCCATGTTTGTTGCCTGATCAGGACGAAATGGGGAAACTTTGTAAACAAACTCCCATAGATGCTTCCTGTCAGGTTTCGTTCCATTTGGCCAAGTGATTTCAGAGGAGATTTTTTTATATCGGCCAATCAGAGACAAGAAGTGCCCAATACGGCCATATTTGTAGTCCGATCGGAACGAAATAAGGAAACTTTATAAAGGACCCCCATATATGCTTCCTGACAAGTTTTGTTCTATTTGGCCTAGCAGATTTTTTAAAACTCAGCTAATCAGAAACAACAATTGCCCATATTGGCCATGTTTATTGCCCGACAGGATGAAATGAGGAAATTTTGTAAACAACCCCCCATATATGCTTCCAGTCAAGTTTTGTTCTATTTGGCATAGCAGTTTCAGGAGAAGATTTTTTAAAACTAAAACTCAGCCAATCAGAAACAGCAATTGCCCATTGTGGCCATGTTTGTTGTCTCAGGACAAAATGAGCAATCTTTATAAAAGACCTCACATAGATGCTTCCTGCCAAGTTTAATTCTATTTGGCCCAGTGGTTTCAGAGGAGAAGATGAAAATGTGAAAGGATTACGACAGATGCTGGATGCCAGATGCCAAGTGATGGCAAAAGATCACATGGCCTTTGGCCAGGTGAGCTAAACATGAAAGATTTGCAATCTCCAGCTTGTAATTCCCAATTTTGGAAATTAGACCCATAAATTAAGTCCCCAGTTTTTGAAAATCAAAATTCTAAAACCTAATTGCACATTTATATATAGTATGTGACAAATTGTATAGAAATCAAATGCATAAAATGAACCAGAGACTACACGGAGCCTGAATCGCTCACCTGGATTTTAACTGATTACAAATGACAAAGCACTTCTAGATAAGATATGTAAATAATTCTTTGAGTGTCCCATGTTAAAAATGTTAAACAAAGTACAGCTGTGGCACCTAGCTTGGATTCCGATCAGCATGAAAACATAACTTTTGTAGCAGAGATTTATCGAAGGATCTTCATGCAACAAAAACATTTCAATTGGCTTAATTAGTATTTTCTGGGTTCAATTTTAAACTGAGTTTGGCTGTGGCAGCTATCTTGAATTTCCGATCGGCACATAAAACATAAGTTTTGTAGAGGTTCATCTAATGCTTGTTCATACATAAAAACATTTCAATTGGTTTGGTAGTTTCTGACAAGAAGACTTTTGTACAAATTTCCCCATAGGGCATAAGGTCCAATGTTAAACTAAGTCCAGCTGTGGCGGCCATCTTGAATTTCCGATTGGCACAAAAAACATATGCTTTTTAGAGGTTCATCCAATGCTTGTTCATACATAAAAAAATTTCAATTGGTTTGGTAGTTTCTGACAAGAAGTCCTTTGTACAAATTTCCACATAGGATCCAATGTTAAACTAGCTGGCCGTGACGGCCATCTTGAATTTCCGATCGGCACAAAACACATAAGTTTGCAGAGGTTCATCGAAAGATCATTTATGCAACAAATCAATTCAATTGGCTCAGTAGTTTCTGACAAGTAGAGCTTTAAAGATAAGTCCAATCAGAATGCCCCTGGTAGTCATGTTGAATATCCGATCGGCACAAAAAACATATCTTTTGTACAGAACCATCCCATTAACATTCCTGCCAAGTTTGGTTCCATTTGGTCTGATGATTTCAGAGAAGAAGATGAAAATGTGTAATGTGGACGGACAACAGACGACGGTGATGGCAAAAGCTCACATGGCCTTTCAGGGTAGGTGAGCTAAAAACCTAAATATAAACAATTGACAGAGATGAACCATATTTGAATTAAAATTCAAAATTCTTTTATTGAATAAAGCATCTTTGTAAAATGCCTTTCATACGTCATTTTTGGTTGAATTTCCTGCAGTACTTTCAGAGGAGTTGATAATAACATGTTTTCCCATAGGGTCCAATGTTAAACTATCTTCTGCGGTGGTGGCCATGTTTTTTGACGGACTGGAACGAAATGAGTAACCTTTGTACCCGACCTTCCATACATCATTCCTGTCAAGTTTGGTTTAACTTCCTTCAGTACTTTCGAGGGAGTTGATGATTAACATGTTTTCCCATAGGGTCCAATGTTAAACTATGTTCTGTGCTGGCAGCCATGTTTTTTGACAAATCGAAACGAAATGAGCAATCTTTGTAAAGGGCCTGTCATACATCATTCCTGTCAAGTTTGGTTCAACTTCCTTTAGTACTTTCAGAGGAGTTGATGATTAACATGTTTTCCCAAAAGGTCCAATGTTAAACTAAGTTCTGTGCTGGCGGCCATGTTTTTTGTCAAATCGGAACAAAATGAGCAATCTTTGTAAAGGACCTTCCATACATCATTCCTGCCACATTTGATGCAATTAGCTTCAGTACTTTAAGAAGTTGATGATTAACATGTTTTCCCATACGGTCCAATGTTAAAACATGTTCTGCGCTGGCAGCCATGTTTTTTTACCAATCGGAAGAAAATGAGCAAGCTTTGTAAAGGACCTTTCATACATCATTCCTGTCAAGTTTGGTTCAACTTCCTTTAGTACTTTCAGAGGAGTTGATGATTAACATGTTTTCCCATAGGGTCCAATGTTAAACTATGTTCCATGCTGGCAGCCATGTTTTTTGACAGACCAGAAACGATATGTGTAATCTTTGTACAGGACCATCCATACATCATTCCTGCCAAGTCTGATTCAATTTTCCTTAATTGTTTCAGAGGAGTTGATCAAAATGTAATCAATCAATAAAAATGCATTTTGGGCCCTGACAGCCATTTTGATTTTCCAATCAGGACCAAATGAAGCAAACTTTCTTGTCTTCATGCCAATGAACATTCCAGTTTGGTTTCATTTGGCCCAGCCGTCTAGGAGGAGATGATGTTTTATGACAACGCCACCGACAGAAGCAAAGTGATGACTATAGCTCACATGTCGCTTTGGGTCAGGTGAGCTAAAAATGAAATAGGAGTTATGGTCACAAGCTTATATTCACAATTTTCAAAATTTGACCCCAGTGGGCCCCAATTTTTAAAAATCAAAATTCTAAAAGCATATTGCATATCTACATACAGTATGTGATAAAAATGTATAGAAATTAAATGCATGAAGTCAAAAATGAAAGAGGAGTAATTTAGGTCACAAGTCTCAATTCCTAATTTTCGAAATTCGACCCCTGGGCCCAAATTTTTGAAAATCAAAATTCTAAAACCTTATTGCGCATCTACACGCAGTATGTGACAATACTGCATAGATATTAAATGCATGAAGTTAAAAATGAACAAGGAGTATAGGTCACAAGAAAGTGTGACGGACATACAGACGGGGATGATAACAATATCCCCGAATTTCTTCGAACTGCGGGGATTATGACCAAAAGGATTAAATCCAAAACCATCTAAGGACAGTGTTATAAACAAAGGATACACTATTTACTTTTCACAAATCTTACATTTCTGTAACAGTAAAATTAAAGTACAATGTATAAATTTGATGGTTTTGTACCGACATACATCCCATGAACATGATAAAGGTTAGATAGATAAGTATACAAATCTTACTATTTTACCATTTCTCAAAACCCTGAACCCTTTTAATTAATCAACCAATGAATAAATCAAGAATTTTTTATTCCTTTATGTGTCCGACACCATTTAGTGTAGTTTGTTTAAGGCAGAAAAAAAACTACTGAAAACTATATATTGGTTCCATAATGTGCATAAAGATTTTGAAAATTTAATTATTTCGAACTCGTCCTAGGGAACGCTAATATAAACTTTTGATATAAATTTAAGTAAAATTTGTTTAGAAATGTAGACGTGAGAGCGCTTACAAAGTGTGACTGACAGACAGATGGACATCACCATTTCCATATTCCTCCTCCGTGTTGCGGCTGGGAATAAAAATCGAATAATAGTGTTCATTTTGGATATCTGTTCAGAACCAAAGTAACATCACTTTGGGTAATATCTTGCAACGATCATTCATGATAAGTTTCAAATCTTACAATGCTTCGGGTAGCTTCAGAGAAGAAAACCTTTGACATTTAATCAGGAATGCCACTTTGGAGCCTGGCATCTGTTTTCATTGGTAGAACTGTACCAAAATAACAAATATTATTTATGCCCTCGTAGATTTTGTATCCATGAAGCGTAACAGAAATCTGATCAACTGTTCTTAAAAACAAGACCTTGTAAGTATATATTATCAGCATTTTGACAGCTAGATATCGTAAAATATCATCCCGTGAGCCAGAATATGAAGCTTGGGACGAGTGAGTGTAGCGAACGAGTCCCAAATCTTCATATACTGTCGAACGGGGTGATATTTTACGATATCTAGCTGTCAAAATGCAGATAATATTTTTATTATCTTAATTACTTATCTGAAACGTAAATATTTGTAAACGTTCTGAATTCTCCCAAATTTTTGCGGGAAAAGCATGGATTCTTCATCGCAACAAGTTTTCCGTAACGTTGTTTACCATACCATTAAGTATATATTTCCTGAATGTTCGTGTAAAATATCTTATAAACGATATAAAAACCGACAATAAGGTGTATTTTCATGTTTAAAAAAAACCAAAATCAGTCTGGAAATCTTTGTTCATGATTTTCCGGGAAACTAAAGCACCCGCTTTCAAACTTGCAACCTCGTTGACGTCTTAGTCCGTCTCCATTCGCGAAACAACTTCTGACTAAAATATGCGCAAGGTAAAATAATCACTCAAATTTAACCAAGGAGACGACATATTTAAACAACATTTAGTCGTTTTTGTACTAATTCAGGCGAAAATATGGACATATAAAAATAAAGCGTACGTTTAAAAATTTGATTTAATCGCAAATAACGAAATGCAATGGAAAGAGCGGAAAGAAGTCCCAGCAGACATTATCAGCATCGAGGAAAGACACATTTTGTTGATGTCACTTTTAGAAATTTCTTCATCATTCATTTAAATAAAACGCCATAATTTAAAAAAGGAACACCAAATCTTGATATATTTATTAATATTTTCCAATTTTGAAAGCTATTTAATAAGTTCTAAGCTGCCAAACGTTGGGAGAATTTGTTGATAAGTCCTGCTGACTGTTGATAACTCCTGCTCAGCGCACGCACTTGTTGATACGAATTTTTCGGAGCTGCTCAACAAGCTGATAGAATCACAGGGAAGGATGATAATACATTTTACCATAGGGTACAATGTTATTTGTATGGAAGCAAGCTTTGAATTCAGACCGATACCCAAGTTACAAAATGCTAAGGACCTTTAAACAAACATATTTGCGAAGTTTGGTGCAGTTGGGTAAATTCCTCAGTACTGGTAGGCAGGCTTCTGTGGCAATATTTCTTACCAATCGACATTAAGCATGTTTTAAAAGACAACAACACCTTGGACCAACATTAAAAGTAACATCTCTGCCAAGTTTTTTTTTTAGTTCTGCTAGGTTTTCAAGATGAAAATCAAAAAGTGTTAAGTTAAATGAGGGATGAAGTGATAAAAATAGCCCACAGTGGTTTCTTAAATAAAATCTTATTATACCCGGTTTGCGAATTATCATAAGCTTGTGACACCAACTGCTCATTCATTATTGATGCAAGGCTTCTACATTCATTATACAATGATTGGTGTAGATGCGCAATAAGGTTTTAAAATTTTCCTTTTTTTCGTGGAGTGAAATTTGGGACAGAAAATGAGGGAATTTTCAAAATATCCTTAAAACATCAATTTTTGAAGCATTTTTTTTATCCTAGGTTTCTGGTTTCTTTATAGGTAAATTGTCCAAGGTGTAAAGATAGGTTTCAAAATTTTCACTTAATGGACGAAATCAACAAATTGTCAAAATATGAATGTGACATCAACTGCTTATTGATTATTGATGCTAGGCTTCTACTTTGATTATAGAATGATTGTACATATGATGTAGATGCCCAATAAGGTTTTAAAATTTTGATTTCATTCATGGAGCGAAAATTGGGACAGAAAATGAGCGAGTTTTCAAAATATGCTTACAACATTAATGTCTGAGGCATTTTTTATGCTAGGCTTCTGGTTTCTTTATAGGTAGATTGTCCATGATGGACAGAAGCAAAAAAGATGCTCAACACACAATTGTAGACCAATGGCATAAAGATATTATTATATTTATCAAAATATGCTGTTGATTTTTTTTCCATTTAAAGCAAAAATGTAAATAATTTTTCTGACCTCATCAAATCTGCCAACACCCCACACCCCCTCCCCTCAAATTCAAATAGTCACCCCCTTATTGGGTTATGTGGGATGGACTGAAATGGTTTTTGCTTAAAAAAAAAAATGAAAACAGCATAATGCAGATGTGACACTGGGTTCTGTGGAATTCCTTTTGAATTTGTTTTAAAATAGTTTTAAAATAATTCTCTTATTTTAAAATTTATAAAGATATTGATCCCAGCTCTAATGAAGAATTGTTAGTTTATCACTTTAATTTTTTTTAAAAGATGTTGGTCCCATCTCTATTTAGACACATGAATCAAAATCGTTTATCAGAAAGTCTTTAATTTAAGATGTTGAGCAGCTAAAGAATGTCGGGGATTAACATAAAGATCTTTGATCCTAAAATAAACTTTGCATGGTTTATTTTAACTCGGGGTAAGTTTTGTCCTTAACACAAATTTGCATCAAAATCATCACTTGGATGAAACAAATGTGGGGGTGCGGGTATATGTCATCTCCAACAATACTCTAGTTAATATAGTTTTAAAAAACTTACTTGAATTACGTTTTGAGGACCAGTAAATATATATCAAAACCACTCCTGTAATGATTATAGCACCTATAACTATTCCAATAATCACATAAAATGCATTCGTTGATCTGTTCCTCTTGGCATCTGCAAATTAAATGAACTTGAATTGGTGAACATATTATAATGCTGATTTTGATACATCTAAACTCCTTAGTTTACACCTGTTTCATGACAGTTTAATCATTAGTTTTGGCCTAAAATGTGTAACATTGATGTAAAGGAAAGTATAATCCAGTATGTGTGAAGTACTGGTACTCCATTATTGTGGAGTGGATGAATGCAGATTAAAAACTGCCATTTTTCTCCTAATCTAATGAAAAGTACAGATATTTCTTAGACTGACTTCGCATTATTCAGAAAACAATTTTGTAAATTTCAAAACAAAATCTTGTGGTGACATTAAAACAAAGAGGTCCAAAAGGTCGTAACAATGCAAGACTAATTTAAGGTGATAGTAGCAAGATAACTGTTACTGATAGGACCTATGTTTGTGGAAGGGAATATCCGCCATAATTATACAATTCTTAATTTGTGAAATGTAATTTCTTACTTCGTAACATGCAATTTCTTAATTTGTAAAATGTAATTTCTTAATTTGTAACATGTATTTCTACATTTCTTGATTTGTGAAATGTAAATTATTAATGTGTAAATACAATTTCTTAATTTGTTAAAGTATTTTTTTAATTCGTTACATGAATTGCTACATTTCTTAATTTGTAAAATGTAGTTACTTTGTTGGAGTCACGTTTTGGGAGATCGCGTCAGTGTAATTATAACTGCCAATAAGAATTATCGTTTCTAAAGAAAAACTACAAGTTACAAATCAACATGTTACAAATCAAGAAGTTTTACAAGTCTAGAATGAAATAGTTTCACAATATTCCACACGAGGTCGCTGTGGAGGCATGTCAACTCGTACCTTCGCAAATTCGTACCCAATATTGAGCAACTCGTATTTCTGCCAACTCGCACCCAATATTTTACGATTGATATACATTAATCTGGTGCAATTGGTTCCGCCTTTTATAGCTAACTATGCGGCCTTTTATACCGCATAGTCAGCTATAAAAGGCCGCGATATGACATTGTAAAACAATTCAAACAAGAAAACTAACAGTCTTATTTGTCATATGGCAAAATTGCGGGTACTTTGGTAATTTGCATAGCGGCCATTTTGGATTTCTCTGACGACATTCATTACAAAGCATTAAACTTGCCCCAAAAAATAAAAATGCAAATATTCAAATTCTTATAACTCATAAGCAATTTGTCCGCATATAGGTACATTCTACACAATATTAGCTTTCCTTTCGTGTGCAAATAAACATTGTCAGCATTGAAAACTTTCGGCCAATTCAGTTTAAAAAACTGAAGCGTAACCATAGTATAACTGCTATATGAATTAACAAAAATTAGTTAAAAATGCAAATTCAAACTACATATACAGATACAAGGCGAGATCATACATAAATTGTCCACATATAGAGAACAACTTTGGAGGATGAATTTAACAGGAATAAGTTTTATCTCACCTACTTTCATAACTTTTCGGCCAAAATGTTTTTAAAACATGATAATTTCAAGTCTCCCATAGCGTAATCCTTCAAATATGAAGCCTTTCCCCTCAGAATTAAACAAACAATTTGTAAATATCCGCCAAAGGAAGTTTTCATAGACACATTAGTTTAAGAGCCGAGACGGAAAAAGACTCGATTATCCGTAATTCAAACAATTTTATTATTTTCGATCTACAACTAAGGGAGGTAATTTGCTTAAAAGGGCTGAAGTCACGTGATGCAAATGCCATGAATAATGTACCCAGCATTTTGCCATATGTATAAAAAAAATGAACGAAAAACAAATATGTAACACATAAACAAACGACAACCACTGAATTACAGGCTCCTGACTTGGGACAGGCACATACATAAATAATGTGGCGGGGTTAAAAATGTTAGCGGGATCCCAACCCTCCCCCTAACCTGGGACAGTGGTATAACAGTACAACATAAGAACGAACTATAAAAATCAGTTGAAAAAGGCTTATGACGAAAATGTCTCACATTCTTTTATTGAACTCAAACAAGTTCACTTATTTGTGTGCTTTTAAGTTTGAATGTCGCAGTATCCATGTATTTATAATCTGATTTAAACTAAGATCATATTAATAAGATAAACGGAAATTACAATAGACTGACCGATTGCTTTGAACAGTTATGTTACAATCATTAATAAATGTATATAGCCAAAAAAACCATACGTTATTTTATCGGGATTTCGGGATATTGTGAAATAAGACCCGGGAAATCGGGATAAAAATCGGGATAAGGCAAAAATAAACGAGTCAGGATTTCGGGATTCGACCCCCTCGACCACCCTTCTTTCAGACACTTGAAACGCATGGTTAACTTTATACATTTATGAACCAATTGCACCAGATTAATGTATATCAATCGTAAAATGCGAGTTGGCAGAAATACGAGTTGCTCAATATTGGGTACGAATTTGCGAAGGTACGAGTTGACATGCCTCCACAGCGACCTCGTGTGGAATATTGTGAAACTATTTCATTCTAGACTTGTAAAACTTCTTGATTTGTAACATGTTGATTTGTAACTTGTACTTTTTCTTTAGAAACGATAATTCTTATTGGCAGTTATAATTACACTGACGTGATCTCCCAAAACGTGACTCCAACAAAGTAACTACATTTTACAAATTAAGAAATGTAGCAATTCATGTAACGAATTAAAAAAATACTTTAACAAATTAAGAAATTGTATTTACACATTAATAATTTACATTTCACAAATCAAGAAATGTAGAAATACATGTTACAAATTAAGAAATTACATTTTACAAATTAAGAAATTGCATGTTACAAAGTAAGAAATTACATTTCACAAATTAAGAATTGTATAATTATGGCGGATATTCCCTTCCATATATGTTAGGCTGTTGCGGTCATCTTAATTGACTCTCATGATCCTTGGACATAACTCGGAAAGTTGACCATCTCTGAAACTGCTGCCAAGTGTGGTTCTAATTGGTCAAGTGATTCAGGCAAGAAAATTCTTCAATGAATTTTCGATAGGACCCTATGTTAAATTAATTTCGGCTGTTGTGGCCATCTTTGTGACAGTCTGGGTCATAGGACACAATTCTGAACTAGAAATACTGTGAGCAGAGCTCACTACTTGATACCCCCGCCTTACATATATACATGAAAGGAAATGTCAATATTTTGGACAGGAAAACTCCAACAGCAGTGAGATGAGTTTCATCAAATTCCATTCAGTGGTTTAGGAGGAGTTGCGCATGGCATACTGGAACCCCTTATCACAATGAATGTCAAAGTCCATGTGTTGGTATGGAAAACCCCAAATGTTGGTCAGATCAAAATCTAAAATAGGAGGTGCACTATGTAATAAAGATCCTCTGAAAGTTTCATCAAATTCCATTCAGTGGTTTAGGAGGAGTTGCAGATGGCATCATGGTACCCCTATCACAATGAATGTCAAAGTCCATGTTTTGGTATGGGTAACCCCAAATATTCATTAGATCAAAATCTAAAATAAGAGGTGCACTATGGCATCATGTAATAAAGATCCTCTGAAAGTTTCATCAAATTCCATACAGTGGTTTAGGAGGAGTTGCAGATTTCATCATGGTACCCCCTATCACATTGAAAGTCAAAGTCCATGTTTTGGTATGGGTAACCCCAAATATTCATCAGATCAAAATCTAAAATAGGAGGTGTACTACAGCATCTTGTAATAAAGATCCTCTGAAAGTTTCATCAAATTCCATTCAGTGGTTTAGGAGGAGTTGCGGATGGCATCATGGTACCCCTATCACAATGAATGTCAAAGTCCATGTGTTTATATGGGTAACCCCAAGTATTCATTAGATCAAAATCTAAAATAGGAGGTGGACTATGGCATCATGTAATAAAGATCCTCTGAAAGTTTCATCGAATTCCATTCAGTGGTTTAGGAGGAGTTGTGGATAGCATCATGGCACCCCTATCACAATGAATGGCAAAGTCCATGTGTTGGTATTGGAAACCCCAAATGTTGGTCAGATCAAAATCTAAAATAGGAGGTGCAATACAGCATCATGTAATAAAGATCCCCTGAAAGTTTCATCAAATTCCATACAGTGGTTTAGGAGGAGTTGCGGATGCCATCATGCTACACCCTATCACATTGAAAATCAAAGTCCATGTTTTGGTATGGGTAACCCCAAAATATTCATCAGATCAAAATCTAAAATAGGAGGTGCACTACAGCATTGTGTAATAAAGATCCTCTGAAAGTTTCATCAAATTCTATTCAGTGGTTTAGGAGGAGTTGCAGATGGCATCATGGTACCCCTATCACAATGAATGTCAAAGTCCATGTTTTGGTATGGGTAACCCCAAATATTCATTAGATCAAAATCTAAAATAGGAGGTGCACTATGGCATCATGTAATAAAGATCCTCTGAAAGTTTCATTAAATTCCATTTAGTAGTTTAGGAGGAGTTGCGGATAGCATGGCACCCCTATCACAATGAATGGCAAAGTCCATGTGTTGGTATTGGAAACCCCAAATGTTGGTCAGATCAAAATCTAAAATAGGAGGTGCACTACAGCATCATTTAATAAAGATCCTCTGCAAATTACATGAAATTCCATACAGTGGTTTAGGAGGAGTTGCGGATGGCATCATGCTACCCCCTATCACATTGAAAGTCAAAGTCCATGTTTTTCTATGGGAAACCCCACAAATTGGTCCAATCAAATTCTAAAATAGGAGGTGCACAATGCCATCATGGGATGAAGATTCTCTGAAAGTTTCATCAAATTCCATTCAGTAGTTTCGGAGGAGTTGCGGATACAAAGGTGCGATGAACGGACGGACACAATGAATACTACATACCCGCTTTTTTCAAAAGCAGGGGTATAATGAGGGCTATTTAAGATTTTTAAATGATTTTTCACATGTGGTCCAATGTTAAACTAAGCTTGGCTGTATGGCCATATTGGTTGGCAGCCTTGGTCATTGGACACAACTCTCAAAGACAACCACCTAATAACCACTGCTGCCTTCTTTGATTCCATCTGGCCACATAGTTTTATAGAAACATTTTTTTTTTTCAATTCATTCCTCTATTTTCTATTTTTATGTCATTTGGAAGTCAGAACTGTATGGAAAGCATGGAAGGAGGCAAACAAGGACCAAAGTTTGGTCAAAATTGGCCAATGTTTTCGAAGAAGATATTTAAAAGAAAGTTTACGAGTAAGGACAACAGTTGCAAAGTGAGCTTAAAGGACCAAACCAACAAGATTTTGATCATAATTGGCCTAGCATATTTTGGAGAAAACTTTAAAGAAAGGTTTACTTCAACGATGACAACAATGAGCAATGGATGAAAATTGGTCAGAATTTTAAGAATCGACTGTAATCAGTGCAGGTAGCGCACACTGGTCCTTAAAATCTTCCAAATTTTGAATCGTCATAGTCTTTCATATGTTTGACTCAAATATACGTGGTAAACGCTGAAATTAGTTTCATTTTGGAGCTTTCCCAATTTTGTATATATATTTCCTTAATTGCAATGCCATATGAAAAAAATATATAATTTTGTTTTTCAACAGACTTGTAGGATACGCTTATTACAGATGTTCTATAATATTTTTGTTGATTCCAAATATTGTTGTGATCAGTATTCAGGTTTCTACTATACCAGATCATTGTACAACATTCTGGTTTCACTGAACATCTCAAAAGAAAGAAGTGAATTTCAAGGACAATGCAATAATAGTACACAATCATAAATACAAATAAGTAACATTTATACTACAAGTAAAATTTCCCACTCACTCAGGATATGACTTCAATCGTTGACGTGGTGTTAAACATCAAATTAATCAAATCATAATAAAATTTCCCCAAGTGAGGTAGCTGAAACTCTTTCGTTTGTCATAAATTACAAAATGAAATAAAAGATGGGACAGTACGCCTCTGAAACTATCTCTTAATAAATCATTATAAATTCTCATTGTTCATTTTTTAAAAGAGTCATAAAATATATTCAAATACGCCATATATGAATTAAAAGAAAAAAAATTATGTTTCCTCCAAAAAAAAACTTTGAAACCTTATATCTCGGCAACAAAAAAAATTAAAAATAAATTCAAGGTGTATCAAAAGAATTAATGAATTCTCAAGAGAACTGGATGAAAATATTTTATAAAGCCACAATGTCTCTTTGGCTCTTTTAACCCCTTATATCTCAAAAACCATAAAGAAAGAAGAAATATGTTAACATACTACTGAAGGAATGCATTAAGATGAATTAAAAGAACAAATCCTTATTAAATTTGATGAAAAATAAAATTTTTAGGTGTCCTTATACAAAATGGCTAAATCTGGTCCCTTTAATAATCACTGTAATCTCTGCAATGAAAAAGTTTATTGTACTTTTAATATTTGACAAACCATTTAAAAAAATCATCAAAATTGGAAAAGTTTGTTTAGTTGGGGTTATATGCTGTTTTCAGCATATTTGGCTATTTCACGGTGGCCAATTTTATTTTTGGAGTCTGGAGGAAGCTGGAGTACCCAGAGAGAAGCACCTACCTCCGGTAGGAAAATTGGCAATCTTTGTCAATTAAGATCGGAGTCGAACCCCCCCCCCACAGGTGAATTTCGAACTCACAACCACAGTCTTGACAGGCTAGACAGTAGTTATGACGAACTACCTAGACCAACAAGGCCTCCTAAAATCGGATAAGAAATAAAAATTTTCAAAAATTATGTTGAATCCCCTTTTCGACCAATTAAATCTCAAAAACGGTAAGAGAGAGTGAAAAACATATCTTGAATAAGTTTTCCCATTTTCATCAAGGAACACAAAACAAACAAGAGGCTCCCAAGAACCTGAATCACTCACCTGTTACTTTTTCTTGAATCAAGGATTATTTTTGCTATTTAATGTACATTGTATACTGTTGCATTTTTTGCCTAAATATTGACTTGTACAGCTAAAATATAGAATCCTGAACCCAAATATATATGGTTGCTACGGAATTTTTCAATGGCATTGACTCATAACATTTCTTTTTGACTTAAACATGTTAAACATGTAAATTATAAGGTCCTTAACCCAAATATATATGGTTGCTAGGGACTTTTCATCAGTTGCTATGAACTTTTTCAATGACCTTGACTTTTGACCTTTCTTTTTGACTTGTACAGGTAAATTATAGAGTCCTTAACCCAAATATGAATCAGTCTGGTATGCGAACCTTTGGTTTCTTTGGTTTTCAAATTTTTAATCACTTGAATTTGAATGTTTGATCTTTGGATTATAAAACAACATTTTATAAGAGAATCAGATGGACAAAAGATTTTTTCTAAACCCTCTTTGCTCAACAGCTTTTTCCAGACCCATGATACCATGAGATACTGAAATGAAAATTAGAAAATTTGGAAATTTTGTGTTTATAATAGCATTATCCAAGACCCATTTTGTCTTTTTCATAAGTTATTATGCGTAAATGCTGAATTCATACTTTAAATTTTCGACAGGAAACCAAAAGAAACCACAAGGAAAGATGTCAAGATATTTGTCCTCAAAAGAATTAATATTATTTGCATTCTATCATGTTTTGTATACTCTATAAATGGTCAAAATGTACTTTTTGATGAGACATTTTTTTTTATTATCAGATGAAGGATTAATAAAGCCAAATATTCTATTTTTATTTATAAGGGTGACAAGAAACAAAAAGAAACAGAGCTTTTAAAATAACATTTTTTTTTGTAAAAAGGGCATGAATTTATGGCAAATGCAAGATAAATTACAAACTACATGATGCAGTTAATAGGGAGAGTTGTCAGATTTTTCCCTGCTCAATTTCTGTACTGCAAATATTGATTTCTAAAAAGACATCGTAACTGAAGAAACAATGTCTGTTGTTTCATAATTAAAAACATAAAAAATTGGTATATACAAGATCTTTTGTCAATTTTTTTTTTGCTCTTTGAGTAATATCTCTCTCACATATTTAAAACAACAAACATTAACATATGGTTCATCACATAAACGATACTTGAAAAAAAGTTGTGACAGGAGACCAAAAGAAACTAAACTAGAGTTACTGTGGTCTAGTTGGCCATAAATACCCCCCACGCCAACTGCTTTGTAAACCTGTCCACATAATCTGTCCTTAACGGACTATTAATACCCCCCGATCATGCATCTGTTGAGCCCTCTGCACTTTAGAAAGTAAAAGCTGTAAGAGGAGTAGATTAAACACCCTGCAAAGTTTCAGACTATTGATTTAAAGCTGTAAGAGGAGTAGATTAAACACCCTGCAAAGTTTCAGACTATTGATTTAAAGCTGTAAGAGGAGTTGATTACACAAAATAGGTACTCTTCATATCTTTTGCAAGTCTGTTGCGTAATTATGTGCGCTGAAAAACTAGTCTCCTGAAAGCCACCATCATATGTCATAGAAAAACCATAACGTATTTTGCGACTCGATCTCCAAAAGCCATAGGTACTAATGCGTAAATTTTCTTCACTTCTTTAAAAATTTGGAATGTAAAATTAAATTTTAAGTTGCACATTATTACTCTATAGTTCTTTCATACAAATGAATGATCACATTAAAATGATATGGCTTTAGAAATTTTAGTTTGATATTGTATACACATTAGTCTACTGTGGCAGTGCATTGAAGATTTAATTTTTCACATGATGCTGTTAGGTTTTTAAATGCGTTGCACACACACTTGTACGCTCTGGTCCAAGTGGGTTGAGTTTACATATTACCACATTTCTACACTATGGTAGTTGTGAATTGAAGCACAATAGCAAAAGTTAAACACAACTGTATGCAGTGGTTTTTCTATCAAATGAATGAATGACAGCTACTGCGTAAGAGTGCGTATAAAAAATTCATTTAGCTAAGAAGATTCAGGGTGTACTGATGTGAAATTTAATTTACTTAATAATTAATTGCTAACTTTTAATTAATTAGCATTTTTTTCAAAATAAAATATTTATAAGACGGGTTTTTCATTTTTGAGATGAATTTTTACCAAAGATGAAGAGGTGTTATGGTGTGATATCAAAATATTGTAAGATTAATTAGTAGCATAACCCTAAAAGTTTATAAAAATTAATTTTGTGTTAATTTCAATCATCAATTAAAGTTTTATTAGTTTTAATTATCATATTTTATTGAATTTTATTTGAAGAGTGTTTTACATTAATAACATTTAAAACGTCATAACTCACCTTGTTACAAAGAAAATTTCTAAATTACTTGATGAAATCTTCACAAAAAACTTAAAAATTAAAAGTTCCATGGCCTTTCTACGACAAATGATACACAAATTTTGGATGCTGTTTTTTGCATGCACATAACTACGCTATGGTTTTTCTATGATGTATACTAGTGGCTGTGCAAAGGATATAGAATATTGTTGGAAAATGAGCAAGTTCAAAATGCAAAAATGATGATAGAAAATCTTAATGACTTGCTGCAGGTATGTAGATCATTTTATCAACCTGTTAATTCATTTTGAGCTATGATTGTGCACACCATCAGGCCGCCCTCGTTTTGTCCACTTCCGAATTTTGCCACTTTTCCAAATATTTGTGAGACTTCACCAGTAAAACATGCCAAAATCTATGGGCATTTGCCAAGTCAAAAGTTCTACCATCAGTCAAAGTGCCGTGAGGATAAGTAAAAGTTCTTAAAAGATGGGGGGGAGGAGACATTTGCTGGAAAAAACAACTGTCACAAACTTGAAAAAAATTTGGGCATAATGGCCCCTAGAAAATATGCTTTCTTACCCCCCTTCCCATCACCCAGACCATAATAGAGGGAATTAAGAGAGAGAGTGAAAGACGAGCTGGGACAAATTTCATTTATCCTAATGAAATCTTACTTGTCTTTGTGAGAAAGTGTTTTTATGTCATTAATCTGGAAACATTTCCTTAATACAAATTGTAAGGAGCGGAGCTGTACTAAATGGGAATTCATTTTGAGCTATGATTGTGCACATCATCAGTCGCCCTCGTTTTGTCCTCTTCCGATTTCTCGACACTTTTCCAAATACTTGTGAGACTTCACCACACAGGCACTTGTTTCTATCAATGGGAAGGTCGACTATCCATATATAATATATGGATAGTGGACCTTCCCATTGATAGAAACAAGTGCCTGAGCTTCACCAGTAAAATTTACCTCCGTGAGCACATGGAAATATTTGTGAGACTTCACCGACCGTACATATGCGTAGTACATCATATAAAGGTTTCGCCTTTTGATGAAGATTGAAGGAATTTCCAAAGACCAGTGTATTCACATTTGGCTGGCATGTTTTTTACTGGCTTCATCATGCTGCCATTAAATGATGCTGTCAAAATCTTATGGGCGTTTGCAAAGACGAAAGTTCTATCATCAGTCAAAGAGCCGTGAGGATAAGTCAACGTTCATTCGAGCGTCCTTTAACTTTATGCCTGGGCATATCGACATGTCGCGAAAGGTTCCGAGCGAATTTTGTGTTTTTCTTTTTTTACCATTTTACTTAGAAAAATCGAACAGCGTTCCGAAGTCCCCCGCCGCTAGAGCATCAGAAACCCTTAAACAAGTGAAACATAACAAAATTTTCTCAAAGACAGAGAATAGAAGGACAAACAATTTGTGGTTATTGCTAAAGTTTTTTACAAGTTAATGAGTGGTATGAAGACATTTTTACAATATGGGTATAGTGTTGAAATCTTATTTTACCATGTGTATTGAGAATTTATACAAATGTACATTTACTCCTTTTCAATGAACAGAAATGCTTTGATCAAAAGTATTCCGCCTAACAAACTCTTAAAGACAGTATTTTTCAATTTTATAAGTTTCGATAGGAGTTTATGTATAAAACCTCCCTTTAGGTCCAAGTGTATAAATATTATTCCAATGCAAGGAGAATATAAATTTTCTAGAACACTTAGATGAACATTTTGTCAATTTTCTAAGTTATTAAGGGGCATAACTCCTACAAAAATATTTCGACATGACTCATCTTCGAACTCCCTTAAAGTATCATTGAGTTAAAGCTACTGTATAAATATTATCCAAATCAGTCAAGAAATAAATTTGCTAGAGCGCTTACAAGGTGGACGGACGGAAGCACGGAAGGACGCCCGGCATTACCATATCCCCCCCATCGCGTTGCGGCGGGGGACAAATACATTTAAGAGGGCGGAAGGCGTAATTTGGGGGTCTGAAAATCATAGTGATAACGCTAAAATTGTAGCGGTAAACTAGTCTGAATAAACTGTAACGGGAATTGATAACACAAAGCATGTACACGTAGTTCGGACAGACAGACTGAAACCTATTTCGTTTTGGGGGGTATAACAAGTATGATCTATAATTTACCTATTATGTGTGATTACTTGCAAATTGTTGGACTATAGATCATTTTCTCAAACTATTGAGCAACAAGAAAAAAACTTTGTTTTCTTTGAACTGTTGTAATCTACAGCAAATTAAGGGACAAAAGAAACCATGAATGTTGCTTCTTCAAACTGTATTTCTCAAATTTCAAAATTTTATTATATTTCACCAAATTCTGATGGCCATTTTGGGTTCTTGTCAGGGCCTAATCTAGGATTTTGAAGAGAGAGAAGTGACTTCTCCTTCCAGGATGGATTAGGGAGAAGTGGTAATTTTTCTGGCGAAGTGGACTTTAATTCACTGTATCGGTTGCGCTTTTTCTGTGTGTCTGTTTTCAATGGCATATATATAAATAAAAGATTGATAAACTATAAAAAAAAAAAAATTAGGACAGTTATATACAGTTTGATTTTCTTTTGATCTACTAATTTTGAGTAATTGAGTAATTTAATTTTCACAGCTTACCAATATATTTTATTATCAAAGGATAAGTTGTCAAAACATTGGGTCATTGTAACTAGAGATTCTCATACTCAGTGTCACCCAAGCCAACTTTCATTCATATAACTAGCCTATTAACGGCTAATTATCTTTCATCATAGGTGTTTCCTTGTAATCCTAACTGTAGAACAAAACAACAATCAGCTGATCATATAAAAATATAAAATTAGTTGACTTTGTGATTACGCAACATCGTCCTGATGCCATGCATCTTCAATTCATAACAAACGAATGAAACGATATTTCGATTTCCTTAAATAGTTTTGAATATAAAATTCAAATAGGTTTAAAGTCGCCGTTGTATTTATTTCAATCAAACATTGACAATATAAGTCGTGGACCACTTCAAAATTCCGATTCTTGATGGTCGCCATTTTGTTTCAAAAATTTACCTACAGGTGCTAAAAATTTCACGAGTTATCTCCCATTTACTGATATTTCGATAGCGACTTCACTTCGCCAAGAAATGAATAGGCCAGCGAGTTTTAGCGATTTTGAAAATTCTTTGGCGACTTAAATTCTTGTTCTTGTATTGTGCTTTTGCACCAGGTGTGACCTCTTGTTACTAATATTTATATAAAAAAAAATCTGGTTACCATTACTTGGAAACCAAGTGTAACATAACAAACAAAGCATTTGAAACTGCTTTTTTTTTCAAATCAATTTTTACCAAAAAAAAATAAAAAATTTTTAAAAATTAAATACATATGCACACCTGTGCATTAAGGTTAATGCACAGAGAAAGTTTAATCAAATTCCTTTGAGCGGTTATGGAGTAGTTGAGGATAGAAGAAAAGTGTGACGACGCAAGACGACAGATAGTAATCCCTATGTGTCGATCATGCATTCCGTAGGCGTCACAAAAAGTGTTAATGCACAGAGAAAGTTTCATCAAATTCCTTTGAGTGGTTTACGAGTAGTTGAGGATAGAAGTTTTTAAACCCCCTTTTTTTTCAAAAATTTAAATTTTTACCAAAAAAAATTTTTAATTTTCTAAAAATGAAATATATATGCAAAGCTGTGCATTAAGGTTAATGCATAGAGAAAGTTTCATCAAATTCCTTTGAGTGGTTTACGAGTAGTTGAGGATAGAAGAAAAGTGTGACGACGCAAGATGACAGATAGTGATCCCTATGTGTCAACCATGCGTTCCGCAGGCGACACAATAACTATCACTTAAATTGTTTATGCTTAAACAGTCTATCTCATTTCTTAACATGACAAAAACTCCTTAAGAAAATGATTTTTTTCTTAGTTTAGGAAACAAAAATGAAGTTATTACCAACACAGAAACTTCAAATTCACAAAATGCCATAACAAGGCTGTTTAACTGTTGATGGAATTCCATGTGGTGGGAGTTTTTTATTAGTCACTAGTCTATTCCCTATAATAATAATCATTTATTGGTACCAATTTATTGTAATATATTAAAACAGTATTCAAAAGTAAACTGTAAATACTTTAATTCCCTCAGACTTGAAATTGATAACTACTGTTTTGAACCTGGAGCCTTGGGTGAAGTGTTCTTTATAAGACGGGGAAGCAAGCATATTTGCCTTTTTTATTTTCATTCATTTTGGGCATGTGGTCTCTTTTTAAATTCCCAGTGCAGATGATTGAATAGAAAGACGATTGTTCATTTTCTTTTGTGCATTTTTCTTTACACTTACGCAACAAAATCCTAAACTGTTTTCCGTCGAGCTGTCTTTAGACAAACTTTTCCTCGGTCGATACCGGAAACTTCTTGTGATGTATACTTCCGGAACGGTATCGGTTTTCGTGATCCGCATTAATTAATTAGGGGTAATTAGCAAAACGCGGAAACAATTGCGTATGTACTGATAAAAGTTTTAAACTGCACAATGGTCTCATACTTCTGATATATAAAGATCGCACGTCGCATTTGTTGTTGAAACGGCAACCCGGCTAACAAAAATTTGTCTCATTCTTTTAGTAGTATTAATATTTATATACTTCTTGAAATAACTTTTTCTTTTTGTGTGGTATGTAAAGCATACCAGTTGAGTTGAACTATAATGAAAAAACTAGAGGCTCTCAAGAGCCCGTATCGCTCACCTGGATCTAACTTTTCACCTTGAGCAGGACTAACAATTTAAGTGTTGCAATCAATTTGGATGGTTTTTCTATAGGGTTCTACGTCAAACTAAGTATTGTTCCAACTCACTAAGTGGTTTCAGACAAAAAGATTTTTAAATGAATTATCCGATAGGGTCTTATGTTAAACTAAGTTCAGCTGGGCAGCCATCTTGATTGACAATCGGGGTGATAGGACATTTTTCTGGAAGAGGACCTTCTAAGGACCATTGCTGCCAAGTCTGGTTCCAATTGGTCAAGTAATTTCAGACAAGAAGATTTTTTAATAAATTTTCCCATAGGGTTCTATGTTAAACTAAGTTTGGCTGTGGCAGCCATCTTGGTTCATATCTGGGTCATCAAACATACTTCTTTAAGGGGATCATCTAAGGACCATTGCTAACCAACTATAGTTCTAATTAGCTTAATGGTTTCAGACAAGAAGATGTTTGAGTGAATTTCCCATACGGTCCTATGTTAAACTAAGTTCGGCTGTGGTGGCCATCTTGGTTGACATCTGGGTCATCAGACATAGTTCTTTAAGGGGACCACCTAAGGACCATTGGTACCAAGTATAGTTCTAATTGGCTTAGTGGTTTCAGACAAGATTTTTGAGTGAATTTCCCCATAGTCCTATGTTTAACTAAGTTTGGCTGTGGCAGCCATTTTGGTTCACAGTCCATGAAATCGGACATAATTCTGAAAGAGGACCTCCTAAGGACCATTGCTGCCAAGTCTGGTTCCAATTGGTGAAGTTGTTTCAGACAAAATTCGTCAATGAATTTTCCCATAGGGCCCTATATAGATGTTAAACTAAGTTCGGTTGTTAAGGCCATCTTTGTTGACAGTCTGGGTCATTGGACACAAATCTGAAAGAGGACCATCTAAGGACCATTGCTACCAAGTCTAGTTCTAATTGGCTTCGTAGTTTCAGACAAGAAGATTTTTAAATGAATTTTCCTATAAGGGTCCTATGTTAAACTAAGTTCAGCTATAGCGGCCATCTTGGTTAACGGTCCAGGTCATCGGACATATTTCTGAAAGACAATCTCCTAAGGACCATTACTGCCAAATTTTGTTCCAATTGGCTCAGTAGTTTCATAAAAAAGATTTTTGAAATTCATCCCCCCTTTTTCTAATTTTAGTAACAGCAGCCATGTTGGTTGGAAGTCGGGGATGCTAGACATAATTTTTAAAGGGGGCCACCAAAGAACCATTCCACGAAAGTTTTAGTCCCAATTGGCCCAGTGGTTTTAAAGGAGAAGATCTTTAAAGGAAATTTTACACCAGATGCGGTCTTTAAAGGGCAAAAACTCCTATAAGGGGTCAATCAATGAATTTGGTCATGTTAACCTATTGGTAGATCTTACTTTGTTGAACATTTTTGCTGTTTACAGTTTGTCTTTATCTATAATAATATTCAAGATAATAACCTAAAACTAAAAAATTTCCTTAAAATTAACAATTCAGGGCAATAACAAAGGGTTGACTGATTCATGGCAGGTAGATCTAGACCTGATGAACATTTTTACCCCATGTCAGTTTTGCTCTAAATAATTTAGTTTTTGAGATACAAGACAAAAACTGCAGTTTACCCCTATGTTCTATTTTTAGACATGTCGGCCATGCTTCTCGAAGGACAATAAAATATAACACAAACTTAATTCTAGATACCCTAAGGATCATTCATGCTAAGTACGGCTGTAATTGGTTCAGTAGTTTCAGAGGAGAAGATCTTTGAACAAGAGGCTCACCAGAGCCTGTATCGCTCACCTGGAGTCTGGTTTTCATTGGACAATTAATCAACTATTTTTTAAGTTTGTTGCAATTGGTTCAATTGTTCAGGGAAAATTTGTTGAAGATTTATTTTTCATAAGGTTTAATGTTAAAATATGTTCCCTGATGGTGGTAGTCCTGGTTGGAGGGCTGACATGCTGGACAGTATTCTTCAAGGGATCACCTAAAGACTATTGCAACTTTGGTTCAGTGGTTTCTGAGTTTTTTATGAATTCCATGTGGATGTTTATATGTTGGTATTATTTTTGGTCCTTTTGTCGAGCAACGGATGACAGTGCAAAAATGTTAAAATTTTGAAAATTTGACAAAAAAAGGGCAATAACTCCTAAATGGGTTTTGGGATTTCCTTTAAAATTTCAGGGTATGTAGATCTCAACATGGCAAACATTTTTCAAATTTACATTTCACTTCTATCTCAAATAGTTTTGGAGATAAATGACGAAAAATGTTAAATTTTGAAAATTTGACAAAAAATGGACAACTCCTAAATGGGTTTTGGGATTTCCTTCAAAATTTCAGGGTAGGTAGATCTTGTCATGCTGATCAATTTTACCCCATGTCAGATTTTTGATATCTAACGGTTTTTAAGTTATAAGCCAAAAACAACACATCAACCCCTATATTCTATTTTTAGCTACGACAGCCATGTTTTATGTCAGATCAAAATAAATTGAGGATCGTTTGTAGAGGACATGTCATAGATCATTCCTATTAAGTTTCAAACCAATCGGCCCAGCGGTTTCAGAGAAGAAGATTTTTGAATGAAAAAATTTTGAAAATTTGACAAAAAAAGGGCAACAACTCCTAAATGGGTTTTGGGATTTCCTTTAAAATTTCAGGGTAGGTAGACCTCAACATGTCAAACATTTTTCAAATTTACATTTCACTTCTATATCAAATAGTTTTGGAGATAAATGACAAACTAGAGGTTCTAAAGAGCCTGTATCGCTCACCTGCATTGAACTTTTCATCTTGAGCAGAACTAAAGATTTGGCTGGTTTTTCTATAGGGTTCTATGTTAAACTAAGTTCGGCTTTGGCAGCCAAGATGGTTGACAGTCTAGTGTCAATGGACACATTTCTAAAAGAGAACCATCTAAGGACCATTGCAGTGTTCTCCCTGGGCCCTTTTAGCATCTCGGCACCGAGACGCTATCAGAAATCGCCGAAATCCTATCCAAGTCGCCGAGATGCTATCTGACTCGCCCGAGATCCTATCTGTTTCAGCCGAGATGCTATATTTTTGAACATGTTGAAATTTCGCGGAACTCGTGAACGACCTAATTGCCGCTTATGATCAAAAGAATACATCATTCCCTTGATTGATTACACCTGTAATTAGTCCCCAATGCCATTAAACAGTGATTAAACAGGTGTTAATTGCCCTTAAGCTATATAACTGTTAAGATTTTAACGACACCAAGCTGACACTAATTAGCTTATGTCATTGAAAACTTCAATGTCAAAGGTCAAAATTGCGACTGGGAAAATGCAAAACGTAAACAAGACATCTGACTGTCTAATACGAAACCAGGACTAGCTAATAATGAATGAAACTTTGAAAAATAAAATTGGCTATTCCAATGCAAACCAAAAGGCTGCCAAAATATACTTTTCCAACTAATACAGGAGCAATTATTGAATGAAGAGATCTCTGTGCGAACGAGTGACGATGTGCAGAAAAATAACGGATTTGGGACAATTGAATCTTTTCAAACAAGCTACCAACACGTATTATGCAGATTCACTCATGATTTAAATGTATGATTTATATGATTTACTCAAAGTCTTTTCACTCCAATTACATGTAAATTAATTAATCTATGTCTGGCTCCTGTGACATGCATGTAATCTTCAATAAGTTGAAGGTGGTCACTATTTGGTAGATGTAGATAATGGGCAGACATTATGGTATTTTAAAAAATAATGAACTATAAATATTTATTTTATTTAATAAAAACAAGAAAAGACAGAACAAATTATTGCATTTAATATATTATAATATAAATACAATACATCATTCACAAATAAACAAGTCTAGTTCTTATTGACTTACTGGTTTCAGACCAGAAGATTTTTGAGTGAATTTCCCATACGGTCCTACGTTAAACTAAGTTCGGCTGTGTCGGCCATCTTGGTTCAAATTCCACAAAATCAGACAATTCTGAAAGAGGACCTCCTAAGGACCATTGCTGCAAAGTCTGGTTCCAATTGGTCAAGTGGTTTCAGACAAGAAGATTTTTCAATGAATTTTCCCATAGGGCCTTATGTTAAACTAAGTTTGGTTGTGGCAGCCATCTCGGTTGACAGTTCAGATCATGGGACACAATTCTGAAATAGGACCATATAATGACCATTGCTGCAAAGTCTGGTTCAAATTGGTAAAGTGGTTTCAGACGAGAAGAGTTTCCAATGAATTTTCCCATAGGGCCCTGTGTTTAACTAAGTTTGGCTGTGGCTGTCATCTTGTTTAACAGTCTGGGTCATCAGATATCATTCTGAAAGAGAACCTTCTAAGAACCATTACTGCCAAATTTGGTTGAAACTGGCCTTGTAGTTTCATAGAAGAAGATTTTTGAAATTCATCCCCCCCCCCTTTTTCTATTTTTAGTAACAGCAGCCATGTCAGTTGGAAGTCGGGGATGCCAGACATAAGTTTGGAAAGGGGCCACCCAAGGACCATTCCACCAAAGTTTGGTTCAAATTGGCTCAGTGGTTTCAGGGGAGTTGACGAAAAAGTAAAATTCCCATAGGCTCAATGTTTAACTTAGTCCAGCCATGGTGGCCATGTTGGATGGCGTTCAGGGAAATCAAACAGACATTTTATAAGGGGCCACCCAAGGACCATTCCACCAAAGTTTGGTTCAAATTGGCCTAATTGTCTCAGAGAAGATAACGAAAATGTTAAAATTCCAATAGGGTCCAAGGTTAAACTATGTCCAACCATGGCAGCCATATTGAATGGCACCTGGGAAAACCGAAGATACTTTTTAAAGGGGACCATCCAAGGACCATTCCACTTAAGTTTGGTTCAAATTGGTTCTGTGGTTTCAGAGAAGTTGCCGCAAAAGTAAAATTTCCATAGGCTCAATGTTAAACTAAGTCCAGCAATGGCGGCCACGTTGGATGGCATTCGGGGAAACTGAACATACATTTTAAAAGGGACCGCCCAAGGACCATTCCACCAAAGTTTGGTTCAAATTGGCCTAATGGTCTCAGAGAAGATAACGAAAATGTTAAAATTCCCATAGGGTCCAAGGTTAAATTATGTCCAACCATGGCAGCCATATTGGATGGTGCCTGGGAAAACCGAAAACAATTTTTAAAGGGGACCATCCAAGGACCATTCCACTTAAGTTTGGTTTAAATTGGTTCAGTGGTTTCAGAGGAGTTGATAAAAATGTGAAAAGTTTACGACGACGACAACGGACGCAAAGTGATGAGAATAGCTCACATGGCCTTTTAGGCCAGGTGAGCTAAAAATGTTAAAATTTTGAAAATTTGACAAAAAAGGGCAATAACTCCTAAATGGGTTATGGAATTTCCTTAAAAATTTCAGGGTAGGTAGATCTTGTCATGCTGATCAATTTTATCCCGTCAGATTTTCGATATCTGTAACGGTTTTTGAGTTATTAGCAAAAAAACAGATATTTACCCCTATGTTCTATTTTTAGCAACAGTGGCCATGTTTTTCATCGGATCAATATAAAATGAGGATCGTTTATGGAGGACATGTCATATATCATTCCTATGAAGTCTCGATCCAATCTGCCCAGCCATTTTAGAGGAGAACATTTTTGAAAAAGTTAACGACGGACGACGGACAATGGACGACGATGCACGCCAAGTGATGGCAAAAGCTCACATGGCCTTTAAGGCCAGGTGAGCTAAAAAAGTTTACAATGGACGACGGATGCCAAGTGATAGCAAAAGCTCACATGTCCTTTTAGACAGGTGAGCTAAAAATCATAAAAACTGGACAAAAAGTAAAAATATTACACCAAAATTATGAACAAAACCTTAATGTCCCAATGAAAACAAGATTGCTGCCCCGCCGCAGAGAAAATTCGAAGCCCCACAAGATATACAAAATGTGTATTATTGAAATGGCAGCATAGGATCAAGTACATGAGGTGTCTAACAATCCTACAAAATTTGAACAAAATCCGATCAGCGTCTCAGAGGAGTTCGTAACATTTATTGAATCAAAATCGCTGTTCCATTGGATCAAGTACATGTGGTGACTAACAATCCTACAAAATTTTGAACGAAATCTGATCAGTGGTCTTAGAGGAGTTACGTCCATATAGTGTTCGTATAGTGACACATGCACAAAAAACGTTAAAGTCCCATAACTCCTGTAAAATTGTTGTGCGAAAGGATCAAGAACATATGGTGATTAACAGTCCTACAAAATTTTAACGAAATCCGATCACTGAATAAGAGATCTCAGAGGAGATGCTTCCACAAGTAATTGTGACTGACGGACGGACAGACGGACAGACGGATGCAGACCATCACTAAGTCCCTCTGTCGTATTGCGGTGGGGGACAAAAACAGGATTGGACCTGATTCCCCAAAATCAATTCTAACCTTTATTATTGGGGATGATTGTGGTAAAATATTATTATGAGGTTACATTCAATAACACAAAAGTAAATGAGTAGAAACCTAACTTTCTACGGATGTCTCCAACAACGACAGGTTCATACCATAATACAAACGTAAAAATTTGCGATCGTTACGTAATAAAAACGTGTGTCAAGGTGAGCCCAACTTACCTACTGAACAATCGTTTGTTGTATTTAATACTGTTATTCTGAGATGACCTAAATTGCACCATATTTCAATATTATCACCACAGCTTACACTGACATTTAACTGAATGTTGGAAGAATAAAAAATTCCAGTTGGTTTTGTCGTCACAGCAATACCATCAGAAATGTTTTCATTCTGAAATAATAATATATTATTTATTTCACATGTTTAATAAACCTCAATTTTTTTTCTAAACAGGAATAAGGCCAAAATAAACAGATTGTATGTTTGCCCAAATGTGACCGACCCAAAAAAAACCCACAGACTCAAATTCTTTTTTTGCAGTTTTTTTTTGACGAATTTTTTTTTTCAGATTTTTTTCGTGTCCGCTCCGTCATCGTATAAAACTTAATGTTCGTCGTCTTTGCATTTGAAAGTAACTGTGAATAAGATTAAAACAAAGCGTGTAAGAGATGCAGTTAATCGATATTCGATGTTCTCAGTTTTTATCTACTGATTTAACGAACGTAAAGAAGTAAAACATGTGAAAATGGCAGACAGTTTTTTTACACTGTCGTCGTCTGTACTTCTTAAAATAAACCAAAAACTAGAAATACTGTGAGCAAAGCTCACTAACTGATACCCCCACACCCCCTATCACAAGGAATGGCAAAGTCAATGTTTTGCTATGGAAACATAAAAAGTTGGTCAGATCAGAAAAAGGAAAATCGTACTTAGATATGTATTGATGTCTAACGCCAGGCATTTGACATGCACAAAAAATCCAGTTCGTATAAATGAAGAAAATCCCTGCTTTACAGGTATGTGAAATTTATATATTATATTTAATATAAAGTTAATTATAGGGTAAACTCTGTAAGCTGACATGTTTAATGTTATAAATGTCAGTTTTCCCCTTCAGAGCTTTATAATTTGCCATCTGCCTGGTTGAAGGATAGGGGGGATGTAGAAAAGAATGTGTTTACTAGGGGAAGTGCTGCCCAATTTTTTTTAATACACTTACCGTGATGTAGATTTTTTTTTTTTTTTGGGGGGTGGGGGGTACCTATCTGACAGATTCATAAACCCCCATTCCAACGAGTAAAGGAGTATATTGTCTTTCCACATTTTCGTCACAATTTACCTGGCTCTCTGACACTTAGCCAAATAATATCAATTTCTATGTGTATCGAATTTAGGGAACGAGGGGGGTGGGGGATTCTGAATGCTATATATATATATTTGTTCACATTAAAAGTAGCAAACTTATGTTTATTGTGAAAATCCATTTTTTTATTATGATATAAATGCTCAGATCATATGGCTAAAGGATTCAATGAAACTTTGAGAAGATTTGTTGAATGTGATAATATGTTTTATATACATTTTAGATGTTAAAGAATGTTTTAGATTCTGATTTGATCAAATTACTCTTCAATATTTATTTCAGCCAAAGATGCCTTATTCAACTAGAAATACTGTGAGCAAAGCTCACTAATTGATACCCCCGCACCCCCTATCACAAGGAATTGCAAAGTCAATGTTTTGCTATGGAAAACATAAAAAGTTGGTCAGATCAAAATCTAAAATAGGAGGTGCACTATGGCATCATGTGATAAAGATTCTCTGAAAGTCTCATGGAATTCCCTTTAGTGGTTTAGGAGGAGTTGCGGATGGCATACTGGTACCCCCTATCACAATGAATGGCAAAGTCCATGTGTTGGTATGGAAAACCCCAAATGTTGGTCAGATCAAAATCTAAAATAGGAGGTGCACTACAGCATCATGTAATAAAGATCCTCTGAAAGTTTCATCAAATTCCATTCAGTGGTTTAGGAGGAGTTGCGGATGGCATCATGGTACCCATATCACAATGAATGTCAAAGTCCATGTTTTGGCATAAGTAACCCCAAATATTCATCGAATCAAAATCTAAAATAAGAGGTGCACTATGGCATCATGTAATAACAATCCTCTGAAAGTTTCATCAAATTCCATTCAGTGGTTTAGGAGGAGTTGCGGATGGCATCATGGTACCACTATCACAATGAATGTCAAAGTCCATGTTTTGGTATATGGGTAACCCCAAATATTCATCAGATCAAAATCTAAAATAGGAGGTGCACTATGGCATCATGTAATAAAGATCCTCTGAAAGTTTCATCAAATTCCATTCAGTGGTTTAGGAGGAGTTGTGGATGGCATCATGGTACCCATATCACAATGAATGTCAAAGTCCATGTTTTGGTATGGGTAACCCCAAATATTCATCAGATCAAAATCTAAAATAGGAGGTGCACTATGGCATCATGTAATAAAGATCCTCTGAAAGTTTCATCAAATTCCATTCAGTGGTTTAGGAGGAGTTGCGGATGGCATCATGGTACCCCTATCACAATGAATGTCAAAGTCCATGTTTTGGTATGGGTAACCCCAAATATTCATCAGATCAAAATCTAAAATAGGAGGTGCACTATGGCATTATGTAATAAAGATCCTCTGAAAGTTTCATCAAATTCCATACAGTGGTTTAGGAGGAGTTGCGGATGGCATCATGGTACCCCCTATCACATTGAAAGTCAAAGTCCATGTATTTCTATGGGAAACCCCAAAAATTGGTTCGATCAAATTCTAAAATAGGAGGTGCACAATGCCATCATGGGATGAAGATTCTCTGAAAGTTTCATCAAATTCCATTCAGTAGTTTAGGAGGAGTTGTGGATACAAAGGTTGAACGGACGGACGGACGGACGGAAGGACACAACAAATACTATATACCCCGCTTTTTTCAAAAACGGGGGTGTAATAAAGTATGTGGTATGTTTGAAAAGTGCCAGGCGTGTTGATTTTTTATTCTAGTCTCTGACAGTGTTTATATATGTTGTGTATAAGTCTACACATTATATATAAAGTTCAGTTTATTGTTGAGTGATTTAATTCTATAAAGTATAGACTAATTTATACAGGTCTTAAATTCATGGCTTTTGATTATCTCTACAAAGGTTTGACGAAAAAAAAAGATATACTCAATGTTTTAATATCTTCATGCAAATTCTGATAAAAAAAAAAGAATTTGCCTACCTACCTATCAACACCCAGTCATCATGGGTCGGGTTTCGGCAAACTGAAATATTTTTAATTGTGGCCTAATGAATGTGGTACTACACATATATATGTATTGATAAACTGTTTAAAATTCACGCTCTTATAGATTTGACGGTGAAATAATGTATCTATATAATGAAGACATTTGAAGGAACCCTTCAACAAACCTTTAAATAAATTTTTGAACAATTTGTTTACGGTTTCTTTCTTTCTAAATTTTGAAAAATCACAGTATTGAGCTCAGTTGCCTATTAATTATAATAAAGGGAAGCAACTCTTGCTCGTCTCTTTTCGAAAATATTGTAAACAAATTAGAGGGTCCCAGGAGCCTGTATCTCTCACATGGACTATGTCCATCTTGACCGGCAGCTTGTCCAGTTTCAACTGGCTCACTGGTTTCAAACAAGAAGATCTTTCAGTGATTTTTCCACTGGGGTCCAATGTTAAACACTGTTGGGCTTTGGTGGCCATCCTGGATGATGGCTGGGGCCATGGGATATAATTCTGAAATTAAAGAGGACCAACAGGACCGGCTCTGGTGGCCATTTTGGATGGTGGGTGGGGTCATTGGATATAATTCTGAAAGAAAACCACCAAAGGACCATTGCTGCTAAGTTTTGTTCCAATTGGCCAAGTAGTTTCAGAAAAGAAGATCTTTAAGTAAATTTCCCATAGGGTCCTACATGTATGTTAAACCATGTTCGGCTCTGGTGGCCATCTTGGATGGTGGATGTAGTCATTGGATATATTTCTGAAAGAGGACCATCTAAGGACCATTTATGCTAAGTTTTGTTCCAATTGGCCAATGTTAAACAATGTTCGGCTCTGGTGGCCATCTTGGATGATGGGCCAGGTCATCAGATTTAATTCTGAAAGAGGACCACTTATGGACCATTGCTGTCAAGTTTTGTTCCAATTGGCCAAGTGGTTTCAGACAAGAAGATCTTTAAGTAAATTTCCCATAGAGTCCTATGTTAAACTATGTTCGGCTCTGGTGGCAATCTTGGATTACAGGCCATGTCATCGGATATAATTCTGAAAGAGGACTACATAAAGACCATTGCCGTCAAATTTTATTCTAATTGGCCAAGTGGTTTTGGAGGAGAAGGTTTATAAAGGAAAGTTTACGATGACGACGACGGACGGCAATGGCCAGGTGAGCTAACAAGTAAAAGTTGCAAAAATAAAAAAGCTGTGAAATAAAAATGAAAAATCAGCTTTTGCTATAGAAAGCCTTCCGATTCATTTTCGATCAGTTTATGATTACGACAGATGCTACCACGCAACTTTTTCAGTGGTCGTCTGTTGTCGTTACCTAAAATCGATAGTCAACACACCTCTTGTACACAGGTCAATATCTAAACTAGTGCTGTTGCTATATCGATTCCAAATATATATGGTTGCTTAGTAGAAATCACAAAGAAAGTAGTCTTTGAGTGTTTCAGGAAATTTATCAAATTTGTAATCACATATTTTTGAAATCCAAATGATTCTGAGAAGTTTTAAAGCTAATATGATAAAAAACAAGAGGCTCACCAGAGCCTGTATCGCTCACCTGGAGTCTGGTTTTCATTTGACAATTAATCAACTATATGACCATGTTTGTTGCAATTGGTTCAATTGTTCAGGGAAAATTTGTTGAAGATTTATTTTTCATAAGGTTTAATGTTAAAATATGTTCCCTGATGGTGGTAGTCCTGGCAGGAAGTTGATAAAATTGACCAGGAATAAGGGTGAACCTTAAATAAATGTAACAGAACCCGACCTCAAATTACACAAACCAATAACTCCTAAATAGAATTTGGGATTCCCTTCAAAATTTCAGGGTAGGTAGATCTCAACATGGCAAACATTTTTCAATTTACATTTCACTTCTAATTCAAATAGTTTTGGAGATAAATGACGAAAAATGTTAAAATTTTGAAAATTTGACAAAAAAAGGGCAATAACTCCTAAATGGGTTTTGGAATTTCCTTTAAAATTTCAGGGTAGGTAGGTCTTGTCATGCTGATCAATTTTACCCCATGTGCGATTTTTGATATCTGTAACGGTTTTTAAGTTATAAGCCAAAAACAACACATCCACCCCTATATTCTCTTTTTAGCTACGACAGCCATGTTTTATGTCAGATCAAAATAAATTGAGGATCGTTTGTAGAGGACGTGTCATAGTTCATTCCTATTAAGTTTCAAACCAATCGGCCCAATGGTTTCAGAGGAGAAGATTTTTGAATGAAAAGTTTACGACGGACGGACGACGGACGCAAAGTGATGGCAAAAGCTCACCCTGGCATGCATAGCCAGGAGAGCTAAAAAAAGGTATAAATTGCTAAGTAAAATTCCAGAAATAATAGTCTTTATACACTTTCAGGAAATTTACCAAAGTTGGAATTACATATTTTTGACTTCTAGATGATCCCAATATGTGTAACTGCTGATTTTATCCAGAAAATACATGGTTTCTTGTCAAAAATAAAAAAAATAATTGTCTTCGAGACTTCCAGGAAACTACCAAAGTTAGAACCGCATCTTAAAACAATTTTGAAACCTTTAACAAAATCTACGTAAACATAAGTGGTACAATTACTGAGCCAACTTTCAGTTCCGTATTCCAAATAACATGAGAGGACTTGCGTGACAAAGGAATAATGTATCCTAAGGCTACCTGTGTAGTCCGGCCCCCAGGGGAGCTATTCAAATTCTGAAACATTTGGCACAATCTACATAGGCAGGGCAATTACTGAGCCAACAATCAGTTCCATATTCCAAATAATGTGAGAGTTGTGCGACAAAGGAATAATGTACCCTTAGGCCAACCGTGTAGATCAACTCTCATGGGTGCTATTCAAATTCGGAAACATTTGGCACAATCTACATTGGCAGGGCAATTACTGAGCCAACTTTCAGTTCCATATCCAAATAACCTGAGAGGAGTTGCGTGACAAAGGGCGCTATTCAAATTCCGAAACCTTTGGCACAGTCCACACACACAGTGCAATCAATGGCCCAAGTTTCATCTATCTGCATTCAGCGTTAACTGAGATTATCCTGGACATAACTAACATACAAACAGCAAAACAATATCCTCACACCTTGTTAAAGCGCGGGGATAAAAATAATGTTTATTAACAACAAAAGTGCAAAAGGCATGCATGACACACATATTCCAGGGTCATTACTTTAACCGATTGTACCGCACTTCAGGTACAGATATGAAAAGATTTCTGGAAATGTCCGAACTTTGATGGCTCAAAACGATTTTCTTGGTCCCTTCGAGTTTGACCCTTCGAGGTTTATAAAAAACTGTAATCGATACGGAGACAACATAAAATCATAAACCAAACCATACCCATGAAAATGCTATAATAATCAAGATACCAAGAGTTTATCGCATGGTTTTCAGTCACACTATGTCTATGCAGCTATGTGTCGATATTCACAATATAGCAAAATGAGAAATCAGAGTGAGTTATATTTTCCTAACCAATGTAGGTAAGGAAGATAATAAATTTGTCTCCCTTTTAGCCTCAGGACACTCTGGTTCAAATAGTCTATTGTAATAAGGGGGTTAAATGCAGCATGTCCTCCGGAAAAATATCGGCCACCTAAAAATCATTCAGCCATATTTGGTTTAAATTGCCAAAGTGGTTTCAAAGGCGAAATTTGTTTATTTGTCTTTTTATGCAATAATAATGGTGGCCATATACATGTACTGATCAGATATCAGGAATCCAGGCACAATTTTAAAAGGGGACCACCAAAGCCAAATCCGAAAGTTTGGTTTCAATTACTCCAATAATGTTTTATTTTACAAATCTTTTTGATGATGTTTCTATTATTAGTAGCGACAGCCATATTGGTTGGAAGATCGGACCCACAGATATAATTTGGAAAGAGGACCACCTAAGAACCATAATACCAAGTTGGCCAGAGATCTAAGGGGGAGAACCGAGAAAATTAAAATGTAAGATTTTACAGACGATGATGTGAGACAACAGACAATTCTTAAATTATTTTAATATAAAATGTAAAACTTACTTCAAGAAAAGCAAAGTATTTTGGCGTAGGAAACACAGGGTCCAATGTTATATTGATATGTGCAATTTCCATGTCATCAAAGGTGATAAGATCTGGCATCAATGGTGGTGGTGGGTCTACAAAAAATAAAATTTTTAAATTACAAAAATTATTTATTAGCACTGAGCAAAACGAATCATTGGTTGAACAATTTAGCTTATTAATATGGGATCTGTTGGCAGATATTCGATTTGATTTAACTAAATTGAATAATTATGGCATGGGTATTCAATAATTAGAATTAATAATTCCAATGAAAATATAAAGATGCATTTTCCTTTACCTACCATTAATAGACCGATTCCATAACCTTAATCGCAGACATACATGTACATAATTGCATTACCCAACTATGATACTTTTACCTTCAAAGAGATGTATAAGATCTAATTCTTATTTGAGCATTGAGTCAGATTTGAGGATAAGTAACTAGTGCGAGACCACAATACCATGTATTTTAGTCCAGTGTCTAATGCACTACGAAAGATGGGGTCTTCAATTTTTTTTAAATATCTACAAATACAAAAGGTAGAGGGTATAGAACATTGCACTTGAGACAATGACCACGATAGTATTCCTAATTTACTTTCTTATCTAACAATCAAATATTTTATAGGATAAATTACAATATGTATGCCTGCAATGTGTTTTATGCAAACATAGCAACAATGGTGTAATAGAGGATGAAAAACACGTACTACTGTTTTGTTCTCAGTATAACATTGAGAGAGCTGAATTAATTTATAGCTGTTACAATGGCAATGTTTTGCAGAATACATGTAATAGCTATGATTGCAGATTTTTATGGTTAATGAGTAATGAAGATAAATTAGTTTGTAGAAATATTGCAAAATGTATTCATTAATGCCTCCAGCTCAGGTCTAAATAGAAATATTGATTTGTATTGAGGTTTTGTAGTGGGTCTGTTAATTACTTAGTCTGATCTGTGTTAATTTCATTTAAATGGACTGGGGTTGTCTCCCTTAGATTACTATCAGAATAAGTTAACTTTATTTTGAATTTATGTATAAATTATTTATGTATGTACTTCTCTCCTACAAATGTATGCTTCTGTCACACTGTTTGTATATCTTCATACAATGAGCTTCCTAATAAATAGATTTTGATTTGATTTTGTGTTTTATATAGCACCTTAATTAAATGTGATTCTTGCATGCTCATGGATCTGTATCCTCAACTCTGATTAAAGGGAAAAATATAATCTTCACTATATAATAGACGTAAAATCTCAAATTGTGGAATCAAATTTTTTTAACTTGAAGCTCTTTTTTGAAGAAATCCAAGCATGAATATTCTACTTACAAATAAAGCCCTCTTCTGTAATTGACAGGATGTCACTGAATACAAAAAATCCTATACTACATGTGTATTTTACATTTACATCCTCTTGGCTAAAGTTTATTATCTTCAAGTTGTAACTTCTGAATCCCCAATGAATTTCAAATTTTGACTTCTCAAATGTTGTGTTCTCAAAGGCTATTAGATCTTGCTCTTTTCTCCATTGATGCGGACAATTCTCACAGATTATACCAATTTCACAGGAAAGTGTTATGTTCTCTCCAAATACCGCTGGAGCAGTCAGTACTTTCCATTGAATATTACTTTCTAAAAGAAAAATGGTGACTTATCGTTATACAGTATAAATTATTAAAAAAAATTGATATTGTCAAAAACTTTGAAAAATTTAAAATTTAAATCCAGGTGGCTTGCTGGTCGACAACACAAAACAATAAATTAATTTGGTCGTGAGACATTTTAAGTGAACAAATTTTGAGCAAAAACACAAACATTTTTTTATTTATTTCTTTTTTTATGCGCTCCAGTACTTAATTTCATGCTTTTTTTACACATTTCATTTTATTACCATTCAGGGATTCTCAGTTTTCTTTGGGCAAACAACAGGATCTAAGATGCATATAAAGATCATATACAATTATCACCCTTGTTGGTGTGTGACCCGACGGTTTGTCTCCCAGAGGAAAGTAAGATCACCCGAGGGCTTGCCCGAGGGTGACCTTACTTTCCGAGGGGAGACAAACCGTCGGGTCACATACCAAAAAGGGTGATAACTGTTATATTATATCAGTATATCATATATTGGCGGGAAAAATGGACGTCCAAAACAAACTTTCATCATCACCATTCAACTTGGGATACCATGTTCACCTTGAAAGTAGATTTCATTTTCATTTTCTTTCTATAATTCAGGAAAAAATAGTAAAAAACAGCATTTTGACCCCTATTTTCTATTTTTAGTAAGGGCGGACATGTTTTTCGACCAATCAAAAAACCAAACATTAACTTTTTGCAGGATATCCAAAGGAACAATCTTACCAAGTTTCATTTCATTTTGAATAATAGTTTCAGAGAAGATTTTTGAAATAATAACATAAAAAAAAGCCAAAAATGTCAAGAAAGGGCAATAATTCTAACATCAGTTGACAGATTTTCAATAAAATTTGCCATATCCTAATGATTTTTGAGATATTTGCGAAAAACTGTTGTTTGACCCCTATGTTCTATTTTTAGTAACAGTGGCCATGTTTTTCGACGGATCAAAAATCGAAGCATAAACTTTGTGCAGGATACCCTAAGGAACAATGATGCTAAGTTTTATCCAAATCCATTCATAAGTTTCAGAGGAGAAGATGTTTCAAAAATTTTTAATGACAACAGACGACGACGGACACCAAGTGATGAGAATAGCTCACATGGCCTTTTAGGCCAGGTGAGCTTATGAGTTTTCCCATAAGGTCTTTATGTTAAACTTAGTTCAGCTATGGCAGCCATCTTGGTTGACAGTAGGGGTCATTGGAAACAATTCTGAAAGAGGACCATCTACAGACCATCGCTGCCAAGTCTGGTTCCAATTGGTCAAGTGGTTTCAGACAAGAGGATTTTTCAATGAATTTTCCCATAGGGCACTATGTTAAACAAAGTTCGGCTGTGGAGGCCATTTTGGTTGACAGTCCATGTCATCGGACATAATTCTGAAAGAGGACCATCTAAGGGCCATTGCTTCCAAGTCTAGTTCTAATTGGCTCAGTGGTTTCAGACAAGAAGATTTTTTAATGAATTTTCCCATGGGTCTTATGTTAAACTAAGTTTGGCTGTGGTGGCTATCTTGGTAACAGACAAAATTCTGATAGAGAAACTCTGAAGCACCATTACTGCCAAGTCTGGTTCTAACTGGCCATTTAGTTTCATAGAAGATTTTTTAAATTCATCCCCCTTTTTTATATTTTTAGTAACAGCAGCTATGTTGGTGGAAAGTCAGGAATCTGTGAAGGGGGCCACCCAAAGATTCATTCCAACAGTTTGGTCCCAATTGGCCCAGTGGTTTCAGAGGAGAAGATCTTTAAAGGATGATGACAGACAATGGATGCCAAGTGATGGCAATAGCTCACATTGCCTTATAGGCCAGGTGAATTAAACTAGAGGCTCCCCTGTATCTGCATTGCCTATTACATATACATGTAAGTTTTTCATGTTACATAAGTGACCAAAGTATCTGGGATGTTCATGTCCGTAATTATCAACTAATTTAATTTTAAGACAATAAACAAAGGTCGATGTCTTCAAAGGGTTATATATTTATATACATATTGACACATCATGCTTTCATGATCACACTTACGCAATTTACACTTAAACGGTTTCTTATGTAGTAAAACAATGCAAACTTTTCTCATAATTGCGACATATGTTAAAGATGCAGATACTTGAAGATTAGACTTTAACTGTTATTTAAAAACAAAAATAAAAAAATAATTGAAATTTAATGAACATAAATTCATATTTAAAAATCTTTTCCGAAATTTCCAAAAACTACCATCAATAAACCAAAACTAAAATTCAAGTTTTTGATATATTCGTATATTTCATCAATATCGTCTTGAAATCTTCCTTTCCCGTTTTATGGATATGGATATATTACATAAAAATAAAAATTAAATTAAATAACAATTACTTATAAAACCTTGCTAAAACGGTATGAATTAATTAACGTAGCGCAATAAATACTTTTAATTATTAAAAACACATATATTTTGTGAAAAGGCAAATAGGTTTAAATATTCCGGTACAGGACGCTTCGGCCATACTTCCACGTCGTCCATAGTCGTATCGGCCATACCTTGAAAAGACGTATCGGCCATACTTTGAAAAGAGGTATCGGCCATAGGACAACATCGGCCATACTTTGTTAAGACGCGTCGTCCATAAGTGTAGTTTTGAAATATAAAACTAAGGAATCAGATAATGATTAATTTTCAAATTTAAGAAGATTGTTAATTGCTTATTATCATTTCTTTGATATAATGAACATAATGAGCATAAGTATTAATTATGCTTTTGTCAAGAAATTGTAAAGGAAATACAAATGAGATCACTATAAAACAACAGCACCAAAGCTGAGTTCAAGTGGATAGAAACATACATTGGGTAGTGAAATTCTTGTAACAATACCAACGGAATACCTACATGCATCTACAAAGCCATCTTACATCACTCTGGGACCAGTATGACGATGACAGCATCCGTACCTCTGACTTTCTCCGTTCAGTGGGACAACATTATGCACCACCGGTTCCACAACCAGAGACCCTTCCAGAATCAGACACAGAAGATTCAGACTACGAGTCCGACCAATTGTTCATTGTTATTAACTTTATTAACTTTATGTTTAGTGCTTGCTTTCAATAGTAACTTTCTTGATAGTATATTATTATATTTAGTGCTTTATGATACTATCATATTTCTGTTACAACTATGAAATGATGCTTGTTGTATTATTATATTTTATGTTATTACCACAATGGAATAAATATTTAAAGTAGGGCCGATACATGTACGTCTTTTCAAGGTATGGCCGATATGTCCTAGGGACGATATGGTAGTATGGCCGATATGTCCTATGGACGACGTGGAAGTATGACCGTCGCGTCTCGAAAGCAAATATTCAATTTTATAGAAATAAATACGTTACCATCACAAATTTAGATAACAGGTACAAGCGGCTTACATGAACCGGAAACCAGACAAAAGAAAACTGATAACCTCCAGCCTGACTGACCCCTGACGCACCTGCGCGCCAAATCTACATCTTTTTTCCGGTTTCCCTTGCGGCAGCACGTGAATCACAGGAGAGAGATTTTTTTCCAACTTTTGGAAACTAGACAATTAACATAAGTATATAAAAAGTCAGGTAATATTTAACCATGGACAATAATGAGGATTTTGATTATGAAAGCCATGATAATGATTTAAATGGTGAGTTGTTAAGCCAGTTAACATACACCAGCTCTTTGGATGTTTTGTGGGGAAGGGAAGGACAGGCCATACCTTCCTCCAATTCTGCTTTCCCTGGGTCAGTAGAGTGTTTCGGAGAGGTTCCCAGACAGGAGTTTTCTCCTTTTGTCACCAGCCATGTGCCTTCCTCTTCTGTACCTGGGACTTCTCAGGCTAGGTTCATCCGCCCACCTCCCAGAACCACGCATACATTAGGTAGGCCTGTGGAAACAACGCTTGTTTCTACTTGTTCAGGGGTCAGAAGTTCCACCTTTGCCAGGTCTAGGTGGCCTACACCTTTTGCCTACCCCAATCCTTCCACTATGCCTCCTTTCTGGCCTGGGATGTATTATCCTCCCTACAGTCAGCCTAGTCAACCTACTGCTCTAGATGTTTCTTTGTCAGAGTCCATTAAGAAACTCACAACCTCCTTAACTTCTTTTCAGGCTACAGTTAAGACAGAGTTTAAGAAGGTAGGTGACAGGCTTAAGCTTGTGGAGGACAGGTCTAGTGGAAATAGTGATGTAGGTGGTAATCTTCCTTCCAGTGCTTCTGGTATGGAGATTGAGGATGACTCTATTTCCATTGCTCCTAGGAGTCAGGAAGGAGATTTTTCTGAGGTTGATGAGGAGGTTAGTTCACCAGTACGTTCGAGGCCCTGTGCTTCGGGTTCTACTGGTGACCTTTCTGGTGATGAGGCAATTTCAGGAGAGGATGAAGGTCCTTCTCCTCCTTTGTCACACAGAGAATTGTTGAGGTCTAGAGTTTACGCTATTTGGCGTGAACTCTCTCAGATTCCTATGTCTTCTCCTCCTCGTCAGGTTTTGGCACCTTCAGATTTCATGTCTTGTTCTGGGCTAGTTAAGGATAAACCTAAAGGGTATAAATCCTTTCCAGAATCTGGTCACACGAAATCTTCCCTTGACTTTGTTAATGAGTCTATTGGAGAGTTTCATTCAAGCAAGGGTTCTGGGAATAAGTTTAATGGCTTTGGTCCTACTACTTTTCCTGTGTCTAAAGTAAAAGTTAAGGATTTTGCCATCCATGATTCCTCTCTGGGTAAAGGTTATCCTTCTTGCGACAGGGCTTATTCTTCCTTGTTGGGTACTAAACCTGTAGAAGGTCTTACCCTTAACCAGTCCATTTGGTCTAAGTCGGAGGGTAATCTTCGACTAGCTTCTAGTATTCTTGGCACAGCAGAGCATTTTCTGGCTGCTGCTGGTTCCTTGCTGAAGGACAAGGGTGAAGGTTTTGATGAGCTCAAGACTTTTCTTCTTCAGGTTGATCCAAGTCTTGGTTCTACTCAACTGCTGTTGATGGGTACCTTGGCTAATTTCTCTATGTCTAAACGACAGGAGATTTTAGACAAGACCTCTTTGTCTGAACACCTTAAGGAGTCTCTATTATTCTCTCCTTTGGTGAAGGATAAACTGTTTGGTTTTCCTATCAGCAAGCTCCAGGAAGAGGTGAACAAAGGTCCTCAGAACGTTAAGGTTAACGTTCAGGTTTCGGGTAATCAGAGGAAAGTCACGTCTGTAACTACCTCCTCTCATTCTAGTTCTGTTAACAAGAGAGGTTCTAACACTGCTGGTCAAAAAAGGCGTTCTGGTACTTCTAAATCTACTCCTGCTTCTGGTAAAAAAGCCAAAGTGGAGAAAGGTGGTAAGTCTGGAAAATTATGGTCTTTCCCCTCTGTCAGTACAGATTCCCACAGAGGAGGAGTTCCCTGCACCTCTTCCTCATGTTCCAGTGGGAGGCAGATTAACCCATTTCCTAGACCAGTGGAAACTGGTCACTTCAGACAAATGGGTTCTCTCTGTACTGCAGAGGGGTCTGGAACTTCAGTTTCAAGAGTTCCCACCTTTATCGTCAGTTCCTCTCAGTCTTTCTTTGACAAGGGATCCTCACAGAAATCTTCTTCTGGAAGAGGAAATTCTTACTCTTCTTCAGAAGGGTGCTATAGAGGAAGTGAGTCTTCCTCTTTCTCCAGGATTTTATTCCCGTCTGTTTTTAGTTCCGAAAAAGAATAGGAAAATGAGGCCAGTGATAGACCTGTCTGTACTGAACAGACATTTGATTGTCCCTCATTTCAAGATGGAAACCAACAGGTCCATCAGGGGCTCCATTCAGCCAGGGATGTGGACTACTTCTTTGAACCTCACAGATGCTTATTTCCATATTCCTATAGCTCCTTCTTTCCGGAAGTTTCTAAGGTTTGCCTGGAAAGAGAAGGTTTATGCTTTCAAAGCAATGCCTTTTGGCCTGTCTACTGCCCCTCTAGTTTTCACCAGAGTGTTTCAGGCAGTGGTCTCTCATCTTCACAGTCAGTCGATCCTAATTCATTCTTATCTGGACGACTCGCTTCTGAAGAAGAGCTCGGCTTCTCTTCTGAAAGTTCATACTCGGCAAACCATCAGTTTGATTCTCAAGTTGGGTTTCCTTATTTCCTGGAAGAAGTCGGAGATTTCCCCCAGTCAGAATTTCATCTTTTTGGGGGAACATTACAAGACGGATTTGGGCCTAGTTTTTCCTCCAGAGGAGAAAGTTCTAGCTCTAAGTCTTCGGATCAACACTTTTCTTCAAGTGTCGTCTGTTCCAGCTCGTCAGTTTCTTCAACTGATCGGGTACCTTATTTCTCTCATGGATGTGGTACCTCTGGGTCGACTTCATATCCGTCCCATTCAGTGGTATCTGAAGGAATTTTGGCACCCAGTTTCTCAACTCTGGGATGCCTCAATTCCAGTTTTTCCGAGACTATTCCCTCATCTACTTTGGTGGTCTCAGAGGTGGAACCTGTTAAGAGGTCTACCTCTAGAACCCCCTATTCCTTCTCTGACTCTGTTTACGGATGCATCAATGACAGGTTGGGGGGATATTTAGAGGGAAGGACGATCTCGGGTCAGTGGAACTCCTCCCATCTAGGTCTACATATCAATGTGTTAGAGATGACAGCAGTTCTTTTGTCCTTGAGACATTTTCAAGAATGCATTCAAGGTCAATCTCTACTGATAGCATCAGACAACACCACAGTGGTAGCTTATCTCCAGAATCAAGGGGGAACTCACTCTTTTTCCCTTTATCTTCTGGCAAAGGAGATTCTCCTCCTCTGCAACAGTCTTCAGACAGTAGTCTCAGTAAGACATGTTCCAGGGGATCAGAACATTTTGGCGGATGCTCTCTCGCGCAACTGTGTCCCAGTGAACACAGAATGGGAATTGCATCCCTCAGTTTTTCAGGCGATAGTGTCGAGATGGGATCGCCCTCTGATAGACTTGTTCGCAACCAGTCTGAACTGCAAACTGGAGACTTTTATTTCCCCTGTTCCAGATCAGAAGGCATGGGCGGTAGATGCACTGAGCATATCTTGGAAAGGGATGTTCAATTACATCTTCCCCCCTTTTCGTCTCCTCACTCAAATTCTGTTCAAGATTCGTCAAGATGCTTGCAAGACCATTCTTGTAGCTCCTGCTTGGCCAAGACAGTCTTGGTTTCCAGAGCTTCTTCTACTGTCTTGCGCAAGACCTCTTCTTCTTCCTTTAAGAAAAGATCTTCTCTCTCAATTCAAAGGAAGGAAAGTGCATCAGAATCTCGAAAAGCTTCATCTTCACGCTTGGTTACTGTCAGGAGATCCATTAGTCAGAAAGGATTTTCTGAAAGAGCAACCAATCGCATGTGCAGATCAGTTAGACAGTCAACAGGACTTGTCTATGACTCCAAATGGTGAATCTTCTCTTCTTGGTGTGTGTCAGAACAGATTGATCCTCTCAGAATCTCTGTTCAGCAGTTAGCAGATTTCTTCGTGTTCCTTTTTGAAGAGAAAAATTATTCTCCTTCCACTATAAAGGGATATAGATCTGCCATTGCTCGGACTATACACCTTTCTGGAGGTCCTGATTTCGGTCAAGATGAGTTTTTATCTATGTTGATTAAAAACTTTTCTATTGAACGTCCAAGACAAAGGCGCCTTGTTCCTTCTTGGGATTTGGGTTTAGTTCTCAAGTCGTTACAGTTGTCTCCTTACGTTCCTTTGGACAGCATTTCTTTGAAGTTTTTGTCATATAAATGCTGTTTTTTATTGGCTTTGGCTACGGGTCGGAGAAGAAGTGAACTCCATGCTCTCTCTATTTCCGACTCTTGTCTTCGCTTTTCAGCCGACAAGTCCTCAGTTACTCTTTTAACTGATCCAGCTTTTTTAGCTAAAAATCAGTTGAGCGATAAGGGTTCTGGCTTGATCGTAGTGCCTGCTCTTCCTTCTCAGTTTTCCAGAAGTCTTTGTCCCGTTCATATACTGGAAGTTTATTTGAAACGCTCTTCTAGTATTAGGGACAAAGATTCCCTTAGACTGTTTGTGGTTATCAAAAAAGGACAAAAAGACATCTCAGCTAAATCTGTTTCTAGTTGGGTGTGTAATACTGTCCTTCAGGCTTACAAATCTGAAGGTATTCCCTTATGGAAAAATCAGGTTAAAGCTCATGAAGTTAGGGCTGTTGCCTCTTCCTGGAGTATTTTCAATTCTGCCTCTTTATCAGAGATCTTGTCAGCAGGTTTCTGGAGGTCTGAAAATACTTTTTTCTATCATTACCTTCGGTCTATGCAACAGCATTCTGATAACCTCTATGCCTTGGGGCCTCTAGTTTCGGCGCAAAAAGTTGTTTTCCCTCCTGTGGATTCCCAGTAGTCTGTAGGGGGATTCAGCGCTTCGTCACATTCTGTTATCTAAATTTGTGATGGTAACGTATTTATTTCTATAAAAATGTAAATTTTAGAATTAAATTTTAGTTTTGTTAAATAAATACTTACCATCACAAATGTGAGGTCCCTCCCACCTCCCCTTCATTCCCCCTTTTTTTTTTTTTTTTGGTCTGCTTGTTTGGATTAAAAAAGATGTAGATTTGGCGCGCAGGTGCGTCAGGGGTCAGTCAGGCTGGAGGTTATCAGTTTTCTTTTGTCTGGTTTCCGGTTCATGTAAGCCGCTTGGACCTGTTATCTAAATTTGTGATGGTAAGTATTTATTTAACAAAACTAAAATTTAATTCTAAAATTTACATACTAAGTCTTTATTGTTTAAGTTTGATTGTTGAAATATAGCCGTATCAACGACGTAGATTAATACCCACCTGTACATGTATAAATGATTGAAAACATTCGAGACATTCCGAGAATAAGCGAGTTCGTAGTTCTGTAATGCGCAGGTGCGAAAAAATTCAAGGGAGATCACCCATTAAGGTCGAAAGGTCATTGCAGATAAACAATCGGGATAAATACACAACGGATATCGTGAAAATGCTTGAAAACGTTAGTAATCGTTGCGCAGGTAGAAAAATATTTATTGTTACCCAACAAACGGTAGTATTGAATGGTGAACATAGGGTTTTCAAATGAGTTTCACGGAAAATTGTTCTAAAAAAATTAAAAAACGGAGAAACTGGACGGTCTAGTCATGTAGATATGTCCAGAAATGTGTGCACAGAATCGCCTATCAGCATTTGTAACCTCTATTAAGGCTTGGTTATTGGTGGTTACACGGTTACATAAAAGTCTGCACAGGGCCCCTTATAATTAATATATGGTCACAATATTAACTCTTTACTTCATGGAAATAGCTTGGTGACATAGAATTTAGAAATATTTTAAATGCTAGGTTACAATGGTAACATGCAGTCACAAAGAAATTTTTTTTGTCAATCTGTCCAGAAAATGGCTTCATTTATATCAAGTTACAAGGTTACATAGGTTACTCTTTGGTAGCATGAGGTTACATAGAATTTAGAAATATTTTAAATGCTATGTTACACTGGTTACAATGGTAACATGCAGACACAAAGAAATTTTTTTAGTCAATCTGTCCAGAAAATGGCTTCATTTATATCAAGTTACAAGGTTACATAGGTTACTTTTTGGTAACATGAGGTTACATAGAATTTAGAGATATTTTAAATGCCAGGTTACAGTGGTTACAATGGTAACATGCAGTCACAAAGAAATTTTTTTAGTCAATCTGTCCAGAAAATGGCTTCATTTATATCGAGTTACAAGGTTACATAGGTTACTCTTTGATAACATGAGGTTACATAGAATTTAGAAATATTTTAAATGCTAGGTTACAATGGTAACATGCAGTCACAAAGAATTTTTTATTGTCAATATGTCCAGAAAATGGCTTCATTTATATCAAGTTACAAGGTTACATAGGTTACTCTTTGGTAACACAAGGTTTCATAGAATTTAGAAATATTTTAAATGCCAGGTTACAGTGGTTACAATGGTAACATTGTTTGTGTGATAATTTTTTTATTTGTCTCTTGGATTCTGTAGGTTACAATGGTAACATTGTTTGTGTGATAAAAGTTTTATTTGTCTCTTGGATTCTATAGGTTACAATGATAACATTGTTTGTGTGATGAATTTTTATTTGTCTCTTAGATTCTGTAGGTTACATAGGTTACAATGATAACATTGTATGTGTGATAACATTTTTATGTCTCTTGGATTCTGTGGGTTACATAGGTTACAATGGTTACATAGGTCTAATTTGTGGAAGACAAAATATTTTATTTCAATTAACCAGTTGGTCGATAAAAGCTAAAGTTCAAGATGATTTACAGAATGTTGAACAATGGTGCAAACAAAATAACATGTTTATTAATATTGATAAAACAAAATGTATGACAATTGGAACTAAACAAAGACTTCAGTTAATTAACAATCAACCATCCCTGTTAATAAATTCATCCATTCTACAAAATTCTGAATGTGAAAAACTGCTTGGTGTAAGAATAGATAATAACCTTACTTGGAAGAACCAAATTGATCATTTATGTAAATGCATATCTTCAAGAATACACCTTTTAACTAAAATTAAGAAATTTTTAAACAATAATACTAGAAATGCATATTACAATGGTTATATTCTCCCTTTAATTGATTATTGTTGTATTGTATGGGGAGGTTGTGGAACTGACCAATTGTCTAGGGTAATAAAACTACAAAAGAGAGCTGCACGAGTCATCCTAGATGCTGACCCATTAGCACCATCAGAACCTCTATTTAAAGGACTAGGATGGATGACTGTTGACATGAGAATAAAATATCATAAATATTTGCTGATGCATAAAATCATTAACAGTGAAGCACCAATTTATCTCAAAAATATATTTAAGTCTTCTGACAATCCTTACCAATTACGAAATAATGTGATAGAAAAATTATTTGTTCCTAAACCTAATATTGAATTATACAAACACTCATTTTTATATTCTGGTTCAGTATTATGGAATGATTTACCTATGAGTTTGCATAATGTAGCAAACAAAAACCTTTTTAAAACAAAAGTAAAGAACTTTTTACATAAATAAGATCATGGCTAGACAGTGTCTCGAACCATACCAATGTTTTGTACAATATATATGTTATCCTGATCAAATTGTCTATGGTACTGTAGTATGAGTACACATTGTAATATTCAATTTTATATGTTTTGTTTTGTTTAATATGTTGTGTTCATGAGGGCCTCAGGGAAGATTAGTTTTGTAAACTAACTGTGTTACCCTCTTTAAATAAAGAATTTACTTACTTACTTACTAAACACAACTATTAAAGAAGATAGAATCACCATAACTACCATGGTATTGCCAACAATTTATTCAGAAAATATAATAATATATACAGGTATAATCATATCAATATAATAGAGTCTTAACAATGATATATTTTTTTTAACTCTACATATGTACACAATAATGCATACTGTTAATTCATGTTAAATCGCATTAATTATAACTTGCATTTTGATTTATGAATACATGCAGATGCATGCAAAAACTTCTGAATGAACATCATTAAAATATTATTTACACATGAAAAATACATATTACATTAAAAGTTAACAATATTTGTGATGTATCTGTTTCTGTCTGGAAAGTTTTCTGGAACTCTTTCTGATGCAAGGGCTAGGGAATTTATAACCTGAATTCCATACTTGATACAAGTGTCAAAATTATATGATCTTCAGAAGCATTATCCAGTGATGTTAGAGGTACTGCTGTCAAAAGATCTGTATATTGATCAATATCTGATGTTGCTCTCATTTGAAATAACTGTTGTCTTGGCTTAGATGTTGACATAGATAAGGAACATGGTGATGAAAATGGAGAAGGAGAGGACAGTGGTGACTGATTACTGTTGTGCTTCTTTGACGAGTTGACTAAGTCTTTGAAGGTTCTCATTTTCTTGTTTGGAGTTGACATCATTGGTGAGGAGATCATTGTACTTATGAGTCTAAAAAAATGAAATTTAGTATAAATTTACATTTTTGTTGACTACTCCCTAGGTATTTTTGTCATTATTTTTTATACCTTACGGTAAAAATTAAATAACTTAGTATAATGACTGCTAGATGATGGTATTGTTTTATTGGGTAGTTGTATCACTGGCTTATACCCTATATCATTTGTTTTTCATAGAAAAAGCAAAGAAATACATCTGCAAATTCTGATTTAAAAAAAATCATTTAATAATAACCAAACAAATTTAAGTAAATAAATTTTCACATTCAGGCTATAATAAAGATTTGTTTGTGGTTGTATATTTAATAGTCCATAAAATTATAGAATTATAGGATTATAGGATTCCCTTTTTGCTGACCATTTTGGTATCACAACTACCAGGGGAATAATCATTTTAGTTGAACAACAGACATGTCATAATTATTCTTCATAAAGTTTTTTTCAAGTCATGATAATTGTTTTGATACAACAACATTTTTAAAACTTTAATATGTAGTGGCTTAACTTGCTGTACTTGTTTTTTTAATGTGTGTTTTACTTTTACTAAACAATGAAACATATTTATAATTTTATTGCATACTTGAAGGATTAATATCTTTATTTAGAAAATATGCATAATTATACCCTAAGGGTTGAAAGCATATATAAGTACAAACATATAGAGTACAATACAACATAATAAGAAAAAAAAAAATATATGAAACCTATATGTGAATCTCACAATATATTGTCTGTGGTGAACCATGCAATTATTTTTCCACTTTTCTCAGTATAAGTGACTTTTTAATAAATGGAGCAACATATTGCAAGCGAACCGATAGAGACAATATTGTAGCAAGATTTTCAAATTCATTTTCATTATTTTCTATTTTAAAAATTTTTACATTTTGTTTTTCAAATTCTTCTCTAATGGAAGTATACTTTGGACATCTATAGAAGAAGTGAGCTTCATCTTCTAATATATTTAAATGACAATTTGGGCAGATTCTATTTTCTCTTTTTATATTTTTGAATCTGCCTCTTTCTAGTTCTAAAAAATGATCACTTATGCGCATTTTGCATACATTTTTTCTATTTTCAAAATTAATTTTATTGTTTTTAGTAGACGATTTCAATTTATGAAAGAAAGTGTTTTCATATTTATTTTTTAATTTTTGTTTTATATTATTTAAAGTTTTATTATCTTTTAGATAATTTAGTTTTTCTAATTGATTGAAATCAATATCATACAATTATAATGATGGTATAAATTGTTAATTCTTAGTAGTTTATTTTTTTTACATATCAAATAGAATGAATAAATATTGGAGTACACATGAACATACATATTATATTTGATAAATAAAAGACAGTCCATACAAACACCTATTAAAGAACAACCAAGAATATCTCAAAATGTTTATTCCATCAATTTTGTTGTGATATTAATGTTTTGCGTGAACTTTGAAATATATGACATGGCACAAGTTGTTATGTTATGTTTTTCCACCAGTTTATCAAAGATCAAAATAACATCATTTTAGTGATTTTCTATATTCCTGAATTAAATTATGTCATATTAATTTATTATTTTGATACTTTATTAATTTTGTTGACAGTCTCATCGATTTAAAGGTATCTTGGGTAATTTTTGGTATTCATGGGTGTTTGTATTGACCCATATCAAGTGTACAGTGCTCAAATTTAAACTATTTGTCAGGGTCAGGTTCACCATACATGTACATCCCTTCTTATACATTTTGCACAGCAAAAAAATTGATGAAATAATTATAAAAGAAAAATTATTATATACAGTTTGGTATCTTTTAAATATACAAAATTAAAAATCCATGACAAAATAAAATAGAAATCTGGAAAAAGTACAGTGAAACCTGTATTAAGTAACCACTTAGGTCACAGTTTCTTATTATTTGGGTTTATGGGAGAATTTTTTTTTTATTTGGGTAGGAGAGACGAAATAAAAATAAAATAAAACTGCTGTGATAAATGAGTCGATAAAAAAAATAAAAATAAAAGGTTATTTGTAGAATTTTTTTATTTTGAATTTCTTAAAATTTTTTTACATTTAAGTGCCACTTTTTGTTTTGATTTGGTTTTTATTCTAGTTTAAGCACATTTTTGGTAATGATTGGCTTGTTAAACCAATCCAAACAACGAAAAAAACATAATAAAGAATCTGTCTATTTATAACGTGGTCATGTTGGTCATTTTGATCTTTCTTTGACCATCATCCTTCCATATACATGTGCCGAGATATTTTATTAACATAGATCTTAATGAAATGCACTACAAGGGAATCTTTAATTAGTGGTCTTTTAACAAAGGTTGTTGCTGTCTCTTAGGCAGGTTTCACTGTAAATAGATCTAAAAAGCATTTTCATCTTTTCAGATTGTAAAGTGATAATATGATGAAGGAAATGTTCTCTATAAAAATTATAAATTTGTAACAATTTCTTGAGAAATGCACAATAATTTTGTGTTTCAAATGAATAAAAATACAAATCAGAAATAAATGCAGCAGAATAATCCCTCAATAATAAGTATCAAATAATAATGTAATAGAAAGTAAAAAAATCACCACAAATTTTATATACTTACTGAATATTATTGTTTTCTGATTGGTCAGTCATTTCAGATAACTTATATGATTCTTTTTTTCTGAAGGAAGGTGGCTATGTCATAGTACATAGTTGGAGGCCACATAGAAACACCCTTTGATTCTGTAATCCATCCACTTGTCAAGTCTATCAAGAGATCTGGAACAATACCTATGAAGAAGAAAGATTTTGTTTAATGATTTTATTTAGATTTAATTATAACACTGTAAAGCTATTTTTTGCTACATGTACTTCCAAAGGATAGACTATCTGAAAATAGATTATTAAGATAGGCTCGTGGCAGTAATGGTAATGCCGTATATATGGGTGTAAAATAGAACCGATTATGTAGGATTTAATAATGTCCCCCATGAAATAATGTCCACCGAACACAATTTCATAATAAATACTGTCCATGGACAATATTTACTTATTTAAATGTGTGCCGGACATAATTTCCTATGAAAATATGTCCTCAGGAATGAAAAAGTGTCCCTGAATATGGACATTATCTAATACTATAATATTGTCCAGGTAGACATTTTTTCACAGTACATGTACATTGTGTCCGCCAGGACATTTTTTTATATGATTAAAGTATTAAATGATATCCATTGCCTTGTTATTACTGGACGTATTTTAACCTTTAATTGCAAATTTTGATTACAAGTAATTGTTACCTTGACAGAGAGTTGTCTCATTGGCACTCATACCATCCTTATCTTCATATTTATATTTTGTAATATATATACATGTATAATTTAAACTCAAATAAGTACCAGATGCTGTTCAGTATTATTTTCCTTGGAGGACACAATTTAATAACATTTACTACGAAATATTGTTCTGTAGGTGGACCATTTATCATAACTGTAGGTGTAAAATGCTGTACACTTAGGGGACAATATTTCATGACAATGGACATTATTTAAAACCAAAATTCTAGAATTTCTATTGCCTTCTTCTCATAATAAATTATTAGTAAAGTTCTTCACATTTGATTTTATACTTTACACACTTCCTTCTTATAATTTGTTATTCTTTCATTGTCATTAGCATTGGTATTTCTTAGAACTTTTTTTGTTAGTGTATAGATGAACCTTAAAAGAAATACAATCAGCTTCCAATAGTTCTGTCCTATAGGCTATCTGAGATTACTATACAGCTGTCTGTATCTTATATTTTTCTATTTGAGCTATGGGTATTTTGCAAAAGTGAATGTATTTTTATAACTGTTACCTTTTGGTGCTTTCAATTTGTCACAGTACTGATCAGCTTTCAGTTTTCTCCCTTCGGCGGGTGTAAGCACTTGCTTACAGTAATCTTCATCAAATTAGCGGAATAAACCAGTGCTACAAGTTCTTCTTTCTTCCCGGATGTTCTCAAACCACGTATCCGAAGATACTGTTGCAGCACTGGTACCGTCCACCGTTTAAAAGTATCAATCGAGGTGTCATTTTCATACATCTCGATAGAAACCCTCTCACTCTCCTCAAACTGTAACCGTCAAAATGCTTTGTTTATCTTCCGTCCGATCCCACAATGCAAAGCGGCAAATCTCCCATGTACCGGAAGTAATCGAAACTCCGAACTCGCTTATTTTATTCCGACTTCCGGCTGAGAGATATCCAGTGGCCCATAGACACATCCAAAACTCGCCAATATATAAGGGGGTTCACGCAAAAAATAATATTAATGAAGGATTTTAAATTTCTTTGGCAAAAGGTAAGCAGGTTTTTAAATACTTTTTATGTTAAATTTTAATATGGAGTAGGCTTTAGCCTAAAATCGGGCGAAGCGCAATATTTTTTAGTCCGTCATGTAAACCACAGGAGTTTGAAATCTTATCAATAAATGTCTGTAAATAGTAAACCAAAATGTCTGTACACTCACAGACAAGAGCTTCTCTCTACGAGAGAAGCTCTTGTCTGTGAGTACGAGAGAAGCTCTTGTCTGTGAGTGTACAGACATTTTGGTTTACTATTTACAGACATTTATTGATAAGATTTCAAACTCCTGTGTGTAAACACGGCCATATTGGAAGCCGTTGTTATGGTGTAATATTTGTAGGTCATTTAAGAAATTTTCGAATAAAGTTCCCAATGCGCACAAAAACTCGAAAAAAAGTCGGTGGAAAATTATATCGTATAGAAATTAGTTTCTTTTTAAATTTGTGCAAGTGCGAAAATATTTTAACCGGAAGTCGCGCTGTATTTTTAAGGGTTTTCGCCCGATATTAAGTCTTGTTTATCACATGAAATATGATATGCCTACAATAAAGGAATTTTAAGAGTTTCGATATGACTTCGCATTCCAAAAAAAAATAAAAAATGAAAATATCAGCATGAAAACATAAAAGGCATAAATGGCTAGCCCGTGGTAAAACAATGATAAACTGGAGTCTCTGTGAATTATTTGTTAAATAATAACTAGTCATTTAAGTGTTATACAGTCAATAAACAAAGCAGATGAAATAATAGATACATGTATACATATATGTATTGACTAGGTATAAAAACACTTACCTTTTGAAAAACAAAAAACAAGTGTACACAACAGGAAAAAGAATATGTCCACTCTGATCATTGGTACTTTAATTCTGAAACAGATCAAAATAAGGTTATGACGATTGTCTAAAGAGGCCTTTTGTGTTGTCCATTTTGTTATCTATAATAACGTTGTAGATTCTGACCAACAAAATCTGTGATCACAACTACCCCAATGTTGATTGGAACGGATTGTCAAGCACGAAAATATGAATAACTGATTCTGTTTTTATCAATCTTTTCATTTTCTGCCAAGTTTGGTTCCATTTAGACTGGTGGTTTTAGAGAAGAAGATTAAAATGTGAAATGTGGATGGACAGAAGGACGACGGACGAAAGTGTTAGAAAAAGCTCACTTGGCACTAAAAAGTTTAACTTTGAAGTAAATTTGTTGAGTAAATTAATACTGTTACAAAAAAATTATACCATAATCGTAAAATTAACATTTAAGGGCTTAAATGAAGGCTGAGAATATTTATTTTATAGAAATAATTGCCATTTATCATCCATGTGTAGGAATTTATTGTACAGAGAGCACCAACATGACTAAATGTCCATCCCTTTTCTCCGTTTGTCTCCAAAATTAAACACATGATGATCAGAGAAACTGTCTTCAGACTCATTTTGTGAAAAAATGGGTAAAAGAATCAAATGGCCGTGTTACATTACGTAACAATGACTAAGGAGTGGAAATTTGTAAATGTGATTGTAATTTATGAAATGACTATAAGAATATGTAATGTTACAGCAACTGAGGGGGCCTCGGTGGCCGAGTGGTCTAGGTAGTTCATCATGACTACTAATGATCACTAGCCTGTCAACGCTGAGGTCGTGAGTTCCAATCTCACCTGTGGTGGGGTGTGTTCCACTCCAATCTTAATTGACAAGGATTGCCAGTTTTCCTACCGAACGTCGGTGGTTCTCTTCGGGAACTCCTGCTTCTTCCACCAATAAAAACTGACTGCCGCAAAATAGCCAAATGTGCTGAAAACGGTGTAAAACCCCAACTAAAACAAAGCAACTGAGAATTCTGCAAAAGTGTTCCTAATGTATCTATTATAGGAGGTGCACATGTCCAATATACTCAGTTTCAAAATAACAAGCTTTTCATAACACTGGTAAATATTGATATTGGATTAATAAAGAAACTAAAAGAGCGAAAAAAATTATATATCCATGTGCTTCTTTTCGATATATAAGCCAATGAAAATTTGGCGGGGAAGAATATGATCTCTTGATTCATTGTGATTTTACATACATTTGTAGCTTTATCATTGACAAGTTTTATTTCTCAATAACATTCTTACAAATGGCATATTATTCTGCATGCAAAAGATTTATGAAAAGAAAAATGAGTGTTAGCGGGGAAAATAATTTATGGCATTGAAATGGATAAAACCATAATAGGAGGTGCACATGTCCAATATATAAACAAACGTTCTACCAAGTTTGAAGACTGGATTGAAAACTGTAGGAGGAGTTGATTACACAAAATAGGTAGCCTCCTTAGAGAATGTTGCTAAAAATTGAATAAGTTTAACAATCCGGAAGTTCCGCAAAAATGTTCCAAATGTATCCATAATAGGAGGTACACATGTCCAGTATAAATAAAAACGAATAAATTGGGACTCAAATTGTCCCCCTGTTTCACTCCCACTTTAGTTCGAAAAAGGTCTTTAACTCTATTCTTTAATGGAACACGATTTACTCTGAGCACACATACGTTTAATTATATTATAAAAATTTGAACCCACCCCAATGTTTAATAACTTGAGTTTTATACCTGGATTAATGACAGTATCAAAAGCCTTCTTGAAATCAACAAAGCAGGCAAACACTCTTCCTTCTTTTGTGTGACATTACTTATCAATTATAAATGGTCTTAAGAATGAGCATATGGTCAGATGGTCGTGCTATTTGTGAAACCCAATTGTCTATCATTGATAGTATGAAATTTATCTAAAAATTTGCAAACACAGGTGTCAATGATTTTATTAAAAAGCTTCCCCAATGAATCAGTAATAGTAATTCCTCTGTAAATTTATTTTATTAGGATCAGTTGCATCATTCCCTTTATAACCTATAGTCCAGGGTTCCTGGTATTTTCCAAAAGATAGGCAATTATTAAAATTTTTGAGTATACATGGTTATAAAGAGGTTTGACCATATTTTAACATACTGTTGTAGATATTATCCAACCCTGCTGTTTTATTAACCTTTATAGATGACAAAGCACTAGATATTTCAGTCTCAGAGATCCTACTGTCAAGTTCTTAAAAGCATTTTCGTTTTTCAAGAATGCTCAGTTTTTCCTCTAAAAATTGAAGTCGCACTTTGAATTCGTCTTTTGGTTCAGTTAAATTTTTTAAATGATTTAACCAATCAGATGGTTCGACCAATATACTGCAGTTCATCTATCAGTTGACATGGAGTGTTTCTATTTGGTGCAGTAATATGACTGCTTATACTCCCTGTATTTGTGTTTCCGTGCCTTAGTATAAACACGCTGAAGTTGCTTCATATGCTTGTAATGAGCCCTGTGATTACATGTAGGTCAATAAAATAGTTTATAGTTTTATAGTTCATCCATTACTAAAGTTTACATGTAATATATCAGACCATAGCCTGGAATTCTTAGATTTAACTGTATTTAAAGGATATAGGTTTCAAAATACATATACTTTAGATTTAACGTTACATGTATGTAGAAGACCTAGGGAAAACTTTCATAGATCATCAGCACGCCCCTCTTCTGTGTTTAAAGAATTTATATTGGGAGAAATAACTAGATTAACATGATTAATCAGACTTACTTACCAATAATAAGGTTGAAATATTTATTATAAATCTAATCAAAAGGGGTTATAAACCATGCAAAATTGAACCTTTACTAAGGCGAAAAACTTAAAATTTCCAGAGAAAGAACAATTTAATATGAAAAACAATTCCAAGATAAACACACCACTTGTATTTACAACAAAATATAATCCCACTCTTTGGCAATTAGGAAGGGCCATTAAGAAGCATTGGTTACTATTTTGGTATTATATACAAAATACTGAAGAGAGCAACAGAATCTTTAAAAGACTGCTTTATAATTTTTTCATATAAAAGACATAAAACTTTAAAAATTATCTCACCTTAGCTACACTTAAATAAATTATCTATATATTAAAAGTAAAATTCTTTTTAACTAAATAAATGCAAGACACTTTTTAATGGAATGAGACCACCGGTGTGTTATCCCATTCCTCTTCTATTTAAATATAACATTGTGTGATTGGCGGCAACACGTTTTCATGTCTTCTTTAATAGAAAAAAGGCATGGGGTGCCTGATCAGGATAGGCCTTGGTTCAAAAAACCTAAGCCGAAACACTAAACAACTACGAGATGATTTTCTCGACTAGTAGTATTGGAATTATAAATGATACAATTTGTAATTTGTAATTCATTTAGAAATTATCTGTTAATGGTGAACTTATTTGGGTATGCATATTTGACACCATTATATATTGATATTATTATGTCAATGGTTAAGTACTGGATTAGATTGTATAATGATAAACCTAAAGATGTCTTACTGTCGGAAGCATTAGCTGAAAATATTACCATGATAGATAATAACCAACAATGTTGTCTTAAATGTATTAAATGTATTTTGAATGAATGTGGATTGTCACACCTTTATAAGAATCCAAAATCTATTAAAAATAATTTTTTGTTAGTAGTAAGAAAGTGTCTTCAGCGTAAATTTGAAAAACAGTGATCTCAGCAACTACAAACTAGTGATAAATTGAGAACATATAGATTATTTAAGAATATTTTTAAATTTGAAAAATATTTATCTATTGTAAATAGTGATAATGATAGAGTAAGTATGACAAGGTTCAGAACCAGCAGTCATAAACTTCATATTGAAATAGGTAGATACACTATACCAAAAACTCCCATAGACAACAGGATTTGTAAGAACTGTAATATAAATTCAGTGGAAGATGAGTTACATTTTCTATTAAAATGTCCAAAATTTTCTCATTTAAGGAAGGAGATAGTGTACAACTGTTTAAATAACAACATTACTAATACTAAAAATTTTAATTCTCAGTTTATGTGGTTGTTAAGTAATGAAGACACTGATGTATGCAGAAGTATAGCTAAGTACCTTAACTAGTGTTTTTTAATATAACAATCCAAAGATACTTATATTAGATATAGTAAATTTATACTATGCTGTATACGACGCATTACTTAGAGCAAAAGTGTGAATTTGTTTGTTTGTTGGCTATGTAAATCTACAGTGATTAATTGATTTTATATCTATATATACTAGAGTTACTCCCCTTGGAACACAATATTTCGATACTTGATTGTAGTGAGATTGTTTAAATGTCATTCTTTGTTGTATCTATGCTATTATTGATTTATGTTCATAATTGAGCTTTCTTTAATAAATATTTCGTATTTCGTATAAAATTCTGTCGAACAAAAAAAAAAAACGTTTGACCTACCTACCATCCTCTGAAATGTAGGGTCAGGAGAGGGGAATCAAACATATTTTTAAATGTGGCCTTACTACAGGTTTCTGAGAAATGGAGCTAAACGCAAAATTTACAGTCAAGGGGAAATCTAAATTTCCCAGCCACATAAAAAAGAAAAAATGCTTTGATTGTCATGATTGTTGCTCAAAACAAAGGGCAAGTATGTCGAAAAACCAAGGAAAATCTTTTATTACTTTCCATACTTTTGTAAAACAGATTATTATGTTTTTAACCCTGGCTGCAACAGTTTCATTTTTATTTTTATTTTTTTCCTTCCCTTTGAAATCAGAATATTTTTTGACAGTAAAACCATAACAAATCCCCCCCCCTTCCCCCGTTTCGAAGTTAATAAATGGTTCTATGAAACATTAACTTATATAAAAAAGATGTTTTTACCTTTGATTTAATGTATTAAAACAGTGTTAAAAATTTGTAAAATATGTCCAACCTTTTTGCTTTTCTTCAATCTTTTGCCAGTGTCCGCTCTCAAAATAAAATAGTCGAAGCCGTATTTTAAGAGCAGGTGATAACATATGGGGGGAGGGAAAGTCATTCAATTAAGCTTATAAGATCCATTCGGAAAATTTCTTGACAGTTCCACCCAGACAGATGAAAATTCACAATGATACAGCGAAAACCATGTGATCCAAGTTAATTTTGTCATTGGTTAAAATTGTAAAGTTATCATAGCCTGTTACCCAGTCCCATGATGCACTACGTTTTCAGGGCCTGGCATTGACAACCGAATGGCGTCGTCTACGCACAGGAATCAAAGATGGCGACGGTGTATGATTTGATAGGGGAATATATTATTTTCATTGAAAATGTACATTTTTAAGTGCGACATATCTTTGTCACTTGGCACAAACGTTCGAAATGAAGTGAGAAATTCCGTGATAATGTTTATTTTATGATGTCTTACTCAAAAGCATTTAAAAATGTACACGAAAAATTTAACATACATGGGTGGTTTTACGCAAACTGGCAATCAAAGTGCATTATTCTCATTGGAAATGTACGTTTATAAGTTGGACATATTCTTGAAATTTGACACAAACGTTCGAAATTAAATGAGAAATCACGTGATAATGTTTATTTTATGATGTCCCAGCCAAAAATATTTGGAAATGTACACGAAAAAAATTAACATACATGGTTGGATATACGGAAACTGCCTTTAACTCAAACTGGCAACTATGTGCATTATTCTCATTGAAAATGTACATTTATAAGTTGGACATATTCTTGAAACTTGGCACAAACGTTCGGAATCAAATGAAAAATCCCATGATAATGATTATTTTAGGATGTCCTACTCAAAAGCATTTAAAAATGCACACGAAAAATTTAACATACATGGGTGGTTTTACGAAAACTGGCAACCAACGTGCATTATTGTCCTTAAAAATGTATGTTTATAAGTAACACCTGAGTAACATTTTTTATTTGTTGTCCCAAGCATTGATCCTGCATTATCAGTGGTTGTCCCTGGTGTTATTATATCATGTAAAGTATATCTGATATTGTATTTATTTGGGATTTCATTTGTGGTTATTTTATGATATCCGAGTGGGTATTTTTAAAAACCAAAAAATAATTAAGAACAATGAATAATATTAATAACTTCATTTTGTATTTTAGGATAGACTATTTTTTCTGTCATTGAAGAAATAAATAATGATTGTTTTATTGTCAGATATCGAGGGCCTCAGGCATTCACCTTTTTCACATCTTATTAGAAGAAAAAAAATAAGTATAACACATGATAGACGATAAAAAGTTAACCATTCAATGTTGCATGAAATATGCACAAAGTGCATTAAACATCTTAAACCTGTTTAAAACAATGGTTTTTCAAATTTTAGGATAGGTCAGGCAAGTCTGAATTAGTGAATTCAAATTTTCAAGTGCAATAATATATTTTACTGTTGAAATTCAGAATCATTTTTGAGGTGTAAAATTATAACCTTTGTAAATTTTTTCTGTATATTTTGACGTCTCCACAAGGTTAATTAACCAACAAACATTTTTCTTACATATACATATACATTTAGACCATCAAAATGCAAAAAAATCCATTCCATGAACCTGGGGTATACACCAGGATTGTTTTTTTTTTCAGCAGTCATCTAGACAGTATAGGACATTATTTTATATGTTTGTACATATATATGCTTTCAACCCTTAGGGGTACACTTAGGCATTTCTAAATAAAGATACTATTCACAATGCAACTTGCAATATTATGATTTTATTATATTAATTTGTTAACAGATTAAAAATGCCTATAAAATGATACATGCAGAAGTGAAAGGCAGTTTTTACGAATGAATAAGTCTCTGTTTTCTGATTGAATCAAGCAGTATAGTCTTGTTCTAGATCCAATAATACTGCCTTTAGTACCAAGGCACAGACCATTCATCTATTGTAGGGGTTATGGATTTTTATCTGGATCAAACTTTTTCGTTTTACTAAATTGTTTAAAAAAGCTAGTATTTGTATACAGCCTGAAATTATGACTTAAAGTTTAAATTTACAAAAATGTAAAATTTTGTGAAAACTATTAATTCAGTTAACATGGTTAAATAGAATTTGCATTAGTTACATTTTCGCATCCTCATATTAAGTGGTTAAGGGCCACTGAGTAGGTGAAATTTGTTTTGGTGCAGTATCCACCAATAAAACTTTTGTATTATTTTAGCAAGTACAAAACATGACTAGACACGAATAAATATTTAAAATTGTCTATACAGTGTATATAAATATATATATATATATATATATTTTGCAGATTATTCTTGGATATTAATATGCAGCTTTCTAGAGGAATATCTACATTGAAAGTGAGAGGCACCTTTTTTGAGAAATGACCATGTGATGATTTTGATTTATAAATTTGTTATCACTAGGCATTGCTTGAATAAGTGCTGAAAATGATTCTTCAGTGGGAAGTGATGATGCATATGATTCAAAGAAGAATGTCCTCCTAAATGGGACTTGAATAAAAAATTTCATTGAAACGTACCATTTAATGTTTTTCAGCTTGGCTCAAATCCAAACATGTCATAATATGAATAGAGTAAGAAAAGGTCTTACATTAAACTTGTTTGCGTTTTTATACTACTGTCAATTAGATTGGTATACAAAGTTCTTTATTTTTTTTTATCCCCCGCCGCAACAAGGAGGGGGATATTGAAATGGTGATGTCAGTCTGTCACATTTTGCAAGGACTCACACGTCTAAATTTCTCAACAGACTTCAATTGATTTTATATGAAAGGTTTATACATGTATTAGCATTCCCTCGAAAGAGTGCGAAAATGATCAATGAAAGTTATTGCCATTGAACAGTTAAAATATACCATTGTATTTGTAAGAGCTCTCGCATCTACATTTCTTTATATTTTATTTAAATTTATGCCAAACGTTAAGATTATAATTATCTTGGTCAAGTTCGAAAATCAGCACTGAAGGATATTTTTTTATTGGAGTTATTCCCCTTTGAATGATAAAAATATGGGAAGTTGCTGTTTATGTCAAAACTTTAAATTAAAATTATGTCAGATGAGTTCGAAAATCAGCGCCAACAGATTATTTTTCAAAATATTCTCATTTGAAACTACTTCGCTAAATTGAACCAAAGTTGGCTACAATCAATATTAGGGTATCTAGTTTAAAAAATATGTCTGATGACCCAAACTGTCAACCAACATGGCCTATATAGTTAAAAATAGAAATGTTACATTTAACAGTAATTGATATATCACTAAATTTCTGAAAAAGTATGAGATGGGAGATAACTTTTGAGAGCAATTGTCATAAATATTTGATGTAACATTTTTTTATTAAACAATAACTTCTTTGTTTTCATTGATAAAGGAAAAGGCATGAAATGGGACATTGTAACATTTCAGTTTATCTGATAATTTTGAGCAAATTTGACTGTTTATCCACTGTTTACTAAATGATGTACTTTCTTGATTTTATAATTGTGTGAACCCAATGAAGTTATAAAAATATAAAATTATCTTTTGCCTTGTAAACATCTTGAAACCTGTTGATTATAACATAAATATCTTTGTATATGTCGCAGAATTAAGAAATAATTCATTGGTGCCATGCTTTATGGTTATTTTCACATGGGTAAGGATTATACTTGTTTTTATTTGACACCGAGTGTCAATGAATACACTGTTTATGATTTTGGAATAAATTATTTCTGAAATTTGAGATGATAGCAAGTTGTGGTTCTTCAGAATTTGAACTATTTCACATTGACTTGACTACACTATTGCCTTCAACAGATTTTAAATTTTGTGATGCATGTATATATTGTTGCATTGTAGAAAGGCATTACCAAAATTTAAAAAATATTTCAATTATTCAAAAAGAGAAATTTGCAGATGATCTTATAATTTTTTCTAAAAGTCAAATTGGTTTACAGAATGCTTTCAATAAAACAAAAATACTGTTCTGATTGGCAATTAACAGTGAACACTAATAAAGTAAAATTATGGTTTTTCAGAAATGTTCCTTACCAGTTCCCTCTTTCTTTTTGAAGAAAAATCATTGACACAGGTTAATGAATACAATTTTCTAGGAACTGTTATTGACTCAAAAGGGATATTTTAGAGAGGTGAACAAGAATTGGCAAAGAAAGGTATCAAAGTTCTCTTTGCTATTCAAAGGTATATGTCAAACTTTAATAATATTCCTACTTAACTTTCATGTAAACTTTTTGATATACTTATAAGATCTATTCTTACTTACAAATGTGAAGTTTGGTCCATGGATACACATTTACCAGTTTGTAGAACTCTTAATAGATCTGAGAGGAATAATAGAACATATGATTTAAGATTTATGGAGCAAAAATCCCATATAGAAAAGGTTCAGTTCAAGTTTTGTAAAATTATACTTAAGACTTAAGAAAACTGCTACAAATATTGGTGTTATATCAGAACTTGGGCGATTACCAGAAACTAGTTTTATAAAATTTCAGGCAATTATGTATTTTGCTAGAATATATACAATGGCCATGAACACATTACTAAAAGAAGCTTTCCATGTTAAATAAAATATTACATGATGAGGGAGTGTATTCCTGGACTGCAATTATTTATAATATTTGCAAAGAATATAATTTAAACATAGAAGACCTAATTCATAATTATATTAAAAGAAATTTTGACAAAATTAAAGGGCCAAATGATAGCTCCAAATTACATCTTTATAGTAAGATTAAAAAAAGACAATAAAATGGCAAATTACTTAAAATGTGGAAAAAAACTTTAAAATTAAGCAAGCTTTTAGTAAACTACGTTTGATTGATGATTGGTTACATATAGAAACGGGTAGATATAAAAATATCCCTAGACCACAACGATTGTGTAATATCTACTATGTACTGGAAGACGAGCAACACTTCCTTCTTGACTGCAATAAATATAAAGATTTTAGAATTACCGTTTTTAATATTAAAAAAGATAAGCATAATAATCAATTTTTATCTTTGTCTCCCTTGGAAAAAATATTCCCTTACTCGACCCCAAAAAAGAGCTTTTGTCTGATATTGGTACCTTTTTACAACAGTCATTAGCATTAGAAAGATGAGGTTCATGTTGATCAGGGCTCATATCATCATACATATATTTAGTGTACTATATTTGTAATTGCTTATATTAATGTATACTTGTACTATTTTTTTTTGCTTAACCTTATGGGTACATCTGCATTTAATAAAGTATTTAAATTCATCATTTTGTCAATATTAAAACTATAATATACATATAATTTTTGTGACTTTTCAATATTTATAAATATTCGCTGTCTTCACATGATTTCAGCATTAAAGTTGTTTAGTTTACTCTACAATACTTGTATGCCTGGTGAATTTTACATGTTTATGCAATTTATTTGTTTATACAGATATTTTTCACATAATGAGTTCCCTTAAAATTCTAAATTTTAACTATCTAGGTTATACATACAAGCAAAACGATGTTTTAATTTTTTTGAAACATAAAAATTACATTTATTGTATACAAGATACACATTTTACTACTGAAATGGAGAGAAATATTAGAGCATCATGGGGATTTGGAATACTTTCACCACCCTGTTTCAGGGTTAAGTCAGTCATATATTGTTATAATGAAAAAAAAACGTAAAGAAATAGTAACAATCTGACAAGTTAAAATGAAAATTGTCTAAAAATAAAATACAGTAAAATTATAAATTCATCCAAGCATCATTTTAAAATTTCATTCTTATTTCAAAATTTTTTGACATATCAGTCTATTTATTTATTTCTTTCCCCTCCATATTTAATTCTAACTGAAATAAAATAGTTTAGAATATCTGTATGTTTGTTAAATAGAAGATAACCTTTTGGTGAATTTATCTGACTTGCAGTTTCCAAATTGAAATTTCTGTCGTTTTAAACAAAACATTTCAAATAAGGCAACTGTGATTTACATTACTAACAAATACTAACATCTGTATACATATGTTATTACTTATGTTAACAAGGCCGGGATAAGGTACCGGTACTTAATGTTTTTCAATTAACAAATGTACAGACTTCAATTAAATATGAAAATTAAAAAAAAAAAATAAAAATTATAATATACAGCATTTTGCAGGAAACATGAATATTTTGAGTGTATCTTCATTGACCTTTTACACCTTATCCTGATATTTTCATATTAGATATTTGTGGATTTGGTCTTTAACCTTTTGGATTGCTGTTTTTATTTTCAACATTGCACAAATCATGAAATGTGCACATCTTGTGCATCAAAATTAGTATCAAATACTTTTATTAAACTTACCTGGACAGACATACTTATGCTAGTATGGACGGATGAGGAAAAATTTTATGCCCCTTTGAAACTGGTGGGCAGGGCATAAAATCTTTCAATACTTAGTTTTAATAATTATATGTCTTACTTACAGATCAAACTTCTAAACACAGAATGATTGAATGGAAGTCTTCTCAAAATAAAATTCTATGGCTAATGACAATTTAGATAAAAAACAGTAGCACACAGAATAATTCAGTGAGAAAACATTAAATACCAACATCACACAACAAACAACACATGGAATCATACATCTGAAACAAATAATGCGTAATTTGAAATTTATAAGTCTAATTATAAAACTAAACACAATTTAAACTTCAGTTTTGCCCTCATATAAGCATATATCTCCAAGTGAAATTCTGAAGATACAATTTTTTATAGAATTTAATATATTCTTTGTCAATCATTAACAATTAAGTCACAAGTAATTCTTGTACAATAATGTCAATTGGAAATGACTGACAAACAGACTCTCCTTAAAATTCACTTTGTACAACAAGTGAGTAATTGCATGCACAAACTATTCAGACAACAGCCATATAAAACATAATACTTCTTAAAAAGTCCTACCCAAAAAATTGCTAAAGGTGCATGCTTCAATAATGCATAATCCTCATATCAAAAGTGAATACAATCCAAGGAAGAAGATGAGGAATTGCAGTTCCATACACAACATTTGCATACAATATTCCAGTAAAGCCACCACTGTGGGGGCAGATGTAAAAACCCTAAACCCAAATATTCATATGTTCTCTTATTTATATCATACATAAGAAAAGTTAAATTTACCTGTATTACATAGACATTTCATTTACAAAATAAAATATGATATATACACCATGATATATAACAATGATTACCTCATTACAACAGGTATTTCTGGACTAGTCTGTGTAGTTTTTATACGACCGCAAAATTTTTGCGGTCGTATATTGGTATGACGTTGGCGTCGTCGTCGTCGTTGTCGTCGTCGTCTGCGTCGTCGTCCGAAGACATTTGGTTTTCGCACTATAACTTTAGTATAAGTTAATAGAAATCTATGAAATTTAAACACAAGGTTTATGACCACAAAAGGAAGGTTGGGATTGTTTTTGGGAGTTTTGGACCCAATAGTTTAGGAATTAAGGGCTAAAAAAGGGCTAAAATAAGCATTTTTCTTGGTTTTTGCACAATAACTTTAGTATAAGTAAATAGAAATCTATGAAATTTAAACACAAGGTTTATGACCACAAAAGGAAGGTTGGGATTGATTTTTGGAGTTTTGGTCCCAACAGTTTAGGAATTAGGGGCCAAAAGGGTCCAAAATTAAACTTTGTTTGATTTCATTGAAAATTAACTATTGGGGTTCTTTGATATGCCGAATCTAACCGTGCATTTAGATTCTTAATTTTTGGTCCCGTTTTCAAATTGGTCTACATTAAGGTCCAAAGGGTCCAAAATTAAACTTAGTTTGATTTTAACAAAAATTGAATTCTTTGGGTTCTTTGATATGCTGAATCTAAATATGTACTTAGTTTTTTTATTATAGGCCCAGTTTTCAAGTTGGTCCAAATCGGGGTCCAAAATTAAACTTTGTTTGATTTCATCGAAAATTGAACTATTGGGGTTCTTTGATATGCCGAATCTAACCGTGCATTTAGATTCTTAATTTTTGGTCCCGTTTTCAAATTGGTCTACATTATAAGGTCCAAAGGGTCCAAAATTAAACTTAGTTTGATTTTAACAAAAATTGAATTCTTGGGGTTCTTTGATATGCTGAATCTAAACATGTACTTAGTTTTTTTATTATGGGCCCAGTTTTCAAGTTGGTCCAAATCGGGGTCCAAAATTAAAGCTAAAAAGGGGGTAAATTTTTTTTTTTTTGGGGGGGGGGGGCAATTCTCCACAGCATATTGTATTACACAAAAGCAAAAAATTGAATATAAATTCAAATCATATGACCAATTCTAAGTCCTTAATTCAGTTATTCTGTGTCAGAAACCTATTATGTGTCAAATATTTGAAGAAATTTTCAATTGCACAGTATTGTGCAATAGCAAGAAATTGATATGTGTGCCCTGTTATCAAAACTTTATTATTAACAAATTCCATTGGAAATTTGCCAATATAAAATGTGCTGATGAAGCTTTTTTGTTTATCTTATCTAAACTGCTTTTAAATTATGTATATTTAAAATTTGCCATCCATGACTATGATGTCATTTTCTATTTTAATATGTTATGGTGTATTTAAATGGGCTGTTATGGTTGCAAAGTATAAAAAAATGGGGGGGGGGGGGAGGGGGTTGAAAACAAAATTTGGGGGGGGGGGTAAATGAGAAATTGGGGAGGGGGTAATTTTTTCTCATTTCATATTTCATAAATTAAAAAGAAAATTTCAAATTTTTTTCAGCAAAAAAAGGGGGGGAGGTTACAATAAATTTTATTGTTTTTTGTTTTTTTTTTTGGGAGGGGGTGTCAATGTGCAACTTCATAGTGTATTGCACAAAAGCTAAAAAAAGGGGTAAATTATTATTTTTTTTTGGGGGGGGGGGGCAATTCTCCACAGCATATTGTATTGCACAAGAAGCAAAAAATTGAATATAAATTCAAATCATATGACCAATTTTAAGTTCTTTGATTTCACTTATTCTGTGTCAGAAACCTATTATGTGTGAAATATTTGAAGAAATTTTCAATTACACAGTATTGCGCAATAGCAAGAAATTGATATGTGTGCCCAATTTTAAATTTTAAATTGGTTATTTCTGATTTATATATAAAAACAAATAATACTGATATGGTTTGAATAGGTAAATTAAAAATTTTTAAGTTCTTAGACAACATTCATTCTGTGTCAGAAACCTATGCTGTGTCAAATATTTATTCACAATCCAAATTCAGTATTGTATCAAGCTTGAATGTTGTGTTCATAATTGCCCCAACTATTCAGGGTTCGACATCTGCGGTCGTATCTAGCTGCGCCCAGCGGAGCATTTTATTTCTTCTGTTGTAGGGTTTCCCTTGGAAGCACTTTTCTCAATTTGTTTAAGTACAGTCTACAAGAGGCATATTTTAAAACAAATTCACTGGAAAAAAATATTTTAGTAACTTGGATTTTTATTTTTTTTTGTTCAGTTACATTTTAATTGAAGTATGTACAGTAATAGACTGTTAGCTTCATAAGTTATTTTCTTAAACCAATCAAGGAAATAAAAACACTTACATGTATGTTTTATTTTATTTCAATAACATGTTTATATTGTACTGAATTCAGTGGTGCTTTTCATTCTAGGACATTAAGGGTTAAACAAAAGGAACATAAGAAAAAGAAAGAAAAAGAACTTTTCTTTGAGAAATTCAAATATTCATTTATTAAAATTGCAGATATTACAGAAATTTTAACTTATATCAATTTTTAAACCATATTGCATTGGTCCCAACTTTTTACACAAACAAAATTACAGCTCTATTCTACAAACTAATTCTCTTTTATGGTAAGAAAAATATTTAATAATAATAAAATAAATAAAATGAAAAAAAACATCACTTCATATTGCTAGCTGGAATATCAATGGATATAAATCGAAAGATTTTATTAAGTTTGAAGACCCAGAGTTTGTTAGTCTGGTCTCGGATAAGGATATTTTCTGTCTAATGGAAACTCACTGTGATTTGCAAAATTGTCTTAAAATACCAGAATTTGATGTGATTAACTTAATTAGACCTAAATCTCCCAGAAGTAGAAAGCGATCTGGAGGATTATCTATTTATATCAAAAAATATATTCGAAAAGGGGTAAAATTCCTTGAACATGAAACCAGTAATTACATCTGGTCGAAATTCGACAATTTTTTTTTTTTGGAATATCAAGATTTATTATGTCTCCCAAACGAAGTTTGGAGACATGTTGTTTTTGCTCAGTTCTTATTATTATGTCTCCCAAACGAAGTTTGGAGACATGTTGTTTTTGCTCAGTTCTTATTCTTATTATTATTATTATTATTCTTATTATTATTATTTTTATTATTATTATTCTTCTTATTATTATTATTATTATTATTTTTCTTCTTTCAGGGCGCGTTTTTTCGAACACTTGTGTGCACCGTTTCTCATAAACCAATAGACGGAATCGCTTGATATCATACGACTTGATCAGCCCATATTCCTAGATGCGCCTCCCGAAAAAAAATTTTCAATCTGTGGGAGGGAACATATATTTTGGGGGTCTCAAAAAGGGGTGAAGTTTTGCAAAATTTTACTATAGAAGTCTATGGGAAAAGTGATATAACTTGATCATTTGTGATCTTAACTTGGAAATACTACCTGTTACCTTGGATATTAAAGTTTTTATACCCCGCCACACGAAGTGGCGAGGTATTATGTTATACCCTCCATTTGGTTGTCTTAGGGGGGGTCATGCCCCACCCCCTCAAATAACAAAATACTTAATATTTTGAAAACCATTGTGATCCCCACCCTATAACCACATATATTATTACTCCTTATGATAAGACAAATCATTTGGTACCATAGGGGGGTCTGAGGGGGGGGGTCATGCCCCACCCCCTCAAATGATAAAATACTAAATATTCTGAAAACCATTGAGATCCCCACCCTATAACCATAAATATTATTACTCCTTATGATAAGACGAATCATTTGGTACCATAGGGAGTCTGAGGGGGGGGTCATGCCCCACCCCCTTAAATGATAAAATACTTAATATTTTGAAAACCATTGTGATCCCCACCCTATAACCATATATATTATTACTCCTTATGATAAGACAAATCATTTGGTACCATAGGGGGTCTGAGGGGGGTCATGCCCCACCCCCTCAAATGATAAAATACTAATATTCTGAAAACCATTGAGATCCCCACCCAACAACCATATATATTATTACTCCTTATGATAAGACGAATCATTTGGTACCATAGGGGGTCTTAGGGGGGGTCATGCCCCACCCCCTCAAATGATAAAATACTTAATAGACGGAATCGCTTGATATCATACGACTTGATAGGCCCATATTCCTAGATGCGCCTCCCGAAAAAAAAATTTCAATCTGTGGGAGGGAACATATATTTTGGGGGTCTCAAAAAGGGGTGGGGTTTTGCAAAATTTTACTATAGAAGTCTATGGGAAAAGTGATATAACTTGATCATTTGTGATCTTAACTTGGAAATACTACCTGTTACCTTGGATATTAAAGTTTTTATACCCCGCCACACGAAGTGGCGAGGTATTATGTTATACCCTCCATTTCGTTGTCTTAGGGGGGGGTCATGCCCCACCCCCTTAAATGGCTAAAGGAGAGGTGGAGGCCATTGCACCTTCAATAATAAAATATTTTGATAAAACATCTGTTAATCATGTTAATACCGATTACAACATATAAAACTGCAGATATTGAATACCATATATCAAACATTTTGCATATGCTCAATCTCTTTGTACACTTGCCCAGTATTTCAAACACTAGGAATTCCAAAAATACCCTGAAAGAGAAAGAGCTTCGTTTGGGAGACATTCGAAACTGCATCCAGTTTCAATTATACTTTGTTCTTATTATTATTATTTTTTTTTTTCTTCTTCTTCTTTCCGGGCGCGTTTTTTCGAACACTTGTGTGCACCGTTTCTCATAAACCAATAGACGGAATCGCTTGATATCATACGACTTGCTAGGCCCATATTCCTAGATGCGCCTCCCAAAAAAAAAATTTCAATCTGTGGGAGGGAACATATATTTTGGGGGTCTCAAAAGGGGGTGGAGTTTTGCAAAATTTTACTATAGAAGTCTATGGGAAAAGTGATATAACTTGATCATTTGTGATCTTAACTTGGAAATACTACCTGTTACCTTGGATATTTAAGTTTTTATACCCCGCCACACGAAGTGGCGAGGTATTATGTTATACCCTCCATTTCGTTGTCTTAGGGGGGTCATGCCCCACCCCCTCAAATAACAAAATACTTAATATTTTGAAAACCATTGTGATCCCCACCCTATAACCATATATATTATTACTCCTTATGATAAGACAAATCATTTGGTACCATAGGGGGGTCTGAGGGGGGTCATGCCCCACCCCCTCAAATGATAAAATACTAAATATTCTGAAAACCATTGAGATCCCCACCCTATAACCATATATATTATTACTCCTTCTGATAAGACGAATCGTTTGGTACCATAGGGGAGGTCTGAGGGGGGTCATGCCCCACCCCCTCAAATGATAAAATACTAAATATTCTGAAAACCATTGAGATCCCCAACCAATAACCATATATATTATTACTCCTTATGATAAGACGAATCATTTGGTACCATAGGGGGTCTGAGGGGGGTCATGCTCCACCCCCTCAAATGACAAAATACTTATTATTCTGAAAACCATTGAGATCCCCACCCTATAACCATATATATTATTACTCCTTATGATAAGACGAATCATTTGGTACCATAGGGGGACTGAGGGGGGGTCATGCCCCACCCCCTTAAATGACAAAATACTTATTATTCTGAAAACCATTGAAATCCCCACCCTATAACCATAAATATTATTACTTCTTATGATAAGGCGAATCATTTGGTACCATAGGGAGTCTGAGGGGGGGTCATGCCCCACCCCCTTAAATGATAAAATACTTAATATTTTGAAAACCATTGTGATCCCCACCCTATAACCATATATATTATTACTCCTTATGATAAGACAAATCATTTGGTACCATAGGGGGTCTGAGGGGGGTCATGCCCCACCCCCTCAAATGATAAAATACTAATATTCTGAAAACCATTGAGATCCCCACCCAATAACCATATATATTATTACTCCTTATGATAAGACGAATCATTTGGTACCATAGGGGGTCTTAGAGGGGGGTCATGCCCCACCCCCTCAAATGATAAAATACTAAATAGACGGAATCGCTTGATATCGTACGACTTGATAGGCCCATATTCCTAGATGCGCCTCCCGAAAAAAAAATTTCAATCTGTGGGAGGGAACATATTTTGGGGGTCTCAAAAGGGGGTGGGGTTTTGCAAAATTTTACTATAGAAGTCTATGGGAAAAGTGATATAACTTGATCATTTGTGATCTTAACTTGGAAATACTACCTGTTACCTTGGATATTTAAGTTTTTATACCCCGCCACACGAAGTGGCGAGGTATTATGTTATACCCTCCATTTGGTTGTCTTAGGGGGGGGAGGGTCATGCCCCACCCCCTCAAATAACAAAATACTTAATATTTTGAAAACCATTGTGATCCCCACCCTATAACCATATATATTATTACTCCTTATGATAAGACAAATCATTTGGTACCATAGAGGGGTCTGAGGGGGGTCATGCCCCACCCCCTCAAATGATAAAATACTAAATATTCTGAAAACCATTGAGATCCCCAACCAATAACCATATATATTTATTACTCCTTATGATAAGACGAATCATTTGGTACCATAGGGGGTCTGAGGGGGGTCATGCCCCACCCCCTCAAATGACAAAATACTTATTATTCTGAAAACCATTGAGATCCCCACCCTATAACCATATATATTATTACTCCTTATGATAAGACGAATCATTTGGTACCATAGGGGGTCTGAGGGGGGAGTCATGCCCCACCCCCTTAAATGACAAAATACTTATTATTCTGAAACCCATTGAGATCCCCACCCTATAACCATATATATTATTACTCCTTATGATAAGACGAATCATTTGGTACCATAGGGGGTCTTAGGGGGGGTCATGCCCCACCCCCTCAAATGATAAAATACTTAATAGACGGAATCGCTTGATATCATACGACTTGATAGGCCCATATTCCTAGATGCGCCTCCCGAAAAAAAAATTTCAATCTGTGGGAGGGAACATATATTTTGGGGGTCTCAAAAGGGGGTGGGGTTTTGCAAAATTTTACTTTAGAAGTCTATGGGAAAAGTGATATAACTTGATCATTTGTGATCTTAACTTGGAAATACTACCTGTTACCTTGGATATTTAAGTTTTTATACCCCGCCACACGAAGTGGCGAGGTATTATGTTATACCCTCCATTTGGTTGTCTTAGGGGGGGGGGGGTCATGCCCCACCCCCTCAAATAACAAAATACTTAATATTTTGAAAACCATTGTGATCCCCACCCTATAACCATATATATTATTACTCCTTATGATAAGACAAATCATTTGGTACCATAGAGGGGTCTGAGGGGGGTCATGCCCCACCCCCTCAAATGATAAAATACTAAATATTCTGAAAACCATTGAGATCCCCAACCAATAACCATATATATTTATTACTCCTTATGATAAGACGAATCATTTGGTACCATAGGGGGTCTGAGGGGGGTCATGCCCCACCCCCTCAAATGACAAAATACTTATTATTCTGAAAACCATTGAGATCCCCACCCTATAACCATATATATTATTACTCCTTATGATAAGACGAATCATTTGGTACCATAGAGGGTCTGAGGGGGGAGTCATGCCCCACCCCCTTAAATGACAAAATACTTATTATTCTGAAAACCATTGAGATCCCCACCCTATAACCATATATATTATTACTCCTTATGATAAGACGAATCATTTGGTACCATAGGGGGGTCTGAGGGGGGTCATGCGCCACCCCCTCAAATGATAAAATACTAAATATTCTGAAAACCATTGAGATCCCCACCCTATAACCATATATATTATTACTCCTTATGATAAGACGAATCATTTGGTACCATAGGGGGTCTGAAGGGGGGGTCATGCCCCACCCCCTTAAATGGCTAAAGGGGAGGTGGAGGCCATTGCACCTTCAATAATAAAATATTTTGATAAAAAAACTGTTAATCATGTTAATACCGATTACAACATATAAAACTGCAGATATTGAATACCATATATCAAACATTTTGCATATACTCAATCTCTTTGTACACTTGCCCAGTATTTCAAACACTAGGAATTCCAAAAATACCCTGAAAGAGAAAGAGCTTCGTTTGGGAGACATTCGAAACTGCATCCAGTTTCAATTATACCTTGTTTATATATGTTTCTTATATGACCCACCAGCAGAATCAACTTATAGTCATCAATTAGATGCTGACATGTATTCATCCTTCAATGAAGCCTATACCATTGCCTATTGTATATAGCTGACCAATATAGCCTGTACAATATTAAAAGATAAATAAAATATTTCTTTAGATTATCTAAAAGTTGAAAAGACCACCCAAATCCAACAGTGAAGATTCAGAAGAATTGTGTCACAATCAATATGTTTACACTAGTGCAATATAAAACCGGCTTTGTATTATAAAAACAATACATGTTAACTTTTTTTGTTTACATTTTAATATTTTGACTGGGATATCATAAAGTAAATATTATCACTGGATTTCTCATTTCAGTTATGAAAAGATTTGAAGGTATATAAATTACATCCACAACTTCTATTGGAAATGATAGGTTGTAAAATTATCCATGAAAAAACTTGCAGAAAACCATGAAATCTATATACTTTGAATAATCATTTATTGACAGATTTGAATTGTGAAACATTGACATTAATTAAAGGAGTAGGGGCGAAAGGGCCCGTTATTTGGGCTAAAAACATTAACATTTGTGGAATGGATTCTAAATTCGCCTGAATTTGGCAAAATATATATTATATGTTAGAAAAATAACTTAATTCAGCTTAATATCAAGCATTGTCAGGTAGACGTCAAAATGATGTCATAATATTACTTCATTGACCAAATATCTGAAAATAGCTGTTTTTCAGCAGTTTTCCTTAGAAAACATTATGTGCATTCAAGAAACAAAAAGATATTTTTAAAGATGCATACTATCAGAATACATACTGAGGTTAAATATTAAGTTGTTTCTTGCATGTGCAAGCAATTTCCCATTGCAGGGTTTATGTGAAAAGTTGCCAAAATCATCAGAAACTTGAGATTTTTTATTAAATTGCTTCATTTTGCTGATGGTTTTATAATTGACATATATTTTAATGTAAGAATGTGGTACTATTCTTTATTTTCGGCAAAGTATGTACTTATATGTTATTTTTAGAAATATATCTCTTTACTTGGTTGGGGTTTTATTTTTAGCCAAATACAGGCCTTAACGTCCTTTGTTTGAATATTATATAAACAGACTTTACCAACTAACTTTGCAAACTTTATACTAATTTATTTCCCAAAAAGAGACACAGTAGGGTTGTATTGAGATCCATTCATCATTTAAGTGGGAGGTTGCATGTTTTTGATATTTTTCAGATTATTTTTGTCTATTATTTTGTATACTTTGATGCATTACATGAATACTGTTTAATTCAAATGGATATGTGCAATTTGGAACTTCATAAAATTACCATTTAGGCACAAATTGAAATATTGACTATTTGTAAATGCTTATTATATTTGTTAAATTAATTAAATGTTTGAAACTTATTCTTAATATATTTTTCATACGATTAAGGTCATTATCCTTCAGATAATTGTTAGATGATTGGAATAACTCCCTCCTTAATAAATAATATAGGTTCATGTTTTCCAAAAAGTTAAAAATTAGTAAAAAGTATAAAGTTCTTTTCTGTAATGTATTTTATTTATCTGGCAGTTGTCACAAATGTTGCTGAAATATTCTGGTGTCTGTTCCATAAAATGCCCATGATCAACGTGCACAAATGATTTTTTTCATCATAAATTATTTTCATGTGGATGTTTGCTTTCGTTCTACAAATTGAGAAGTATTGGTAAATCTTAGGCCATAGAGCAGGTACTAGATGTGACCATTCCTGCAAAATTGTCTCAAACTTGCTAAATGTTTCCTAGCAACTGGATTTAAAGCAAACTTTTCCAAAAAAGGTTTATACGGTACGTTAAACAAAATCCAGTTGGTGTAGTCATATTCAATAGTGGGTTATAATTACAATTATATAGCTCACTATAGCCCTTTGTGCCATTTGAACTAAAAATTGTTAATTTTCTTATGAAACCCGAGGCTCCCAAAAGCATGTATTGCTCACCAGTGCAATATTGTGTGTAAACAAGAGGCTCTGAGGGCTGAGACTGTATTGCTCACCTGGGAGTCACAAACTTTTGATTTGATTTGATGGACCAGATTGATTTCTGGAAACTTTGTAAATGACCTTCCATAGTTGCTTCATACAAAGCATAAGTTCATTTGGCCAAACGGTTTCAGATGAGAAGAATTTAAACATTTGACCAATGAGAACATATAAAGGCTTCTGGTGGCTATTTTGTTTCACAGACTATGATAATTTATGCAAAGTTTGTAAAGGACCTTTCATAGATGCTCCATACCAAAATTTAGTTCATTTGGCTTTACGGTTTCAGAGGAGAAGAAGTTTTGAATTTTGACCAATCAGAACATTTAAATGGTCATGGCGGCCATTTTGTTTCACAGACCAGAATGATGTATGCAAACTTTGTAAAGTACCTTCCATAGAAGCTTCAGGTTTCAGTTCAATAGGTCGAGGGGTTTCAGAGGAGAAGATGAAAATGTAAAAGTTTACAGACGGACGGACAACGGACGCCTACTGATGGCAAAACTGACATGTCCTTTTAGGGCAGGTGAGCTAAAAAAAACAATAAAGGGGAATCAAAAACATCATTAAAAACAAAACCTGAAAACTGTGCTTTCAGCTTTTTGTTTCAACAACAGTGACAACATTGTCCTACGATCCATTAAGAAATTAGAGAACCACCTATGCAACAAAATTTGGTCTATATATCAGCTTATTGGTTTCACAGGAGATTTGTAACATGTGCAAGTTTATTGATAACAATAACAATAATAGATGCCAAGTAATGGCAATATCCCACATGGATCTTTGGTCCACGACTGAGCTAAAAAGACATTGACAGCTGAGCACTTTAATCAGAGGTTAATTTTACTAACATTGCATATGACAGGGACATCCTCACACTGCCCTTTATAGACAATGATTTGTTATAGAAATTTATTGTCTAGTAATGGTAGATAATAGAGATCATAAATGTTTGATTTTCATTTTCTTTATATATTATATAATTTTGTAACAGTCCATATTTTACAAAAACAATGTTAACGAAAACTTCACAAAACAAAACTTAATTCAATTTAAAATCTGAAATAAGACAGTACATGTATATGCATGTAATCTTTTTTTTGTAATTTTGCTAATCCTCTCTGTTCAGTGCCCTAGGTCGTCTTCTCTTGTAACACTTTTATCTATTAATTAAGTTGTTTGCTTCAGTCCTTACTTAACCATGTCTGCAAAAAAGAAACCAACAAAATGTTTATTTCCAAATTTAATAGAAGTGAAAAATCATGTGCTCCACCAAAATGTATATTATTATTCATGTACACTAAATTTTATTGTTACCAGTTAACTATTAATATGCACTTCAATGAAATTGATTATCAGAATATTTCATTATGTAACATTTTTATATCTAAAGCATTATGATGGTCCACAACCCATAAAATAAACCAAACCTGACACTTGTTTAATCCAATAATACTAAAAATCCTACATGTGTGTATGTCTAAGGGATTGTGGTAAATCTGAAATTATTTTTGGCTTGTGTTTTGGGTCGTTATAAATATATTCCAAACATTTTCTTGTAGAAACCCTTTACTAAGTTACAAATAATTTTACTATTGCAAAATAAAAATGATCACTTCTTCCCAGCACTACTTACATGTGTATATACAGAAAATTTATCTCAACTCACATTTGCAGTTAATTGATGTCTTTTTCCGGCAATCTATGATAATTCCAACCCATACCATAGCAAAAATGATATCTAATTAAAATGCTTCCTGAAATGAGATGTGTTCATTATAATTAAGTAAAAACCACCATCATTATGAGGCAAAATAAAAGAATTTATGTGCAATTATGGTTTCAAGCGAAGGTATTTCATGTACTTTTTAATTTACATTGTCCCCATGGGATGATTTTTTGGTTTTAAGCGCTACCTGTACAAAAATGTCCAAAATAAAACATACTGACACTTGCAAGCATCAGTAAGAACTGAAACAAAGGGACAGTTCCTTTGCCTAGATTGTTGGTTACAGGCCACAGGCACTTGTTTCTATCAATGGGAAGGTCGACTATCCATATATGGCACTTGTTTCTATCAATGGGAAGGTCGACTATCCATATATGGATAGTCGACCTTCCCATTGATAGAAACAAGTGCAAAAGGTCGACTATCCATATATGGATAGTCGACCTTCCCATTGATAGAAACAAGTGCCTGTGTTACAAGGGATTTGATGAGCCATATCCTTTACTTCACATAACTTTTATTAGGAAGCAACCATTTAGTTTTTACAGGGGCTAGGATGAAATGTTTGATCCTGCCTATTTTTTCTGAAATTTTGGTCCTGCATTTTTTTTTCACACCTGATCCTGTCTTTTTACTTTGCCAAAATCCTGGTCCTGCCTTTTTACTTCAAATTTTATCATAGTCCCCCATAAAAATCAAATGGTTGCTCCCTTATTTAAATTCTTATTTTGTAAAATACTGAAGTGTTGTCAACATCACAGTTAAATGTACATTTAATGAATTGACAAGGACAGAACAAAACAGCTGGCAAAAAAGCTTTACTGGAACGAACTGACTAGTCAAAAAGAGCTGTATGATTAGATATTAAAAGGTTTCATTCATCATTAGCTATTACATTTTCATTTCATCAGTTTTAACTTAAACTTTATAACCCACTTCATTTTTACCTTTATAACTTAAGTTCAAACATTTTGCAATTTTTTTAACAAAATGTGTGCAATTAATTTGTTACAATTTTGCAACAGTTAATGCATCAGGACTTTTTAACTGATTAACGCATACTAGAACTGTTCAAATAGTCTAAATAATTCTTTAATTTAAATAGAATAATTCATTTTACTTTGGTCAGTTCATTTTATAATAAATTCAAGGAATTTTTCAACTGGTGAATAAGTCCAACCTTTTATATGTTGTTGTACAAAAGGAGTGTGAGGTAACTTCCCATGATACAGAAGCAATAGATTTGTATTTGCATAGTTATAACATACAATGTATACATGTATCTATGTAAATGTCAAATGAAGTGATAATATAACTTATTAAAAGAATTTTTTTCCTAGCTTAAATATACCAAAGCCAAAAGATTAAGATTCATTCTGCATGTTCTGTTCTTCATCTTACATAAAAATATCATACCCCAAACATTTCGAGGGCCTAATTTTCACGAAATATTTCAGCCATGCATCTTTTTTCAAAATCAATCTGTAACCATTCAACCTTCTAATAACTATGGTTGTTCCATGGGTAACTTCCAACTTGGTCTACTGCAATAAACAACAATTTTTTCTATTTTATTTTGTAAATTAATTGTTTTAAAATACAAAGTGTGAAATACAATACTTTTACTGATTTTATTATTTAGTATATTTTCAATACTTTGTTTATCATTAAGCTATTAAAAAATGAAATTAAAAGATTGAATTTTCATTTTAATTTGATGAATGCAAATATGAATACTTTATTTATCCAATCATCAGATCTTAGAGAGCATTGTTACATAAGTTGATTTTAATTTGCAAATGAATATAAATTCAACAAATATATAAATAAGTCAAATAACAACAATTACACAGTTATAAAAAAAGTTCCTGTTTTTCATTAATTCAGAACATTTAATTTTACAACAATACTCAGATATAGTTCGACATACTTCTTCATTTTTGCAAGAAAGAATCCTGATAAATTTCTATTCTTTTGTCTTAATCTATGTTTTTGTAGTATGACCCTGCTCAATAGCCAATAGCTACATTGGATAATTTGTTATTAACCCCATGTGTATCTTTGTAAAATTTCAAACATAAATTTTCACAAGGAAATTTGCTTTTGCTCTGGTTCAAATGAAAACTGATTTTACTTATTTATATGCTATGATATCAATCACTAAAGTTACAGGTATTTGACAATCTGAACCTTCACTGTTACACTTGTATGAGCATATATATAACTAATAATTCATTTTTCAAAATTTCCCATGCTAGCTAACACTTCAAAGGTTTCAAAATGTGTACAATTACCTTCTGTAGTAACTTAAAGGAAAAACTGTAAAACCTGAAAATTTAAACAAATACCAGTATAACATGTTAATTTATTCTTTTGTCTTGATATCAATACACAAATTCATATGGGCTAATTCAAATTTGATATTATAAATAAAAAATGCTTTCATAATTATTTATATGGATATTTTTTAAAATTATTATGTAAAGTTATTTAATAACGCATGCATACAAATATATACATGTAGATATGAAATGAAGTTATTGAGTAAACAAAATGTGAATGGGAATTAAATAAATACCAAATTTTATAGACACTCAGGATAGTATTTAGTTGGGAGGTGATTTATATTAGATGAAATTGAAAATTGCTTTACTACATGTGTAAATAATAAAATGTGCATTACAATTGTGGACTTTTTCACTAATAAGTAGAGCTGGGTATCATTTTACTAGCTCCCAGGAGATTTTTGGCAAGTCAGGCTAGTGTAAAGGTGCAGAACTTAACATGATTAAAACAAATCATATAATAATTCATAATGTTTTATGTTTAGTTCTATGCTTAAAAAAAGTTCAATATTCCAGGCATAGAACTGCATGAACACCATAAACATGATAAAACGGGTTATATACAGAGTTGACTCACAGTCACTTGAATTTCAATAATCTAATATGAAAAAGGAGTAAAAAATATAGTATGTATATAGTAAATAGGGGCTATATACAGTGTTCCAGCTAGGATTAAAGGGCAGAGGGGCATTTATCGAGGATAATGGGCACTTTAATGCATTTTTAAATCTAAAAGTGCAAAGAAGAACAAATGAACTCTTAAGAAACATCAATCATTCCCTATCTAATGCCTTTATAGGAGTTCTATTAGTTTCTTTGTGCTCTGTAATTCGATTTCAATTAATTCAGTATTGTTCACTGTTTTACTGTGTTTAATATTATAATTATTGTAGAGGGCAGAGGGGTGTACACGAAAAGTGGCAGGGTGCTGCACCCCTCTATTTTAAGTAGCTGGAACACTGATATATATATATATATTCACTCCTTTTTTGTATCAAATCATTGAGATTCATAACTGTATACTGTGAGTGTAAATGTAAATTCATTCTGTAGAGGTATTTTAACAATTTCAATACTAAAAATTGAAAGAAAATCACCAAAAGATAAATTCATTCTTATCACAGGCACTTTATATACTCTTGCTAATGATATTCATGAGGCATGACAAAAGAAGTAACATGTCCTGGTTATTAACATATGAATGGACCACAACAAATGAAACTGAAAGAAACCTTTAAAAAAATGACATGATTGACATATTCTGTAACCCAAAAGTCTGTAAATCATTTTAACATGTATATTCTGACAAATTTATACAAAAATATTATACATATAGGCATTATCAACAAAGAAATTTGATTTTCGCAAGTTTTGCGAATTTAAAATACGTACCCCTCAGAGAGATGTTGTCTGATTTCGTTGACATATTATCTATCTATGTTGTAAAAAATCAAATTTATCGAGTAAGAACAACGTCCCTATCGAAATATCCAAAACTTGTGGTCAGAATCACAAGACGATCACCACAAACTGGAAAGGACTCCCTGAGGTCAAATTTTGAGGTGTACTATGATGCAGGAAATTTTTTTAATACTGCGCCGATGCGGAAGTTTCAGGGACCTGCATATTATATTTGCAAGCAGTTTTAAAATGGCGGCAGAGGTTCGCAGTTTCGGCCTAGGTTGGTCCCCGCCGTAATACCGGTAATATTCAGTATGAGCTCCGTCATATACAAATATAACGGTCGGTATCAGCTAACGTTTGACCTTGCCCTTTTGGGGGACTGGTTCCCAACTATTAATCTGACAGTTGCAGTGTCAGTCTATATAGCGTCGTTTGTTTTTATCCGTGATAGATTACGAAATGGGTTTATATACTGACATATACTACACTGTACAGTATAGAAAGAAAAAATGAATATTCTATTATCCGTGTAACGAGAAATTGCGATAAATCAAGGAAGTTATTTATACAGAAGTATAAATTTTGCCCTGTCAAAACCCAAATTCTGAAATTAGCCAAAATAAAATAAAAAATTTCCCACCCGTTTCCAGTGTACGCTTATGTTTATTTTAATACAATGACGTTTTTGTGTTTCTGGTAAAAGACAATATATATATATATATATCATTTGACAAGTTCCACAGAATACGTATTCAAAAATCAGAAAAACTTTTATAGTATACTATTTTTTTTTTCTCTTTTTTTGTGGGTAGGCAGGGATCATATAATACTAACTTCATATACAGTTCCTGGGGTAGGGGATGCTTCTTGGTGAAACAAATGGACTAAAATAATGAATATCTATCACAGAAAACTTTGTCATGATACCAATTTTGTTAGTTTGAATAGAACTGAAAATTAATTTAGCACAAACACATTTTCAATAAATGGTTATGGAAACAGGTATAATCAGAAAAAGTCACAAAATTGATATTTAGTTGTTTGGATTTTTGGCTGGCAAAATCAGTTCGAGGGAATTTTTTTTTCGGGCAAAGATCAAATTTACATGCTTCACACATTTTTACGTGGTTGGTTTGACCTGGCCATGGAACACAAAAAAGATATGGGAAAAAAAAGACACAGTTATAATTTGTTTTATATTTAATTATAAATCAAGGATTTAAAATATAATTTTCCATCTACATTAAAGTGAAACTAGAGATCATGTGTCCTGCATATAGAATTCGGATCAATTGTTTTGAGAATAATTAAAAACATATGAATATATCCTGGCAATCTAATTAAAAACCGATCTCTCATCGCTCCCGTTTTCTGATATGTCGCGTGGGAGATCTAACAAAATCGCCTTTGAGGTCACATGTGAGTGAACTGGAACTTATGAATTTACAATGACATGCAAATGAGTTGACTTCCTATCAATAAGCCAATCAAAAAAGTTTATGAATTCTGGGGACTGACGATTTCTTCGTTAATAAAATGTTTACATCCCTTACCACACGATCAACTTACAAGATCGCCTAAGCCGCAATTTCATTGGTCGAACAGGACACACCTACGAGGTCACTCACATGTGACCTCAAAGCGGGTTTCGTTAGATCTCCTACGCGACATATCAGAAAACGGGAGCGATGAGAGATCGGTTTTTAATTAGATTGATATCCTGGTTACATTAACTTTTTACTCCATTTAAAATAATGAATCCACAGTACTAAATTATGATTTTGAAAATACTGAAATGCTAAAATTTAATGGAGTAACTCCAGCATGAAATGTAGGTCAATTGGACTTATATGTTCGGCTAAGTGATCTTGATCAAAACTAAAGAAGATTATTGTAGTTGTAAAATATCATTTATGTATCATCACATTCTTTTTAAGAAATACATCAAAATGCAACAATCTAATTACCGGTACATTACCTCTACCGCCAAATGTAGGTCATAATGACAAATATATATATAGCTTGGCCATGTTGTACTATATTGGATTTTGTAATTATGAAATATCATTAACACATGGTTGGAACGTTAATATTACACCCAAATGCAAAATTTTAATTCAAGCTTAAAATGTAGGTCACTGCCATTCAAATGTTCTGCTATGCTATATAAGGCAAAAATAGTTTTGTATTATCATCAGTATACTTCCATAGGCTCTTTAAAAATATAAATAAATGCAAAAACTACCAAAGTCACTCAAGCATAAAATAAAGGTCATGTTCACTCAGATGCTGCTGAGCTGTGTTGTACTACATAAGATGATTGTAGGTGTAAAATATCATTAATATACTACCATAGGATCTGTAAAAATAAACATAGTTTTGCCAAAGTCACTCAAGCATAAAATATAGGTCATTTTGACTCTTAATTTAGTTGTTCTATATAAAATGACTGCATACATGTAGGTATAATGTAATTGATATTTCTCAGTAGGGTTTCTGGGGGAATAGACCTAAATGTATGAACTTAACCGAGTCACTCATGCATGAAATGTGGGTCATAATGTTGTAGAAATGCATAATCTTACGTATAACTATTATTGCAGTGAAGTATAATTGATATAACACCGTCAAGCAATTTAAAATTTAACTGTATGTTGTAGGCAAAAAAATCATTTTCAATTTCTGCTCCAAAAGATAAATAACAAGAGGCTCAAGAGATTTGACCATGTACATGTATAACTTACCATGACAGTCCCACAATCAACCCATTTTATTTCATATCAAGTGAAAATTGTAATGGACCTTCCACAGATCATGATGCTTCATACTAAGTTCATTTGGCTTTGCAGTTTCAGAGAAGAACATATTTGAAATTCTGATCAATCAGAAATAAGAATTCATCATGGTGGCCATATTAGCTGTCATATTGGGATGAAATATGCAAACTTTATAAAGGTCCTTCCATTAATGCTTCATACAATGTATCAAGTTACAGTTTATTTGGCTTTGTGGTTTCAGAGGAGAAAATTTTTGAAATTTTGACCGATCGGAAATTAGAATTCATCATGGAGGCCATATTAGATGTTCTACTGGGACGAAATATGTAAAACTTTATAAAATTTGTCCAATCAGAAATAAGAATTCATCATGGCGGCCATATTATTTATCTGACCAGAACAAAATCATGTTTCCTTCCATAGATGCTTCATACCAAGTTTCAGTTCTTTTGACTAAGGGGTTTCAGAGGAGATCAAAATGTAAAAGTTTACAGACGGACAAGACACCAAGTGATGACATTTATGTTTATGAAGTCAGTGAACCATGAAACCAAGGTCAGGGTCACAAGACAAGTATACTGCGGCGAACCTAAGACGATAAGGTATCTCTGGACCAAAAAAATCTTAATTGTAGGTATTATGTGTTCAAAGTTATTAGCCCATGCCAGAAAGTAATACCTATTACCTATTTATTGTCGCAGGCAAGACAAGAATGACAGTTGTGGCTGTTCTATATTTCATGACTCAAGAACTTAACTCTTTGTTTGACCATGCTCAAATTCAGTTATAATTAAATGTGATGTTGATAAAGATAATTATTACTCTTAATGTTCAAAAATAAACAATGGTCACAGATCATTGGACATATATGGACTGATAAATCTATATGCAAGATTATTGATCCTCTCCCTTGCATCCTACCAAGTCAGGGTTTTGTATCCACAGTTGCTCTTACAAACCCCTGGCAACATTCATTCATATTTATGGGACAGAAATTAATTATTTTCATTGGTTACTTTTCAAGGTCAAAAGAGAATCCATTTGCATTATAGGTAGAATTTTTTAGGTCACACACTAGACGGCGATATGTTCAACCCACTAAATTTGAATGAGTGTTGTCAAACAGCCGTGGATACAAAACTCTGACTTGGAAGGATGCTCCCTTGCAAAAAGATACATTATTTGTTTGTTTTATGGTTTTTTAATTTTTTTGTCACAGACATTTCAATGTTTAATGACAATTAAAAGTTAGTTAAAGTTAATTATTAAATATTGTTTTATCAATAAAAGTAAGCTATGTTAAAGATCTGGCGTACTTAAAATAAAGTTGCTTGAGACTCTCAAAGTGGCGAGATATGAAATTACATTTAAAGATCCCTGGTCAGACTTGAACTGACAACTCCCAAATAAATTGGGTGTATTTCCTTATACTACAGGGATATCATAAACACCACTGTTGCAGCCACAGAAGAAAACTACGACAAATTTTAGCGAAAACAGAATTTGAGAACCCCAACCAATAAAGTCAACAAGGTGATAACACTTTTCTCTTGTCAACATTTTGCGTTTTCAAACTTTTGCTGGTATTATGTAAATGAAACATTCTGAAATTTTACCAGTGCATTCAATTAGGTGGGGGAAATGGGCATGGGAGGGGTTGAATAAAGGCCCTTTTTGTTGATTTTGGGCCTCTAATTATAATTATGTAATATGTATGTATATTTTATGAGAGGTGAGACTATAATAAAGTATTTGGTTTGCCTTTTAGGATAGAAAGAAAAGTTCATTCAATGTTATATAAACAAGATATATGAGTTAGGTAAGAGAAACCACTTAATCCAAATTAATTCTATTTCTCATGTCTCTATTTGTCAATCTTGTAAAATAACGGACGGGTACCAGTTTATACTACCCTAGGCCCGTGATATGTGTAGAGGTAATCATTTGGGCAGTCTGACTATCCGGGCTGTAGTTAAAGACCTCAAATAAAAATATTATTTAACCTCAGGCTTAATAATATATGTTTCGAAAGATTTTAATCTAACCATATAACAATGATTAAGATAACAATATATTCTTTATTACAAATAATTGGCAAGTACACCTGTGACTGGCTGTCCACTTTATTTTTCAAAAATTGTTTGCTTTGCCGCAACCATGAGCAGACGACCTGAGTCCTCAATGACCATTTGAACAATTGAAAAGGCTAAAAGTCCAAATGGACAGGTAAGAACAATGCATGCTATTCAATTGTCATATTAATGTGTCTGTTTAGTTGCCTTCCACACTATATTTTTAGTTGTAAAATTGAATGCAAGACAACTCACCCACTTAGACAAGTCGCCCACAGTATTGGACAACTTGCCTACTGTATTTGGACTAACTCTCCCTCCGATAAAAATGAAATAATTAACCCATATGAAAATTATCTTTGGCATTAAAAATTTATTGAAAAACAATTTATTAATACTATAATTGAAAAAAATGTTTAAAGAAATGAAAAATGTTTCCCAAATGAAAGTGGACCTTTTCCATTGATGTCCCTTCCTCATACCAGATTTGACATAGGCAGCATGACGGGTGTCCTGCAGGAAGCAGAGAATGCTTACTTTTCCGGAGCATTGAGTCTACCCCCGGTTTTTTGGTGGGGTCCATGTTGCTCATATGTTTTTAGTTTTTAAGTGGAGTGTTTGTATTGTTTTGGTGATTTGAGGTTAATTCTTCATAGACTGGAAAAAATTAGTCAATCCTTAAATAGTTCCAGTAACGTTTTCAAAACATCAAATGCAGTAATTTCATTGGCTAACAGCAAATTCCTGTAAAAAGTTTATAACTTGATAAATTCTTTTCATGAGGTCATGCGTATGAATTAGTACTCGTGCAAAATATTGCAGGAGGGAAATGTTAATTTCAAATGGAAAATGTCATATTTCTGCATTACTTTTGAATTATTCATGACTTGTGTTTGACTATTCTGTCAAAATTTGTAGTTCTTTACAGCAAGTGTCTAACTAGGAACATGCCGATTTATCTTTCAATCCGAATGATAAAACAGAAAACATGGCTTTTTAATATAATGACAGATTGGTGAATTATTGTCACATCCAACTTCGTAGAATTACTGATGTTGTTACAAATACAAACCAACATGGCCGGCATGGCTAAAAATAGAACAAAGTGCAGTTTGTCTTATATCTCAAAAACTAAAGCATTTAGAGGAAAATCGATCAGGTTAAGATCTACCTGACTTGACATTTTCTTAATAACCTTTTTTATTGTATTTTTTAATTATCATACCACATGCAACAAAGTTGCGTACAGTATGTTTTTGAGCTGTCCCTCCGTCTGTCCTGTTCTTGTGACCACAACTTCTCTGAAACCACAAAAAAGAACAATAGTTGAAATAAATACACGCGGCGGGGACATTTGGAACGCTGTTCTTTTATTTTCTAAGAGTTATGCCCCTTTGAACTTAGATTTTGCCCAAAAGATACCAGTGAAACTTCTGAAACCACACAACAGAATTTCATGAAGCTAGTTAATTAGGGTATACTCTGTATATTTGCATAAGGACAAGAAAGTTTTATCTGTTGACTTTTATAGGAGTAATGACTCTTGGAATATTGTGAACACATAATGTTGAATCAGTTTTGTTTTGTTCAGCAGATAATGATTTTTAAGTACAAATTGTAAGAATACCATATATATATATATATACTAAGAGACAAGGTAAGGCTGGAACACTGGTTTAAAATGGATATAACCATTTATCTGCCTCTGTAATGCTAATTGTTTTTATTTTAGAACAAATCATTAGTTTTGCCTCTACCATCAACACATCCATAAAATAGTTCCATCCTATGTTCATATTTTGACCCATCCTGCAAAAAATAAAATGCAATTAATGGTACATTAAAGTAATTGAGGAAATCTCAGAACAAAATTAATGCATCTGTATTTGTATAAATTATTGTGATTTTCATTGTTATTACATTAGAAACTACTGAGCTAATTGAATTGATTTGTTGCATGAATGATCTTTGGATGAACCTCTACAAAACTTATGTTTTTTGTGCCGATTGGAAATTCAATATGGCTGTCACAGCCCGACTTGGTTTAACATTGAATGCTATGGGGAATTTGTACAAAAGTCTTCTTGTCAGAAACCACCAAGCAAACTTGAATAACTTGATTCCGTAAAATATCGAATCCACCCATTTTCTAAATGAAAATGTATGTTGTCGTAGTTGACAAGTCAGATCCTTTAAAAAGGGAACGGCAGATGATTAAGGTAAAGACAGCAAAAGTCTTAAACTGATCATTTGCAACCTTTGTATATTTGGCAATATAAACAAGATTGTTCAAAGTCAGTCTTCATTGTACATGATTGTCCCTCTTTTTTTTTCCCCTGATTGACCGACCCTATTTAAAAAAAAAAAAAACCGTAAACCAATTAATTAAAAATAAATGGCCTTATGTTTTTTTATGCCGATCTGAAGTCCAAGATGGTTGCCACAGCCGGATTAGTTTTACATTGGACCCTATGGGGAAATTTTTACAAAGGTCTTGTCAGAAAATGCTATTCCAATTGAAATGTTTTTGTTGCATCAAGATCCTTTGATAAATGTCTGCTACAAAAGTTATGTTTTCGTACCGATCGGAATCCAAGCTAGCTGCCACAGCTGGACTTAGTTTAACATTGGACACTGGAAGAATTCTTTACATATCTTATCTAGAAGTGCTGGACACAATAGAACAATTCCTTACAGATTTTATCTAGAAGCGATTTGTCAGTTATGGTCACCTAAAATCCAGGTGAGTGATTCAGGCTCCATGGAGCCTCTGGTTTGTTGATACTCATTTTAATGAAATTATATATATATAACTATTTTTTTATTAATCGAGACAGTGTGAAGAAGGAGGTAACATTTATGGAAATTGTTCGAGACAAATGCTCATGTACATGGTACAAAATTATGTATAATACAATTTCATTGGATGGTCATATTATTTTAATCCAATTATTTCTTTTTAGAATCGATCCTACATTTTTGAAGTTTTTAGAAATAAACTAAGCTACCTGTCTACAACAGCAGTAAATAACTGGAAGAGAGACTATTCTAAGATGTATGATAACATCAAATTAAAGGTATTTTCTCAAATTTTGCTTTTTATACGACCGCAAAATTTTTGCGGTCGTATATTGGTATGACGTTGGCGTCTCCGTCGTCTGCGTCGTCGTCCGAAGACATTTGGTTTTCGCACTATAACTTTAGTATAAGTTAATAGAAATCTATGAAATTTAAACACAAGGTTTATGACCACAAAAGGAAGGTTGGGATTGATTTTGGGAGTTTTGGTCCCAACTGTTTAAGAATCAGGGGCCAAAAAGGGCCCAATAAGCATTTTTCTAGGTTTTCGCACAATAACTCTAGTATAAGTAAATAGAAATCTATGAAATTTTAACACAAGGTTTATGACCACAAAAGGAAGGTTGGGATTGTTTTTGGGAGTTTTGGTCCCAACAGTTTAGGAATTAGGGGCTAAAAAAGGGCCAAAATAAGCATTTTTCTTGGTTTTTGCACAATAACTTTAGTATAAGTAAATAGAAATCTATGAAATTTAAACACAAGGTTTATGACCACAAAAGGAAGGTTGGGATTGATTTTTGGAGTTTTGGTCCCAACAGTTTAGGAATTAGGGGCCAAAAGGGTCCAAAATTAAACTTTGTTTGATTTCATTGAAAATTTAACTATTGGGGTTCTTTGATATGCCGAATATAACCGTGCATTTAGGATCTTCATTTTTGGTCCCGTTTTCAAATTGGTCTACATTAAGGTCCAAAGGGTCCAAAATTAAACTTAGTTTGATTTTAACAAAAATTGAATTCTTTGGGTTCTTTGATATGCTGAATCTAAACATGTACTTAGTTTTTGTCGAGCCTTCGACTTTTGTCGAAAAAGCGAGACATAGCGATCCTACATTCCGTCGTCGTCGTCGGCGGCGTCCACAAATATTCACCCTGTGGTTAAAGTTTTTGAAATTTTAATAACTTTCTTAAACTATCCTGGATTTCTACCAAACTTGGACAGAGGCTTGTTTATGATCATAAGATAGTATCCAGAAGGAAATTTTGTAAAAAAAAAATTCCAGTTTTTCCGTATTTTACTTATAAATGGACTTAGTTTTTCTGCCAGGAAACATTACATTCACTCTGTGGTTAAAGTTTTTAAAATTTTAATAACTTTCTTAAAATATCCTGGATTTGTACCAAACTTGGACAGAAGCTTGTTTATGATCATAAGATAGTATCCAGAAGTAAATTTTGTAAAATAAAAATTCCAGTTTTTCTGTATATTACTTATAAATGGACTTAGTTTTTCTGCCAGGAAACATTACATTCATTCTGTGGTTAAAGTTTTCAAAATTTTAATAACTTTCTTAAACTATCCTGGATTTGTACCAAACTTGGACAGAAGCTTGTTTATGATCATAATATAGCATCCAGAAGTAAATTTAGTAAAAAAAAAAAAAATTTTTCTGTATTTTACTTATAAATGGACTTAGTTTTTCTGCCAGGAAACATTACATTCACTCTGTGGTTAAAGTTTTTAAAATTTTAATAACTTTCTTAAACTATCCAGGAATTTTACCAAATTTGGACAGAAGCTTGTTTATGATATAAAGATTGTATCCAGGAGAAAATTTTGTAAAATATTTATTTCTGTTTTTCAGTTTTTTACGTATAAATGGACTTAACATTGCATTCACTATGTTGTGAAAGTTTTTAAAAATTTTAATAACTTTATTATTTCTATTAAGTTTGCAGAGAAGTTTCTTCATTATCAAAATAGAGTATCCAGACGATAATTTTGGAATTGATTTCAAATGTTTTATTTCATTAACTGCAAATCTATTATGTGCATTCACCTATCACACTGAAAATATAGACAACATCAAAAGTAGGCGAGACACTGGGTTCCGCGGAACCCTTACGAATTTTTTTATTATGGGCCCAGTTTTCAAGTTGGTCCAAATCGGGGTCCAAAATTAAACTTTGTTTGATTTCATCGAAAATTGAACTATTGGGGTTCTTTGATATGCCGAATCTAACCGTGCATTTAGATTCTTAATTTTTGGTCCTGTTTTCAAATTGGTCTACATTAAGGTCCAAAGGGTCCAAAATTAAACTTAGTTTGATTTTAACAAAAATTGAATTCTTGGGGTTCTTTGATATGCTGAATCTAAACATGTACTTAGTTTTTTTATTATGGGCCGAGTTTTCAAGTTGGTCCAAATCGGGGTCCAAAATTAAAGCTAAAAAGGGGATAATTTTTTTTTTTTGGGGGGGGGGGCAATTCTCCACAGCATATTGTATTATACAAAAGCAAAAAATTGAATATAAATTCAAATCATATGACCAATTCTAAGTTCTTTATTTCAGTTATTCTGTGTCAGAAACCTATTATGTGTCAAATATTTCAAGAAATTTTCAATTGCACAGTATTGCGCAATAGCAAGAAATTGATATGTGTGCCCTGTTATCAAAACTTTATTATTAACAAATTCCATTGGAAATTTGCCAATATAAAATGTGCTGATGAAGCTTTTCTGTTTATCTTATCTAAACTGCTTTTAAATTTATGTATATTTAAAATTTGCCATCCATGACTATGATGTCATTTTCTATTTTAATATGTTATGGTGTATTTAAATGGGCTGTTATGGTTGCAAAGTATAAAGAAATGGGGGGGGAGGGTTGAAAACAAAATTTGGGGGGGGGGTAAATGAGAAATTGGGGAGGGAGTAATTTTTTCTCATTTCATATTTCATAAATTAAAAAGGAAATTTCAAATTTTTTTCAGCAAAAAAGGGGGGGGTTACAATAAATTTTATTGTTTTTTGGTTTTTTTTGGGGGGGAGGGGGGTCAATGTGCAACTTCATAGTGTATTGCACAAAAGCTAAAAAAAGGGGTAAATTATTATTTTTTTTTGGGGGGGGGGGGGGCAATTCTCCACAGCATATTGTATTGCACAAGAAGCAAAAAATTGAATATAAATTGAAATCATATGACCAATTTTAAGTTCTTTGATTTCAGTTATTCTGTGTCAGAAACCTATTATGTGTCAAATATTTCAAGAAATTTTCAATTACACAGTATTGCGCAATAGCAAGAAATTGATATGTGTGCCCAATTTTAAATTTTAAATTGGCTATTTCTGATTTATATTTAAGAAATAATTTACTTCTTTAACCCCGAGCGATAGCGAGAGGTTAAATCTCATGAATATAATGCCTACCCATATGTAAATAACAATAAAATATGACAGAAATAAATTATTTCGATTCTAATAGGACATTACGGTAATTTTTATACTGGTAAATACGGTATAGATGTGTGATTATCAAGTGGCTGTTCCAACTTCCTCCCTACAAAGTGTATAATGAATAAAGGGCACAGAGATGAGTAATATAATGAATGAAACTTTAACTGTAAAAACAAACAATTTTTAATAACAATATTGATTGAAAACTTTAGATTAAATTGTTCAACAGCTTGGTAAATGGTAACTGTCAACAGTTTAATATTGAGGCGCCCCAGTTATTGATACACAGATTGACAGAATACACAACAACAAATTAAAGTCAAGATGGCGGACCACGACACGAGAGCGGAGAGGTAAGTCTTTTATTCCTTGTTGACGATGTTAAACGTCAATGTTCCACCTGTAATATTTGCATTTGTCAACAAATTCATGTCCGCAAGAGGATTTCGTCTCAAGGATGCATTGACATTTACTGACTTGGACTGAACGTGAGCGAGCGAGTCTGATCTTTCACTGACGACTTCAGAATTTGGCGCGGTCGAAGCGGTTCCACTACTCGATGCCAATACTGTCTGAGAGCGAGCGACCATCATTGAGTTCGAGATGGAGCTGTCTGAATCTAGTGCTGATGTACCAGTAGCCAGACTTTGTATGTCCTTGGACAGTTTTCGCCTTTGAGCTTCGCTTGGGCTCTGAACATAACTTTCCAGTGAACTTTGGTTGCGGTGTCCTGTAACCGACATGATTGTAAGATTATCAACACCAGCACGCTTCAAACCGGTAGCCACCGTGGCCCGTATACAGTGGTTCGTGTACCTACACGTCAACCCAGCCTCTGCGGATATACGTGCCATCATACTGCTGAGCTTATTTTTACCTAGCGGTTGCGCTGCATACCAAACTGTGGGTTTTGGTCGGAGCAAGGGCTGCTGAAAGAGAGATTCACATTTTGAACTGAGTTTGCTCAAATAAAACTCAAAACTAGCAACCGGACAGTTAATATCCTCAGGACTAGCATACATCCGAACATCTTTGTTGTTTTCCCTTGAGTCAATACCATGGTGTGTTTTGTCCATTTCATTATATGTCATTTTATAATAGGTATGACCTTTATCATCACTGAATTTAGCGTATGAGCTTTTCTTAAGTGCATGAAGGCCTTCCTGTCCGCGTCTGCCAAAATTAATCATTAGGTCCCAGAATACTTTATTCTGTAGGGTTGACGGTTTGTCCGTGTCAAAAACACCACTGGTATATAACTGTACTGTCCGGGGTAGAGAGAGAATAATACTTAAGGAGTTTATGCGTATTTATTTCAGTCAATAATTCCAGAGATACTAGTAATACAATCACATGACGTCTGCTATGAGAAGAATACGATGTGATACGATGATACATCTCATGATACTATACGATACGATACGTCTCATAATACGATAAACTGGAAATAAAAGAAATAACAATAATTACTTAATGTGCCTAGCAAAATGTTACATAATACACATAAGTATCCTAGAAAATGCATGAAAATATATGGAAAATTCTAGTAAAATAAAGTCATAATCCATAATACCCAATGAAATGTTCATACATGTAGATACCTTAGAAATACTTGAAAACATCAAAAAATTATAGTTCCAATGAGAAAAGTTTGAAATTGTGCATAAAAATGTTTTGATTGTTGTTACACAAAATTGCGAATTGTAGTCACGACCATATGCTGCACAATACTCCATAGCCACTGCCAATTACTCATGCGTGACGAAATCGAAATTATGTACCGTGACCTAATTATCGGAAACAAAATTGAAAATCATACATAATCAATCATAATAAAGCGTGAAATTACCAATAATAATCATACAATATGCATAAAACAATGTAAACAACGATAAAATGTACATACACAAAAAACGCATACTTCGCATCATAGAACGCTTATTTGTTTATTTGGTTGACTCTGACTTATTCCCCAGAAAGTTTATATACTAAAGATAATATTTAACTCACCAAAACAGAAGTATTCTCTCTAAATTCAGTACTTAATGATAAGTTTCTGGCAAATTTTATAAACGAACATTTTTACAAAGAGTATAAATCGTGATGGGGAAAGAAACGGCTAAATTGGCCAAAATAATTTCGTCCCAAAATTGAAATGTCCCAAACTGAAAAAGTGGCCTTAACATACCAGCCTCCTAATTGAGAGTTTAAAACGAACAATTACAAAATATATACAACATCAAATATCAAAGGGCAAAATTATGACGTAAGTCAATCATGTGTCGAAACAATCTCACTATACTACTACCGACCAAATTTCTAGTCACATTCTAAAATTAAACACAATTTGTCGATAGGCCTTTTCAGTGTGTTTGTTGAAGTTTTCACCATAACCTGACGAACAAAACCATTTCGGTCTGGTAATGTTTGAGTAACTAATCCCATTTGCCAGGAGTTTCTGGGAAGATTGCTGTCTACGACTAATACCACATCACCAACTTGTAAGTTACGCTTAGTACTAGTCCACTTTTGACGTTCCTGCAATAGCGGCAAGTATTCCTTGGTCCAACGTTGCCAAAACAGATTGGCCATATACTGAACTTGCCTCCAACGACGTTTTACGTACATGTCAGTCTTCTCGAATACACCTGGTGGTAAGCTCGGCCTTTGCTTCATCGTGAGTAGGTGATTGGGTGTCAGAGCTTCCAAGTCACTATGTAAATCACTGTTTCTAGTAATGGGCCTACTGTTAAGAATACTTTCAATTTCGCACATCAGAGTCAGTAGGCTTTCATCATCCATAACTTGTTCCTTCAGAACGCTATTCATAACCTTCCGGACAGATCGTATTAACCTCTCCCACACACCGCCATGATGAGAACCTGCGGGAGGATTAAACTTCCAGTCGATCTGTTTTTGTAACATACAGTCCTCTATTTGTTGTAGATTCCAATTGTCAAGAGCGCACTTTAACTCCCGCTCTGCTCCAACGAAATTGGTGCCATTATCGGATCTGATAACTTGTACTTGTCCTCTTCGAGCAATAAATCTTCGCAAAGCGTTTATATAAGAGTCTGTGTCCAGTGATGATGAAACCTCTAAATGTACAGCTCTGCTCGTGAGACAAGTAAAAATCACTCCATAACGCTTGACATAGCTACGTTTAATCTTGACCTCAAACGGCCCAAAGTAATCAACGCCGACTCGAGTAAATGGTGGTTCGTCCGGCGTTAAACGGTCATGTGGAAAATCGGACATTTTCTGTTCTCCTACTCTAGAATTCACCTTCCGACATATGACACATTTCGAAAGAAGATATCGAATCGCTGATGGTGCATTGATGATCCAGTACTTCTGTCGTAAACTTGATAGCATATGATTTCGACCACTATGTCCGACATTTTCATGAATTTGTCGCAGAATTAAAGTAGATACATGGTGATTCTTAGGAAGAATGATTGGATGTTTGTTTTCCAACGGCATGTTTGAATAATGTAATCGTCCGCCAACGCGAATCAAGCATTTTACTAAAGTTGGATCTAAAGTACGTAATTGACTCTTTCGTTTCACAGAGTTTCCTTGCTTAAGTGATTCAATTTCCTCGGAATAAGACTTGCGTTGAACGTATGTCAAGATAGCAAATTCAGCTTCGTTCATCTCATCTAAACTGATTTGCACATTTGTAGAATGATTAAATTTCTGATTGTCTGATAAATTCAACTTTCGCATTCTTGCTCGGCGCAGTAATTCGTTTCTCGCTCTGATGATCCATACAACCTTTCGTTTCAGTAGGTACCATGATGACTGACTATTGATCAAATTGTCTATTCCTGAGCACTGATCGTCTGCTAAATCATTCAATGTACTTGTAACGATAGAACACATTTTAGCTCGCTTTATTTCAGAATCATCGCTGTCAATGTGGCCCGAAACAATGTCCTGTGAAATGGGCCAATGTGTTTTCGGTCGTAAAAGAAATTCTGGTGGGTTTAACCACTGATTACCTTGAATAATTTCATCTGCTGACATTCCCCTTGAAGCGAGATCGGCTGGATTCATTTTCGTGTTAATATAATGCCAGTCATTAACATTGGAACCCTCGTGTATAATCGCGAGTCTATTTGCCACAAATGTGTGGAATCGTGATGTGTTGTTTCTGATGTATCTGATAACTGACATGCTATCTGTCCAATAGTAAGATTTTTCGATCGGTATTTCTAGTTCATTGATAATCAGTTTGTTAACTCTAACCACTATCGTTGCCGCTGTCAACTCCAATCTCGGAATAGTAATTTGCTTAAGAGGTGTGACTCTTGACTTTCCTAGTAAGAATGTACATTCTATTTCATCTGATTCATTTTCAATACGTATGTAGGTGACAGTTCCGTATCCTATTTCACTCGCATCTGCAAAATGATGTAATTCGGCGGATACGATAGTTCCAAAGTTTTGCGATTTTATGCAACGGTTTACTCTGAATTCTGATCACTCATCCAGTTCATCCACTTATCATGATAAGATTCCGGAATTACATCATCCCAACCAACACCGATCTTGCATAAATCTTGAAGAATTCTCTTACCGGTGAAAGTAAACGGTGCGAGAAAGCCCAGAGGGTCAAAAACGCTACTAACTATTGAAAGAATTCCTCTCCTTGTACTCGGTTTGTCCTTTGGTACAACTTTGAACCCAAATTCATCAGTTTCAACTTTCCACTGGACACCTAAAGCTCTATCAACAGGTAAATTGTCATTATCTAAGTCTAAGTCTAGAAAGTCTTTAGCTCTAGATTCAAGTGGTATCGATCGCATTACCTCATGACTGTTGCTAATCCACTTTGCGATGTTGAATCCGCCACGTTTCAGTAAAGTTTGAATATCATGTACTACTTGTACCGCTTCACTCTCGCTGTCTAACGATTTCAGACAGTCGTCGACATAAAAGTTTTTCATTACAGTACTGATTACTTCTTTGCTAAAATCGTCCTTAGAATCATCTGCATTTTGTCGCAACGCATAATTGGCACAACTTGGCGAGGATGTTGCACCAAACAAGTGAACAACCATTTTGTACTCTTTCGGTCGTTTCATACAGTCACCATTTTCCCACCAAAGAAATCGTAGAAAGTCAGTGTCTTTTCTAGAAACTCCAACCTGATGAAACATTCCATCGATATCTCCCATAATCGCAACTTCACTTTGTCTGAATCTGATGAGAGTACCAAGCAAAGTGTTTGTGAGATTCGGTCCTTGAAGTAACTTGTCATTCAAAGATGTTCCTTCATATCTCGCGGCACAATCAAATACAACGCGTATCCTTTTCTTGGTAGGGTGGTAGACACCATGATGCGGCAAATACCATATTCGACCGTTGTTTAACCATAAGTCAGAATCCGGAACTTCTACGGCGTGACCCTCTGAAATAATCTTATTCATAAACGCAGTGTATTCATCGTGAAACTCACTATTGTCCTTGAATTTCTTTGACAGCGATATGAGTCTTTGTTCGGCTTGCGTTTTGTTATTCGGCATTTGCACTTGATCTGATTTGAACGGCAAATCCATAACATAATGTCCATGGATCACTTTGACCGAGTTCGAAACCATGTCTATGAAACGTTTATCTTCCTTCGAAAATTCTTGTACGTCGTCAATAGTTCGTTCTGTGAAGTCTTGATTGTAATAGTTTCTTAACTGATCCTCGAGGCTAACACTTTGATGCACTGTAATTCGATTACATATACTCGTTTGATTGTCACTGGTAACATCTAGCGGGCCATTGATTACCCACCCTAGTAAAGTCTTGACTGCAAACGGGCTATTATCTACACTAGGAATCACTTCCCAAGGTTCCATGGCCTTGGGTACGTCTATACCGATCAACAAACCGACATCGGAATCAATGTTATCTAATGGGACATCTTGTAAATGCTCCCACTTCCTGAGATTCTCTGACGTAACAATGTTCTTTCTAGAAACAGGTAAAGTCGGTTGTGTAAACACTTTCGGAAGACTGATAGTGTTTTCGCCTTTCAAGTCACAAATTTGGAGATCAGTTAACACATGACTGTCTACTAAGTTTTCTTGACCAAGAGTTTGTAGATGCAACTTTGTCCTTTTACCCTCCAAGTTCAAACGTTTTATCACATTATCAGAGCAAAAGGTTGTCGTACTTCCAGAGTCAAGAAATGCATATGTTTCAGTGTATTTATCGCTATTGATTGATTTTATTCTCACAGGTACGATCGGCAAAGCTTGAGTAATATATTGTTCTCCAGCCCCCGTATGGGACTGTGTTGCTGTAGACGTAGCATTTATCGGACTACTTGTCACTTCCAGAACAGTCTCTACAGATTTCGATTCCTCCTGTTTTCGTGGATCGACGTGTAAAATCAATGGATGACCTTTGTTCTTACACTGACTGCATGTAGCTTTGTTTCGACAAACGTTCCTTTGATGCCCGTACTTTAAACATCCGAAACAAATGCCATTTAATCGTAAGAATTCATATCTCTCCTTTAAATCCTTTTTGACGATTATTCTACATTCACTTAGAGCATGATTTTTTCCGTTACAGAATAGACAAGGCGATTTGTAGGCAAGATGTTCTAAGTTTTTCGGTTTGTCGTTCTTTTCACTCTGAAATCGCTGATTATCATGACTATTTGTTTCGCTAGCAGTTGTCGCAAAGTTTCGCCTGAGTGGTTTCGATGTCACAGAAGTCGGTTTCGATTCTACCTTTCTACTATTGTTGATCGAACTCATTTCATCTCTTCCATAAACCGGATCGTTGGCCTTTTTAGCTTCTTTTCTAACAAAGTCTACTAGTTGTTTAAACTTGACGGTTTGCTTTCTTTCTCTCACTTCGAATACTATGTTGCGCCATTTTTCATGTAAATGAAATGGCAGCTTCTTCACTAAGAGTTTTAGATTGTCTGAATATTCTAACACGGCTGCTGCAGACACTGTTTCTACGGCATACTGACATTCCTTGAGAAATATAGCAAATTCATCGAGTCCCTTTGGATTATCTTGCTTGATGAATGGCCAATCCAGAGCCTTTCTCACATACGCGTGCGCAATAACGTCTGAGTCTCCATATCGTTCTTGAAATTCGTCAAGGGCTGCTTTGTATCCTATGTTAGCTGGTAAGTGTGAATATCCTGTTACAATCCTATGCGGTTCACCAGTTGTAAATTGTAATAAGTACGTAAGTCTTTCTTCGTCGGTCGATGTATTTTGAACAATTCTCGAATCGAATTGTCTGAGAAATCTATTGAAATTCATCGGGTTCCCGTCAAATTTATTTATTTCTACTCTCGGTTTATTTAATTCTCTTGATATCGAAATGTTCGAAATGTCGTTTGTAATATCTGGAATATCTTTACGACACACTGTAGCGTTGTTGTTCCAGTCCGGAAAAATGTCGCCTTGACTCAAGTTTCGACTAACCTTGTCTTTCATCGGACTTGAATTTCTTTTGTGATCAAGACTTACAAAGTTGTCAATTTTCGGATAATCTTTCGGTACCCATTCTGGTACTTCTGGGTTTAAAGCGAATGATGGTTGCTTGATTATCGGTTTTGGTTTAATTTCTGGTGTCGTGTATTTGAGTTCATTTTCGAGAGCTTCGTCTGCATTCATGCTCCTTTCCAATGTTTCTAAAACTTTCACTTTAGCGTCACTAATGTTCATTTCAGTTTTTAGTTCATGCTCTTCTTCTAGCAATTTTATTTTCATTTGTTGTTCTTCAAGTTTAATTTTTTGTCCTAGAATTTCCTTTTTTCCTTTAAGTCCATCTGCCCTAACTAACAGTTCAGCCTTTCGCTGTTCTTCTTTGATTCTTGCTGACGCTATCGAACTTCTATTTGATTTGTTGCTTTTACTTGATTGTCTACTAACACGAGATCGTTCTGAATTTGTAGGTAGTGGAAGCTTAGTTGCCTGTTTCGACATAATTAATTGTTGCGTAGATTTATTAAGGTCAATGAACTTCTGGATTTTATCATTAAACCACACATTGTCAATATTTCTTTCATCTTCGTTGTCTAGAAATGTTTGATATTGTTCATGATTGTTTATAGTTTTCTCTAAATCGGCTAACCAGTTTGTGTATATCAACTTCACTGTCTCTATATCCTCTGATTCTGATATTGATTGTTCGAGACGAGCACTAGAAATATTCAAAGTCTTAAAGTTACGGGATCGTTCATCTAGCCTTAGCTCCAATTGATACTGACGTCCCTTTTCAGTTAAAGTTCTATCACGTTTTTCTTTCTCCGGTCCATCATCTCCTCCAGATGCCATTCTGTTTTGTTTATGATGTACTGTCCGGGGTAGAGAGAGAATAATACTTAAGGAGTTTATGCGTATTTATTTCAGTCAATAATTCCAGAGATACTAGTAATACAATCACATGACGTCTGCTATGAGAAGAATACGATGTGATACGATGATACATCTCATGATACTATACGATACGATACGTCTCATAATACGATAAACTGGAAATAAAAGAAATAACAATAATTACTTAATGTGCCTAGCAAAATGTTACATAATACACATAAGTATCCTAGAAAATGCATGAAAATATATGGAAAATTCTAGTAAAATAAAGTCATAATCCATAATACCCAATGAAATGTTCATACATGTAGATACCTTAGAAATACTTGAAAACATCAAAAAATTATAGTTCCAATGAGAAAAGTTTGAAATTGTGCATAAAAATGTTTTGATTGTTGTTACACAAAATTGCGAATTGTAGTCACGACCATATGCTGCACAATACTCCATAGCCACTGCCAATTACTCATGCGTGACGAAATCGAAATTATGTACCGTGACCTAATTATCGGAAACAAAATTGAAAATCATACATAATCAATCATAATAAAGCGTGAAATTACCAATAATAATCATACAATATGCATAAAACAATGTAAACAACGATAAAATGTACATACACAAAAAACGCATACTTCGCATCATAGAACGCTTATTTGTTTATTTGGTTGACTCTGACTTATTCCCCAGAAAGTTTATATACTAAAGATAATATTTAACTCACCAAAACAGAAGTATTCTCTCTAAATTCAGTACTTAATGATAAGTTTCTGGCAAATTTTATAAACGAACATTTTTACAAAGAGTATAAATCGTGATGGGGAAAGAAACGGCTAAATTGGCCAAAATAATTTCGTCCCAAAATTGAAATGTCCCAAACTGAAAAAGTGGCCTTAACAATAACTTCTCAATATCGCCCTCAGCAACGGCCTTTTTGTGGACGGTCATGTCTTTCCCTTCGCGTTTAAGGGTTTTGATCATGCCCATTAAGACATGGTTTGACGTCATAAAGACACGATCGCTCATTAAGTTAAGTTCACGATTGTACAGAGGACTGGTTAAATGCCTGGAAATGGCAGCACGAATTCCAACAAGGGCAGATTTTGAGTAATCTGTTCCTTTCCTGGTTTGAAGGCTTGCATAGAAGTATGACAGACGATCATTCAAAATTGTCGTTTCAAACTGTTCAAAAGTCTCATCAAAACCATTTTCAGTCAGCCACCCTGAAAGGTGAAAAAAAATCATCAAATGTATCAGGTTTTATTTGTATTTTACTGGACATGTCCTGTAATCATGTACATTGCATTGAAAAAAGTCAAAAAGTTTTACCGGATCAATACAATTTTTACCGGACTTGTCTGATGATCAAGGGACCTTCGGAATGACTGAATTGGTCCGTTATAATGATCAGTAAATTTAATTAAGTAATGAAGGAGTTATTGCTTGTAGAGGTTAAATTTCTCATACTCGTGAGAGATATTCCCAATCTTCAATATGCATTCGTATAAGAATCTCATATTCTTCAAGCCATATGCATATTTATTATATAGAGAATATATTGTACATTTTGTTAGGGATATATATATATATAGGGAAATATACACCCTGGTAGTATAGTGGTATTACACCTATTCTAAATAGGAGAGCAGGGTTCGAGTCCCTGCCAGGGTTTTATTATCTTCATTCACATACATGTACAAGCTGTATGTAAATATTATTTTTTTCATTCTGTTATTATGGTTCACATTTTTGTTTAATGGGTTTTATTTCAGTCTCAGCATTTATTTCAGGTGAATTTTATATCCGTTAAGTTTTAGTACTTCAGCTAACCTCGGAAAAGCTTAACTCCCCATGCTGTTGCATGGTTTGTAGTCTGCTCAATTCTGGCCTTTGCCAACTGGTCAATTTTTTCTTTGTTTGGCATATCCTTAAATCTCTGGTTTTTAGGTGGCTCAACTGCTGTTTCTTGTATTTGAATGGCTGTATCAATGGCTAACAAATCATCATCAGACTGTGAATCCTCATGTTCAAATTGAAAAATTGTCTCATCAGTCAACGCAGAGAACATAGAGCTGACTGCTGCATCACAAATTTGATGTCTAAATACTGTTTTGGTCTTCCCAGAATCCAACGACTCAATGATGTATTGATTAACAGAGTTCTGGGGTCTATAGTAATTAATAATTTTGTAGTAACTGCCCTCATGTTCAACTTTAAGTCCAATTTTCAACGGCGTATTCCCTACAGCGGCCATTGCAGACGACAATTCTAATGTGCTTTTACGTGGGGGTATGCTGGAACAGCCACAACAATGTTGTGGAAAAGGTCACGGACATTGAAAATATCACATTTTAATATTACACATTTATGTTTTTAGCTTTAAGATTATAAGATTAGGCTTTTATTCGACGCTAACGCTTAAATTTTCATAAGAATATTGCTCAAATGAAAGTTATGTAGGAAATGTTGAATGGCATCATTGCGCAAGTGCTAACTATATTTTATTGTTGTTTACGTATAGTTTTATTTATATAGCGAATGCAGGGCGTCATATTAGAAATAAAAACAAATAATACTGATATGGTTTGAATAGGTAAATTAAAAATTTTTAAGTTCTTAGACAACATTCATTCTGTGTCAGAAACCTATGCTGTGTCGAATATTTATTCACAATCCAAATTCAGTATTGTATCAAGCTTGAATGTTGTGTTCATAATTGCCCCAACTATTCAGGGTTCGACATCTGCGGTCGTATCTAGCTGCGCCCAGCGGAGCATTTTATTCCATTTGTGGCTGAATGATTAAAAAATGGTTTGATAAATGAAAGTGGTGAAAGTGATGTAAATTTACACACTGTTCCCTTCATGTGGCAACCTAACGGTGAATACCACTTGGCTGCAAGTGTCAACATCAGCATGGAGGCTTTCTATCAAAGCATTTAAACATCTTTACTTCTTTTTTCTTTTGATTGATTTTTATTCCACAGTCAGAGATCCCACTTGTACTAGTAAATCGATTTTTACTCATATGGGTAAAAAAAATTTACGCGATCACGTAAATGGTTGATCGGAAAGTTTTCCCGAGATCGACAATTTTTTTTGACGTATCAGAGCACTCCCGAAATGCATTGGGGAGAATCAGAACATCACAGCCATCGAAAATATCACGTGGAGTTTTGAAAGGTAAATATGAAAGTGTTTTTATTGAAAGATTTTAATCGTAATTTGTGTTTTTTGGGTTAGTTTTCAAGTGATTGGTTTGTTGAAGAAAACTTTTATCTAGAAATACGGAGAGTTTTCTGATAAAACAGAATGGTTAAGCAGTCTATTTTATTATATAACGAAGAAGCGCACTGCGGTTATGGGTTGACGCACGTCATTTTAAGTTGACCACTGTTCCTTAATATTTACGCATGCGAGTAAAAAAATATTTCTTTTCATTTTAAAGACATTTTGGGGAGACAACTCATGCGTCCTTGTAGCTTGTTTCGTGAAGCTACCGTTATCGACATTTATTGGGGACAACAATCAGGATGGGAACATGTCTCCGAACTGTCGGGACAGGGGCTCCAATCATGAGTTTTATATGTTTATGGATAAAAAAAATGGTTTCATACCTAAAGCATCTAAAGTGTTCATATTAAAAGTAATAAAAAAATGGGGAGGGGGAGAGGGGGCACATGGGCTTGTACTTAGGATGGGGATTTTTGGGGGTAAAAAAGCTGGTTAGGTAAGAAAAAAAAACAAAAACAAAAAAAACAAAAAAAAAAACAAGCAACAAGCACCTTCGTGTGGGGGAGTAGGGGATACATTTAAGAAAAAAAATGGTTAGTCTGTTAGTTGAAAAAGCCTGTTAGGGAAATTTTAATCTTTCATTTCTTTTCAATATGGAGTCTAGAATTTTTTGTGCACCAAACCATTTCTCAAAGATGCCTGAAACACATACATTGACATACATATAAAGGTATGGAACGTTTATCTTTCAGCCAATTCTTGATTATCAAATTATTCTAACACTGGTTGAGAGATGTGAAAAATGCACGTAAAATTAGAGAAATAAAAATAAAAAAATAATGCCTAACGTTGGGTACCCAAATCGCCCATGGTTAAATATCAGCCCCATTGACAAAACTCAGGAAAAACAATTACATTTTGTTAAAGAAGGTTATTTTTAATAAATTTCTGTAAAATGAGTTCATACATTTTATGCTGCGTTAAAAAATAAAGTACCACGTGTGATTTGGGTACCTGTGGTCGATTTGGATACCCCGACGTTATACCTTACAACTCTGACTTATTTAGGCATTTCAGCAGAAACACAAGTATTTTTTATTTGGCTGAGAAGTAAATTTATTTGAGATTCTACTATTGTCAAAATTGTGCAAGGATTTCATGAACTGTTAAACAATCATTTGTATAAAGAGTGAAAAATAAAACTTATACAAGTAAATTTCACCAGGCAATGTTCTTTACTATTTCAATTAATTTTTTAAATCAAATTACTTTATTGTCCTTAAACATAGTTTGTGACAACAACGAAAAACAGATTAACAAATACACAATATTGAACATTTTAAACACAAAGAACAAGAAAAAAGTGACTAGTTCCCTAAAGATTGACTTTAAGGAGTAAAAAAAATGAAACTTGTATAAGTAAATTTCATTTGACGTGTAAGATTTCATATGACGTGTAAGACAAATTATATTTTGCACAATAAAAAATTACTTCAGGGAGTAAAAAAAATAAACTTTAGTTAGTAAATTTAATTAAGGCCTAATAAAAAAAAATACCTGCGTTTCCGCTAACATGCCAAAAAAGGGTAGATAGGTAGGCATTACATTTTATTTGTTTTATATATGTTACCTTAAGTTGTACTATGAAAACATTCGAACTTAAATAGTGCTTGTTTAGGCGTCGGTGTAAAGGATAACTTGATATTTGAACTTGCATTAATAATTTATCATTATTTCTATTTTGACATTGCGATCATATTTTTCGCGCGAAAGACACAATTGAAAGTTACTTCCCTTGTTGTTAACGTTACTCTATATTGTTTTTACATTTTACCATTGAACTTTTTAGCATTAGGACAAGAGTCTGATAAACTTTCATATGTAACAACTTACTTCAGTAAGGCCTAAAAAATATATATCTGTGTTTCTGCTAATCCAACCAACCTTAGTTTTTTGGGCCTACCTTGACATATTTTTATTTTTTACTTATTTAGGCATTTCAGCAAAAACACAAGTATTTTTTATTAGGCGGAGAAGTAATTTAATTTGAAATTTACTGTCCTAAATTGAACAAGCATTACATGAACTCCAGTTAAAAAAAATATCTGTATAATTATAAAGTGTAGAAAAACAAGACTTCTTCAAGTAAATTTCACAAGGCAAAGTTATAATGTTTTGTATGATAAAATTTTACTTCGAGGAGTAAAAAAACAAAACTTAAGTTAACAGATTTTATAAGACAAAAAAAAAAAATATATATTTAAATTATGAAAATTTCATGGATGGCAAACTTTAAATATACTTTTCACTTACTCTGTGGAGTAAAAACATTAAATCTTATAGAATTAAATTTCCGAATTAAGAAAAAGTTCAAATATTTTGTATAATAAAAGATTTACTTCAGCGAGTAAAACAAATCAGACTTGTATAAGTAAATTTCAGAAAAATTGTGTATTCAATGTATATATGAATGCTTTACTTTGCAAGCTTGTACACAAATGCACCCTGTACACTATATAATATACTATTTACATGTAGGACAGTTGTTTTGAAGTTGTAAGAGCACTATTGGAACAGTGAAGGATTTAATATGCATTATTGAATATTCCCAATTGCCCTATCTTGCAATATGGGGTATTAACAACAAAGAAATTCACAAGCATCCTTTATACTTTCAAATACAATGTAATGTAAAGTGTGTCTAATTTAATTTATTAACTTTTGTCAATCCTTTCACAACTGCAATTAGTTGTGGTCAGCACTATTGCTTTTACATTTGACCATTAACCTTGTAAACATTTTAAGAACAAGACCCATAATAGCAACATATACTTCAATCAGGAAAAAAGTTTACCTATACAAGTAATCTCTTAAGGTGAGGTTTTAATAATTTATATCACATATGTATTTCATATAGAAATATACTTCATTGAGTAAAAATTTGTTTACTTGTATAAGAAATTTATACCTTTATTGACAACATATGATTTGATGTTTGTATGCAGTTGGTCTTTTTTTATTATTAAATATACCTTGACGTTCGGTTAAGCAGCAAAGAAATAGGTAATATGCTCAAAACATTACGGCCTAACCAAACCAACCTTAATTTTTTGGGCCTACCATGACATATTTTTATTTTTTACTTATTAAGGCATTTCAGCAAAAACACAAATATTTTTTATTAGGCGGAGAAGTAATTTTATTTGAAATTGTACTGTCCCAAATTGAACAAGCACTACATGAACTCCTGTTTAAAAAAAATTTCTGTATAATTATAAAGTGTAGAAAAACAAGACTTCTTCAAGTAAATTTCACAAGGCAAAGTTATGTTTAATATTTCATGTAATAAAAGATTTACTTTAAGGAGTTAAAAAATAAAACTATACTTGTACAAGTAAATTTCACAACACAAAATTACAATGTTTTGTATGATAAAATTTTACTTCGAGGAGTAAAAAAACAAAACTTAAGTTAACAGATTTTATAAGACAAAAAAAAAAAAAAATATTTAAATTATGAAAATTTCATGGATGGCAAAGTTTAAATATACTTTTCACTTACTCTGTGGAGTAAAAACATTAAATCTTATAGAATTAAATTTCCGAATTAAGAAAAAGTTCAAATATTTTGTATAATAAAAGATTTACTTCAGCGAGTAAAACAAATCAGACTTATATAAGTAAATTTCAGAAAAATTGTGTATTCAATGTATATATCGGAATGCTTTACTTTGCAAGCTTGTACACAAATGTACCCTGTACACTATATAATATACTATTTACATGTAGGACAGTTGTTTTGAAGTTGTAAGAGCACTATTGGAACAGTGAAGGATTTAATATGCATTATTGAATATTCCCAATTGCCCTATCTTGCAATATGGGGTATTAACAACAAAGAAATTCACAAGCATCCTTTATACTTTCAAATACAATGTAATGTAAAGTGTGTCTAATTTAATTTATTAACTTTTGTCAATCCTTTCACAACTGCAATTAGTTGTGGTCAGCACTATTGCTTTTACATTTGACCATTAACCTTGTAAACATTTTAAGAACAAGACCCATAATAGCAACATATACTTCAATCAGGAAAAAAGTTTACCTATACAAGTAATCTCTTAAGGTGAGGTTTTAATAATTTATATCACATATGTATTTCATATAGAAATATACTTCATTGAGTAAAAATTTGTTTACTTGTATAAGAAATTTATACCTTTATTGACAACATATGATTTGATGTTTGTATGCAGTTGGTCTTTTTTTATTATTAAATATACCTTGACGTTCGGTTAAGCAGCAAAGAAATGGGTAATATGCTTAAAACATTACGGCCTAACCAAACCAACCTTAATTTTTTGGGCCTACCATGACATATTTTTATTTTTTACTTATTAAGGCATTTCAGCAACAACACAAATATTTTTTATTAGGCGGAGAAGTAAATTTATTTGAAATTGTACTGTCCCAAATTGAACAAGCATTACATGAACTCCTGTTAAAAAAATATCTGTATAATTATAAAGTGTAGAAAAACAAGACTTCTTCAAGTAAATTTCACAAGGCAAAGTTATGTTTAATATTTCATTTAATAAAAGATTTACTCTAAGGAGTAAAAAAATAAAACTATACTTGTACAAGTAAATTTCACAACACAAAATTACAATGTTTTATATGATAAAATTTTACTTCGAGGAGTAAAAAAACAAAACTTAAGTTAACAGATTTTATAAGACAAAAAAAAAATATTTAAATTATGAAAATTTCATGGATGGCAAAGTTTAAATAAACTTTTCACTTACTCTGTGGAGAAAAAACATTAAATCTGATAGAATTAAATTTCCAAATTAAGACAAAGTTCAAATATTTTGTATAATAAAAGATTTACTTCAGCGAGTAAAACAAATCAGACTTATATAAGTAAATTTCAGAAAAATTGTGTATTCAATGTATATATCGGAATGCTTTACTTTGCAAGCTTGTACACAAATGTACCCTGTACACTATATTATACACTATTTACATGTAGATCAGTTTTATTTGAAGTTGTAAGAGCACTATTGGAACAGTGAAGGATTTAATATGCACTATTGAATATTCCCAATTGCCCTATCTTGCAATATGGGGTATTAACAACAAAGAAATTCACAAGCATATCATAGGTTGTGCTGTAGATATATTAATTAGAAACAATGCGTTTTTAATAATATTTTTTTCATGTTTTTTTTTCTTTCTTTTACAGAATATTTTATTGCTCAGTGTCTCTCATGATGTATGGTACATTGTCTCAGGGATGTCATGTGTCCATGTGTTACTTGATATTGATAATCTTTATATTTTTAGTGTCATTACATGTATCACTTGTATTAGGCATATAAAAGGTATTCAAATGGTGGGAATTCCATTATCTCATTATGCTGCCATGATGGTTGTAAATATAATGTTATATTTTTAGTTTGTTAGTTATGTCATAGTGTATGTTAAAAATAAGTATTAAAAGAATATACTGTCATTACTGTTGGTATTTTTTGATAACTAATAGAAAGAAATTGGCCATGTTTCTATTCAATATGAAAAAAAAACAAAGTATGCATCAACCGGACACTATCTAAAAAAAATGCTATCATCTAAGGGTTGTTCAAGTGTTCAAGCTGGTTAGAATAGATAGGAAAAGCCACTTTTTTGTCATTAATCAATCTTACGATTCAACAAAATGGGGGGGGGGGGGGGGGGGGGGGGGTGTTCAACCGCTTGGCAGTGCCCTTTTCTCATTCAGACTTGACAAAATGATACTTCTAAGTCTAAATATTCCATTACTGTTCCCAGATGATACATTTCAGGCACCTATCAAGCTGATTATTGATTAGCATGTATCTGTCCATGAACAGACTGCGTCTGGACCACAAGTATGGATCAATCAATTGGACATTGCTCTTTTGGACATACAAACAATTAATTCCACTGAACAAATCCCACTCATATCCAGTGGTTAACACCATACAGGCCTATCTATCATTACGAATTGCGTTTTACTTGTACAAGTAATAACTAAGGGAAACAACTCTGATATGAAAGTTGACCTGAAAGCATCTTGTGATGTTTAGATGGTATCTAAAAAAATGACTTGTATAAGTAAATTAATATCACAGTATTAAAAGGGAGGCAATCCAATTTGCAATTTTTCAGTTACCTATTCATGTAAATTTTAATTTACTTGTACAAGTGGGATCTTTGACTGTTCCAAGCAAATAGATATTTTGTACCTTGCTCCAAAAGGAGGTGGTATTTAAGGATTGTAATTTTTTTTTAATCTATGAAGAAATGAATAACCCACATAGCAGGTTTTTATACGACCGCAAAATAAACCACAAGGTTTATGACCACAAAAGGAAGGTTGGGATTGATTTTGGGAGTTTTGGTCCCAACAGTTTAAGAATTAGGGGCCAAAAAAGGGCCCAATAAGCATTTTTCTTGGTTTTCGCACAATAACTCTAGTATAAGTAAATAGAAATCTATGAAATTTTAACACAAGGTTTATGACCACAAAAGGAAGGTTGGGATTGTTTTTGGGAGTTTTGGTCCCAACAGTTTAGGAATTAGGGGCTAAAAAAGGGCCCAAATAAGCATTTTTCTTGGTTTTTGCACAATAACTTTAGTATAAGTAAATAGAAATCTATGAAATTTAAACACAAGGTTTATGACCACAAAAGGAAGGTTGGGATTGATTTTTGGAGTTTTGGTCCCAACAGTTTAGGAATTAGGGGCCAAAAGGGTCTAAAATTAAACTTTGTTTGATTTCATCGAAAATTGAACTATTGGGGTTCTTTGATATGCCGAATCTAACCGTGCATTTAGATTCTTAATTTTTGGTCCCGTTTTCAAATTGATCTACATTAAGGTCCAAAGGGTCCAAAATTAAACTTAGTTTGATTTTAACAAAAATTGAATTCTTTGGGTTCTTTGATATGCTGAATCTAAACATGTACTTAATTTTTTTATTATGGGCCCAGTTTTCAAGTTGGTTTAAATCGGGGTCCAAAATTAAAGCTAAAAAAGGGGTAAATTATTTCTTTTTTTTTTGGGGGGGGGGGCAATTCTCCACAGCATATTGTATTGCACAAGAAGCAAAAAATTGAATATAAATTCAAATCAAATGACCAATTCTAAGTTCTTTGATTTCAGTTATTCTGTGTCAGAAACCTATTATGTGTCAAATATTTCAAGAAATTTTCAATTGCACAGTATTGTGCAATAGCAAGAAATTGATATGTGTGCCCTGTTATCAAAACTTTATTATTAACAAATTCCATTGGAAATTTGCCAATAACTCTATTTTAATGAACTTCATTGGAAATTTGCCAATATAAAATGTGCTGATGAAGCTTTTTTGTTTATCTCATCTAAACTGGTTTTAAATTATGTATATTTAAAATTTGTCATCCATGACTATGATGTCATTTTCTATTTTAACATGTTATGGTGTATTTAAATGGGCTGTTATGGTTGCAAAGTATAAAGAAATTGGGGGGGGGAGTTGAAAACAAAATTTGGGGGGGGGGTAAATGAGAAATTGGGGAGGGGGCAATTTTTTTCTCATTTCATATTTCATAAATTAAAAAGAAAATTTCAGATTTTATTTAGCAAAAAAAGGGGGGGTACAATAAATTTTATTGTTTTTTGGGGTTTTTTTTGGGGGGGGGGTCAATGTGCACAGTATTGCGCAATAGCAAGAAATTGATATGTGTGCCCAATTCTAAATTTTAAATTGGTTATTTCTGATTTATATATAAAAACAAATAAATTACTGATATGGTTTGAATAGGTAAATCAAAAATTTTTAAGTTCTTAGACAACATTTATTCTGTGTCAGAAACCTATGCTGTGTCAAATATTTATTCACAATCCAAATTCAGTATTGTATCAAGCTTGAATGTTGTGTTCATAATTGCCCCAACTATTCAGGGTTTGACATCTGCGGTCGTATCTAGCTGCGCCCAGCGGAGCATTTTATTTGAAAGTGTGCACCATGTGCAACTTTTCGAAATAGTTATATTGAACATACACATCTTCCAGATTTTGGAGAAGTTTTTCATTCTGTGTCTGCTTTACTGTCAGATAATAACCATGGGGATAACCAACTTGTCTACAATGCAGATAAAGATAAAAATATTGTAACATTGATCATAAATGAAGAATACCATCTTGTTTAACTAAAAAAAAGTCCAAACAATTGTAATAATTCCCCATTCTGACATTTCCTCTGGTGAGATTCAAAAGAATGGTTGTATTTCATGTGAAGAATACAATTTTTCTTGTTAATAATCACAGAATTTGTGTTTACATAAAATACATAAAAGCCTCTTTACACATGTGCTAGAAGTGTATATATCGGGTAATATATTATTTGACAATATATATGAAATCATATTAGAATTAACATAGCAATTAAACTCATAAAATGTGGTCATAAATAACTCATTATTGTGCAGGGATATAAAGATAGACGATTCCTTTAAATATGAAGCTTGAAAAAAATATACTGCTGAAGATGAATATAAAGCATCATATATTTTAAAACTTAATATACATATACATGTGCTTGAAGATTCAAACCCATGCACATGTAATTTTACCAGAATAACACTCACAATTTTGTTTTCAACTTGAATATTCCAAATGCTTCCAAAATCAATGCATTCAGTTCTTTCTCAGCCTAGAATAAAAGAATTATTGTCACTCAGTATTACTTGCTTAGCAATTGTTTTGAATAGATATTGAAACTTTTATGTTAAATTTTATTTGTAATTTATTCATGATTTGAAATGATTAATTGTCCATGTTCACTTTTACAAAAATATTATCCTGAAACTAGTCACCAATTGGAACCAAACTTAGCCATAGTCATCAATGGTGTAACTAGTTTAAAAATATATGACTAACAAACTTTATGCATGAAAAAGGTTATTTTACAAAAGACGACATTGTCTTTTAGTCAGTTTATATATGTTAGAATAAAATTATAATATTTACATTATTTACAAATATTTCTTGTCGACGTTCCAATCCTTCATTGTTGTTCCTCATTTCCAGGTGATGATCCAATGGAATTCCATTTACCAACCGTATCTGTCTCCAGTGTGGACTATAATATCTCTTTATTGAAAGAAGATGAGTTTAAAGTATGATATTATTTGTCAGTTTGTCTCCCATGATGTTAATTCCATTTAAATGTTAGTGTGTAAGAGTTCAATGTTAATTTCCAAATAATTAAAAATTAACCAATAATTTTTGTCTCGCCTTGACGGAGTCAAAAGGCGAGACATAGGTATGCTGTTTCCGGCGGCGGCGGCGGCGATGGCGTCAACAATGTATTAGTTTGTGATTAGCTCTGTTTTATGGGGATCCACTAGTGGTAGGTCAATGATAATTGGTATGCAGATGTATTACCATTGCCACATCTCATTGCCATGGAGATTATTTGGCTCCGCCCCCTCAGTCATGGTCTATTGACTTTCAATGGTTTGCTTACTTTACATGTATTAGTTTGTGATTAGGTCAGTTTATGGGGATCCACTAGTGGTAGGTCAATGATAATTGGTATGCAGATGTTATTACCATTGCTACATCTCATTGCCATGGAGATTATTTGGCTCCACCCCCTCAGTCATGGTCTATTGACTTTCAATGGTTTGCTTACTTTACATGTATTAGTTTGTGATTAGGTCAGTTTATGGGGATCCACTAGTGGTAGGTCAATGATAATTGGTATGCAGATGTATTACCATTGCTACATCTCATTGCCATGGAGATTATTTGGCTCCACCCCCTCAGTCATGGTCTATTGACTTTCAATGGTTTGCTTACTTTACATGTATTAGTTTGTGATTAGGTCAGTTTATGGGGATCCACTAGTGGTAGGTCAATGATAATTGGTATGCAGATGTATTATCATTGCCATGGAGATTATTTGGCTCCACCCCCTCAGTCATGGTCTATTGACTTTGAATGGTTTGCTTACTTTACATATATTATGAGTCTGGTGAAGAGGAACCTTGAGGGATCCTGTACTGGAAATCAACTAAAAGTAACTATAAGTAAACAAACAATATTATATTTTATTGGACACAAAGCCAAGCAAAAAGATTTTTGTCTCGCCATGATGATGTTGGGTTGAAAAGCTACACATAGGTATGCTAATTCGTGCATATTCATTGACTGAATATTTGCATAACTTACATGTTAAAAGTATTGCTATCAGTGGCGGATCCAGAACTTTTTGTAAGAGGGGGGGGGAGGGGGGGCACTGACTGACCTAAGGGGGGCCCCACTCCAGTCACGCATCAGTGATTCCCTATATAATCAACCAAATTTTTCCCACAAAATTTTTGTATTTAGGTTTGGGAACGACTTATAATAAGTCAATGGTATTTGGTATCCAGTTGTATTAGCATTCACACATCTCATTTAAATGGAGATTGTTTAACCATGTAACTCAGTCATGGTTCATTGACTTTGAATATTTGCATAACTTGTGTAAGATGTTAAGGTATTGCTATTATGATTTCAACATTTGCATAATCAAAATTACAAAAAGGCGAGACATATCTCTGTGATAACAGTTTATTTTATATTGGATATAATGTTTTAGACATCAAACTTTTGGAATTATATTAGGCCATTTATTTTTAATTAGTTGGTTTACGGATCCGCCGACCCGATTTGCCCATTTGAAGAAAAAAAATAAAATTGAAAATTTTGATTTTTTATTACCGCTGACCCTCTGAAATCAGCCATGCCAAAAATAAAAAATTAAAATCCTTTTGCATCAAAATTTCATAAAAGATGATGTTCCAATTCGTCTAAAAATAGATTATGCATTAATAAAATATTTGCAAACATGATCCAAAAAAAAAAATCTGTTTATAGCCGTTAGTTGATGCCAATTTCCGAAACAAGTTTTATGAAACGAATTTCCTATTACAATCTATGCGGCTTTTAAGTTTGTTTTGTATGAATATCTTGATTCCGTAAGATATCGAATCCACTCATTTTATCTTGTCGTAGTTGACGAGTCGGATCCCTTGAAAAGGGAATGGTCTACTGAACACCGCCTTTCAAGATAGATGCTCTGACATTTGGGTTTCAAATCTTTGCAACCTTTGTATATTTGGAAATATAACCAAGATTGTTCAAAAGTACACGATTTGCCCTCTTTTTTAGCTCACCTGACCCAAAGGGTCAAGTGAGCTTTTCTCATCACTTGGCGTCCGTCGTCCGTCGTCCGGCGTCGTCCAGCGTCGTCGTTAACATTTTACATTTTGAACTTCTTCTAGAGAACCACTGAATGGAATGAAACCAAACATGGCATGAATGTTCCTTATGAGGTGCTGACCAAGTGTTGTTACTTTGTAGCCGATCCATCATCCAAGATGGCCGCCAGCGGGGAACTTAGTTTAACATAGGACCCTATGAGAAATGCATACAAATGACTTCTTTTAGAGAACGACTGAATGGAAAGAAACTAAATGTGGCATGAATGTTCCTTATGAGGTGCTGACCAAGTGTTGTTACTTTGTAGCCGATCCACCATCCAAGATGGCCGCCAGAGGGGGACTTAGTTTAACATAGGACCCTATGGGAAATGCATACAAATGACTTCTTTTAGAGAACCGTTGAATGGAATGAAACCAAACATGGCATGAATGTTCCTTATGAGGTGCTGACCAAGTGTTGTTACTTTGTAGCCGATCCATAATCCAAGATGGCCGCCAGCGGGGGACTTAGTTTAACATAGAACCCTATGGGAAATGCATACAAATGACTTCTTTTAGAGAACCACTGAATGGAATGAAACTAAATCTGGCATGAATGTTCCTTATGAGGTGCTGACCAAGTGTTGTTACTTTGTAGCCGATCCATCATCCAAGATGGCCGCCAGCGGGGAACTTAGTTTAACATTGGACCCTATGGGAAATGCATACAAATGACTTCTTTTAGAGAACCACTGAATGGAATGAAACTAAATCTGGCATGAATGTTCCTAATGAGGTGCTGACCAAGTGTTGTTACTTTGTAGCCGATCCATCATCCAAGATGGCCGCCAGAGGGGGACTTAGTTTAACATAGGACCCTATGGGAAATGCATACAAATGACTTCTTTTAGAGAACCGTTGAATGGAATGAAACCAAACATGGCATGAATGTTCCTTATGAGGTGCTGACCAAGTGTTGTTACTTTGTAGCCGTTCCATAATCCAAGATGGCCGCCAGCGGGGAACTTAGTTTAACATAGAACCCTATGGGAAATGCATACAAATGACTTCTTTTAGTGACCCACTTAATGGAATGAAACCAAACATGGCATGAATATTCCTTATGAAATGCTGACCAAGTGTTGTTACTTTGTAGCTGATCCATCATCCAAGATGGCCGCCAGCGGGGAACTTAGTTTAACATAGAACCCTATGGGAAATGCATACAAATGACTTCTTTTAGAGAACCACTGAATGGAATGAAACTAAATCTGGCATGAATGTTCCTTATGAGGTGCTGACCAAGTGTTGTTACTTTGTAGCCGATCCATCATCCAAGATGGCCGCCAGAGGGGGACTTAGTTTAACATAGGACCCTATGGGAAATGCATACAAATGACTTCTTTTAGAGAACCGTTGAATAGAATGAAACCAAACATGGCATGAATGTTCCTTATGAGGTGCTGACCAAGTGTTGTTACTTTGTAGCCGTTCCATAATCCAAGATGGCCGCCAGCGGGAGACTAAGTTTAACATTGGACCCTATGGGAAATGCATACAAATGACTTCTTTTAGAGAACCACTGAATGGAATGTAACAAAACATAGCATGAATGTTCCTTATGAGGTGCTGACCAAGTGTTGTTACTTTGTACCCGATCCATAATCCAAGATGGCCGCCAGCGGGGGACTTAGTTTAACATAGAACCCTATGGGAAATGCATACAAATGACTTCTTCTAGTGACCCACTTAATGGAATGAAACCAAACATGGCATGAATATTCCTTATGAAGTGCTGACCAAGTGTTGTTACTTTGTAGCTGATCCATCATCCAAGATGGCCGCCAGCGGGGAACTTAGTTTAACATAGGACCCTATGGGAAATGCATACAAATGACTTCTTTTAGAGAACCACTGAATGGAATGAAACTAAATCTGGCATGAATGTTTCTTATGAGGTGCTGACCAAGCGTTGTTACTTTGTAGCCGATCCATCGTCCAAGATGGCCGCCAGCGGGGGACTAAGTTTAACATTGGACCCTATGGGAAATGCATACAAATGATTTCTTTTAGAGAACCACTTAATGGAATGTAACAAAACATAGCATGAATGTTCCTTATGAGGTGCTGACCAAGTGTTGTTACTTTGTTGCCGATCCATCATCCAAGATGTTTAGAAGTCTATCAGAAAATTGTAAAAAAAATTCTGAATGGTCACAACTTGACCACATATTCAAAAATAATAATGATAAGATGTCTTCAGTAGCTATTGTAATCACATTAGATACAGGTGAGCGACACAGGCTCTTGAGAGCCTCTAGTTTTCTTTTTTTTTCCGTCCGACCGACCCTATTTTTAAAAAAAAAATCCGTAAACCAATTAATTAAAAATAAAAGGCCCAAGGGAAGTAACAGAACCAAAGCTTGGTATGATCTATGCCATTTTAATACAGGAACATTACCATGAATTGAATTTAATTCAGCGATTGGTATCCATGCTTTTGATGGAGAACATATGTAATGAGAAGGTTAGTTACATATGTAATTTTATGGGTCTTACTGTATATTGATAAACAGCTATTTAATGGTGTTGATGAATCACATCATAATCTTCACTTAATATATATGGTAGAGTTATTTACCCTTACCAAATCCTAAACATTTGCAAATGATTTTTAGCTCACCTGACCCAAAGGGTCGTGTAAGCTTTTGCTATCACTGAGCATCCTCCGTCGTCATTAGCTTTTCACATTTGGATCTCCTCCTGTGAAGTACTTGATAAATTTTAACCACACTTGGGATGGAAGCTCTACAAAAGTTATATTTTGTGTTCATTGGGAATTCAACATGATAATATGTTATGATTGGATTAACCTTTAAAGCTCTTCTTGTCAGAAAGCACCGGGCCAATTGAATTGATTTAAAACAAACAAATGGGTGATTAACTGTCAAAATTATGTTCGCTGATCCCAACCTCCATCCGGGATGGCCGCCATCAACGGACATAGTTTCAACATAGGACCCTATTGGAAAAAGTTCTTCTCTGAAGCTAATAAGCATATTTAAAACAAAATTTGCATAGATGGTCCTTGAGTGATGAATTTTCAGGCATTTTTTCAGTTGGGTTGTTTTTATTGATTGATATGTTATTATTGACCTTTCTTGTTATACATTTTGTTGCTTTATTTTTTTTTTTCAATATCGTGTTTGCTAATCCCGACATACACAGGACCTTATGGGAATCTTCTCTGAAACAAATAAGTCAATTTGAAGCAAACATTGCATGGATGATGCTTGGGTGGTCCTCTTTCAGAATTGTGTCTGATGACCTAGTCAGCCAACCAAGATGGCCGCCATTACTAGAAATAGAAAATTTGACAAAAAATCAATTAAAAATCTTGTCGCCTGAAACTGCTCTGCCAATTAAGACCAAACTTTGGTAAATTGTCCTTGAGAGTCCCCTTTAAGAATTATGCCCAATTACCCTGACCTCCATTCAGGATGGCTGCCATCTGTGGACATAGTTTTAACATAGGAGCATATGGGGAAGATGTTTAAAAATTTTCTCCTCTTAAACCAGTAAGCCAATATAAAGTGAGCATTTCATGGATGATACTTAGGCAGACAACTTTCAAAGTTGAGTCTGGTGAACAAGACCTCCATTTAAGATGGCCGACATTAGCAGACATGGTTGTAATATCACACCCTATGGGGAAAATTTTTAAGTTTTCTCCTCTGTATATATTTTATTTTAATAAAACATGACAAATCAAGAACAATAAGATACATATTACAAATATAACATGTAAAACATAAAAATAATCGATGTTTTAGCAAAAATATTCCGTACTCTTCACTTCTCCTGGAAATTTCTTTGTCGGAGTTTGGACCTGAAAAAAGACTTAAGAAAATGTCTGTAGGCATGTATAACGCGCACCCCTCTTACAAGAAACATCTGTATTTAAATTTAGGGCATGTGTTCATAAAGTATACATTTATTTGCCTTGTTCATATTTTGATGATTGAATCTTGATAAATAGAGTGTTTAACAAATAAATATTTCATATTTTTAAATAACTGTGTCGACAACTTCAATCTTAGGGTTTATAGAGCCTTTTTATGGTTTTTGTCGAGCCTGCGACTTTAGTCGCAGAAAGCTCGACATAGGGATGGTGATCCGGCGGCGGCGGCGGCGGCGTTAACTCACTTCTTAAAAGCTTTATATTTTAGAAGGTGGAAGACCTGGATGCTTTATACTTTGTATATAGATGCCTTATGTTACGAATTTTGCGTCTGTCATATGTACATTATCCTTGACCTCATTTTTATGGTTCAGTGACTACTTAAAAAAAAAGTTAAGATTTTTTGTAATGTTAATTTCTCTCTAATTATGAGTAATAGGATAACTATATTTGGTATGTGCGTACCTTACAAGGTCCTCATCCCCGTCAGACAGTTTTCAATTGACCTCGACCCAATTTCAAGGATCAGTGAACCAGGTTAAGTTTTGGTGGTCAAGTCCATATCTCAGATACTATAAGCAATAGGTCTACTATATCTGGTGTATGGAAGGATTGTAAGGTGTACATGTCCAACTGGCAGGTGTCATCTGACCTTGACCTCATTTTCATGGTTCAGTGGTTATAGTTAAGTTTTTGTGTTTTTGCCTGTTTTTCGAATACTATATGCAATAGGTCTACTATATTTGGTGTATGGAAGGATTGTAAGGTGTACATGTCCAACTGGCAGGTGTCATCTGACCTTGACCTCATTTTCATGGTTCAGTGGTTATAGTTTAGTTTTTGTGTTTTGGCCTGTTTTTTCGAATACTGTATGCAATAGGTCTACTATATTTGGTGTATGGAAGGATTGTAAGGTGTACATGTCCAACTGGCAGGTGTCATCTGACCTTTACCTCATTTTCATGGTTCAGTGGTTATAGTTTAGTTTTTGTGTTTTGGCCTGTTTTCTCGAATACTGTATGCAATAGGTCTACTATATTTGGTGAATGGAAGGATTGTTAGGGGTACATGTCCAACTGGCAGGTGTCATCTAACCTTGACCTCATTTTCATGGTTCAGTGGTTATAGTTTAGTTTTTGTGTTTTGGCCTGTTTTTCGAATACTGTATGCAATATGTCTGACAGCATTTACTTTCATTAGAAATACACGACAGGCGAGACATTTTTGTGTGTCAACTCTTGTTTAATTTGAGGTTAATGACAGATTACAACCACTTGGTTTATGTTTAAGTTACGGCCGCAGTCATAAGATACTGGATATAATTGGAAACCATTTCAATTCTGAGTTGATAGATGCTATGAAAGAAGGTAAAAAATTTAGAATTGTAGGAGACAATGTTAACTGGTTTGAAGGAGTTCATGATGAAAGAAAAGTCAAACATAGCCACATGAAACATGCCTTTGCATCAGCTGCAATAATTCAGAATCATAACTTTTCACATTTGAGCAGTGAATTGGCGTACAAACCTATCCATGAATGTGTAGTTCAAGATTTTATTCCTAATTCTGATGATATCCAGTCACTAAAGTCTGACTTTTGTTATATCATTGCTAAAGTTTTGTTCAAACACATAAGCTACTTCAAATTTCTAGATTTTGTAAATAAACCAATCAAAGATATTTGTCCACCAGGAAATTCAAAAAACAAGGTGATTCCGCTTCCGGTAGTTATGTTCAATGAACAGAAATATGACGATGTAGTTCAAATTTTGGATCACTATGAAGAAATTGTCATAAACTGTTGCGAAGCAGCTGGTGTTTGTGTAGATACCCGTAGGTTCCACATTGGTCGCGATCAGCTAACGAGAACGTTTCTCAGGAGCCAAGAGATTAAGAGTAGGGCTAGACAATACAAGACGTAGTTTCTCTCATCTTTCCCCCATTACATGTGAATTTTTTCATATGCAAATGAATTTCCTCCAGCTAATTTTCAAACAGTTGTATGATGACAAAAGTGGTGAGGAATTAGGTACCTTCAGAAGTGCACAAGACCGAGTATGCAGGTATAATGTAGATACCAACATAAACAAAGCATATGATGCAGATAAAGATTTTTTTCTGTCGTTTACTGATTGCCATTTGGTTGAGGCTGCATTGGAGCATTTTGGCATGGATGACATCCATTCTTCACCAACAACTTCAGTACCATCAGAGGACATTTTACAGGGGGATGATGTTGTAAAGAAACAATGGCTGCTAAATGAAATTGGCAAAATGGTAGATGATTTAGTGCTGTCAGATTTCCAAAAGGATTTGTGTAGAGCCAATGTTGGTAAGAGATTACCCTTGCTTAGGGGCTTTTGTAAGACCAACAAAAAATGTGTGATGCTTTGTTCCTCACTGTCATCTGTCTGAAGATGTTTTGATAATCAACTTAATACATTTATGTCTACACTATAGCATTACTAATTTCTGATATCAGAATAAAAAAAATATTGGCTTTATGAACAACAACACTTTTTGTTATTCTACACCCTGTATTATGACAGTACAGTTATTCATTGCAACAATTCTTTTAATATTTCTAAATTAAAAACACATAATATAAGCTCACTATTAAATACATCATTAAATACATTATTACCATATACCGTATTATGCCTAATTAACGCCCCTTCTCTTTTTAGCTCTAAAGCCATGTGAGCTTTGTCATCCTGTTGTGTCCCTCGTCATGTATGGATTGGTTGATTTGAATTTTTTTTCTCTGAAACTGCTGGGCCAAATAGATACAAACTTGACAGAAAGTGTCTATGGGAGGTCTTTTATCCCTAATTTTTTCCAATTGAATAACAAACATGTCTTCCAAAGACAATTCTTGTTTTCTGATTGGCTGATTTACAAAAAAATCTTTTCCTCTGAAATCACTGGGCCAAATTAACAGAACCTTCACAAAAAGCAGCTGTGGAATGGCTAGTTTCAAGGCAAAAAAGAGCAAAAAAGCCACATATTTCCATCTTAAAGATAAAAAAATAATCCAAAATCTAATTAATTTTTATTTCTTCAGCTCTTCTGTGTTTTCTACACTTGATGTTACTGTCATGACTGTCTTTCAACACATGTGTTTCAAACTTCTTCAAAAAATTCATATAGTGTTACCCTTTTCCGTCCCTACGTTCGCCCGTCTTAACCCTGTGGTTACGTTTTGCATTTAGGTTCATTTCTTTGAAACTTAGCATAGTGTATCAATGAAACTTCATCAGTAAATAGGACTTGGGTAGTACTGAGCAGTCATACAATAATTAGGTCATTATGACCTACATTTTATGCTTGAGTGATTCTGGTATGTATTACACACAGTTATTTACCCTCAAATATGTTTTTGATAAAGGGGGTGCTTACTATACATGCCAATTTAAGTTCTTAGTTTCTTTTGAGGTTCAATTTCTGACCAAAATGAGACAAGGTGATGACTTACGAATCGGAAACCAAATTTTGTACACTGTCTCATTAGTGTAGTTTCTTTTGTTCATTACTTACTTTATATTTGTAATCTTACAGGGAATAGAGAAAAAGTTGAATGAAACACACGTTTTTGGACGAAATTGACTGCCATTTTATATTTCCAATTTATCAGGTTGTCATATGTCATGTGACTGTAAAGTGGTGATTTTACGTTATTTTAGCTAATTTAACATCTCATACTGTTTAAATAATATTTTAACAAAAAAGCTTTTGAAGATATTCATTTTCTGCAATATTTTAATTTAATTTAATTTCTCCATTTTCAAGGGGGTGCGTGTAATACATGTACATAAATGTGTTTAATACACACTAAAAGACGGTATCAATGAAACTTCATCAGTGGATGTGACTTGGGTTGTAATGAGCATTCATTCATGATGACCTACATTTTAGGCAGGGCATCCGTGTCTTACAGACACAAGTTCTAGTTTGAATAAACATTCCCCTTCCAGAAAAATGCAACACCTCCTGGGGCATTTATTAGGCATAAACAGTAGCTGTTTACTTCATGGGGTTGAAATTTTTCCTTATTTTGGCATTATAGCTAATAATATCCAATTTTAAGTACACTAAAATTTGATATGCATATACAAATTAACATGCTATAGCTTAAGATCACAAAATTAAAAATCTTTTAATTTTCAATGTATATACAAATGTTTCTCACTCAAAAAAGCTAAATTTTACACTCAACAAGATAACCTACTTATGGTATAACAGAGATTAAGTTATCATTTTGACCTATTGGGATTAAAAAATCTACATATTCAGTAGTCAGTTAATAAAACGTATCACAAAATACCGAAATACATGTAAATTTGATACACTGTATGGCCATTTCGTTGACTTGACAACTCATCAGCAGTGCTCGAGATCAAAGTGTTGGAAAACCGGTTAAAGACATCATGATGAATTAATAAGCACAACCATCAAAAACAAAAACAATTAAAATAAACAGGAATCCAAACTCAGCTAAGGGTTACCTCTGCATCAAAAGGAAGAGCCTTAGAAATTTCTGATAATTTTGTCAAATTTTGAATGGAAAATTTAAAGGCATTTGAGTAATGAATCATGCCAGGACAAAATTCTGGCTACTGGGTGGATAATGCCCTCGGGGACTTACAGTCCACCAGCAGTGGCATAGACCCAGTGGTAGTAATAAAACGTATCACAAAATACCGAAATAAATTTGCATGGTGTGGCCATTTCGTTGACTGACAACTCAGCAGCAGTGCTCGAGATCAAAGTGTTGGAAAACCGGTTAAAGACATCATGATGAATTAATAAGCACAACCATCAAAAACCACATCACTATGAAATTTTTTCAAGTATGATAGCTTTACCTCAATAACAGGTACATATAAATCACCATTGTTGTGAATTAAACTTAAATAATTGTCTTCTTTTATTTTTTGGAAAGATTGCAATATCGTTCCTACATGTACATGTATGCCATTGGCCTCCAAAACCGAAAGTGTGCCTTTTGGATACCATCGGACATTACTACATAAAATGTAGTTCCAATGATGACAACATTTTTTTAAAATTACAAGTACTTTATTTTTGTTGATAATATCTGAACTAATATTTTTAATTAACCTTATCTTTGTTATTTATCAAAATTTCCAAGAAAATAAAATGAATTTCCAAACATTATTTCGAAGACATGACGTGCAGCTGAATATATCAAAACAAATCTAGTATATGCAGATACAGCTTCCAGTTACATTTCCACTGGGTGCATACATGTATATACAGATATAGAAGGCTTTTACATTCATAGTTTTATTTTAATAAAAAGTATTATGTTGCTTTTATAAATGTTAACAAATATTCTTTTAGGATTGACCCTTATAAATTATGCATGTTTTTAACTTTCAGCCATTTTGTATTTCGGTCTGAGAAACGTGCTTTATGCATTTAAGTTACTCATTTGAATTGTTTATTATAAGAAATCAATCTGCAAAACCTGTGCTTAAATTTCCATTGATAATTATGTATACCACAATTTCAAAATATTGACGGTGAAATCAGTAATTTAATAGTAGAATGGATATATAGTTATTTCGGGAACCCAAAAATAACTCCGGGAATCCATGTACGTGCGCATTGACAAGGTGTAGAAAAACTTCCATGTGCGTGATTTAAATAATAGTTTATCTGGATAAACTTGGAAGTTGGATTATTTGGAGTTGAAATTTGAAAAGCAAGATTGAATGTTTAATCTTTTCTGTATGTATAACAGACTTGTATTGTCAACCTGGGGGGCGATGAAGTAAAACTCGAATAAAACTTTCGTCAAAACTACAAAAGCGAAGTTTGAGTTGACCATACATTTAATTACTCGCCTGATCCATTTCAGTGGTCGAAATCGCGAATATGACAACCAATATTTATGGAAAGTCTGTCTCTTGTAGTGAAAATAAAATCCATGCCGCCATTTTTTTCAATCAGTAGTCAAAGGGAAATAATGCAATAAAAAAAATATGGGTAAATTTACTCAGCCGCTAACAACTCGGACAGTGGTAAGTCGGACCGGAATAACAATAATTTACAAACAATGAGAGAGATACTGTGAATGAAGTAATGATTCGATTTTATGAACTTCTTTATGTTGACTCTGTTGTACACATTTTGATCTCTTCCCTTAGAAGGCATGCAAGTTAAATTTGCCTTAACAAAGTTGAACTGTAAGTCAGAGATTGAATCTTAAGTTTAAGAACTATTTTCAGTGAATTTAAGTGTCAACGTCCTCTCAGACACATGTTAAATTTCTATAAATAGATATTTCACAGGTTGTAAAGTGCGAATCAATAATTACATTTTTGTGTCAATGATGTTTCATTGATTCATGGTTAATATTGTTTTTATGTATTTTCACTGGGTAAAACAAGATGTTAACAATTTTGGTATATATTCATTTGTTTATTGTTCTCTGCATAACGTATTTTGCAATGTTTTGAACTTTTGTTATTTAGTGAATGACAGTATTTTTGTTTTCTTTTCAGTAAATCGTATTTAGAGTATTCAACGTATCGTATTTGTATTACAGAACGTATTCGTATTGAGGAACGTAATATGGAAAGTATTACGATGTATTATAGGGTTATTGAATGGGCTTTTTCACATTGGTCCTGTATTATGTCCAAGGACAGTCGTATTGGGCCAAGGATGGCTGTATTTGGCCGAGGCGAAGCCGAGGCCAAATGCAGCTGTCCGAGGCCCAATGCGACCTGTCCGATGACATAATACTGGACCAATATGACAAAAGCCCATTCTATGATCCCTTTATTAACTAGCTGTGTAAAATCATGAAAATGTATGACTTATCAATAATAATTGAAAAAAAATATTGTGATATTTTTGTTCTCTTGTTTATAAATAAAAAATATATACCTTCATTCGCAAGTTTCCGATGGCCACATCTTCATATTCTTTCTTTCTTACCTTCAGGTCATTGATGGATGTGTGATGTTACATGCTAAATTTCTTTTCTTACAGTTGTTTTTGTAGTAATTTTTTTTAAATACTTACGCAAGCAACTATTATAGAAAGAAATTATAGCTTCGTCTCCTCCCAATATTATTTGCATCGATTTTCTAGGTTTTTGTCTTCTGCTTGCAAACATGGCGGAAGTAAACAAATCCATATTGGGCCTAGGCCTTATTTTCATATTGAGGCTGAAATCCATATTGGTCCTGTTTTTCTGGCTCATATTTCCATATTGAGGCTAAAACTCGTATTGGTCCTGTTTTTCAGGCCTGATATCCATATTGAGGCTATAATCCGTATTGGTCCAGTTTTTTGTTTGTTATTAGTTCTTGACATTTAGTATTGCATAGCCAATTTATAACATATTTTACACAACTAGTTAATAATGAACTTTATTAGATTATATTTTGATGCTTCACTATGCTCATTGGATTTGATAAAGATTAATAAACTTTTCTATGGAATACGCATTTGCATTTATTTCCACACCCTAAGTTTCTAGCCAACACAGAACATGTCAAAATTAATTGTGCATTTACTAATGTGACGATTATTTCTTTAATGGACCCTTTATTGGAAAAAAAACCTTACAATTATCTCAGACATGCACGTGAATCTAATTTTTTAAGTCATTTCAAGTAAAATTACGGTCCAATAACATAATTTAATAAAATGTATAACTTAATCACATTGAACTCTTATTGAAAATTATCTTCAGAAAACGAATACATTCGCTGTAATTGATTCCACATAGCAGAGATAATATCTGTGATAAAATTATGTTTCCCCTTCGTAGAAGGGAGACATATTATATTTGTAGTATTTATGTCGCCACCAGACATAGTCGGGACGACAGATTGTGTTATTGTTCCGTTTCTTCGATTTTTTTCTTCCACCTAATTTTGTCCGCACGAGTTCTCAGAGATGACCGGAACAATCTTTATGAAACTTCACAATAATGATGGTCACCAAGTCTAGTTGTGCATGTAACATTAAAAATTTTCAAAATGGCCGCCGTTGCCATGAAAACGGGAAAAGTATGAAAAGTTTTGAAAATTTTCATATTTCAAAAACTGCACCATAGAATTTCACGAAACTTTGCACTTTTCTAAAGTATGAGTAGTAGAATATGTTCATTGGGAAAAAAATGTGATCGGTTGGATATGTTTGGCGGCCATTTTGAAAAATGTAAAAATGACGAAAAAATGAACATTGTCCAATTTCAATGAAAATTGATATCTAGGCTAAATTTGGGATGGCAAACAAGAATGCAAAATATAACAATAATTTCATTTACAATTACCATGGTTTATTAACCATTAATCATTAAATTTTGACAGAAAAAATTTCAATTATTATTTACAAGCAACGTTCATTAATTGAAGACATATATATTGAAATAAATTCCTTTTAGAGATACTGAATGTGTAGAAGGCAACTGATATTGAACACACTATTTAAAATATAGTGCAAGTCATTGTAAAATCTATCATTAATTTCAGTTATCTTAATTTCTTGTTGAAAGTGTTAAGTATATGTAAATTATTATATAACATATAAATTAAAACTTATTTTTACTTGGAAAGTAAAGTTCGGAAAACTCTTATATTTTAGTGAAGTTATATTTTCAATATAAGAATGTAAATTTTTAAGAAATGTATCTTATCATATTTACAATAATAAAATTTTATACTATGTACATATAATTAGTACTTTATTTTTATACGCCCGTTAAAATTTTGATGGGACGTATTATGGTATACAAATGTCCGGTGTCCGTCTGTCCATCGTAAACATGTCGCACCGTAACTTGAGAACAACTTATCCAAATTTCATGAAACTTAACATAGTTGTTTCTTATGATGGTCAAACGATCTGTATACTTTTTGGTGAAAATAATATTAAAACTTTTTGAGTTACGGAACTTTGTAACTAAAACAGGGGTGTGTTTTTTTCACATGTCGCGCCGTATCTCAAAAACGATTTATGATTATTGCTTAAAACTTTACACATTTCTTAGTTACATTATTCTAAAAATCTGTATACTTTTTGGTGATGATTCAAAATTTTATTTTAGAGTTATTGAGTTTTTTGTAAAAAAAAAAAAGGGGGGGGGGGGGGGGGGGGGGGGGTTTTCACATGTGCCGTATCTCAAAAACGATTTATGATTATTGCATAAAACTTCACACACTTGTTAGTTATATTAATCTGAAGATCTGTATACTTTTCCGTGATGATTTTTTATTTTATTTTTGAGTTATTGAATTTTTATTGGTTTTTTTGGTAAAAAAGGTAGTCTTTTTTGGTCACATTTCGCGCCGTATCTCTATTGCTTAAAAGTTTACACGCTTATGTTTTGCCAGGCTTCCATATACATCCCACCGCAGCTCCACTAAATAAAGGGGGATTCCAATAACATTTATTATGTTTTTTTCACTAGACGACGGGCGTATCATGCACTCGTGGCGCAGCTGTTTATTTATTTCAAAAGACAAGTTAGGTCAATTTTATTTTAAGAAAAATTAAGTGACATCTTATGTGTTTTATTACCAAATTATTAAGCAATTTCAAGTGAAGAATCTTTATTTTTATTATCTCATGCAAAGAAAACACCACAAAAAATGCCAAAAAGTAAGATAATTCGATCATACTATTATTGCTTACTTCACTTTTTGTTGTCCTTATGGTTATCCTCCAACTATGTAATTAGTCCAGTCAATCTAGCATAAATTTGACCCAAACCTTAAAGTAATTGCAAAAGAAGATTTTTAAGTTTTAATCTTTAGCATTATACCCCAAACATACACAGAAAAAAGTCCAACAAAATCTAACTTCAGGAAGACTAAAAAATCACGATTTTAAAATTCCTATGGAGATTTGCATTGAAAATGGGAGATAACTCTGCAAAAAAGGCAGAAATATCAATAAAAATTGATACAAAATTATAACTTTACCGCTTATATTCAGCAGAATGTATTGATTCTTGATATTTTAGCCGTCTTTAGAGTATAACAAACAACTCTAAAGGTGTTTTCATATCTTTTATCAAGCTACAACCTAGATTTCGTAATTCATTAGTTGACCATTTATTAAATTTTTCAACATGTCAAGGTAAAGAATCTCAAATTTAATAAAAATGATTAAGCATATATTCTTCTCTTTGTGGTTTAAAGTTTCTTTAAACGAGGTAGATGCTGAACAAATATAATTTACAGATATAAACAATACCAAATTTTCACATTATTCAAAATCGTCACAAAGCCACAAATTTGCAATTTCTTTAATGAAAAATGAGAAAAGAAAAAAAAATACCTGTAACACTTCGGTTTTGTACATTTCATGGGCAGAAGATTATATAATATAGTCAAATACGAACTTATAACCCCATCAAAGTATCATACTTTACATGAATTTTAAGAAAATCAACCAAAAACTGACAAAAAAAGACTAATTTTGCAGAGTTATCTCCCCTTTCCAATGTTAATTTCAATAGGAAATTAAAAATGCTGGTTTTGAGTTTTCCTCAAGTTACATTTTATGGGACTTTTTTCTGTGTATATTTGGGGCTTAATGTTATAGATTAGAACTAAAATATTTTCTGTTGCAATTAGTTTGAGGTTAAAACTTAGTTTGACTGGACTAAATGTACATGATTTAAAGTAACAGAAAAAACACCAACTATATTTACAGGCACCTCCATTTTTGACTGAGGTTAGTGGGTGCATAATAGTAGTGAATGCATTAAATGGCATCATTGAAGAACAGAAAGCCTGGTTCGGTGAAAGGTGCGTTGTGTTGACAGAAAATGTTATAAAATATTTAGATGATGAAACAGATGTACCACTGCCAGACCCCAACACTACAAAGGTAATGAAAACTGTGTTAAACTTTTTTTTTTAGTTTCACTGGAAGTAACATTTGATGATTATAATTAAAGTGAAATCTGAGTCATGGGACAATTTGTTGTTTATTTATATGTTACAAGTTTGACCGTTTATATAAATATACACGTGAATTATTGTATTTTCTATAAAAAAAATTTAATAAATTTTATTTTTTCCATGAAAGATGTTAACTAGTTGCTATTCTGGACTGTAATTTATAAATAATATTACAATGTCTAGCGTAAGTTAATTAAGAAAAAAACTCCATGTGATTCTAGCTAATGTTTAAAATGTATTGCTACAGACGCACATTCAAAGGTTCACCGGGAAAATATTTGTAAGTACTATATTTAAAAAAGATAGATGACGCAGTGTCCCTGACTATATTTTTTTCTCCATTCTTATCATATAATAATAATGTGTAGGTCGGCCATTCTAAGTTGAAATCGCATTTCAAGGATTTTTTTACAGTACATGTATATATCATACAATGCGGAATTTTTATACATAAAATTTGAAAAACAATATTTTAACAATAAAACTCCCACCACCAGTTCCGCCGACGGGTGTGTCTACGACAGACGACGACATAAGAGATGCCATAAACGTAGGCTAACTGAAATATTTAATTTTAAACATAAATTTTCAGATGACAGGATTACACTGGTTTTTTTCATAGTAAATGCCAGTAAATGTCTCCACACCTAAACAGTGATTGTCCGGTATAAAGTTATGTATTATAGATTTAACTGGATGTAAGTTTTCCGAGAAGTTTTCAACATCAAATAGAAATGTATTCAGCGGCATAAGATAAAGAAGTGTGAATTTGGAATTTTAAAATGTGCATTTTGTTGAAATCCTGCCAACCAAACTGAAGTGAAAATTGAATTCAAATTAAATTTGTTAAGATTCGGTTAAAATAGAATATTTTTCCTGGATTTCTAAAATAGACGAAAATAAGAATAAAAACAATTCAAAATGAAACTTTTAATTTGTTTAGTTTTCCACAGTCCAATGCGTAGATCCGTCTAGCTATCTGTAGCCCAGACATTCCTTTAGTTCAGATCAACAAAAAAGTACTTGAAAGAAGGGATTTTTGTCCATGAACACTGCTTGAACTGCATTCATATTAAAAAATATTTTGTAATTAAAAATAATCCAATTTTTACACTTTTTACTGCAGTTTCTTGTGGCATATGATCTGTAAATAGAAATATAAATGTACATACACACAGTTTTGTCTCAATTCATTGATGCGGACGTAATTGATCCACATCTTTAAAATGCCTATTCTTTAAATCACAGCTGTATTTATTAACTAATTAGAATGGTTGACCTTTTGAATGTTGTTTTTTCAAGTTTTAAAAAAATGAATAAAGTAAAATTGTGAAAAGTGATAGCTTTTCAATAGCAGAGGTAAATTGGGCACATTTGACCGATAGTAGAACATTCATGTCTATTCGAACATCACCATTTTCCTCAATGTTATCAAATCACACGGCTGAAAATTTTTCACATGCGGTCTGTTGTAATGGGAAAGCTTCTCTTTAGTTAAATAGGTCAAAAGCGAGCTTATACGACTACGTCGAAAAATCATGTTTTTTGTTATAAATAAATTATAAATACCTCCACATCCGCGGTTCCACATTCTCAGGTTTCCGGAATCAGAATGAGTGCCAACTGGATATGCCTTTCGTTTACAATATTACAGATTAGCCAACAAAATCCCGGATGTGAGCCAACTTCGCATTCGGAATGCCTGTAGCTATTTCTTAATATTTACATCAACGGTTGCCAACAGTATCCCGGGTGTGTGGCAACAGTGCCAACGACAAGAGCCAACATATCATTCTGCCCGTCTATCAATTCAATATATTCGGTAGCAAGCGTTGCCAACGAGGGAGATTGCCAACAAAATATTCGGAATATCACTAGATCTTTCACGTTCAGGCTTGTAGCTGCCTATATATAGCTATGACATCATTCAAATGTTGGGAGAATTTCAATGCGTGAGCAGGTTTTTTTTTCAAAAAGAGCTTCTTATAGTACAAAAATAATAAAAATCGAAACAATCGATTGTTGCTTTTCAACTTAAGGTCATTATGAACTATGAATTATGGATCATACCTTCTATATAGAGGCCCACATTTTAAGTTTCTAAAATCCATTTATTTATTTGTATATTTATGAAATGAGGGATGAGTAGTGAAAAATAAATGAAAACGGAACAACTCTGATTCTAAAAACGGATGTTAGATATACTGTATATTTGGGTTGATATAAATATATACGATGTTATATTTTTGTCCAGTTTCCCATGTTAAATAATAAAAATGAGCTTCATTTTCCGGCGATGCTGAAATGTATAAATGATATAAAACAAGATAAGCGTCTTTGACCTACTTTATTTCTTTATTCGGATACTTGCGGATATCTTCTCAAAGTTCAACGGGAATATTAGAAAAGAACCCGGATAGAACCAAGAAGTAGGGTTCCGATAACCAAACAACCCGGATGTTGAACCCGTTACCATAGTTTCAAACCAAAGAACCTGGATAGAACCAAGGTTCAGAAGACATAAGATGGCCGCCGAGTTAGTAGTCAGCTGATTTTCAGCTCCTCAGATTTTGGCAATTTATGTTGGATTAACAGAGATTTATGCATTACAATTTACATCATCATGTTCAGAAGAAAATGTGCTTTCTAGAGAACCAGTTTTTGAGGATTTTTGCTTAGATACAAAAAAGTGCATTTACAGCCACAATTATTTTTGGATATTATTTTGTACAAGTGATTTGTATTCATTGTGTTGTTAAACTTTCATACACTTTGAAAGATGCCTGGAGACAAAACTAAGCCTCATGTACAAACTTTGCTGGCAGCCAAGAAAAACCAACAAAGTAATAATGAGTCAACAAAAGAGAAACCTTCTAAACAGAAAAGGACTCATTCAGATGTGGCTGACGACAGTATTGACAGTACTACTGTTGATTTAACAAGTATTCACTCTGATCTAGTGGAAATTAAAAAGTCCCTTCAGGGCACTGTGACCAAAACAGACTTGGACAGCTCAATGAGTAATCTGGTCAAACAAAAGGACTTAAAAGACCTTGTTACTAACATAGTACAGCAATTATTACTGTCATTCAAAGAGGATATGACCAAAGAATTTGAGAAAAAATTGAGAGAACGAACTGGCAAGCTGCATGACAAACTTGATGGATTGGCTATTGAGAATGAAGATCTCCGTGAGAGAATCAGAGCCAAAGATAGGACGATTGAGTCACTGGAAGAGAAAGTTTCTGACTTGGAAAATAGATCCACTGAGGCACTTAGGCTTGCAAACTATAATGAACAATATTCCAGAAAACACAACATAAGAATTCTGAACTACGAGGAGAAAGAGGAGGAAAATTTGTGTGAGGACTTTATCAAGCTTGTGAAAGACGACTTAGGTGTAATTGTTAAGCCAGAGGAGATAACAGCCATTCACAGAATTCCTGGTAAAGAGGGCTTCAGTAAACCAGTGATTGTGAAAGTGAAAAACACGGAAGTGAAGTCAAGAATTATGCGAAAAAGGAAAGACTTGAAAGATGACATGAAATTCTATGATGATATTACGCAAAGGAATTTGGGACTCATGTCAAGATTGAAAAACAGTAAACGATTTGAAAGTGTTTGGTTTTTTAATGACAGCGTATATGGAAAAACAGAGGATGGTGTAAGATGTAAATTTGACATTTTTGACAATATTGCTGAAAAACTGAAACATAAAGGTAGGAAACATTAATTTTGTTTAAAACTGATAATTTCATTTAAAGAGTTTTGTAAACCTTACCCTGAATTATATCACTGGTATTTAAATTTTTTTTTTTTTTATTAAGATGTGAAAGTATTGTCTATTTCTAGGGATCTTGAAGGGAAATAACTCAATTTTTTCTTTGGTTTTATTTGATTTAATATTTCATAGGTAATTATTTACCTATATATTATGTAAAGCAGCACCAAATATCTGTCTGTTTTCTGATTAATATTTTATTTTGTAAAATAGTAAATTTACTAAAGAGTCTAACGATATAAAATGATTCAAAGTACAATATGAAAAATGGAAAAAAGACAAACAGCTTTAATTGTGATGGAATATTTTGTAATTATCTCAATATATTCCCTGGTAAAACTAAAGTTGATTACCTTTTGTGTTGAGAACTTTTCTCCATATTTTTACCAATTTCTCCTCAAATTTAAAAGTAAATTACTAGTCTTAATATTTTTCTCAATAATTGTGTACTGTTATATGATATGACTTGTAAATTTTATTTTTGCCATACTGAGACAAAAAATTGAATTGTTAACTTATAATGAAATCATTAGGAAGTCATCTTTTGTATGTTTGTGAATGTGTGTATGTGAGGATACCTGTAACTGTTGATTGTCTGACTTGCATTGTATTTTTTTTTTTTTTTTTTTTTTTTTTCTTTTTTCTTTGTTTCTCTGTTTCATATTTACTTTAATTATTCATGAGTAACAATGACAAATAGTATAACTGTATTATCTATGAATGTAAGGGGATTATCTTCTAACTCAAAAAAAAGGGCTGACGTTTTTCATTGGGCAAAGGGAAAGGATACATCAATAGTTTGTTTTCAAGAGACACACACTACTAAGGAGGTGGAAAAAATGTGGGAGGATGAGTGGGGTTATAAATGTTTTTTTAGTCATCATAATAGTAGAAGTGCAGGTGTAAGTATTATGTTTAAACCTGGGTTTGATTTTAAGGTCCATGATTCTATCTGTGATGAAAATGGCCGTTACATTATACTAGACCTTAGTTTATTTGAGCACAGATTAACTTTTGTTTCTCTTTATGGTCTAAATACTGATGAACCTCAATTTTTTGATGAAATATTTAATCAACTTTCAAATTTTTCTAACAGCAGTATATTACTGTGTGGTGATTGGAATGTAGTCCAAGATTACACTTTAGACACATATAATATTGTTCATAATAGAAACCAAAATTGTAGGAAAAAACTTGAGGATTACACTGAATCTTTTGAGTTGGTTGATCCTTGGAGAGTTTGTTTTCCAGATTCAAGAAAGTATACATGGCGACAATGCTCTCCCATCAAGCAAAGTCGTCTTGACTACTTTCTTGTATCTGAAGATATATTCTCCTTAATGAAAACTGTTAAAATTATTCCTGGATATAAAACTGATCATTCTGCCATTGTTTTCTCTTTTTCACCATGTCTAGCTAAAAGAGGGAAAGGGTATTGGAAGTTTAATTCTCAATTATTACATGATATGGAATATATTGATCTTGTTAAAAAATGTATTAGGGAAACAGTTTCAGAATATTATGTTGGAGGTGACATAGAAAATTTTCTTGAAGTCAATTTGCATTGTAACGATCAACAGTTTTTTGAAATTTTGAAGATGAAAATCAGAAGCACTTCTATTTCGTATAGTATAAACAAGTCTAGAAAAGAAAAGGAAAACATCAAGACATTAGAAAAAGATATTCAAATTTTGGAAAATTCTATGAACATCAATCCCGATGAGACTATACTAGCTTCACTGAATCTAAAAAAATTAGAGCTAGAAAATTATAGAGAACATATGGTGGATGGTTTATTGTTAAGATCTAGGGCAAATTGGCATGAATATGGTGAGAAGTGTACCAAGTACTTTTGTAAACTTGAGAAAAAAAATTATATTTACAAAACTATATCTGAACTTATTGATGATACAGGTAAACATTTATCAATCCAATCTGATATTTTACATGAACAAGCTGCTTTTTATAAGAAATTATATTCTACTAGAAAGTTGGAAATTAATACAGAAACCTTTTTTAACCATGAAATACATTTAAATGATGATCAAAAAGAATCATGTGAAGGTAATTTGACATATAGTGAGTGTGGTGAGGCATTAAAAGTTATGAAAAACGGGAAAAGCCCAGGGTCCGATGGGTTCACAGTAGAGTTTTACAAGTTTTTTTGGAAAGATATTGGTCCATTTCTATTTCGTTCTTTACACTTTGGGTATGAATGTGGTAACTTATCTGACTTTCAATATCAGGGAGTTATCACATGCATACCCAAAGAAGATAAAGATCGAAGATATTTAAATAATTGGCGTCCAATTAGCTTACTAAATACAGATACAAAGATTGCTTCTGCAGCTGTAGCAAATAGATTAAAACCTATTCTTCCAGATATTGTAAGTGATACACAAAAAGGCTTCATGAAGGATAGATTCATGGGTGAAAACACACGTTTACTTTATGATCTGATGCATTATTTAGAATCCAAAAATATGACAGGTTTATTGTTGCTTGTTGATTTTGAGAAAGCTTTTGATTCTATTGAATGGGAATTTCTCATTAAAGCTCTCAAAAGTTTTAATTTTGGTCCATCAATATGTAAGTGGTTTGAAATCTTTTATTCTAAAGCCAAGAGTTGTGTTATAAATAATGGCCATTTATCAGAATTTTTTAACCTTAGTCGTGGATGTAGACAAGGAGATCCATTATCCCCTTACTTGTTTATCATTGGAGTAGAGTTATTAGCTATAGAGCTTAAATCAAATCCAAATATATGTGGTGTGGTTATTGAGGGTACGGAACCTCTTATTAGTCAGTATGCTGACGACACTTTTCTTATGTTGGATGGTAGTGAAGTATCTTTGAGAGAGTCTTTAAATTGTTTTGAATCCTTTTATAAAGTCTCAGGTTTAAAAATTAATAGATCAAAGACAAAGGCAGTTTGGATAGGAAGTAAACGGTATTCTGATCATATTTTATGTCCTGATTTTAATCTTCATTGGTCAAATTCAGATTTCAAAGTGTTAGGTATACAATTTTCTCTTGAATTGGATAAAATCACTGACATTAATTTTTCCAAAAAGATTAAGGAAGTTACTATGATACTAAAAAGTTGGCAACATAGAAAACTTTCTCTACTTGGAAAGGTTACTGTAATTAAATCATTAGCTCTGTCTAAATTAGTTCATCTTCTGACCTCTTTACCAGATTTGAATCAGCAAAAATTCAATGAGTTAAATACTTTATTCTACAATTTCATATGGAATGGGAAATCAGAGAGAATTAAGCGTAATACTTTGATTGGGGATGTTATACAAGGAGGTCTTAAGATGGTACATATACAATCTTTTTGTTCCTATTTAAAAATAAGTTGGATAAAAAGATGTATTGAAAATATCGATGGATCGTGGCAGAAAATATTATTATTATGTAATCTTCAGTGTTTTGGTGGTGCAAGGGTTTTTTCCCTTCAGAAGGATAAAATCAGAGAAATAGGTTTGCAAGTTAAAAATCCTTTTTGGAGAGATGTTTTGTTAAGTTTCAGTATAGCTAAACCGCAAATGAAAATATGTATGAGAGAAGCTTTGCAGTCAGATATTTTAAATTTCATTCATGTAGAGGATTTTCCTTATTACATAGAATGGAAACAACATAATGTACAATATTTATACAATCTTATTGATCCAGAAACTAAACTTTTTTTTACATTTGAAGCAATTAAAAATAGACAGATTACAAATAATTTTTTAAGGTACTATAGTCTCATTTCAAAGGTGCCAAGATGGGTAAAAGATTGTATCAAAGAAAATTCTGAAAATTTTTGTTTTAACAGTTTTATACCTGAGGATAATTTCTTGGATTCGATAAAACACCATAAAAAATTAAAATTTATTTATAGAAATTTGATTAATGAAATTTTTGTGTTACCATCAGTAAAATTTTTAAAGTGGGAAGATAAGATTGGAAGTGATATTCCAGATTGGTCATGTTATTTCAAAATTCTGTGGAAATGTTGTAAAAGTACATATTTAAAAAACTTTCAATATAAACTACTCCACAGAATTATTCCCACTAATAAATTTCTATTTTTAATTAATTTGAAAGAAACAAAGTATTGTACTTTTTGTAAGACTGAAGAGGAATCCATAGAACATTTATTTTATGACTGTAACAAAACATACACCTTTTGGCAACAATTCAGTAATTGTGTGAGATTGTTTTTTGTAGATTTTGAGCTGAACAAGAAAAACATATTACTTGGTTCACAAGAATACAGTCTTTTCTTGAATTTACTGGTAGTTATTGCAAAAAAATATATCTATAGTTGTAAACTTAGTGAAAAAGTACCCAATATTAAAGAACTGGAAATGAAAATAAAATATTATTATTCTTTAGAGAAATATGTTGCAATTAAAAATAATAAATCTATAGCTTTTGATAAATACTGGTCCCCCTTACAGCAGATTTTTCCATAGTTTTTGTTTTATTATTCCTAATTAAAAAAAAAAAAGAGAATGCAGTATTGCAAGTCGGACAGTCTACGGGTACAGGTATCTAGACAGGGAGCGAGTGATTCAGAGGAAGCAAGTGAGTGTGAATGTTTCTTTATTTTTATATTTTTTTTTTTTAATTCTTTTTTTTTCTCAGATTGATGTTTTTTTGTGTATTATTATATTTATTTATATACCACATAAAGTAGTCAGATGCAGTTCCTTTTGTAAATTTTTTGAATGTGTACATAAACCCTGTTACATCCTAGTCAGGTGATGATGTAAGGGTAAGTGTAAAAACCTGACTATGAAAAACAAATAAAATATAAAAAAAAAAAGGTTCAGAACCAAAAGACCCGGATGGAACCAAGGTTTTCAACGAGAGTGCCCGGATAGAACCTGATTGTATTCGGAAATCTCATGTATTTTTATACCTTCAACGTATTTTCCAAATCATTTATTTATTTAGTATATTTATATATAATTTTTTTTTTTTATAGTTGTCTGTCATCACCTGATAAAATGCTGGAGGTTTTATATAATTGATGGTACTTGACAAAGTAAGAGTAAGTGTTCAAAACTACTTGAAGACCAAACATTTTAGTAAAATTTAAATAAAAAATCATTCAGGATGCTGTTCAAGCTGTTGTAAAAGTATAACTCTGCTAATAAGTTTAATACTATATTTCTTTAATCAATTAGCTAGTAAAATACCTGAATTTTGTGCGATTAATTTGCAAGTTAAAGCAATGCATACACTATAGTTGATGCATAATTTTCTAAACAGTTAATTGTTTAAATATTATGATAAGAAATGTTAGCAGTAACAAGGGCAAAATATATAACTAATTAAACTGTGTCCAGCCAACATCTGCCGACTTTTATATTAAGATCCCTGTAGTAAAAGGTATTACACCTTACAATGTAGGGAGTTGTCAGTTCAAGTCTGACCAGGGATTATATAAAAACCTTACAATTGAAGCAGGTGTTGTCATGTTTCATGTTGTTTAATTTTAATTATTCAAATTATTATCAATACAATGACTGTACCTATATCATATTCAAAAGATTCAATCAACAAAATAATACTTCTTTCCATTGCCAATCTAAACTAGATGTACTGTGAGCAAAGCTCACAAAGGATACCCCCCGCTTTGAAGTCCAATTATCTCCCTTGTGTGATATCAGAAAGCAAAGATTTTTCTTCATGCACATCTTTGGATGATGTACTCTATCTGTAAAATTTCATTGAAATCCATTGAGTGGTCTAGGAGGAGTTGCGCTTACAAGATATATGGACAGACAGACAGACGGACAAGGTGATTCCTATATACCCCCCCAAACAAGTTTGCGGGGGGTATAATAAATATAGTATTCATGCCTTCAATTATTCAACAATCATATAACATTAAAGATAATTTTAATACATTTTTTTTTAGAATAATATGTATTTTAAATATTTTCAGATAATTGATTGATGCTGTGATCCTCTTATCAGACTCAATAGAAAATGTTCTTTGAAAATGCTTTTGATCAAGACTGGAATCTTCGTTAATTATGTTGGCTACAGAAAACTTATGTAAACTTTAAAGTACATGTTTGAAAAATAAATGTATAAACAGTGTTTACTTTTTAATTCATTTCAGGCTGTTGACAGACTAAGAAATAGAGACGAAAAACTGAATTACATTTTGTGCCATCCTGAAGTCATTGTGCAACTTTCTATGAAGAAAGTTGCTTTCATATTTATCTGGTTGTGTATGTCAATTTATATATAATAATATAATATTGCCCTAGCTATGCTTATCTCAATTTGCACTGTCTTTAATCAATATTGTCATATCACAGCTTATGACAATGAAAATATTTGAACAGACATTGATATGTTAGACCCTAGTCTGAGAATACTCTGCCATCCAACAGCTTTGTCACATGCCAGTAAAGTCTAAACTAGAGGATCGATCTCAAGAGCCTGTGTCTCTCCCTGTATCTACTGTGGTTTTTGAAATCATGTAAAATAGGGTTAAAATCATAATGAAAAGCATTAATAAATTGCTTCGCTGAGGGCAGCTGGATTTGAACGCAGAGGTCCAACCCTGAACAGTTGGCAAAAATGGACACAATATTCGCGCTTGATACAGGTCTGAATTTGGATTAAGTGGCATCTTATGTGTTTTATTAAATATCTTATGTGTAATTAAATATTTGACACATAATAGGTTTCTGACACAGAATAACTGTAGTCAAACAACTTAGAATTGGTCATATGATTTGAATTTATATTCAATTTTTTGCTTTTTGTGCACTACAATATGCTGTTGCGAATTGACACCCCCCCCAAAAAAATAATAATAAAATTTTACCCCTCTTTTTGCTTTTGTGCAATACACTATGCTGTTGCGTATTGACTCCCCCCACCCAAAAAAAATTTCTCCCCCCCCCCAACCCATGCCGTTTTTTGAAATAAAAAGAAATAATATTTGAAGAAATTTTCTTTTAAATTTCTGAAATCTGAAATGAGAAAAAATTGTCCCCCCACAATTTCTTATTTACCCCCCCTAAATTTTTTTTTCACCTCCCTCCCCCTTTCCCTTTTTCCAAAAAAAAAATTCTTTCCCTCAAGATATGGTCATAATCCCTATTCAAATTTCTCATGGAGTTTGCAAACATAATTACCCTTTTAAATACATCATAAAAGTCTTAAAATAGAAAATGACATTTGGCTAAAATTAATATTAATTAATAGTAACTTCTAAAAATAAATTGACAGCTATAAATCACCCCAAGACAATCTACATTTCTTTATACATAATTTACAAGCAGGGTACAGGAGGTAATCGAATCATACACAACCTTTTACTTTAAATGTGTTTGGATTACCTCCCTTACACCAAGATAATAACCAAAAACTGCAAAATTTACTAAAATTTACCAATTCAGGGACAACAACCCAACAATGGGTTGTCTGATTCGTCTGAAATTTTCAGGGCAGATAGATCTTAACATGACGAACATTTTTACCCCGTCAAATTTACTCTTAATATTTTAATTTCAGAGATACAAGCCAAAAACTGCATTTACCCCCTATGTTCTATTTTTAGCCATGGTGGCCATGTTGATTGGCAGGCGGTGTGGACAGACATACTTTTTAAACTAGATACCCCAATGATGATTATGGCCAAGTTTGGGTACATTTGGCCCAGTAGTTTCAGAGGAGAAGATTTTTGTAAAAGTTAACAGACGACGGCCAACGATGACTGACGACGGACGCCAAGTGATGAGAAAAGCTCACTTGACCTCTCAGGTCAGGTGAGCTAAAAACAAGTTAGATGGCAGATAATTCTCGATAAGTTACAATAATTCTTTATTCTGAAAGCAAGTACAGCTTATAGGATTTCTACAATTAAAATTTACACACGACTGCATGCAGGTACGTACTAAGAACACCTCACTCATTTGACATCTCAAAAAGGGCCATAACTCCCATGGAACTGGTCCATTTGGGAAATTGTACTGATATGCACATGCTCATATCATACCAAGACATCATACCAAATATAAACTAGTTCCGTCCAAAGGTAAAAGACTAGTTGCATACACAATTAAAACATTGGACGGATGGACGGATGGACAAATGGACGAATGGACGGCAAGGGAAATCCAGTATTCCCACCACTCTGCGTTTTGGGGTATAACAATAATATATTTATACACCGACAAAGTTACAGATGTTCAATGAGCATATAATAAACATGTTACATGTATATCAATAAAACATTGCGCAAGCATTTGATGACTAATTCTGTCTCATGGAGCATGATACGATATCCAGCAACCTACATTTGTGATATACAATTGGAATTAAATTTTTAATAGATTATTCATTTATTTCAACTATGAATTATAAAATGACTACATATTGCGAATTTGTTTCTCTAATCTAAATTATTTAACTCTTTTACACTCTAGGATCAAATATGATATACATCCTTATCACCAACATCATAATGATAAGTAACTTACAGTTTGCTTGTCAAACATTTTGAGCTAGAAAAAATCCCAGAAAAAAAGATATCATATATTATTTTTGGATGAAACCTGATATTTTATTGACAAAACAGGCATTTTGAAAATTGTCAATTGTTTATGACATAATAACATGAGTAATTGTTGCTAGATTTTGATAATATTTTACAGGAAGCTTACTCATTGGAAGATTTTGGCTGAAAGTTTCAAAAATGAAGGATTTCAGAGTATTTGGGTTAAAACTTGTTTTTTATTCAAAATTGATCGTGGTTTAAGACATAACAGAAATAATTCTTATTAGATTTTGATAAAAAAAATTCTTCTAACCCTTCTCAACAAATGGGATAAGACTCTTAATGTATGGGGGATATATTGCACATCTTAAACAGTCATTTTATTTATAACTAGTGACTGTTCTTTTTTGCAGATAACACATTTAGTTATTGATGAAGCCCGTTGTGTTTTATCTTGGGGCAACTCTTCCTTTCGACCAGCTTACCAAAAACTTGGTTTACTAAGAGCAGTTCTTCCAAATGTTCTTGTTCTAGCCCTTACTGCAACAGCGACAAAAGCAAACCAACAAAATATAACTACATCTCTTCGCATGAAAGAACCAAAGATTATTGTAGGAAGTCCAGACAGGAATTATGATGATTAAAAAATGTTATCCCAAGAGCATTATTTCCTTATCTATCCCACATCATTTGAATATATGTGATTATTTTTCTTGGTGGGTACATGCCAATCTGACACCTTGTGTCCAGACCTTGACCTCGATTTCATGGTTGAGTGACTTGCATCACATTTTTGTGATAAGTCTGTTTCTTAGCAACTGTAATACCAGAGATCACCATAATTGGTCAATATATGTATGTAGTTCCAAGTGGAAACATGCCAGTCTGATACCTGTCTCCAGACCTTGACCAAAATTTCATGCTTGAGTGACATGTGTTAAAATTTCATGGTTAAGTCTATTTCCCAGCAACTGTAATACCTAGACTCACCATATTTGGTATATTGATAATTCTTGGTGGGTCCATGCCAGTCTGATACCTGTCTCCAGATCTTGACCAAAATTTCATGCTTGAGTGACATGAGTTAAAATTTCATGGTTAAGTCTATTTCCCAACAACTGTAATACCTAGACTCACCATATTTGGTATATTGATAGTTCTTGGTGGGTACATGCCAGTCTGATACCTGTCTCCATACCTCGACCCGAATTGCATGCTTGAGTGACTCGTCACATTTCATGATTTAGTCCATTCTCAGCTACTATAATACCTACACTGACAATATCTGGTCTATAGATAGATCTTTTGGGGTACATGCCAGTCTGACACCTGCCACCCAGCCTTGAATGATTTCATGTTTGGATGACTTGCATCACATTTTCACAAATAAGTCCATTTCTCGGCAAATGTAATATATAGTCCCACCATGTGTAGTCTATTGATATTTTTTGGTGGGTACATACCAGTCGGAGTTAGTGACCTTGGACACAAATTTAGGCATGAGTGACTTGCATCAAGTGTTTCAGTTTGAATGCATTTCATTTTAGTTACAAAGATGGGTATATATATTTTGATTTCGGATTCATTTTCTAAGAATTCTTTGCTGAATACCTGTAATTCTCCTTCTTGGAATAAAAACATTTCTGTTTTACGATCCCCATTAAAGTTCATTTACATGAAACTTGGTATTATTTATGAAATCATTTTCAGTGTGTATATATAATATATTATCCCGCTTTTACCATATGGCTATGAAATAAAATACTGACAGAAAAGCTTATAAATGTTATTAGTTTGTTTAAAGGCGGGTGGGGGGTGTTGGCGGGTCAATATCTTAAAAAGTTAAGTCGAGAAAATGGATGACAAAGTCAAAGACCCATGTGTATTAATTATTACAGTGTATTGTTAGAAAATGAAATCAGTCAATCAATTTTAATTTAGGTATCCGGACCATAATAGATCATGAACGAAAAGTGTATATCTTTTTGACCGTGAATGGCTGAACCAAAAAATTTAAAGCTGGAATTTTGTATATATATTTTTCTCAAGTTGAAACACACTCTGTTGCTTATATGCAGTCTGTAAAAATAAGTTTGTTATATTGACATTTCCGAAGTTTGCCGATAATTACCGAGGTCATTTCAATTGCGTTGTATGGAACATCCGGGAACTTTCGAATAATCACGTGGTCATTTATGGTCCGGATACCTTAATGCTACTAGGTAATTCTTAAATTTTCCAATTAGTAACTTGTAATCGAGTTTCTATAAATAAATCTAAAGTAGCACCAATGTTATATTTATAGGTATCTCTAAAAGTGAAAAGATATTTCATTGGTCAAATATTATTCACAACTTATAAGCTTTCCTTTCATTGGTTATTCTAAATGCTGAATTTCGAATCTCAAATCTCGAATATAAGATACCGCATGTCGGATTTTGGACCTCGAACTTCGTATTTCGAAACTCGTAAGATATCGAATCTCGAATTTCGTATTTCGAATCTCGTATGATTCTTCTGGGCTTTCGTAAATATTAGTAGACCCCAATTTGGTGAATTAACTTCGATTTTTCGTTTTTTGTCCTGTATCTTCCATTCAGGACTTTTTCATAGTTTAAAAAAAGGAGCAAAAAATTATTATTTAAAAGATTGATAAAGTTTAATTTCATAACATGTCTGTATATGTATCAATATATATGGGTAATATTTGGTTTTCTTAGCACAATAAATATGTTAAAATATAAATTGAGTTTTTGTTAAGGTGTCGTGTGATAATTAAACACCTGTTACAAACATGATAAATGCGAACTGAATAATTTAGTTCTGTGGAAATTCAAGATGTATATTGCCAGTTTCATTTTTCTCCCAATCATATATGGATTTCTTTTGGATACAAAAATTCCGCAGAATCCTGGGCAGTTGAACGGAGGTCAACAGTTTCTGACCATGTCAGAATTTTATGAATCCAAAAGCCATCTTGAAAACGGTTTATCTCTGTTACGTCGTGACACGGACAATAAAATGAACATGTTATCGTCTCAGGTTCAGCAGATGATTACATCGTTTCAATCAGCAATGATTGAAAATTGTACTAAAAGTGAAAAGGAAACTTCAAGTTCTCTTGACTCTAAATATACTCTCTCAAAAAAGAAACGCAACATACAGAAAATAGGAAATTTACTTCATATATTATTTTCATAATTTATGATATAAATAATTTACACAGGAATGCAAAAATTGGCACACTTCTTGTTCATGAGTTCTTTTACCTTGGAATATCACAGTTTGTCACATATTGTCAATAAATCACTCATAAATTGTCAATATCTGGTATGTCCACCATTTGCTTGTAACACAGCCCCGACTCTTCTTGGCATAGATTGAATTAAACGCTGAGTTCGAACACGCGGTATCCTTTGCCACTCAAACTGAAGTGCCTGCTGTAATTGTTGCAGATTTTGCGGTGGTGGTTGTCGTTGGCGCACGCGCCGATCCACTTCATCCCACAAATGTTCAATTGGATTAAGATCGGGTGATCGTGACGGCCAACGGATCACATTGACATTCTGTTGTTCTAAAAAGTCTACTGTTACACGTGCTGTATGTGGTCGGGCATTGTCGTGCTGAAAAATTTCTCTCCGAATGTCAATTACGGGCAATAAATGAGGTCGTAAAATTTCGTCTCTATACCTAACAGCGTTCAGATTGCCTTGGATATGTATCAGCTGTGTGTTTCTGGCATAAGAAATAGCGGCCCACATCATAACACTGCCTCCGCCAAAATTGTCTCTCTCCACAACACAGTTTTGCGCAAAACGTTCGTTTCGGCGCCTATACACACGTATGCGACCATCTCGCTTTTCCAGTTGAAAACGTGACTCATCGCTGAACCATACTCTTCTCCAGTTCTGTAAATTCCATGCACGAACTGTAGTACACCATCTAACCCTCGCTCGGCGGTGTTGGCGTCTCAGTGTTGCTCCAAAGTAAGGTCTTCTTGCCCTCAATCCATGAGAACGTAACCGATTGCGTACTGTCTGTGCTGATATACGGCGCAACCCAGGGACGTTTACAGCTGTTTCTGTTGCAGCAATAGTCCTATTCCGCAGATGGAAAAGTCTGATGTAACGATCTTGCGCCCTGGTTGTAACACGCGGGCGCCCTGAACGTGGCCGATCTGTCGTAGTACCAAGCTGCAGGTAGCGTCCCCAAAGGCGTGAAATTGTGCTACGATGAACATTGTACGTTACAGCAACAGCATTCTGTGATTCTCCGGCCTCTAGTCGTCCGATAGCGATATTCCGGGTAGCAGCGTCTAACCTTGGCATAGCGTCACCTCATCAGAATTTTATTTTACGAATGCATTCATGAAAAGAAATACCGGGTTTTTATACCGACTGACTGAGCTAAAAAATAATCCATGATTTGCACGTGAAAGTCGACCCAGTTTTTGGCAATGCGTAAATCGTAGGGTGTCCCAGATTGCGACCAAAGTCGTTTACGGGTGGATGAATTTAAATGATTGTACCTGGAAACTTTTTATGAAGGTGTAATTATGATCATGTGTACATATATTTTGATATTTATTGGTTATTTGTCCGGAAAAATAATATTTCAAAAAGATAATCTGATGTTGCGTTTCTTTTTTGAGAGAGTATATATCCAATTACTGGATGGTTACACAAATCTTCAGCTTCGTTTCGATACGATGCAACGGAAACATATAGACATGCTGGTTTTTATAAGAAATGAATCGCAGGAACTAAAAAGGGAAATACAAGATTTGAAAAGTTTGAAAAATATTCAAAACATGCTGGATATTCGCGCCCTTGAAAACCAGATGCAACATATGAACTCCCAGCTCGGTGGAATGAATAGACATGAACGGGCAAGAGACAAGGATTTTCAAGCGTTGTATAGTTTAGTCACAAATATGAAAACAAACAATACTTTGATACATGCAGACTTCGAACAAAGAATACAAAATGCTGAAACTCAAAACAATGCGTCATTTAGCGATGTTTATGCCAAGCTTCATAACGAGAGCGATAAAAATACCAGAATTGAAATGGAAATAGAGGAAATGAAAAAGAGTTCAAATTCTTCCTTCGAGACGATTATACAGGAGGTTGCTAGTAACAACAAGAAAGGTATAAATTTTCTGATTTACAAATGTAGCGGTTGAATACATGCCTGTATATGCAGATTATCTGCAACATTTAAAAAAATGTCAATAGTATATTAGTATAAGTATACACCCTTGCATATTTATGCACATAAAGATTTTTTACAATTGCAAATTCATACTAATTGATTTTTGCACAAAACGCTTTTCTAATCTAACCACCAGACCGCATTTTGTCATAAAAACATTATCAAAATAATTTAACGCCAGCTTTTGGGTTAAAACTAGTACTTTTTTAAATATTCACAAGCCATGAGAATGACCAAAACTTTATTTTAAAATAATTCATTTTCTTTTAACCGGCAGATCAATTCAGATGGCAAGTCAAAATTTTATTACAGTCGTTTTGTACCTTCTATTTTATCTCGTGTTAAACTAATGGTCTTGTTCCTGTTTAACGCGAATCTGTACGATCGAGTCTGGTTACAGGACTTTAATAGAATAAATACATGGAAGACTGAAAATCACACATGTCAATTTAATCCGATTGTCAAGGTGTAAGTTTAATTGCAGTGTTAGGATTGTAACATTGCCAGATTAGTTGACATGAGGAACACTAATTACTTGAACAATCAGACATCAGTGGTCATAGTGAGTATTTTCAAAATTTTTGAAAACAAATTTCCCACCTTTCTACACACTTGCCATTCTTACCTAAAGTCAACAAAATTCTGAAAACCGCCTCGGTGGTCTTGTGGTAGCGTGCTCGCCCCGAGTGCTGAAGGTCGCGGGTTCGATCCCCGGCCGGGTCAAACCAAAGACATTAAAATTGGTATTTGCTGCTTCTCCGCCAAGCACGCGGCATCTAAGAGTAAGAGCAAAGACTGGTCGGCTCGGAGTCAGTATAATGTGTCCGAGTGAGGTGATATGTCTTCCTGCGGACAATTACCTCGTGAGCTAGCACATTAAAAATCCGATTGAGCGTGTCGGTCTAGTACAAAGCAGGGATCATATTCATTATCATATCAACATGTTCTCGTCCTGATATGCACCTGGTTGCCACTGGACGTTAAAAAATAATCATCCATCCTTCAAAATTCTGAAACCTGACTTATGCAATCATTTCATGAAGACATTTAATCAATAAATCTATTTTCTAAATTCAACAATCAGGGCCCTATGTTTTGAAATACATTGTACTGTAGAGAAATAAAAATGTATGTAAATAAATAAATTACAAACTTAAAGAGCAATTTTGGTCACAATCCATTAGACAGACAAAGCCGGGAAGACAAATGAACAACCACAAGCACAACAAATAAACACTGAATACTAAAAAACAATGAACAACGCGAACTCCTATAAAAACCAGGAGTGAATTCAGGTGTTTTGTATACGGCACCCGTCGTGAAGTCCAACAAAGTCAATCCGGTGGTAGTCAGGTCCAATGAGAATATGTCCAACATCATCTTCGATATTGAAACACTGTAACGGTCAATCAATTCGTGATGACGACCGTAAAATTTCTTAAGTGATGACATCAACTTATCTTGATAAAACCCTGGTTAAGAAACTTTTGTAACAGCAGTAATCCTCTTTGTCGAGAGTCACGGTACCTAACGCATGCCCTTGAAGTGTATATCGATACTCAAAAAGTTATCAATAGGAAAGTTGAAGTCATCAAGTTTGTCATTTGTCTTCAAATGTCCCTCATTGTCTATTTCAAGAAAATATCCAAATATTTGAAAATCAAAATTCTAGAACATAATTGTGCAATTACTTTAAGTGTTTGCCAACATTATAGTGAAATATGCGTAAATTGCAAAATGAAAGATGTGTTTAAGTCACAATCTTAGATTTACATTTTTTTTTTAATTTAGACCCTTGTTTACCCCAAATTTTGAACATCAGTAATCTTACACATTATTGGGCATCTATAACTGTTATGCAACCCATCTATTTAGAAATTAATTCTCTAATTCTCTAAACCAAAATTTAAGGTCCACGAACGGTCTATGGGTATCACCTCAGAGGTAGTAACATATAATTTTCTCAATATTTTGTTCCACATTACCCAGCCAGCAGCTTTGAGGCAGTTCTGCAGTAAAACTTTTTGATGCTGCTATCTAAATTATGAACCAATTTCAACATTTCTAGCTAGAGGACTCATGTACACTGTATTCGCTTTTAAGGATGCTCGCTGGTCATGTTTTGGTATTTTTGTCAGATTTTCGGAATCCCCGGGCTTTATCCATTTCTTAAACATGAAATTTTTTGCCCATGAACACCTACGTTTTCTTTTATAATTCAATCATATATACCTTAAAATGGTATTTGACAAAATTTTATGAAATCCTTTTTTTATTTTTTCATACATTTTTGAGAGACTGAAGTTGTCAATGCAAAGACAATGAAAAATCCAGAGAAAACCCATTTCCTGCAAATTTTCAAGGCCTTATAGCTCTAAAATGAGCACATGGACCTATATTTTTTTTCTTGCTTATTTGTTTACTATTCATATGTTCTCTCAAAGTAAAACACCTATTTCAAATCCTATTTATTTCCTATAAGAGCAGCGATCATCCTTAAAGAGAAGAGTGACCAACAGCTAGTTTGGAAAACCAAAACAAAACCAAGCTAAAATTTATATTTACTTCTGTTTACAACATATATCTAATTTAATGGAACAATTTAGTTCTGTTTAAATTTTCAGTTGCGATGACATCATGTGTTAGTTCGGATGTTGGAACCAAACCAAGCGGGCATATTATCAAATTTGATGACGTTCGTTTTCAAATTAATGTCAGCCAGTTATCAGCCTTTACGAGAAGTGGTAAATTTACCTGTGACGTAGCAGGGTTGTATATATTGTCCGCCTGGGATGCTTCATCATATGGCGGTTCTGAAATTGCAATATATAAGAATGGTTATCTAACTGCCAATGCATACATCACAAGTACGAATGACCACGTAGGTACGGCCACGTCAGTAGTTGTGGTTGATTTACAGAAGAATGACACCGTTTGGGTCCAGACACGTTCTATGATGTATGTTTATGATCATCAAAGATGTTGTTTGACAATTGTAAAAGTAAAATAACTTACTTATGTAACATTGTTGTGAATTTAAAAAAAAACAACATTTTTTTACCTTTATATCAATTCTGAAGTGGTATAAATGCATATTGAAACAAATAATATTTCGTCTTTGCAGCGTCCAAGGGCATATATATATATATAGTCATTGTCGAAAAATATAAAATTTATTTGTGCGAGCTTTAGAAACACGAGAAAAGGCGAGCTTTAGTGAGCCTTTTCTCCATGTTTAGCAGCGAGCCCAAATAAATGACTTTGTATTGTCTTTATCCTGTGTGAAATGCATTAAAATTACGTTTGAAGTTGAAATTCAACTGCATTGAAAACGCGGGAAACGCCACGACGTCATCTGGTACATTCACTACGCTCCTCGCGCTCTTCATGTAAACAAGTACCAGTAGACTTTATTAGGTCATTGACCTAATACGACTAAAGTTTATTCTACCCCTTTTATTAGACCGGAAATTGCTTGATTGCAGGATAAAACACTGAATAGCGTAAAAATCCTAAAAATTATATAAAATAACCTAATCTGTACTAATGAAAAAAACAGATTAGGAAGCATGAATCTAGATACAAACGCCACATAAAGACCAAGAACCCTAAAAACACATCACAAAATATTCTTTGGCATCTGTGGTATCATATTGGTGTAAAATTGTAAAATATGTAGTAAGTTATATAGACTGATGTTTTATTTTAAACAAAAGGTCAAAATTCATTCTATTATTCTAATGGGTAAAGCATATAAGATCTATTCTTAACAATTCTGGTCTGGGATACATTTTTATAATCCAAATATGATTCATAACAGACACTATTTCAAACAAATACTCCAAGACCAGTTTATTCAGGCATGGTTAAGTGATATTCATAATTCATCTCGTGTAATAAAAAGTATTACAAATTCCGAAATAAATTTGATGCACTGTATGGCCATTTCGTTGACTGGCAACTCATCAGCAGTGATCGAGATCAAAATATTGGAAGACCGGTTAAAGATATAAATGAATTAATAAGCACAACCATCAAAAATCAAAATAATTGAATCAAACAGGTATGCAAACTCAGCTAAGGGTTACCGCTGCATCAAAAGGAAGAGCCTTAGAAATTTCGGGTAATTTTTGTCAAATTTTGAACGGAAAATGTAAAGGCATTTGAGTAATGAATCATGCCAGGACAAACGTTCTGGCTACTGGGCTGATAATGCACTCGGGGACTAACAGTCCACCAGCAGTGACATAGACGCAGTGGTAGTAATGAAACGTATCACAAAAGTATTTTGTCTTGAGAAATGCTTGTTAACATTTCCGTAATTTCAGCAACTGTGGATAATTAATAACTTTAACAAATTTAAAAATCCAAGTTGAAAGTGGATGGATAAATGTTTCGAGACAGAATCGTTTGTTTGTTTGTTTAGTTGGGGTTTTACGCCGTTTTCAGCACAATTGGCTATTTCCAGTCGGCCAGTTTTTATTGGTGGAGGAAGCCGGAGTACCCGGAGAGAACCACCGACCTTCGGTAGGAAAATTGGCAATGCTTGTCAATTTCGATCGGAGTCGAACACACCCCGCCACAGGTGAGATTCGAACTCACAACCTCAGTGTTGACAGGCTAGTGATCATTAGTAGTCATGATGAACTACGTATACCTAGACCACTCGGCCACTGAGGCCCCCCCAGACAGAATCGTACATGTATATGTACTCTATGTAATAACAACATTGGTGATGAATTTCACCTTCTATTTATATGTAAAAATCCGTCTATTGTTAATTTAAGAAAGAAATATTTATAATTGTACTATTATAGATATGCTGGTGTAGTCAAAATGGAAGATTATTTGTCTTTATGTCACCATGGTAACATAGGATTAAACAAACGCTTTTTTAATATTTATTAGAAAATGTTCTGCTTTATTCTTAGTCTTCTATAGTTTGTCCAATACAAACGCTTTATCATTTCGACATGTTTGTTATAATGTATTTTTATTCTGAACTCTTTTTACACATAATGTGTGTCTGGGTGTTATCAATAAATTTTACAAATCCCACAGAAATTTATCGTAACTCATATATAGCGACGGCCTTTTATATGCATAAAAAATTCTGAAAATAACCTATTTTGTCAGAAACAAAGATTTTGATTTGCTTATAGTGGGGGTATTTGCCGTGTTGATTTGCTCCATTTGTATCGGCCCCTCGTTCTTTAGAGGGGGTATTTGCTACAAATTTCAGCGCGTGTAACGTTTCTCTTACCGATGCCTTTTAGTAAATGATATTTGGTGTTATTAAAAAGACGAATCATAAGGGAGTCGTAATACTTGCAAAAACTACTACATGTAGTTTTGAGACTGGGTATCCTTCGATTGGTGCTAGGGATATATACATTGTCCTTGCTATTCCCTTTATACATGTACCAAAGGAAATATCTGAATAAGTGATTAACTTTGAACAACTCAGCCAAGTTACAGAGGCGTTACTGATATTGATAGTAGTAGATGAAGTTTGGGTAAAATTTCTTATTAATTTATAAAAATGTATATCTGTTAAGTGTATTGTAGTATAAAAAGTTGTCTTGGAGGAATATATCGGTGTTTAAACGGAACTAAGGGACGAGATCAAAAGTTCAATGTAGGATAAAAAACTTAATTCAGATAGTTTGGAGGGGGGGGGGGGGGGGGGTAAAAATCGCTGCAAGTTTTGTTATCCGACATCGAATTTCAGATTGAAAAATACGGATTCAAGTGATGTCCAAGTCAATATACAGAACAAACATACATTGTTGAGGAAAAACAGGACCCATGATACAAAAAGTATACTCTCGAAGCATTTGCCCATATTGGTCAATCAATTTTTCCCAAATTAAGTTAAGAAAGGAGGGGGGGGGGTGTGCGGGGATCAGTGAAATAACTATATGAATTAAGTTTTTTATCCTACATTGAACTTTTGATCTCGTCCCTAAGTCACTCACAAAATGAAGAAAGTCCAAACCTTTATGAGTAATCTGGTTGAGTTACACGACGATGACTTAGGAAAAAAATTTAATCATTTATAATTCAAAAAGTTTCGGAATTTGAATAATTACTTTTTTCAAAAAAATCTTAGATTTTAACAGAAAAACTTATTTTCTCGGCTTATTTATTCCAACAGTAACATTGTTCAGCAAAATCTCGAAACAAAAATTTATTTTACAATTAATATTGAAAAATGAGCATTGTTGATGTGATATGTATATGTACCCTGCTCTGTACTAGACCTATACGGATGTTTTTCGTGCTGAGTTACGAGGTAAAAATGCACAAGAAAACCTATCAGCCCAACCTGACAAATTATACTGACTTCGAGCCGACCAGTTATCTGTTCTTATTCCTAGATGATGCGTGTTGTTTGTTTTACCCGGCTGGGAATCGAACACGAAGCCTTCCGCACTCGACGCTAGCACGTTTCCTCAACAGTTACCAGAAGCAGAAAAGGTAATAAAAAATAAATGACAAAAGATGTTAAAGATCAGATTAATGGGTAAATAGTTAGATACAAAAATATTTGTAAATCAAACACTCTTGTGAGTTTTATCTTTTAACTGTTTACAAATGTCAGGGTGTCAAGTGGTCCTATATTTTTCCTATATTTCCAGGCAATTCCTATATCTCCAATATTTCACTGAAAATTCCTATATTTTCACCCTTTTTCCTATATTTTGAAAAAAATGGGAAAAAAATATATTATAAGAAAAAGTATTAATAGTGGAATGAATCACATTATATTAGTGGAATGATTCACATTATGTATGTAGGCTGTAGTTGGTTTTAGTGCTTATACTTATTGATCATAGTATTAAGCTAACCTTATGCAGCAAAATATTTGTTGTTTTTATTCATGTAGGATTTTTTATGTAATTAATTAATATTTCGCATTTCAGTGAATATCTTATAAATTTACCCCTGTCCGTCCGTCCGTACGTCCCGATTCGGTTAAGTTTTGCGTTTAGAGCCATTTCTCAGAAACCTATTGTAATATAGCAATGACATTTCACCGCTACAGTCCTCTTGTATAGTACAATACAGTTTAGCAACACTTGGGTCGCTATGACCTATATTTCATGCTTCAGTGACTTTGGTTAAGTTTTGCGTTAAGGTTCATTTTTCAGAAACCTATAGTAATATACTAATGATATTTCACCACTATAGTCCTCTTGCATAGTTCAACGCAGTTCAGGAACACCTATATTGTTTTTTAGGGCGGCGCATCTGTGTCTTATAGACACAGATGCTAATTACATTATGTTTTTAAATACAGAACTTTTCAATAACATTATTAAATGTTTTCCAATTATTGTTTTGTATTTCAACTGACCCTGACTGAGCACTGCGGATGATTATTTGTTAGATGAAATATGCATGAACCATGTTCTTAACTTTTATTTTAGGTAAAAAGGAGGTGAGGTATGGATGTAGGGGAGGTGGAGGCCATAAATTAAAGACTGAAATTTGGTAGCAATTGTCCTATATTTACCCTATATTTTCAACTTGAAAAATCCTATTTTCCTATATAATTTTGATCTAAAATGGCTTGACACCCTGACATGTACATTCTTTCAATTTTTTTAAATTAAGAGGACTAAAACTAATGTGAAAAATGTAGTGCCACAACATACAGTTGTTGATTTTCTACAAAACTCTGGTAATTTGTACTCAGGTGGAAATGAAAGAAATGTGAAAATGAGGTACGTAAATATTTAATGTAACTTCAAGAGAAACTCTGAACGGAAGTTAAAATTTCAATTTCCGTTCTATTGTTATCATATAAATGTATTTGTGTTTACCATACAGTAATCAAACTAACACCCTACTTTTTTAAAGGATCTTCATACACGAAGTTTTCTTTCTAAATTAAATGGCTTAAGAACTGTATTATTTCCATATACATTTTTAGTTATGATTTCCACATAAGGTTACAAAACCTGGGTCAATATCATGTTCTTTTTCTAAAAAATTACAGACGTACCAAAGGGACAGGTGAGCTATTGTCATCACTTGGCGTCCGTCGTCCGTTGTCGTAAACTTTCCTTTAAGGATCTTCTCCTCTGAAACTACTTGGCCAATTGGAACAAAACCTAAGACAGCAATGGTCCTTAGGTGGTCCTCTTTCAGAAATATATCCGATTACCACACCTTTCATCAAAAATGCCGCCAGAGCCGAACTTAGTTTAAAATATGACCTCATGGGAATTTTACTTCACGATCTTCTGGTCTGAAACCACTCGGCAAAGGAGGAGGGTCAATAAGGGCCATTTTTGGCCCAATCTCAAAAGCATATCGTTTCGGGATTTTCAAATGAGGGAACATGGCTATGGCATATTATAACACTTTTTTTAACCATTCCGACCATTTTTCATCATTTTGGGGCAAAAAACGGTAAAAAAACATCTAAAATTTAAGATTTCTGGAATTATTTAATAACATTTTCAACATCCACATAATTAATTATATCTATAGTTTGTATGATTTACTAGACGTGTGTCTACTTTGAATTTCCTGATCATCCTGGTTATGAACGAGTATTTCATACCCTCCATCGTCATTAATATGCTCCCTAGTATATGACTTTGCAAGTTTTATTTGGTATCATGTGTCAATTCACGGAGGTGAGGAAAATCGTTTTATTTGGTGCACACCAAGTGTCAATTCACGGAGTTTAGGAAAATCGTCAAATTCCGTAGCTGCATTGACCCTAAGCCACGAAGAAATCTTTCTGTCCAGACATTCTGTTTCTATTCTATCTTTAAGATCATTATTCTTCTTAGATAGATGCAGCATTTTACATCCAGTAAGTTCATCGTCGACATTAGTTGTGCAGAGAGGTTTGCAATATTTGTTGGAAATCGCACAAACTAGAGAAACGTAATCTCCTATACAAGGGATCTGAGAATTCGGAACTATATTGGCTAAGTATTTCCAGCACTTTATTCTACCATTAGCAGATTCTACAATCCAGCGAATTTTTGTGACTAGCCTTAAGGCGTTACTATCCTGAATTGTATGCTGTTTGTACCTTTGTTTAAAAATTTCGGCATTTCCGTTTGAATGCCAATTTCATGAAGGAAGTCTAGGGAATCTCTGAACCCTCGATCAACTATTACAATCTTTTAACCAGTCAGCCATTTCTTCAACATTTCAAACCATGCATGATGATATTCGCATCGTTATTCTTGCTGTCACTGAAATACGGCCCGAAAGCACTGACGATGTTCGTTATTCTTGCTGTCACTGAAATACGACCCGAAAGCACTGACGATGTTCGTTATACTTGCTGTCACTGAAATACGGCCCGAAAGCACTGACGATGTTCGTTATTCTTGCTGTCACTGAAATACGGCCCGAAAGCACTGACGATGTAACCCGTTGTATTAACTACTATGAAGGCTATAACATCTGCGCTTGAACCTGAATTGCGAACTTTTCTGTATATAGATGTAAGTGCCATCAAGAACTAATATGACTGGGTCATGTGAACCACCAAACAGAGTTTTAGCTATTTATCGTGTATGTTGTTGTGTTACATTATCTCTATTGGCCAAAATGTGCTGAAAACGGCGTTAAACCCCAACTAAACAAACAAAAACTCTATTGACAAAACCAACATACAATGGTGTAAAATAAGTAGAAAGTGATCTCCTGGCTGTTACAATGGCACGTTTTACTGACGGCGAACTGATATTAAAACTTTGGACAGTGAGGGACGAGATCAAAAGTTCAATGTAGGATAAAAAAAACTTAATTCATATAGTTTTTTCAGTGACCCCCCCCCCCTCTTAACTTAATTTGGGAAAAATTGATTGACCAATATGGGTATATGCTTTGAGAGTATACTTTTTGTATCATGGGTCATGTTTTTCCTCAACAATGTATGTTTGTTCTGTATATTGACTTGGACATCACTTGAATCCGTATTTTTCAATCCGAAAATCGATGTTGGATAACAAAACTTGCAGCGATTTTACCCCCTCACCCCCCAAACTATTTGAATTAAGTTTTTTATCCTACATTGAACTTTTGATCTCGTTCCTAACCTATTTGACATGCCATATCTTAATTTAGTAAGGAGTATTCCAATACATGTTTTTATAGAGCAAACTTTTGTGTCTCGTACGTCTTGAACATGACTACATAAATTTTCAAAGGACTCTCTATTTATACCTGTTAAATTAAGGTAGTCTGCATCCGTCATGGCATTTCAATTCAGTCAAAATCAATTCTTTTACTTCTATTTTTAACAGCAATTTTTCTAATGTTTTGTATTATATTATAGATTTCAGTCGTCCTATTAAATGAAGTTTCTGCATTCAAATTATTAATGTTTTTAATTGAATCCTCTGTAAAATGATCATCATCTATGTGTGATGTACAACATCTGGAACCTTCCTGGACAATTACATTATTGTCTATTAATGTATTATACCGTACTATAGGAGGCACTACAAAGTTAAATCTCCTCCTTTTACAGATGCAACATTGTGAGTTGCATGTATGGCACGCCGTTTTTATATTTATTCAAATTCCAAGATATCTTATTTATTTAATAAGATATCTTATTAAGTATTAAGATATCTTTAATTTTTATAAGAGATCTTATTTAATTTGAAAGTAAATAAGATATCTCTATAAGTTAATAAGATATCTCTATTAGTTAATAAGATATCTCTATTAGTTTATAAGATATCTCTATTAATTTATCTTATATAAATATTAAAGATATCTTATATAGTTAATAAGATATCTTATAAATTAATAGAGATATCTTATTAACTTATAGAGATATCTTATATATTTAATAAGATATCTTTATAACCAGTTAAATAAGATATCGCTATAAGTTAATAAGATATCTCTATTAGTTTATAAGATATCTCTATTAGTTTATAAGATATCTCTATTAATTTATAAGATATCTCTATTAATTTATAAGATATCTCTATTAGTTTATAAGATATCTTATTTGACTAAATAAGATATCTCGAAATTGAATAAATATAACAACGGCGTGCCATAGGCATGCAACTTTGACAGAAGATAATGGTAATTGTATATGTTTAGATGACTTAACAGTCTCCTTTGTCTTTTTAACTGGGGGTTCATATGTTGGATCCACATCTTGATTATCAGTGTTTTTACTCTCAGAGACACACGGCTTACTTTTATAATATGAAAGTCTACACTTTCCACAAGTGACATCACTTTCCTGCACCTTGACAAGAAAATGCTTGAATAAATATCTACGGTATGCTCTAATTCGTTCTCGCTGTGATATTGGCTGCAATATCGCCAGCACGGCGTTAAAAAACAATCAATCAGTCTACGGTATGCTTTATTTGATGGTCCATTTAAATGTCGCCTATCTTTCGGTTTAGTCCTTTTGATGCATATAATGCACGGAAACTACGTGGTTCTTTATTCCTGAAAATAAATAATTTATCATGAGAATTTTGTGTACATCTATTTTGTATTTTAATCTGTTAATGATGATCGCTGGTCTAATAGGAAATAAATGGGATTTGTTTGAGAGAACATATGAATAGTAAACAAATAAGCAACAAAAAAATATAGGTTCATGCTATAAAGCCTTGAAAATTTGCAGGAAATAGGTTTTCTCTGGATTTATCATTGTCTTTGCTTTGGCAACTTCAATCTCTGACAAATGTATGAAAAAATAAAAAGGATTTCATAAAATTTTATCAAATACCATTTTAAGGTATATATGATTGAATTATAAAAGAAAAAGTGGGGGTTCATAGGCAAAACATTTAATGTTTAAGAAATGGATAAAACCTGAGGATTCCGAAAATCTGACAAAAAGACCAAAACATGACCAGCGAGCATCCTTAATGAGAAGGCAATATACATTAGACGAAATCTGTATATGTATATATTCAAAGAGATAGAAATTGGTGGTTGTTATCAGTCTTGAAATATCAACGAGGCCTTTGATAGTCGCAACAATAAACACGAAAGTGGTTGATAGCTTTTATAATAGTAGTCTGTACAAGGCAGATAACAACCCATGGACAATTGGAGGTTCCAACCGCAAATCCGTGTATCTCTGTTGTCAGATCATTAAAAACTTGCGTGTTATCTAACAATCTTTAATCACCAGGTAAGGATTACCACTTTGTTTGGATACACAGTCGTTTAACTGTAAGCAAAAGATAATATCATTTTTAATCAATATAATATAATGATATTAAAATTTATTGAATGAAAATGCATGAAAAGGTGTAGAAGGCAACATCCAGACGTATATACAAAACATACAAGTCAAAAATTAATTTATTTCACGCACAAAAATCATGACTATCCGTTAGGAACGAACTCGCGACCTTCATGTTTCTGATCTAAGGGAACAGTCATTATTTACCAGCTGGGGGGGGGGGATTTTTCACCAAAACCATGATGATAAAATTAACCCCCCCAGATGGGAAAAATCCAAGAAATCAACCCCCTAGAAGAATCAATTTGAAAATTTTGACCCCCCCCCCATTCCTTAACTTCCTAGTATCAGAGGAAAACAACTATAAAAATGACAATTATTGTACACTAATAACATTTGTACATGTAATACAATATTAAAACAAAACACGCATTGTTAGACAACATGGACAATTTCAAAACCTTTTTCGAAATAACAATCCAAAGATACTAATATTAGATATATAGTAAATTTATACTATGCTGTATACGACGTATTTCAAGGAGTTACATCTCATCAGCAGCATTAAAACCGAAACATTTGGAAGGCCAAAAACCAAACTTATTTTAAAACAAGAAGTACTCATAACCAAAAATACCGAAATAAGAAGCCACATTTCAACTAAGGAGATCTACCATGTGCAATACAAGGAATGAACCCTTAGTAATTCTATTATTTTTGAATTTTGCTAAATACTGGTAATTTCTATAACACAAACTAACCTTTAATCAGTCCTCACCACTCTCAACTACTCCATCATTCTCTCCATGATTGCTTTCACTCTCCATTTGCTCCTCACTTTCATGACCACTCATTTCCTCCATACTGGCTCAATGATTGGCAGTACTTAACCAACTTTCATGCTGTCTTTCATACAATTCCCAATATCTTTCTTCCACACGATCATCAACAAGTTTTCCAAAATCAAACATTTTGCCGTATGATTAAAAAAATTATTCTTCTTTTGTCTCTTATTCCAACTTCAGTCCTGCCAACTCGACCCTAAGCTCCGAAAAGTTGCTTGTATTTATGTAGCAATCTCACATTGATGCAAAAATTCCTTCACTTTTTCCTTCCGTTCAGATAAAGGAAGCAAGCATGTCGCTTTCATCAGCTTTTAAATCCCCATGTAAATTGTTAATGATTGATAATTCTGATTCAATTTTTCGACCCACCCAGTGAGCCCTAAAAAAAAATTTAAGCCCCCCCCCCCAGTATAAGTCCAAAAAAAATTGAACCCCCCTAAAATTTCCCCCCCCCCCCCCAGCTGGTAAATAATGACTGTTCCCTAACTCACGTATGGGTCATAAATATCGATTTTAGTATATACTAAAATCGATTTTAGGGTATCCTAAATTCATTTTAGCATATACTAAAATCATTTTAGTATACCCTAAAATTTAGTATATACTAAAATCATTTTAGGATATACTAAAATCGATATTTATGACCTTGATACCGCGTCATATCCTTGTCTTAATGCTGTAATCATCTGCTATTTATATCTAACAATGATTAGACCAGCAAATCAAACAAAATTTAATTGTATTTATATTCTTATATAAATATTTCACCATTTTATATATGACTGTTGGGTTTAAAAAAAAACAATCCAAACTTTTAACTGCTCTTTCATAGATTGACCGTGTAGGGGTATTATATTTTGTATATTATTTTTGTCTGCTTTTGAATATTTCTACCGATTACATTCTATATTTTGCAATATTTTGCTCGAAAAAATCAGCAATAATTCCTTCATAATTGTTAAATGCTAGAAAAAAAACCACAATCAAATTTATTTCACAAAAAATAAAATTCATTCCTACGAGGATCGAACCTGCGCGCTGCTGGTTCCAGAGCTCAATCATCTTTTATGTGGTAAACTCAATAATTTATGTTACTGATTGCCTACTTATTGTTTGTATTTTTATTACGGATCAGATTGTTGCCACCATTGTTTTAGGACCATTTTGTGCATGTCTTGTGCTGTAAACCTTTGGTCTTTGTGACCCCCGAGATAAAAATAATCTTGTTCAATTCTTTTGGATTTTGTCGCATAGACACTTATCCCAGTTCCTTACAATTCTATAGGATGTTGCCTCGTTGATGCTTACCTCAGATCATTACAATTCTATTTGATGTTGTCTCATAGACCCTTACCCAATATTCTATAGCATGTTGTCAAAAGGATACTTACCCTAAATCCACACAATACTATAGGATGTTTGTTGTCTCAAAGCCACTAATCCTAAATCCATACAATTCTATAGGATGTTGACTCCGACACTTACACCTGATCCTTACAATTCTGTAGAATATTGTTTTACAGACACTTGCCCTAGATCATTGAAATTCTATAGGATGTTGCCTCGTTGATACATACCTCAGATCCTTACCATCCCTGGGGTTACTTCCTATATACATGATATAGCAGTATATATATACGTGCGGCTGGAATGGGTCTACTTTTTGAGCCATCAAGTATATAACTGGGTAGGAGATAAAGCCTTAGATGTATATCAATGGGTGGTAAATTGAGAATAAATAGTATATCAATAGGTCATAATTTGTTGAATAGAAGATAACCTTCTAATGGATCTGATTTTGAAGCATCTAGTATATAAATGGGTATGGTTTTTCAAAAACTCAAGTATATGAATGGGTAGGGTCATAAATGTTCTGGCCGGACGTCTGTACAAAAACTTAAGCCAATTACCCCATCCCCCTCCCCCGGGCTTACAGTTCTATAGAATGTTGTCTCATTGATACTTACCCAAGATTCTATAGCATATTGTCAAAAGGATACTTACCCTAAATCCACAAAATACTACTGGATGTTTGTTGTCTCAAAGCCACTAATCCTAAATCCATACAAATCTATTGGTTGTTGTCTCAGACACTTACACTTGATCCTTACAATTCTGTAGGATATTGTTTTATAGACACTTAACCTAGATCCTTGAAATTCTGTAGGATGTTGCCTCGATGATACTTACCTCAGATCCTTACTATTCTATAGGATATTGTCTCACTGATAATAACCCAATGTCCTTACAAATCTATAGGATATTGCCTCACAGACACTTACCCCAGATCCTAACAATTCTATAGGATGTTGTCTCATAGCAATTTAACCTAGGTTAATCCAAAACCACATAAATAGAATATATCTTGGACCAGCTGTTTAAAAGTTAACCATATTTCCATACTTGTTACACCTAAATCATTGAAAATTTCTGAAATTCTTAATCTTTTGACTTATATAAATGAGTATCTAAGCTAAGATCTGTACAGTAATATTAAACAATCATGCCCAGCTTTTAATTCAGGGGGAAATATGAATATATGATTGAATTTGTCTTCACCTGCATATAAAAATTAAAGATTTTATAAGCCTGGCTTTATTATCACAGATGTTCATTTAATACATATTAACAAAACATGTGGAATGTTCTCCATTTTACAATTTCTGATAAACATAAATTTTAGCATTGAAATTTTTGCAGAATGTACAGTCAAGCAATCTAAATGAAGTCAAAGGTAAAACTGTACAAAAACAGATACATAACTTTACTGTGCTTTAAAGAGCATAAAATATTTGGAAATCTTCAAATTCATGCAACCTTAATAACAAGGAAATTTTTTTTATCAAAAAGTTAATAAACAGATCACATGATAAATATTTAATCACATCATCTGCCAATGCCCTCATTGTGACAGCTATTTTCTAAATTGTTCTACATATGTTATTTAACTATTACCCTATAACATCATGCAATGACCTACACTACACCTGACAGTGTAAACAATATTCAACATTTATCAAAATAATAAATAAAAAAAAATTGTAAATTTCAAATCTTTACAAATATGATCCATGACAACTCAGGTCAAAGAAGATATTTATCTTATCCCTATATTTTTTATTCTTCTTTAGCAGTTATGATTTTTTACCTTTTTATTAAGAGACAATTATTTTTATTTTTATCAAAATTATAAGCTATACTCTATGGTAATATAACTAAATAAATGCCCCTTAGATGCCAATTTCTTTCGTTTTAATGCAAAATGATATAATACTGTAAATATCGAAATTATTGCGATGTTTTTATTATTGAGAAAATTGTGATCAGTTTAACATTGCAATATTACAAACTCGCATTTTTTATTCATATTTTCATGTCTGGTTTATTCTAGATTTGTCCCCCTTTGTTTTCATTTACTCAAGTAAGTTTCTGGTCATTGATTGCCGGCATCCGGAGACAGGTTAATTGGTAGATACTTTACTGTATAGTCATTGTTTTCAAACTATTATATATATGTATATAATAACATTTTGAATTCTAATATTTTTAAACCCATTAATTAAAACGATTATTTTAATCAAACTTCCATTTTCAATTTTTACCCGATCTCAGATCGCAATAATAAAATCCTTGCAATTTTGCATTGAATAGAAGAATCGCAATAATAAGTGCATGCGAAAATTTCCAAATTTACAGTAATGTCATTGTTGTCAATTGTTATTTTATTAATTTGATGAATTCATCAACCCATTGACAAACTGACTATTTGTAACTCTTCCAGGACTGAATTGAGTTCATACAAAACAATCTTTAGTATGTAAACATGTTTATCAAATTATTCAATTTCAAATATTAGATCATAAACTAAAAGTCCTAAAAAAACAGTACTAATTTATGAAAAATAATATTGAAAAAGTATGAATTACTATGCACATGATATTTTGCTTTGACTAATACTGACAATTGTTGGTTACCATAGTTACCATCAAGTCTCAAAATAAATTATGCAAAATTTACAGCATAATTCTAAATTATACACAAATTCAATAAGGAAATAAATAAAATAAATTTTATGAATCTTTATTGCATTTTTTAAATGAAAATATTCATCAGGTTTTGATACTAAAGGGAGATAAATCTTATCTAAAAAAGGTTCATACAGCTTATTATCTCCCCTGAATAACATGTGGTAAACTTATCATTCTTGTTAGGAGAATACTTTTAACACAAATTTGGCAAGCATATTAACATGATATTTAAGAATGCTCGCTGGTCATGTTTTGGTCTTTTTGTCAGATTTTCGGAATCCTCGGGTTTTATCCATTTCTTAAAACATTAAATTTTTTGCCCATGAACCCCGACTTTTTCTTTTATAATTCAATCATATATACTTTAAAACGGTATTTGACAAAATTTTATGAAATCCTTTTTATTTTTTCATACATTTTTGAGGGACTGAAGTTGCCAATGCAAAGACAATGAAAAATCCAGAGAAAACCTATTTCCTGCAAATTTTCAAAGCTTTATAGCTCTAAAATGAGCACACGAACCTATATTTTTTTCTTGCTTATTTATTTACTATTTATACGTTCTCTCAAACTTAAACACCTATTTCAAATCCTATTTATTTCTTATTAGACCAGCGACCATCCTTAACTGCGGTGGTTTTCATATATTATTTGATTATGACAAATTTTATTGGAATAATCTTGAAAATATAATATTCAATGTTTTATATGTACACATGTATATGGTAGGTTATTTTTTAGTAAATTGGGTATATAATTCTGGCAATTTTTTTTAAAGACTAGACAAACCTCAACAAATAACTCCGTGGGCTTCTTAAAAATAGACCTAGATTCTCAACAAATATCTCCAATTAAACTATGTACCCCCCTTTTTTCTGGTGTGAAAAATAATAACATCTTCAGCCAATGAATACATGGATTAGATTATCCAATACAGAAATAATTAAGTAGAAAATTGCCTGCTAACTCTAATATTATAAAAATCTAGATATTCTTTTTATAACTTTACTCCCAACTACACGAATGTACAATAATTTTCTGTGTATAGGTCAGTACTTTTTGCCTCTGAAGCGCTGGGCTTGACCTATGCACCACATCGACCTATCTAAGATTTTTTTTTTAATTTTCAAAAACCCCAACCCATCCCCTATAGTTACTATTAATAAAACGATTTAATGACTGTACTCCGACTTATAGAACTAAGCAACCTATAGTTAAAAAATTATGGCTATATGAATTTATTTTTCGGTGGGTGGGATATTCCTTTTATAAGCTTATACAAAATTACAAAAAAAAATGAAAAAGAACAGATGCTGAATAAATGTCCAGAATGTCAACATTCCATCTCCATAAAAAGAACAGACATTGAAAAATAATATTCAATTTGTGTGTTCTATATTACTGACTTTGGTTAATTTATATATAACTCTGGTTTCCTGAATGTGAAAAAGTAACATAAAACTCCTGTATTTTACCTTTAACGGTTCATTTTACATGTGGTTGTTCTAACTTTAATGTAGTCACATATTTAACCTTAACCTTAACCTTTTCTGTTTATAAATGAGTATATTATTTTTAAGAGAAAATATTTATTTAGAAAACTGATCTTATTTTGAAGGTTTTATGGTATAATGTTTCTGCGACAAAAGGAAATTCAAAGAACTACTGAAACACACAATATAGTACTGTCTTTACAAAAGATCATCGAATGACAGATAACAAGATGTGACCTCATTGACAGCAAACCGAACTTTCCTAAATTGCCCCTTTTTGCAGCAGCCTGCCTCCCTGTCAGCAACACATCTCTACATGGACATTCTAATGACTACAAACTCAAATGTAAATCACAGAAATAATGTTAACAAAATTTACAAAAAAATGGATAAACAAAAGGCAGAATAAGCTGTTTATTCTTGAATTTAAACACTTCAATAGGGTAAATTTTCATCAAAAATTTTAACAACTTGTAAAGGGAGGTAACAAACATTTCACAACCATGGTTATCAAGGAAAAGAAAGACAGTAAGGCCTGTCTAAATAGATCCCTGTGTAAACAGGACACCTGTCTAAACAGATCCCTTTGTAAACTGGGCACCTGTCTAAACAGATCCCTGTGTAAACTGGACACCTGTCTAAACAGATCCCTGTGTAAACTGGGCACCTGTCTAAACATATCACTGTGTAAACTACACACCTGTCTAAATTGATGAAATGTTCTTCAATTAATTAACCTGAGTAAACCAAAATCATGTCTATTCTGAACAAATCTATCTGTTCCCAAAAGAGCTGTTAATACTGGTTTAATTGTATTAATTGAAAATCCATATTTTGATCATATTATACAAAGAGTAAAACTCTCCAAGTGCATTTTCTATGTCCAAAATGTACATAGGAAAATTACAAGATATGAAAACATGATGTCATACATATGAATACCTTTCAGAAAACATGAGACACATATATAAGACGCGAGACATTTTTTCAATGTTTGGAAATTCTAATGTATCAAAATCTAAGCTTTGGTAAAAAATTATTTGTAGAAAAGTTATAAAAAATTACAAACTGTGAAAAAATGTGCAGGTTTTACAATAATCCTAATGAGAAAAACATCAGTTATCTGCCCATTACCAAGATACCTAAGAGAGATAATAAACCTTGAAAGAAGATATCAGAATTACTTCCCTTAGATAACTTGTCAAGGATGATGATTGAGAAAAATATCAGTTATCTGCCTTTTTTGAAGATACTTAACGGAGATAATACACTATCTGAAGGAAAAAATTAAAGAATTACCTCCCTTAGGTAACTTGCTAAGAATAATAAATAATTCACATTTCTCATTATCTGTCTTAAGGTAGGAGATATGTAAAGAAGGATGTCAGATTTTTATGAAAGTATGCAAGCGACTAGAAAACATATCTGTGAAAAAAAAATATATATTTCTTAAAGAGTTCCTGAAAAATGGTTGATCAAATAAATGCAAATAAATGTTATGAATAATTATAAATAATCAATTTTTAGTATATGATATTGATTATTATATGCTTTTGAACGTATTTACACAAAGGATGTACACATGAATGTTTTTTTCTATATAAAATCCAACTGGTGACCATTAAAAAATTTTTGGATGTAAAAATCACTTATTTATACTATTAGCATCAATCTTTTAAGAGAAATTATTGCAGAAATAATCGATCATTTCTATAGAAAAATTTTCGAATAAGTTCTGAGAAATGATGGTTTAAAATTATTTCTTTTTTTTCATAATTTAGTTTAATTTTTGGCATTTATTTCATATGCACATCCTTATCTTATATCTGCATATAAAAATCATAGAAATTTTAAATACCTAGATATGATATCCTTCAGATTTAAAACAGATTTCAGTTTTTTTGCCTGCAAAAATAATATTTTTGATGAAATAATTTTGTATCAGTTTTCTCGGACATTTTCAACCCTTTTCCTGCAATGACCAGAAGCATTCCATTTACATAACCCTACCTTAAAAAGATGATGATTTTAATTCTGTAAAATATAAAAAGTAAAAGATGAAAAATGTGCCATTTTTGATTTCAAAAATTTGAGATTTTCTCAGACATTCTGCCTTATGAAAAAAGCTTTTAAATGTAAATTTGATATTTTACAATTTATGCTACGATATCTAATATGTATATAAAACCCGCCCATTCAAATTATCAATTGATTTATGCTATATATAATGAGATACAGAGTTATCTCTCTTAACAGTTACACAGGGGAGATAATAAAATTACCTCCCTTTCACATTGAGGAACAAATGAGATAACTACAATCATCTCCCTTTGGTGACTTGGTTAAGGGAGATAACTCCCTCAAGTATCTCCACTTGCCAATATTTTGTATTAACCTCAATAGTCCATGAGTGAAAACTAAATTTATAAATATACAATGCAAATGTCAAAATATCTGACAAAAGTACATATTTCCATATTAGTAGCACTAAGACTTAGCCTTTTCTCTTTACAAAACTGTGCTAATGTTTTAAAGAATTTTATGATTATTTCAACAGGTTAAATTTAAAAACTATGTTGAACTTTTTTGTACCTTTGAAAATTTCATATTTTTAGTTTTTAGTGTTCTTAAAAATTCAAATTCTTCCAAACATTTTTTCTTAAAAGAAAAGTAATCGTTTTAAATAATTCAACATGTGACCGTCATTTATCCATGATTAAAGATATCAGATTTAATACTTATTTTACATTTTCGTTAATATTTAGTTGTCTCGCATTTACAGTTATCTGCTCTTTAAAGCAGACTTCTTTCATAGATATCAATTGACAAATTGTCATTTTTCTGCAAAATATTTCCCCCCCCCCCCCCAACAATATCCCTAATACAGATAATGATATGTTTTTGTTAATATTTTTCCATAATTTTCAATGTCTGATGAAGGCCCTCCCCAATTTAATTTTCACAGAAAAAAATTAAAAATGCTTCTGTCAGAAAAGATAACTCATGCATATGGGAGACAACTCCAATATCCAAAAGTTGGGAATCTCAAATTCAAAACTTAAAATAACATTCATATACTATAATACACTAAACAAAATAAATATTTATATATTTAATAAAAACAAAAACAACATGATGACTATTAAAAACTTTCCCAGAAAATGAGTTCTGCAATTGTAACAATAATTTATTGAAAAATAAAAAATTATGATATGTGAAAATATTTTTACTACATCCCATTTCCATAAATTCGGAAATTATTGCGAAAAATGAGACAGGGTTGTAATGCAATAATTTAAACTCGCATTTAGGCATTTTTACTATGAACGAAGCGCGATTTTTCTCAATATCGCAAAAATTGAAATCGCATTTTGGTCTAATATGACTAAATTGCAATAATAAATGCACACAATAATTTCTGAATTTTATAGTTGTTCATGAATATAATTACCTCCCTTTATAAAAAACATGAAGTATTTCCAAAGGAAGGTAATTATTTCTTTATTGCCGACTTGTATATTTTTAAAATATAAACAGTATCCAAAACTTTGGTATGAAATTTTTTTTATATCTTTTATTAAAATTTAGCATTTTAGCATATTTGTAATAACACTAAATATGTAACTGTATAACAATTTATTATTTTAAGACTGAATATATTAGTATAACTCTTGTTGTCCACATAATGAAGTAATTATATATGATAAGTCTGCCAAGTCAGCATATGAAACAGATTAAACAAATCAAGCCATCAAGATTTCCACTCGATTAAACAAAACTAATTCAAACTGTCCTAAAATGCAGTGGAATGGTTAATGACGAATTAAAAATCCTAAATGCAATTGTTGCGGAACATCGATAGTTTCCAGTGCTATGCTCGAAGGGTTAAATGGGAATGTCACAGGGAAAGTGTATTTTGTGTCCATAAGTAAGGTGTTGTCCGACTCCTGTCGACCTTTCAATTTTTGTTGTATTTTTCGTATAAAACTGATCGGTACTCTTTCTTCGAATTCGTCAACTGGAGTATATAGGTTTAGTATTTTCACAATCTGAAATTAAAAGAAAAGCAGTGTTTTTAATGAAACTATAGTAGGTCAATGGTCGCATAAACTTGAAGAACTAGTCATTTTTAAGCTTCTTTTACAGTTAATCAGACTCGGAATTACTCTATTCAAGCTAATTGTATTATATCGTGTATTCTAATATGACCTGCTTCAAAAACTTTCAGTTTACATCCATGATAAAATATGGATATTTTGATTCCAACGTCACAGATGTCAGACGGCTTGTTTGTTAATATCATAGCAACATTTTCTGCAAAATTTAGTGAAGTCGTAGTATAACTTTTGTTGTGTGATGGCATCTTCATGTCTCAATTGCTGCGTTTCAAAATGTCAACAAAACTGTCCTATTAAAATAGAAATAATTCACAGTGGCTTGAAAATATGATGATTTTACCATGTGGAGGCTTTCCACTCGCTATCGCTCATTGCAAAATATTTGTTATAAAGGGCCTACCTGTGGTAAAATAAGGATATTTTGGACATTATTTCTCAAAAACACATCACACAAGTTTTTTGATGTGGCAAAAGTCTCTTATAAAACATCGAATCGGGTTAAAATTCTAAAATTGGGTGTTCAGAACCATTTTAAAATGTGTCGAATTATCTTGGATTTTACCAACCTGTGGAGTTGTGAGTTTAGAACACATTTCACATATACTGTCCACATCAGCATCGGTCTTTCTGGCCTGCAGTAACTGTGATGCCTGGGTAATCGGTTCTAATGCTGACAGGGCACCAGATTCCTGTAGTTTGTTGTCTCTTAACCATTGCTCTAAATGACTTAGATTATATCTAAAAATTTGAAAAAGAAAGTTTCGACTATGAAAACTGCACAAAAACCGACATCAGCAAACCAGTTACACGAAAGACCTCAACACAATTGTTTTGAATCTGCCACTGAAAGATTCTGTGCTTTTTAAGCAAACCACAATCTGGATTAGTGCTGAAAATGGACTTTTTAAATAGTGTATGCTTAATTTTTTCCCTTGTTTTTACTTGTTTGTTTTGCCATTTTCAGCACATTTGGCTACTTCGCGGTGGCCAGTTTCTACTGGTGTAGGAAGCTGGAGTACCTGGAGAGAACCATCAACCTTCGGTAGGAAAATTGGAAATCCTTGTGGATTAAGATTGGAGAAGAACACACCCCGCCACAAGTGAGATTCGAACTCACAACCACAGTGTTGACAGGCTAGTGATCATTAGTAGTCATGATGAACTACCTAGATCACTTGGCCACCGAGGCCCCATCTGGTTTATGCAGTCTTGTAAAATGTAATTTAACGCTATCATGTGTGCAAAAGTCCCATTGCAAAACTAATTTCTGACCTGACAAGAAGTTATAAACAATAAATTATATTAACTACATAATTCTTTACAATGTCATATACGATTCTTACAAAAACTATTGTTGACAAATACTCTAATTCTATGTTTAATTCCAGTACAAATTTGGGTTTTTTTCAAATATATTTACACCATATGAATGCAAATAAAGCTTTAAAAATAAAAAAAATTAAAAAAAAACAAACAAAATACATCAAATCTCATAATCTCAAATGGTTGGCAACATGACTGATTGACCATGAGCATTCAATGTACAGTACTTTGTCATTACATTTTCATAAGAATGAAGGACTTACAAAGACCTTACCTTATTTGCATTCCTTTCGACCAATTGCACATGTCTTTCCGTAGAAGAAGGTTATTGAGAGCACCAGAGGCAATGAAGTAATAAACTTGTCTGAAAATCTGTTTGATTAATTCTGGATCCACGGCATGCTGGGCAAGGATCTGACTATACTTGTTCATCTGAAAATACAAAATATTTGATTAATTCTGGATCCACGGCATGCTGGGCAAGGATCTGACTATACTTGTTCATCTGAAAATACACAAAATATTTGATTAAGTCTAAATCCACAGCATGCTGGGCAAGGATCTGACTATACTTGTTCATCTGAAAATACAAAATATTTGTTTAATTCTAAATCCATGGTGTGCTGATTCAGCATCTGGCTATATTTTTTTATGTAATAAATATATAATTCTTTAACACTTCATGGCAGTTTAAGTGGCACTCAATTTAGTTGCCATAGCGATTTAAAAATATGTTTTTTGATAATTTGCCAAATTAGTGATTAAATTTCTAACTTTGATGAAAACTTGAAATCTGGATTTTAGTCCATCTTTGACTTTAGTCCTGCATGTGTTTAAATGTTAAGAGCATGTATAACACAAAAATAAATAAAATTGTGTCTGTTCAAAAAGTGTCATATTTTGTCAATTTTCTTATCTGTTTGTCAGTAATTGCTGAATAGAAATTTAGTCTGGCGCCTAAAGATTTTGATTGGTGCCTAAAATTTTTACTCTATGAGCCAATGGCTCCAAAACTGTTAATGGAATAGAATAGAGAATGGAAACAGGGGATGTGTCTAAGAGACAACAACCCGACCAAAGGGCAGAAAACAGCTCAAGGCTACTAACGGGTCTTCAATGCAGCAAAAAAAATCAATAATGCATACTAATTCAACGAAATGTATGGCACACTTAACTCCGAAACATACAAATAAACCAAAATTAAAAAAGCACATTTTACTAAGGCTAGAGGCTCCTGACTTGGGACAGGCACAAACATGTGGCAGGGTTAAAGATGTTTTGTAAGATCTCAACCCTTCCCCTATATCTTGTTTCTGTTGATAAATCCAGTTAATAAAACTAGCTAATGCTTCTTCTTCACAACTACAGTAAACACATTAGCTAATGCAATAAAATGCTCCGCTGGGCGCAGCTAGATACGACCGCAGATGTCGAACCCTGAATAGTTGGGGCAATTATGAACACAACATTCAAGCTTGATACAATACTGAATTTGGATTGTGAATAAATATTTGACACAGCATAGGTTTCTGACACAGAATGAATGTTGTCTAAGAACTTAAAATTTTTTAATTTACCTATTAAAACCATATCAGTATTATTTGTTTTTATATATAAATCAGAAATAACCAATTTAAAATTTAAAATTGGGCACACATATCAATTTCTTGCTATTGCGCAATACTGTGCAATTGAAAATTTCTTCAAATATTTGACACATAATAGGTTTCTGACACAGAATAACTGAAATCAAAGAACTTAGAATTGGTCATATGATTTGAATTTATATTCAATTTTTTGCTTCTTGTGCAATACAATATGCTGTGGAGAATTGCCCCCCCTCCCCAAAAAAAAATAATAATTTACCCCTTTTTTTAGCTTTTGTGCAATACACTATGAAGTTGCACACTGACCCCCCCCTCCCAAAAAAAAACCAAAAAACAATAAAATTTATTGTAACCCCCCCTTTTTTTGCTAAAAAAATTTGAAATTTTCTTTTTAATTTATGAAATATGAAATGAGAAAAAAATTACCCCCTCCCCAATTTCTCATTTACCCCCCCTCTAAATTTTGTTTTCACCCCCCCCCCCCCCCATTTCTTTATACTTTGCAACCATAACAGCCCATTTAAATACACCATAACATATTAAAATAGAAAATGACATCATAGTCATGGAATTTGTTAATAATAAGGTTTTGATAACAGGGCACACATATCAATTTCTTGCTATTGCACAATACTGTGCAATTGAAAATTTCTTCAAATATTTGACACATAATAGGTTTCTGACACAGAATAACTGAAATAAAGAACTTAGAATTGTTCATATGATTTGAATTTATATTCAATTTTTTGCTTCTTGTGCAATACAATATGCTGTGGAGAATTGCCCCCCCCCCCCCCAAAAAAAAAAAAAAATTTACCCCTTTTTTAGCTTTAATTTTGGACCCCGATTTGGACCAACTTGAAAACTGGGCCCATAATAAAAAAAAATAAGTACATGTTTAGATTCAGCATATCAAAGAACCCCAAGAATTCAATTTTTGTTAAAATCAAACTAAGTTTAATTTTGGACCCTTTGGACCTTAATGTAGACCAATTTGAAAATGGGACCAAAAATAAAGAATCTAAATGCACGGTTAGATTCGGCATATCAAAGAACCCCAATAGTTCAATTTTCGATGAAATCAAACAAAGATTAATTTTGGACCCCGATTTGGACCAACTTGAAAACTGGGCCCATAATAAAAAAACTAAGTACATGTTTAGATTCAGCATATCAAAGAACCCCAAGAATTCAATTTTTGTTAAAATCAAAAGTTTAATTTTGGACCCTTTGGACCTTAATGTAGACCAATTTGAAAACGGGACCAAAAATTAAGAATCTAAATGCACAGTTAGATTCGGCATATCAAAGAACCCCAATAGTTCAATTTTCGATGAAATCAAACAAAGTTTAATTTTGGACCCCGATTTGGACCAACTTGAAAACTGGGCCCATAATAAAAAAACTAAGTACATGTTTAGTTTCAGCATATCAAAGAACCCAAAGAATTCAATTTTTGTTAAAATCAAACTAAGTTTAATTTTGGACCCTTTGGACCTTAATGTAGACCAATTTGAAAACGGGACCAAAAATTAAGAATCTAAAAGCACGGTTAGATTCGGCATATCAAAGAATCCCAATAGTTCAATTTTCGATGAAATCAAACAAAGTTTAATTTTGGACCCTTTTGGCCCCTAATTCCTAAGTAAACTGTTGGGACCAAAACTCCAAAAATCAATCCCAACCTTCCTTTTGTGGTCATAAACCTTGTGTTTAAATTTCATAGATTTCTATTTACTTATACTAAAGTTATTGTGCAAAAACCAAAAAAAATGCTTATTTGGGCCCTTTTTTAGCCCCTAATTCCTAAACTGTTGGGACCAAAACTCCCAAAAACAATCCCAACCTTCCTTTTGTGGTCATAAACCTTGTGTTAAAATTTCATAGATTTCTATTTACTTATACTAGAGTTATTGTGCGAAAACCAAGAAAAATGCTTATTGGGCCCTTTTTTGGCCCCTGATTCTTAAACTGTTGGGACCAAAACTCCCAAAATCAATCCCAACCTTCCTTTTGTGGTCATAAACCTTGTGTTTAAATTTCATAGATTTCTATTAACTTATACTAAAGTTATAGTGCGAAAACCAAATGTCTACAGACTCCGACGGACGACGACGACGACGACGACGACGACGACGCCAACGTCATACCAATATACGACCGCAAAAATTTTGCGGTCGTATAAAAATATGGTAGGATGAACATTTCCAATAGAAAAAAAAGACAGATATTCACTCTCTACTTATCATATTCCCCATTTGCAGATATTGGAGTTGTCCCGTATGCATGACATATCTTTCCTGCCAGGTGTCTTGTATAAGACATGCAGTGCAAAACTCACTTCTAATTTTTTCTGAAAATATTGAACTAGGGAAGGCCTTCATCAGATATCGAAAAATGCATAAAAATTTCAACTTGACACCATCACCCTCCTCCCCGTTTATTAACATCAAATGAAGGGCATGTTAAAAATTATACAATACACTTACTGCTTTCATAAGAGAATCTAGAGACAGTTCTTTGTCCTGTTCAGCTGTAGTACTGGAGCTCCGTCCTCTCATACCCTGGGGTTTGGAGGCCGTTAACCCAGCTATAGCTTCATGTTCTAATACTGCTGGCACTGAAATTACAAAAGTTCATTTCTATGGAAATATTCTAACATGCATTTCTTATGATCTGGCAGTTAGAAAATCAAACCTTATTCACGAAACAACTTCGGGTAATGGTCAACAATATTACCAACTATCAGTTAACTCCTTCTAGGAATTTTTAAGTTGTGCGCCCAAAATTAACTGTTTATTTGGATACGTGGAGAGAAAAGTTCAACTCAGATTTTGACCTTGACCTTGATGGAGACAATCAAACCCTTTCTTGATACACACTGTGGTGATGGTCAACACTTTCCCCAAGTATCATTTAATTCCTTCAATGCATAAAGAATTCTGATCCGAAACAATTTATTTATTTGGATTTTGACCTTGACCTTGAAGATACAAATTCAAACCTACAACGTACGAACGGACAAGGGTAACTGTATATTCCCATCCACATTTGTGGGCAGCATAAAAACCCAATGATTTTTTGTTTTTTGTTTTTGTTTTTTTTTTTAAACAGATCCATCTGAAACAATTAATTCTGCAAAATTGAGGCATTTTGTTTCTTACAGTGTATACCTGTACTCTATCAAATGCAAAACAAATTGTTTTAACAAACAGGAAATGTTATGAAGGGAGACAACTTATATTTTTTTTCTTAGTATTTTATGAAGGGAGACAACTTATATTTTTTTCTTACAGTGTATATCTGTACTTTATCAAATGAAAAACAAATTATTTCAATAAACAGGAAGTTATGAAGGGAAACAACTCACCAACCATCTGTTGAACAGTTTCCTGCATTTGTTTGATCATAGTCTGGTAAATCCACACAGCTAAATCACTGAAAACTTGTCTGTATTCTGATAAATCAAAATTGCGTAGACAATTTTCATTTTGCCGTGGGGTATTGTCTGCCTGGAATGCCTGAAATTAAAACCAATGTGTATGAATTAGTTAATTTTATATATAAACCCTGTATAACTAGTCATTTCAGAAAGACAGTAAACTTTGCATTTTCAACCTGTTGCTATGGCTCAAACAAATAAATTGTATATTTTCCGATGATGAAAATATATATTTTTAATCCTGCAACAATTAAATTATCTTTCATCAGGAAAATGGCCATGAAAATGGCAAATTTCTAGCAAATCTGAAGAAGGGAATTTTCAGCAAATTATCTATGGAGAACATGATATCATAAACACTGTGAACCAGAACACAATAAAAACTTTCACTGCAAGTAAAGAAAAGGGTACCAGGAGATACTATGCTAGTAGACGAATACTGAAAAAATATTTGACACAATATAAATAAGCCAGTTGAAGTAAAAGAATAAACCATGGTGTATTAATCTAACTCTTCACAAAGCATCTCTGATATTTACTGAACAGATAATCTTTATTTGAAACATTTAAGAAGTATATTTTAAGAGATGTTGAAAGTTTGAGGAAGACTAATTTAAAAAAAAAGATATAAAACACATTTTTGTACTGTCTATTCATATAAAGAAAAATAAGCAAATATGGGTGACTATTTTTTATAATGCAATGATGTATCTGCATTTATGTTTGTTTATTTGTTTAGTTGGGGTTTTATGCCGTTTTCAGCACATTTGGCTATTTCTTGGCGGCCAGTTTTTATTGGTGGAGGAAGCCGGAGTACCCGGAGAGAACCACCGACCTTCGGTAGGAAAATTGGCAATCCTTGTCAATTTAGATCGGAGTCGAGCACACCCCTGCCACAGGTGAGATTCGAACTCGCAACCTCAGCGTTGACAGGCTAGTGGTCATTAGTAGTCATGACGAACTACCTAGACCACTCGGCCACCAAGGCCCCTATCTGCATTTATAAAGGGGCCATTTATTTTTACATCACTTTTTGAGTTAAATACAGCTTTTATTTCCGAAGTGAAATTATTAACACTTTTAATTTTTGATTTCCCCAATTTTTACCTTTTCTCCACTGTACTGTTTCAACGTATGTAGAAGTCGACAGGTATTTGCCAGCCATAGTGTCACTCTTTCCAAATCACTGTGGTGTTTCTATAAATAGATTTTCTTTAAAATGTTAAGAAATACAGAACATTTATCCTGAAAATGATATTTCAAACAGAACTTCTAACAATAAGAATGGACACACGAAATGTCTTGCCTGTGTATGCACATGGACAGAAAATACAGATTTATTATTCTTTACCTGATATTGATATTCAAAAGTATTGCATTAAAAGAAATGATGATGCTCATTTTACATTTGTCTGAAAAATCTGATGCAAGTCACTCAAGCCTAAAATAATGCGATATAGAAACGAACCTTGACACATTTTTTGATTCCATTAATAGTATTTGTCAGCAGACCTCGGACTTTCTCATCATCATTGACGTAATCTGTATGTCTAACACACATAAACAGGATGTAGGCTGGTAACCCTGGCAACAAACCAACTGCAACACGAGACTTCAAATCTGAAATAAAACATATAATCAATATATTTTGACATTAGTACCGTTTCGGTGGTCTCATGATAAGGTGTTCATCTTGGGTGCGAGGAGTCGAACCAAAGACATTAATGTTAGCATTTGCTGCTTCTCTGCCAAGCAAGCTGTATCCAGGAGTAATCAAACGCTGGATTGCTCATAGTCAATATAACGTGTCCTGGTAGGGTAACATGTCTTCCAGCAGACTGTTACCACATGAGCTAGCATGTTAAAGATCCGGCTCAGAAAGTATGGGCCCAGTGCAAAGCATGTTTCATATTCATATCACATATTCATGTTCCAGTCCTGATATGCATGAAATAATTGCTACGGGATGTTACACAATAATCCATCCATTTTTTGACATTATTTATGCATTAATTAACTGCTTTGAATTTGTTTGTTTGTTTAGTTGGGGTTTAATGCCGTTTTCAGCACATTTGGCTATTTCGCGGTGGCCAGTTTTTATTGGTGGAGGGAGCCGGAGTAACTGGAGAGAACCACCGACCTTCGGTAGGAAAATTGGCAATCCTTGTCAATTAAGATCGGAGTCGAACACACCCGCCACAGGTGAGATTCAAACTCACAACCCCAGCGTTGACGAGCTAGTGATCATTAGTAGTCATGACGAACTACCTAGAGCAATCGGCCACCGAGGCCCCGCTTTGAATTTGAATTAATCATCATGACAAATGTATTCCAATAATATTTTCCTCACACAAGCCTCAACATAATAAGAGTTTGTTTAGGGCAACAAAACAAAAAATACATGTGTTTCCTAATTTGTAGTGCCTACCCTATTACTTTTTATGCCATTTTTGAACGACCACTGTTAAAGTCAGGCTGTTTCCCTAGTAGTAACCAGCTAAAAACTGTTTGTAAAATAAAATAATATTGCCTACCTACCTACCCTATTTTTTTTTCAGCACGTTAGCGGAAACACATGTATCATTTTTTTTTGGCCTTATCAAAATTCGGTAGAAATGCACACTTTACAATTGAAAATTTATTATCTCCCCTGATTTCTAACTACAGCTATGCTTCTCTTTATGAATATTTAGCCATACAATGTATCCAGAATTTAACTGTGCAACTGTTTAAAAACTTTTACACAAGGCCATCAAAAATAGATTTTCTAGTTCTCAGAAAAGTGATTTTTTTTAATGGCAAGGCTTATTTTTCTTATTCATACATGTAACAATTGATAATGTGAAATATGATCAATACTCTGTTCTACTTCAATAATTAAAGAATGTAATTAGCTGTATTATTATTTCCTAATTAGTTTGAGTAATTGATTCTAGTTAATGAGAAAACAGAGTGAATATTTTCCTAACCAATGTAGGTAAGGGAGATAATAAATTTGTCTCCCTTTGAGCCTCAGGACAAAGGGGAAAGAATTCATTTATCTCCCTTTCCAACAAAGGTTAGGAAAAGATAACTCACTCTGGTTCCTCATTACATAGGGATCTGCAAAATCTGCTATGAACTAATTTTCAATCCTTTTCATAGCCAATATTACTTCAGAACAAATTTTTCAAAGATAATTTTGAAAGTACTCACCATTTTGCAAAACTTGAACAATAACCAATTGTTATGAATAAGAGAGGTATGTGGGTGTGATGTAAAGTATAAAATTGAATTTTGGTTCGCATCAATTTTCAAAGTTTATTTTCCAAACAAATACTGGGATGGTAGTGATTCAATTCAGGAAACCAAATAAACTCATTCTGGAATCGACTTTCTAAGTTGGGTGCAGTGTCTAAGAACCAGATATTTAAGTTTAATTGCCCTAATTTCATAACATGTAAATAGCACTAGGTGAAAAGGTAAAGCAGGATTTTTTAAAAAATATTTTTTAGGCATAATTTATAGACCTGATAGGTGACAAGAAAAATTAGGGGAGATAATTATAGTAAATTGGAATAAGGTCTAAATTTCGGTTATATTCTACATGGAATGTTACATTGCTATACAATTCAAAGAAATATAATATAGATGTTGTTAATTCAAAAATTTATGAACCTCATATATAATGTTGTTCTAGTTTTATTCCATTAAACATGTTGGAGTTGCTTCCCTTACTTCCGTAATATTGAGCAAACAACAGCGTTCATTGTTCTTTGAACCTATTTGCTTTACCGTGCTTCTTAACAGACAGAATTAGTCTGAAAGATTTTAAGGATGATAACTCCTTTAAAAATCACCAAATTCAGAATCAACTTTGGAATAAAACTCAGCTTATTGCATAAAGTAATCTCAGGTTTTATCCAGTTTCCAAGAATAATATAATTATTTCAGAAATCACTTTCTGAAATCTAGATAAAATATTCCTACCCATTATTAAGTTTTTAATGAGAGCCCCTTCATCTTCTTTACGATACTCTAACATGCCCATGTAGTTCCTCTCTCTGTGTTTGATCGTTGCAACATTCTCAACATTCGTCTGTGTGTCATCTTTGTCCATTTCAGCGGCAATCTCTGCAGCTACAAATTTAAACGATTATATATGGATATGGAGAAAATAAATGGAAAATTATCTTAGGGACAAGATCAAAAGTTTAATGTAGGATAAAAAACTTAATTCACATAGTTTTTTCACTGACCCCTCAACCCCCCTCTTCATTTGGGAAAAATTGACAAATATGGGCATATGCTTTGAGAGTATACTTTTTGTATCATGGGTCCTGTTTTTCCTTTATAACAATGTATGTTTTTTCAGTATACTGACTTGGACATCACTTGAATCCATATTTTTCAATCCGAAAATCGATGTCGGATAACAAAACTTGCAGCCATTTTTACCCCCCCCCCACCCCCTTCCCCAAACTATTTGGATTAAGTTTTTTTATCCTACACTGAACTTTTGATCTCGTCCCTTAGTCAAAAATAATTTCAAACTGTATTTATTTTGCATCCTAAGTTAGAACCTTATCAATATATCTATCCTTTTGGTAATTTTAGCTTTTTGAATATGCTATTCAGCTTTTTGAATATTGTTTTGGTTTTCAACATTTAGGCCTTGAGTACAACTGAGTCATTTATCAAAACAAAGGGACACAACCTGTGCATCAAAATTGGTATCAAAGAACTTTTGACAAATAACTCAAAATTTCACAATCAACTTGATCAACCATAAAATAATTTATTTTTGAGAGACAGAGACTAATTTTTCATAGAAGAAAAGGATTGGTTCTAAAAAATAGGTTCTCAAAACAAAAATAGGCTCTCAAAACAAAAAAATAGGCTCTCAAAACAAAAATAGGCTTTCAAAAATAGGTTCCAATGTCACAATGGTTTTAACTCAAAATATCCATAAAACAAATTGATTAGCTTGTCAATTTTTAAATTTTATAAGGGTTTGGAACTAAAAAAAACATTGGTAAGCAAAAACACTACTCTTAATAATACGCATGAATTTTTTTTTCTTTGGGGGGATGGGGGAGGGGGGGGGTTTGCCTTGCCCAGCCCCAGGAAAAATGTCCCAGATTTTCAGTACCTTCTCCATCTTTGAGACGTTTTGCATAAGTTTTAAGCATTTTCTTCAACTTCCGTATCTGTTCTTGGTTCTTATCAAGAGATTCTCTAAGATCCTACAAACACAACGAAATAAAGTTAGTAAAAATAAATTCTTAAATAAAAATAAACAAAATACAAAACTTTATATTAAAAAAAATCTGATATTGCTATGTAGATATATATATACTATATGTACATTGTCAGAAAATACTAGTGAGAAAATGAGATCATAAACTCTGCAAACCAGAACACAATACAAATTTTCACTGCAAATGAAGACATATATACTATATGTACATTGTCAGAAAATACTAGTGAGAAAATGAGATCATAAACCCTGTAAACCAGAACACAATGCAAATGAAGACAAGGGTACCAGGCCATGATTTTATCCAACACAAATATTGAAAAAAATATTTATTTGGCGTTGTATGATCAATGCTTTTTTTCGTCCATACATCCCAAAGATGAAACCCCAACATCAGGAATCCCACTCCTCTTGGAACAAAATTTCCTCAGCTTCTCTTATAGATTTTCAAGAATATTCTTTTACCAAACTCGCCAAAATAAAAAAATTGAACTGGTGCTTGGTAATTTATTTGCTTATATTTGAATGCCATAATGGCAAGAAAAGAATCAAACGTAAGATTTCAACTGCCAGTGACTGGGCATGCCTCGTCAGAGAACGTTTGAAAATCTTACCCTCAGATGTCTGAGATTTCTTGATCTTGTACTTTCATCTTTGTTAGATTCTATATTTATTTTTTCAAGGGTGTAACCAAGTGTCATTTATGGTACAACAACACTAATTTACACTGAAGATAAAACTGCAACATAAAAGGCCCATGCACCATGTTAGAAATTTTACTTGACCATCATGGTGTACCAAATATTTGTTCTTTAATGTTTCAAGACCAATAAGGAATCAATTATAGACCATGTAAAAAATCTGCATACCAAGTTTTCTGATGTCAGTCTGGTAATCTCATGCTGCATAGTGGCCTCAATCTTTGCCTCAGGCCCAAGCTGTAGATTCTGCAAATAAAATCATTATAAAATCACTACCAAATACAGTTTAATCATATTTTAATCCATATAGATCAGAAAATCTGAGAAAACCCAGGAAATTACAAAATTACTGGTAAAAATCACATTCTACTTTTAATTAAAAGAAAAATATTTTAAAAGTTCCCAGACCATTCTGAATTTTTTCATGGATTTTCTTGAAGTTAAATGTGCACATTTTAGATGAATTTCATATTCACTTTGGAACCATTTTATGTTTTTAAAACCCCTATCTCAATAATACATTATGTTAAGTACTAAAATAACTACTATAGGTTTTTATTACAAATTAATTTCATCTTTTAATTTTACATTTGTTACCTCCCCTTTTTAGAATAATCTCCCTTCTATGTGGGCATGCATTACATTTCACTTTAACTAAAATCAGGCCAAAAAAAAAGTATATGTGTTTACTATCCATCCTAGTGGTAGGTTAATTTTTTTTAAATTTAATTTTTTAAATTTTTCTTTGGTAGTTGCACTAGTGTATTTTTTGTAGATGTAAATGATACATAGCTTGCAATATTAACTGCAGAACATGTGCTTAACAGTTGCACCATTCTTGCATGGAGTCTCCGCTTCCATTTTTATTTTGGATTTTTGATAATTGGAAAGCGACAAAATTTCCAGACATTATACTTTTCAAATAACAATTTTTTGTTTTCAGAGAACAAATTTGGTGATTCTTGAAACTGTAAACACACATACTTTTGGGGATCTTATAAACTCTCTCAGCATTTTTCTATTAAGAACGTAATTGATCAAATAAGAACATTATACAGTACAAATTTTGCTTCCGGTTTAGCTTTATAAATCTTTTGGCTTTTATGTAAAAATCTCAAATCTACCTTAAATCTCTTGATAAGGGGAAATAATTTTCATAAAAAGGGAGGTAATCAATGTAAATAAAAGAATGGGTGGAAACAGAACAGATTTTACTTTGAACATTCCTTAATGAACAAGACAAACATATTAAACAAAGAAACAGAAGAAGGACTAGCTCTACACATCAGACTGAAAAAGAGGCTCAGCTTTTAATTTAATTTCCCTATTTTTTTTTAACTTTGACAAAAGTCAGTGCTATTCTACCATTGTTTTTTTCCCAGATAACTTTATGACTTCTATTACCTCTGTAAGGGTTACAATCATGTTAAATAAGTGGACTACTTCAACTAATTTGAAATCAAATTAACCATGGACCTTTCAAAGAAATATTTGTCACTTTTGACTCGGTGGTATCTGTTAAAAGATTTATGAAATGAGTAAACAATATAAAAGATGGAATATTAAAGGAACCATTCCCCATTTTGCTAACTTAAAATCTGATGTACACAAAAAAATTATCTGCTTAATATGCTGGCTCTTTCTCAGTATAAATGTAAAACTTTCATAATATATATACATTAATATCTCATACCATTCCATATAATATCATGCTCAATTTTGTAAACTCATACAATTTGTGCACAAACAGTCTTGCAACCAGACATACAAGATGAGAAAGTCATTTCTTAACTTTTATGAAAAATAATAGATACCAGGTTCAAAGGTCAAGGAAACAGCATTCTGTCCATACACATGTATAAAACATTGATCAAAGTCTCAAGGCTTCAAAAATTTAAAATATGGCTTTTGGTAAATTTTCTGTTATTTACGCAGATTTCCAGTTTTGGGCAACTTTTGTATTTTTACAATTGCATGACTGATTTTCAACAATTACACACAACTTGCCACAAAAAAGCAGAAATGACTGATAGAATATCAAAAGTGAAAAAACTTATAAATGTACAAATCAATGAATGCTCTTGTGCGCTATTCAGAGCTCATTTCCTTGTATTCACTGTACTTTATTCACATATGGTCACATGATAACCTTCAAGAACCAATGATGCTCATTTTTGTTTAATAAACTCATATTAATGAATATCCCATATCAATTATTTTTTTTGTATGTGCAGGTAATACTTTTATACTATGAACTTCATATAGAGAGTGCAAAACCCAAAAATTTGCATGAACTGCAAGAAAAATTGAAAAATTTAGTAAAATCTGGATTAGTACAAATAATATATAACTAAAAACAAAATCTGGAATTATTCAAAACATTCTTGAAAGGTTAAAAGCAAGATAATTTTGGAAATACTCAAAAGGATAAAAGACAGATCTTAATACTGTAGTAAAAAAAATACATTTTGACAAAAGACAGATTTTAACTGGAAAAATCTACATTTGGATACAAAACAGATTGAACTTTGAAAATTTGCCAAATGGCCCTAAGGCTACAAAGCACAATTTAATGTGGGTACTTTTAATCAGATAAAAGTCAAGACTTCAACCTGGGTAACTTTCCTTTGTACAAAAGACGAATAAAAATAAACAAATTCAAATGTTCACAGAATCTCTAAAAACTAAACTTTGTTGGTTAAATTAAGTCTCTAGTGCAAACCTCAAATCTACTTTTTAAAGTCTCTATATATGATATTCTACACTAAATGAAATTGTTGGTACATGGTCAAGACTAAAAGAAGAGATAATAGAAAGTGCATTTTTAGTCATACAAATCAATATTTATATATGTATATCAATTAAGCAAATAAAACATGTCAACATCCAAGGACATTTTGAATAATTCCTGTAACCATGGTTACCTACACGTGTAATACTGTTATGCTGAAACAAAGATGGCCACCAATAAACCTCCATAACAATAAATAAATGTAAATAAAATGCTCTGCTGGGCGCAGCTTGATACGACCGCAGAGGTCGAACCCTGAACAGTTGAGGCAAGTATGGACAAAACATTCAAGCTTGATACAGCACTGAATTTGGATTGTGAATAATTATTTGACACAGCATAGGTTTCTGACACAGAATTAATGTGGTCCAAGAACTTAAAAATTTTTAATTTACCTATTCAAACCATATCAGTATTATTTGCTTTTATATATAAATCAGAAATAACCAATTTAAAATGGAAAATTTTAAAGAAGTTTAATTTTGGACCCTTTGGACCTTAATGTAGACCAATTTGAAAACGGGACCAAAAATTAAGAATCTAAATACAAGGTTAGATTCGGCATATCAAAGAACCCCAATAGTTCAATTTTTGATGAAATCAAATAAAGTTCAATTTTGGACCCTTTAAACCTCAATGTGGACCAATTTGATAACCGGGCCCAAATATCAATTTCTTGCTATTGCGCAATACTGTGCAATTGAAGATTTCTTGCTATTGCGCAATACAGTGCAATTGAAAATTTGTTGCTATTGCACAATACTTATTATAATAATTTACACATCCTGTTTGGTGTGTATCTCTTGCCTTATCATTATTATTTGCTTTTATATATAAATCAGAAATTTAATAATAAAGTTTTTGGCAGTTTAGGTGAGATATTCAAATGAGTTTCAATTACCAACCTTACACTGCCTTTTAAATTATGTTTTGTACTTAAGTAATTGTCCATTAACCTGGAAACCCTTTTCCCCCCTTTTTTGCACCTTATTCCTTAACGGTTTGAGCCATAACTACGAAAGACAATTCTTACCATCCCTTTGTGGTATTCCAATATCCAAAATCTAAATACATGGTTAGATTCAGCTAATCAAAGAACCCCAAGAATTCAATTTTTGATGAAATCAAACAAAGTTTAATTTTGGACCCCGATTTGGACCAACTTGAAAACTGGGCCCAAAATAAAAAAATAAAATGCTCCGCTGGGCGCAGCTAGATACGACCGCAGATGTCGAACCCTGAATAGTTGGGGCAATTATGAACACAACATTCAAGCTTGATACAATACTGAATTTGGATTGTGAATAAATATTTGACACAGCATAGGTTTCTGACACAGAATGAATGTTGTCTAAGAACTTAAAAATTTTTAATTTACCTATTCAAACCATATCAGTATTATTTGTTTTTATATATAAATCAGAAATAACCAATTTAAAATTTAAAATTGGGCACACATATCAATTTCTTGCTATTGCGCAATACTGTGTAATTGAAAATTTCTTCAAATATTTGACACATAATAGGTTTCTGACACAGAATAACTGAAATCAAAGAACTTAAAATTGGTCATATGATTTGAATTTATATTCAATTTTTTGCTTTTGTGTAATACAATATGCTGTGGAGAATTGCCCCCCCCCCCCAAAAAAAAATAATAATTTACCCCTTTTTTTAGCTTTTGTGCAATACACTATGAAGTTGCACATTGACCCCCCTCCCAAAAAAAAACCAAAAAACAATAAAATTTATTGTAACCCCCCCCCCCCCCCCCCACCCTTTTTTTTGCTAAAAAAAATTTGAAATTTTCTTTTTAATTTATGAAATTTGAAATGAGAAAAAATTACCCCCCCCCCCCCCATTTCTTTATACTTTGCAACCATAACAGCCCATTTAAATACACCATAACATATTAAAATAGAAAATGACATCATAGTCATGGATGGCAAATTTTAAATAGACATATTAAAAGCAGTTTAGATAAGATAAACAAAAAAGCTTCATCAGCACATTTTATATTGGCAAATTTCCAATGGAATTTGTTAATAATAAAGTTTTGATAATAGGGCACACATATCAATTTCTTGCTATTGCGCAATACTGTGCAATTGAAAATTTCTTCAAATATTTGACACATAATAGGTTTCTGACACAGAATAACTGAAATAAAGAACTTAGAATTGGTCATATGATTTGAATTTATATTCAATTTTTTGCTTTTGTGTAATACAATATGCTGTGGAGAATTGCCCCCCCCCCCAAAAAAAAAATAATTTACCCCCTTTTTAGCTTTAATTTTGGACCCCGATTTGGACCAACTTGAAAACTCGGCCCATAATAAAAAAACTAAGTACATGTTTAGATTCAGCATATCAAAGAACCCCAAGAATTCAATTTTTGTTAAAATCGAACTAAGTTTAATTTTGGACCCTTTGGACCTTAATGTAGACCAATTTGAAAACGGGACCAAAAATTAAGAATCTAAATGCACGGTTAGATTCGGCATATCAAAGAACCCCAATAGTTCAATTTTCGATGAAATCAAACAAAGTTTAATTTTGGACCCCGATTTGGACCAACTTGAAAACTGGGCCCATAATAAAAAAACTAAGTACATGTTGAGATTCAGCATATCAAAGAACCCAAAGAATTCAATTTTTGTTAAAATCAAACTAAGTTTAATTTTGGACCCTTTGGACCTTAATGTAGACCAATTTGAAAACGGGACCAAAAATTAAGAATCTAAATGCACGGTTAGATTCGGCATATCAAAGAACCCCAATAGTTCAATTTTCGATGAAATCAAACAAAGTTTAATTTTGGACCCCGATTTGGACCAACTTGAAAACTGGGCCCATAATAAAAAAACTAAGTACATGTTTAGATTCAGCATATCAAAGAACCCAAAGAATTCAATTTTTGTTAAAATCAAACTAAGTTTAATTTTGGACCCTTTGGACCTTAATGTAGACCAATTTGAAAACGGGACCAAAAATTAAGATCCTAAATGCACGGTTAGATTCGGCATATCAAAGAACCCCAATAGTTAAATTTTCAATGAAATCAAACAAAGTTTAATTTTGGACCCTTTTGGCCCCTAATTCCTAAACTGTTGGGACCAAAACTCCAAAAATCAATCCCAACCTTCCTTTTGTGGTCATAAACCTTGTGTTTAAATTTCATAGATTTCTATTTACTTATACTAAAGTTATTGTGCAAAAACCAAGAAAAATGCTTATTTTGGCCCTTTTTTAGCCCCTAATTCCTAAACTGTTGGGACCAAAACTCCCAAAAACAATCCCAACCTTCCTTTTGTGGTCATAAACCTTGTGTTAAAATTTCATAGATTTCTATTTACTTATACTAGAGTTATTGTGCGAAAACCTAGAAAAATGCTTATTGGGCCCTTTTTTGGCCCCTGATTCTTAAACTGTTGGGACCAAAACTCCCAAAATCAATCCCAACCTTCCTTTTGTGGTCATAAACCTTGTGTTTAAATTTCATAGATTTCTATTAACTTATACTAAAGTTATAGTGCGAAAACCAAATGTCTTCGGACGACGCCGCAGACGACGACGACGACGCCAACGTCATACCAATATACGACCGCAAAAATTTTGCGGCCGTATAAAAACTAAGTACATGTTTAGATTCAGTATATCAAAGAACCCCAAGAATTCAATTTTTGTTAAAATCAAACTAAGTTCAATTTTGGACCCTTTGGACCTTAATGTAGACCAATTTGAAAACGGGACCAAAAATTAAGAATCTAAATGCACGGTTAGATTCGGCATATCAAAGAACCCCAATAGTTCAATTTTCGATGAAATCAAACAAAGTTTAATTTTGGACCCCGATTTGGACCAACTTGAAAACTGGGCCCATAATAAAAAAACTAAGTACATGTTTAGATTCAGCATATCAAAGAACCCAAAGAATTCAATTTTTGTTAAAATCAAACTAAGTTTAATTTTGGACCCTTTGGACCTTAATGTAGACCAATTTGAAAACGGGACCAAAAATTAAGATCCTAAATGCACGGTTAGATTCGGCATATCAAAGAACCCCAATAGTTAAATTTTCAATGAAATCAAACAAAGTTTAATTTTGGACCCTTTTGGCCCCTAATTCCTAAACTGTTGGGACCAAAACTCCAAAAATCAATCCCAACCTTCCTTTTGTGGTCATAAACCTTGTGTTTAAATTTCATAGATTTCTATTTACTTATACTAAAGTTATTGTGCAAAAACCAAGAAAAATGCTTATTTTGGCCCTTTTTTAGCCCCTAATTCCTAAACTGTTGGGACCAAAACTCCCAAAAACAATCCCAACCTTCCTTTTGTGGTCATAAACCTTGTGTTAAAATTTCATAGATTTCTATTTACTTATACTAGAGTTATTGTGCGAAAACCTAGAAAAATGCTTATTGGGCCCTTTTTTGGCCCCTGATTCTTAAACTGTTGGGACCAAAACTCCCAAAATCAATCCCAACCTTCCTTTTGTGGTCATAAACCTTGTGTTTAAATTTCATAGATTTCTATTAACTTATACTAAAGTTATAGTGCGAAAACCAAATGTCTTCGGACGACGCCGCAGACGACGGACGACGACGCAGACGACGACGACGACGACGACGACGACAACGACGACGACGACGCCAACGTCATACCAATATACGACCGCAAAAATTTTGCGGCCGTATAAAAACTAAGTACATGTTTAGATTCAGTATATCAAAGAACCCCAAGAATTCAATTTTTGTTAAAATCAAACTAAGTTCAATTTTGGACCCTTTGGACCTTAATGTAGACCAATTTGAAAACGGGACCAAAAATTAAGAATCTAAATACACAGTTAGATTCAGCATATCAAAGAACCCCAATAGTTCAATTTTCGATGAAATCAAACAAAGTTTAATTTTGGACCCTTTTGGCCCCTAATTCCTAAACTGTTGGGACCAAAACTCCCAAAATCAATCCCAACCTTCCTTTTGTGGTCATAAACCTTGTGTTAAAATTTCATAGATTTCTATTTACTTATACTAAAGTTATTGTGCAAAAACCAAGAAAAAGGCTTATTGGGCCCTTTTTTGGCCCCTAATTCTTAAACTGTTGGGACCAAAACTCCCAAAATCAATCCCAACCTTCCTTTTGTGGTCATAAACCTTGTGTTTAAATTTCTTAGATTTCCATTAACTTATACTAATGTTATAGTGCGAAAACCAAATGTCTTCGGACAACGACGACGACGCCAACGTCATACCAATATACGACCGCAAAAATTTTGCGGTCGTATAAAAAAACTAGTAAAATTCACAAAAGTTATATTTAGAAGCAAATTCATTATAAGATACAATACATTTTTATACTAATATACTCTCTGGGTAAAAAATTTAATCCTTATGGACAAATCAGGGTTTGCAAGACTATCCTTAAGAATCATTGATGGGGCAGGAACTGATAATGATTTTACCATGTCAAATATTTTACAACAAGCAATTGACACAACATCATAACGGCTCAACCCAACATAAAATATGTATAAATTTATTCCCAAATGAATAAACCTATTGGAAAAAAGAAGAATTTAGTAACTTTTTTAACATGAGAATGACATCAATATGCAAACTCTGAAACGTTTGAAGGACTATCAGAATACTTCATTAATTTTTAAAAAGGAACAATCATTAATGGATCTCGATCTGGTGGTTTTCACATAAATTCAAAATGATTATGTCTCCTTTCATCACTAACATCTTGGTTTTCAGCACTTTACATTAAAATTTTGTACACTTCTTAAACATATCCACAAATTTTGGGTAGGATTTCTGAGATTAATTCCTAAAGTTTTTGGGTTTTTCTTAAATTTTTAATACAATAGCCATAAGTAAAATATATTCAATTTACAGCACCTTGTAGGAAAGACCAATTTTTTGGGTTTTTTTTTGGGGGGGGGGGGCAATACATGTACAATTTTTGTCATTTTCAGTCATTTTAGAGTAATAACTATATAGAAAGAACTGATTTTCAAGTTTAGATTGTCAGATAAAGAAGGAAGATTGATTTTGTTATATTAAAGGCTTTTGGAAAATCTACCTTTCAGAAAACTGTCAGTGTTACATGACTTTTCAATGAAAACAACTTAAATGAATATATAAAAAATGTTGAAATCAAACTTTTCCTTTTAAAAGAATACCAAAATCTAATTTTTTACTGATTTATTCCCCATTTTTTTACACAGTTATCTGCTCTTTGTCATTTGTTTGCAAAATATTTTTCCTTCATACAAAATACTGATGAGTTTTCAGATATATTTTTCCACATTTTTTCAATGGCTGATGTAGGCCTTCCCTAGTTCAATATTTTCAGAAAAAAATATCTGTAATTTTTGCACTTCATGTCACTGTCAGGAAAGATGCATATGGGAGACAACTCCAATATCCACAATTAGGGAAATAAAAATAAACTCAAGAAAATAGTTTTCAGGTAGAAAGTATTAAGACTAATAAAACAGGAAAAAATTATTTAAAGTTTGAAATTAAAATTATTCAACAGATTATACACCTTAACACCAGATAGAAGACTTGCCCCATTTTATTATTTTCATTGCGCAACAGAAAAATGAAAAAAGCTGGAGAAAGAAAAAAAAATCTGTTTTATTTCTAAATTTCTGCAAATATAGATCTATGAAAATCTAGGAACCATTTTTTTTTCAAAATTTGATTGATTGGTGGATATTTAACATTGTGTGGGTACTATTGCAGCCATACCACAGCAATCAAAATCTTGAAAAAAACCTATATCATTACCAGAAATTTGACCAAAACAATACGAATATCAAGCTAGAAGAAACTATTTTGATTTTCTTTTTTTTTCTTACCAAACAAATTGAAAGTTTCCAAATTTCTTCTCAATTCTACCTATCCCCTTAGCCCTCAACCTTCCTAGGAAACGACTAATTATGTACAGGCAATGCACATTTATACTGGGTATGGAGTGGAAGTTTTAGGAAGGGATTTATATGTCTGACATTCACATTGTGTTTCAATACAAGTGCAGTAGAATCCTCTTAATTAAACACCATTTTTGTCAGAACAAATTATGAAATTAAAGAGGAGTACCTTAACAATTCAATACAGAATTATTAGGTGTAATTAAAACAGAATATTTGGTAAATTTTGTGTTGAAATCTTATGCCAGTAAGAGGAATATTCTACTAACAGATATCCAACAATGTGGAGCTGACATTTCCTAATTATCTCCCTAACCTGTTGTATAATTTTTTGTTGTTTCTCATTTTCTTCTTTCAATTGCTTTAACTGTTTCTTTATTTCAGCTTCTTTTTTCTTAGAATCTTTTTCTGTCTTCTGTAACTGGTTTTCCAATAATCTACATAATTTTAAATTTAACACTTAAGAACAATTAAGACAAAACAAAACATCCTAATCCAACTGTAATATGTTTTTATGAACCAAATATTGTAAGGTGAAGGTCACAATGTTATGAATGTTTGGGTATTACAGAGAGTTCGTGTTTTAAAGAAGCAGGTCACAGGGGGTCCTTACACTGAGGTAGGCATAAATGATGGATCAAGCAGAATTAGCAACACCTCTGAAAAACTGAAATATAGTGCATTTGACTTGCCTAAAACATGCATAAAAAATTAATTAAAATTCAGCACTTTGAGATATTTATTTTATTTATACAACTAACTGTTTATTCTGTATGAACTCTGATGATCCATTTCAGAATTTTTCCCATATTCTATAAAAAGTTGCTCATAGGGTGACTATGTTTTGGATATGAATAAATATGTCCAGTGGGAGTAAATATGCTTACTCGGACACCTGCTTCCTATGTAAACAAAATCAAAGATATTTATATACATAAATAAATAAAATAAATATGTCGAAATGCTGAATTTTATTTAATTTTTTATGCATGTTTTAGGCAAGTCAAATGCACTACAGTTGTGAGGAAAATAATCTGCAATGTATATGGTCTTCTAGACCAACACTTAAACAAACTATGTAACAACAAACAACAATAAATTTTCTATAACATTACCCTCCTTTACCAAAAACTTACTCCTCACATATTTCACACATCATTACATATGGCGGTTCCTCAGGACACATTGTACTTTTATCTGCAGTGATAATTCGTTCAATTCTTAATCTTCCAAGACATTCTGGGCAACCACAAATTGAACCGGTTTCAGATTCATCCAAATAATGATGACAGCTAACATACTGCAAATCGTCATCATCTTCAAAGCTTTCCTCTGGACCTGGGACTTCCATATTTTCAATTTCCACTTCTCCAATATCAAAATGTACATTCTCTAAATTTGGGAAGTCTTTTTCATTTAAAGTGAATTCAGAAGAAATTGTTTCACCAAAACCCGACTCTGGTTGTGAGAACCTCATACTAGATTCTAATGTTAAGTGACCATCTTGTTCATTATCCGAGCATGTTAAATAAGCAACATCCTCTCCTGCTGAGAAATGATCATCATCTGATATAATGTCATGGTCTTCTAAATGTTTTCTGTCACAGGAATCCTCCTCTACAGAAAAAGAATCATTCTGAACCTCATGTTCTCTGTTGGTTAATCGTGGCTGAAAATCTGCATCTGATAAATGTTTTATATCATTACAATCCTCCTCTACTATGGATGATAGTAAAGCACTCTGATTTTGGATTTTTAAAGATGAGATTTTACGTTGAGAGGATATATCAGTTTCATTTTGCAAAAATTGTTCAACCTCTTCATCGTCCTGAACACACTCGGTTAAAATTTCATCACTGAAATCAAGTTTATGGCAGTGAACACATTTACCACATAATGAATTGTCACAAGGAAGTTTAAGAATTTGGCTGGAGCCATCAGAAGTTACATGATCATCAAACTGAAATGAAGAACTTTGAATAGATGATTTGGTTGGTAAATCCTGATTCTGGAGACAATTAACACAATAGTCCAAGCCTCTTTCTCCATTTTCACACGATTCATTACAAGAACAGTTTGTTTCGTGGGAGACGTCATTTTTTTCATTTGTAAACGAATTATTTAAACTCGGCGAAGAATATACAGATTCAGTTTCTTTTCCTGTATAAGTATTACGCCCACCAGGTGAATCACATTTATCATGACTACAATGATTAATCACATCACTCTGATTGATCTCATTTCCATTGTCACTGACCTTATATGAGGTATCAGTATTTTCTTTAATTTCACAATCATTCTTGTCATGAATATATTCTTTATCATGATTATGATTGGCATCGAGATGATTACTTATATTTCGGTAATTGCTTTCCACATCAGAATTAAAATCTGAAGGATGAATGCTTTCTCGACAATCAGAATTATCCTTAATACAATGAATATCAGCTTTTCCCATAACATGATCATGATTAAAATTATGTTTAACATAATCATCAGTATCATAAAAATCAAGATTAAAATTGCCAGTAAATAATGCTTGGACAACTCCACAGTTTTTATGACAGAAAACATTTTTATCATAATCATGTTCAAAGTCTGATATCTTATCCAACTTTTTAGTGCAACTGCACTTTTCTGAAACAATTGTTTCAGTCGTATTACCCTTCTGAGGAAAAATTTCATCACTTCTATTAAATATCTCTGAACACTCATTTTCCTTTTCATCATTATTCAGTTCAATTGAACTTAGCTCATCTTCTGAAAATTTTTCACTAATACTATGGTCAGATGTATTTTCACCAGTGAAATATTCCCCATTCAAAAGTTCAATATTTTCACTCTTTTTGCTTTGGCTTTTGAAATTATTACTAAATAAATTTTCATCTTCATCATTTTCTAAATTTTCACCATTCATTATAATACCAATTTCACTACTTTCACTAATTGAACTACTTCTTTCACTAGTGATATCCTTAGAAATACTATGGATGCTTTGACCTTCAGTGTCCTTATCTATTGTTGAAAGAACAATAATTTCATTGTTTTTATCACCCTTTAGCACTTCTTCATCAGTGAACTCTGCTGCCATGTTGTCTATGCCTCTCATGTCGGACTGCAATGTTTGTTTTTCTATCAACAAAGCACTGTCATCAGTAAAATTTTCAATGTCTTTATTTCTTTCACTGTTTTCATCAGTTTCACTATTTGCTCCGTCAACAAGAGGCTCGTTATATTTTAGATCCACTTTATTTACTTCATTAGCAACATTTTTCTGAATGTCTTCATTTTTGGGGACCTTCTCTTCTTCTGTCTCAAGAATCATTTCATTTTTTTCTTCAGACAAACATATTTCCTTTGGATCATCCAATTTTTTGTCATTATTCTCTTGATATTCATCCTTATTATCACTGCACACCTCCTTTATACCAGCCTTTTCATTGGTTTTCTCAATCACATGACCCTGGTCAGCTGATTTAATCTCCTCCTCTTCCTGGTCATGTGATAATACCTGAGAAACTCTATTTTCTACAGAATCATCAAAAGTCCAAAATCCACTTGTCTCATTCAATAAATCTAAGTACTCTACAGACATTGTACTATTGCCTATAACAGGAACTACTTTTTTATTATTCCATATGGTACTTTTTCTTGTGGAGTAATTTGATGTGTGTGATTTTTCATCATCATCTTCTGACTGATTTTCTACCGATGATGTTGTTGTACCCATTTTTGTATTCTGCTCTTCTGTTTTTTGTTCAACCTCTGCTTCTGCTAAAAAAAGACAAAGAAAATTTTGATAATTAAAAAGGAAGCTGAAACAGAAGTTAAGTCATATGTCATACTTTTATAAGTCCCCACTTGAAAACTAATACATCGAAGGATTGGTAGGGGAAGGCGATGGGGTTTTTTCTTCACAAATGGTGTGCCTTTTTTATTACTATCTGAAGACATAGCTTGCAAAAACTGATTTATCTGGATCCCTCATGCTTATACTTATACATTAAATATCAAACACTTTTTTTTAACAATCCCACCATTATTTATCATATAAATTGTCAAAATCTTGTAAAAATGAAGATAAATGTCTGTTAATAAAGCTTTTTGCATGTTGATCAACACCTACATACATCTAAATCAATTTCTGACTTGAAAAAAAAAAACAAAATGTTTTTTAACCATAAAGTAAACTGTGTCAAGGATCCGTAATACATGCATTACATGTCAATTTCCTATTACAGTTCATGTTAGTGAAAGATCAAAGAAAATAGGTCTTCAATAAGATAGTTGTAGTCCATTGTATGACAGGCAAAAATAACTGGATATTATGCAATAACATGTAGCATTATTACCCTTTATCACATATTTTATTGAAATAACACAGATTTTGCATATGTAATAAAAGCATAATTTGAAGCATGTCATTTGCCCCCAGGGCAATAACTTCATAAGAGGGCAGATAACGTTATCTGCCCTCTCATGAGCCTTATCGACGTCACTTCCGCTCAGCTGTAGATTATCGTCTGATCATTATTTACGGTAAATTAACTGTGCATAAATGTTCTTAACAGTTTCCAGTAGGGACTTTTTGTAGACCTCAGGAAAAGTACAGAAACTGAAGTTGCATTTATATATTAAAAGTGAAAGAAATAACTGTTACTAGCTGTAGCACTGTGAATGTGCACTTTATATTCAGTGACCACATCAGTGTTATTCAAAACCTGACGGACTTGCTTGAAGACAGGAAAATCGAATTCAGCATAAAAAGTATTTCTGGGTATATGTAAAATATGTGATAAATAGATTAATACATGGTCTTTTTCATATTGGCCTTTTTATCAGACCTCGACTGATATCGTCCCTCGGGCTGAACCTCTCAGGGCTGATATCAAGGTCTCAGGCTGATCACAAGGGCAATATAAAAAAGGCCATGTATTAATCTATAATTATCATATATTTAGTAGTTATTTTAAAAGTTTAATACAGACGCTTAGCTGAAACCTGTATCATTAGTTTCCTGTTAAAATATATGATAAAGTGAATCGTACAAATCATAATTTGTATCAGTTATGCCATATCAACCCTCAACCAATATCAGCCAGAGGCCGGCCCCGTGCCTATTTTGCTCTTATTCTTTGTCTATAAAATAGACATAATGCAATAATTTCAGAAGTTTATCTTATTTCATCTCACATTGGAAAGATTATAAGAAGATTCAATTTTAAAGTTTTCGGAGGTTTCTGAAATTCACATTCTTTAATTCCAGAATTTATCAACCAATTGAAAATCAAAACAATTTTCTCATGCAAAACCATCAAAAGGAGAGATACAAACCAGAATATAGGATTTCAGTTCATCCAACATCATGGAACCAAATCAAAAGAATATGGAAGCGACAAAACAGTGGGAAAAGTCCACTAATTCGAAGTCCAAGGAAAAGACAAAGTCAGGAGAATGGAACAAAACAAACAAACGCCACAAAAAGATACATGTATAAAAAAAATAACAATCCACAGATACTAATATTAGATATGGTAAATTTATACTATGCTGTATATGACGCATTTCAAGGAGTTAACAAAAGAATAAAAAATGTATAATAAACAAAACAAAACTAGAACCAAACAATTGGCAAATTATCTTTATACAAAGCACACTTACATAGCAAATGTTGTTTGAGTTACCGTCAGTGGTTTGTCTGTCAAATGGATTGCATTTTTTGGTTGCTCCTTAGGTATATTTGTCCCCTCTCTTTCTGATGGTGAAAATTTCATGAAAATTGGTTGTGAAATTTTGGAAAATTTGTGAATTTTTTCCGTCTTTACTGATTTTTCTGTTTGTTTTGTTGAATTTTGCAATGTTAGTGCTCATAATATGTGTTTTTTCTACATATATATATATATTTTGAAGGAATTTAAACTTATTTATAGAAGCAGACAAACCTTGGGTACATCTATCTAGTTGAAAAATACGATCTGTGTTGTACTTACGAAAATATCGAAAAGAACAAAAATTATCCAGAAAATTTCAAAAGAATTGAAACACACACATTGAACTTACAAACAGTATCAACCTCTGAAGAGTTCATCACATTTTATAACCCAAGTAATACTTAACCTTTTAACGCAATTCAAATCCATATACAAACAGCACTCACAACATTTGTGATCAACTCTGTCGAAATGTTTATAGAATTGATTATTGAAATGATTAAAAAATCTTAATCTCAATAAATCTCTGTTTCCTTTTCCTTTTTTTTTGACTTCATAGTAAATAAAGGTTTATCTAAAAATATAAATAAATAAAAGAAAAGCTGTGTTGACAGACAATAATCTCATAATTTCGAATGACTCTAATTCAGTTCCTATCGGTAGTTTCTTACGTGGCAAAGGAAATGCAAAAAATTCAAATTATTTGTTAGTTTATACAAATTAGTTCTAAAGACAATAGACTTTTTGGTTATTTATGGCTATTTTCAATAATTATTTTTTTTTTTCATTTTTTTTTTTTTTTTTTTTTTTTTTTTTTTTTTTTATGTTTAGCATCTGAATGTCATATTTGTCAGTTAACAATTTTTAAAAAAAAAAAAAAAACAGAATTAAAATGAGAATTTTGGAAAAAAATCTTGTTTATAAATCCAGAGAAAATTTTAAAAATATGCTTCAATTCATTTAGTCAAGCAGATTTCAAGAACTGTCTACCACATCAGTGCCAATTCAAAAACATTCAATACCTTCAAAATATTTCATTCAAAAAGCTCAACACATTAAAAGTTATTTCTATCATCTAATACTTTTAGAAAACTTTTGAATTCTTAAAGAACAAAAACAATAACTTTACCTTTATCAAAACACAAAACTCCAAAGTTGTACCTTTATAGCGAAGTAAATTGTCCATATTTTTCATTTCTTGTCAAAATTACAAGGCATTTTTGTACAGAATTATATATCATTCAAATCTTTACTATATAATAGTGTTTGAAGACCACATATTCAAGATGATTTTTTTTAAAGAGATAGAAATCTCCAACCCATGACAATCAGTTCAAAATAAAAGATGGCTTGTATCAGGAAATAACATCTGCATGATATCAAATGTATATGGTATTTGTATCTTTATATTTTAAATTTTTTCTTGGAAGGAGAGCATGGGATGGACAGGGGTACTGGGGACCAGTAGAAAGAAAGGAGATAGGGTGAGTGAGAAGGGAGAGCATGGGTGAGATAATGGAGACAAAAACATGTGGAAGATTGTATCTGGTTGTGATAATGTCAAATTATGGTAAAAAAAATTTTATGACTCCAAAATCACAGATATGAGATCTTCTGTCTATCAAATTAAAATCATGAAAAAATTCATTTCAAAAAGACTATTTTACTGTAATTTCTGTCATCTATCTCCAAATTAATGGCCCAGTGATTTTGCATTGAGACTCCAAGAGACTATGGGATAGGAGGCAGGAGAAATGGGGGAGGGAGATTGGAGAAAGGGGACAGGAGGAGGGTAATGGTGAAAATTCTGTGGCATCTAAACTTCCTCGAAATCAACAAATTTTCTTTATTTCTGTCATTTTAACTATACAAATCCTTATAACTGACAAAGATGGGGAAGTAATTCATCACAATATAATGAGACCCTAAATGGCACATTGTTTGAAGAAATGAAAAACGTTTGAAAACACTTTTACTATTTTTGACATTAAAGTTATTTATTCAAAGAAAATAAAACTCAATTTGCATGTCCTCCAAAGAAAAAAATTATCTTTATTTTCTAAGTATTTTCTTGAAAATTTTTTAAAAATGTTTTGAATTAAATACATGAATAGATTGTATAATTAATTACGCTCCTTCCAAACTTTTCAGAAAATACTGAACATATTATATAGGACTATATATTTTTACAGACTCGTTTAAATACTTACACTACATCACCATATATGTTAAAAAAAATTAAAAACAAAGGGTCGTAAAACGCATGAAAGATCCAACCTAACAAGGGAACAAATCACATGTAATTTCCTATGGATAATGAATTAAATGTAGTAATTATATGCCTGAGGACCCTGTTTTCAACCATAAATGTCGGCTCGGATTATTTCAAAACAAAAAGAAACAACAATCCTTTCCTTCACCTGCCTAGCATTTCTTCAATGACAAAAAGTAGTAAACTTACCCCTGAATGATTCCATGTCTATTTTCTTAAAATATGAATAAGATTCCTGTACATGTATATCTAATATAAGTTGTAAAACTTCTGAACACAATCTAAATCCGGATTCATTGTTCTCTAATATATATTCATATTACGAACAATAAGTACCCAGTGCATAATCGTTTTAAAATCAAAATTCCATTTTCTTCAAGGAAGAAGAACACACGCCAAACCTCCTACATTGTAAAGTTTATATACATTTTATCTTCAATTTGTGCATATGTAAACACGATTACCCACAATTCACTTGTCACAGCTTCTACAAATCATTTCAAATTAAACAGTTGCACGATACATCCAATAAAGTGTAAATTAAATTTGTGCAACTTTTACACCGAGCTTTAATTTTTCAAATCAATATCAATTAAGACATCATTGTAATGATTGCAATGTATACAGATTATTGATATGCACCAAATTTGTATCGTCAATTCTTGTTAATTTTATTATTTATTCGAATAGGTGATTATTTCAACATATAAATTTTCACGACAATTGTCAATACATTTTTCACATATCCTTTCTATATTCCTTTTCTCAAAACTTATACAACAATCAAATGAGAACTTCAAACAATAGCATCATTTTCTTTTTTTCCCATTCATTTTATCTCCAAAATCTGAGTAATCTTACAAAATTTGACAGACTTAAAAATTCTTTGAGTTAAATATGACTGTCAGTGTTTAAATAAATATCCAGGCTAATAATTTACCATGTCTAGGTAAGTGTTTTAACATTAAAGACTCTGTAAAATAAGTCAGGGACAGGTAATGATATTATAGCCCGTAACAGATACCACGATTTATATAACAAGTAATTTTTACCTTTATATAATGTAATTTCAATAGATCACGGAGACTTTGTTATTATATTTAAAAAAGATATGTAACTTAGGCCAGGCTTAAAATTTTTTATTTTTTTTGGCTGTACACATAGCCCAACCCATACTTAGGAGGGTAGTGTAGACAGGTAGGCATTTTATTTTTGTTTTTTTGTTTTGTTTTTTTTTGGTGGGGGGGGGGGGGGGGGGTCATAAAAATTTAATTCCTGAAATCTTTTAAGCAAAAACAATTCAATTAGAATTTTTTTTTAAATATGTCAGTAAAAAAGGCCTTATCAACTGAATGTAATTAGCTTTAGGCTACTGCACAATACATTTGTAGATTCACATTCAACCCTCCTTTTCCAAAATTTTGGCTAGGCACCTGTGATGGATCACGAGAGCTCAACCCACATACCTGCCTTGCATGTCCCCAGGTTGGGGGATAGGGAAGACCCTCTCGTTGGAGGGTTGTCAGGTCATAATAGGGAAAGCCTGACTGCGAACCATAGTGGGTAACGTGTTTGGAGATTGCCACACTCCCTGTATGCTTAAGACCCCTTCTGTAGTTTTTGAAAGAGTAGGATAATGGCCGCTACAGAAGGCTTAATTTCCGAACCCTACCCAACCATCCAACCTTTTACAGTGGCAGTCAAAATTGGTTTCCCTTTGTGTCCTGTCCCACCTCTATTTGAATTGTTTGATAAATTGACCTGGTTCTCGTCCTGAAGAAGAATGAGATATTTGCCACTTATTGTTAGGCAAACAATCAATCAATCAATCAATCCCAAATTTTGGTTTTATTTTTGTTTCACATTTATTCTAATATTGATCTTGCTATATTTTTAAAAACCCTTATGTGTTTTTCAAATGCATGTAACTTTGGTTTAACTATCTTTACTAAACATTCATTGATGAAGGAAACCTTTTTTGTCAGAGAATGTTTGTTTGTTTATTTAGTTTGGGTTTTATGCGATTTTCAGCACATTTAGCTATTTTACGGCGGCCAGTTTTTATTGGTGGAGGAAGCCGGAATACCCTGAGTAAACCACGACCTTCGGTAGGAAAATTGGTAATCCTTGTCAATTAAGATCGGAGTCGAACACACCCTGCCACAGGTGAGATTCGAACTCACAACCTCAGCGTTGACAGGCTAGTGATCATTAGTAGCCATGACGAACCACCTGGACCCTGCGGCCACCGAGGTCCCCCAAAGAGAGAATGATAAGGCTTAAGTAAGTTTGCAGTCTTAGTTGTCAGCTACAATGTTAAATTTTGTTTTATTTTTATGAAATACTGTGAAACACTTATTATTCATGGTTTACCAATTTTCGTGGATTTTGTGGACAGAACAGTCCACAAATTTAAGAACGTAACGAAATATAAGTCAATCTTACGATATCATGTACAAGTCTAAATTGAAATTATTCATTGATTACACTTCAAAGAAAATCAATCTTTTTAAACTGTTTACTTTTCTTCTGATTTCGACAATTACAACAGCTTTTCATTTCAGCATTTGTTTGCAATTGGAAATCCACAAAATATAAAGGTGAATATGCCTTTTTCCCCAAATCCATGAAAGTTGATGAACGCGAAAATAACTGAATTCACAGTTCAATATTTCAAAATTGTTTTATCATGGGTTATTCCTTCAAAAAGCTAGATTCATTTAAAGAATGGAATTTTCTTATTGACTAAATGATTTTTTTTTCAACAAAGCTGCTTATTTGATTACGTTATAAAGATTACTATTATTAATCATTAGTTACATCCATGTAACTCTCTTGGGAATTTGGAAAAAAGACTGATTTCTTTTTAGTGGAATTAGGAAAAAGTGGGGTTTTTTAGGCAACTTTTTGCAAAAAATTTAGGGAACTGGTAAAGGAGGCAAAAATTTTAAGGAATCGGTAAAGAACTTGCAAATATTTTAGGAATTTGGGTAAACCATACCACCATGTCACCACCCCCCCCCCCCCCACCATTTCAATGCACCAACCATACATGTGTATTAATCTACTATAAGTGACAAAGAAATTAACAATGGAGAACAATATGATGCTATACACAATTTGGTAAAAATACGCATTAATTACCCGAAATTTTAAAAGAAACCTGATCCATTCTTTAAAAAATTTACCTGTCTAAATGACAAGGAAATTGTAATGTCCATTTCTTTACCTGTATTGTAGCACATCAAAAGGAGCCTAATTAACACCTTGTACACACAAGGTGAGAGAGACTCATCCTGGGGCTAAAATTCTTCAAATCACCCAATTAAATATTTACAGATTAATTATAGTGATCAATTACGTAAAAAGTTGTTCATTTCAAATTCTTGACAGGTTTAATTATATATGCTTAAAGCCTTTTATAGACTCTACAAAGAAACGATTATAGCCCTTTTTTAAGTAATGCTCCTATTTCCTTTCAATTCAATTCAAATATTAATACCTTGATCTAAAAATCCCTCTTACAATGTTCTTGATTTTGAAATATTATGTATAAATCTATATAACATTGTACCCAAATTTTTAAAGCATATATGTTTGAGACTCAAGCTTTATAGGCCAAACAAAGAAAAATTGCATATTTTCAATCCCCACTTGACTAAAAAATTGTGCTATCTTAAAATTTTCAAGTTTGGATAAGTTTTGATTTATTTTGTGTCTTTCCGAAAATCTCAAATACAATTTTCTTTAATTTTCCTTGCTATATTGGTTTCTTTTAACATAGTTTCATATAGACTCTTAAACTTCAAATTCCATGACTTTTCAATGACATTTCAAGACCTTTTCCATTAACTCATTGAAGATCTTTCTAATACATATCTTTAACAGAGACCGTTTAAAACACACTGATGACTAATGCACTATATCACAAACCGAAGAAACAGAGATCCTGACTGATCAAAAGAAAATGTCGGCACTTATAATCGATAACAGTCAAGAATAATTCACTTCAAAAATAACAAAGGTGCAAATTAAGATTCTAATTTCAAAGTTCATATAGATGGTAGCAAAACAATGAAATTCAAGCATGTTTCAATGACAAAGCCTAAAATTCCATGACTGCTACCTGCTTCTCAATGACTTTCAAAGACCAAAGTGAAATTCAAAGACTTAATTCCATGAACTGTGCGAACCATTTGTAAAGAAAGTATTTCCACATATACTTGAAAAAAAACCAGTGAATTTTGATAAACAAAAGAAACATTAATGCTGATCCTCATCTGAAAGTCACTGTCCACAGGAAGACACATATCACCCCACTCGGACACATTATACTGACAAGCATACCAGTCAATTTTTGCTCTTACTCCTAGATGCCTTGTGTTTTGCGGACAAGCAGCAAATACCATTTTTAATGTCTTTGGTTTAACCTGTCAGGGGATCGAACCTGCAACCTTCCGCATTCGAGGTAAACATGTAACCATGAGGATACTGAGGCGATTTATATACATATATGGTAATTAAAATAATTCTAGTTACAAAAGTCTTATCGTACATGTACATTGTGCATTCATTGAAAAACACGTTTTTAAACAAAGCAGCCAAAAAAAAAACTTTCACCCAAAAAGTTGAAACCTTACTTTCATTTTATAGAACTCAAAACTTAAAAAAAAAAAAAAAATTCAACACATTGCTAAAAATCAAAGACATTATCTTTTTATAAAATAAAGGCGACCTCACTTTAGTATTAAATTATAAGGGCTTATCGATTGATTCTACCAAATAAATTATTTAACTTACCAGGTGGGAACAATTTCTGAAGAAAACAACAGGTACAGCTAGACATTTTACACCAGTTGTCTCCCCTTACAAGAAAATCCTTATTGAAAAAATAATCCAGACAATCAAATCAGCACAAAATTTCACTATGTTTTCATCGTGTGAATGGCAGAAATAAATATTTCACCTCGTATATTGTAGAAACAATGTCAAAAGTCTTAAAATTAATTGCGGCCTCGTATGAAATTCTGTCACTTAATTACATAACATTCACATAAATAATGCAAAAAAAATTTTTAATTTCATAAACTCCTTTACAATTCAGTTTTTAGAATAAACATCTCATCTTTTGTATGGAGTAAAATCATGGACGTCTCGTCTCGTCTCGTCATCAAAATATTTATCACTATAATTCTTCCATTTATCAGAATAATGTACACAACATCTGCTTGTAAAAGTCAAAAAGAAAAATTATCAACTATATATGTAATCCGAAAATTGAAGAGATGACCTGTAATCCTTACAACACAGCAATGATAATCCAAATGTTTAATAGGACAGCATGTGGTCAGTGTGGACAATGGCCATATAATTCACACCTTTTTATTCAAATTTGTCAACAATTAACTTCGACGTGTCGTTATAAATTTTCTCTCAGGGTGTTTTTATCCATAATCACTTACTTGTTCATGATAATTAATATCAATTTCACTTGCTAATGAATTTTCAATCACACAACATTGTTTTCAAAATGATAATTTTTTTACCTGCAAGAATTTACGTTAAAATTTTGAAAATTTTGTTAAAATGCGTCATTTCAATGTGTTTCACAGATACTGTTTAAATTCCTCAAGTTAAAGTGTTATCCTATTCAATATAAAATCGGAAACATGATATCCTCCAAAGATTAGATAATTCTTTTCTTAAAAACCTTCTCATCAGAAATCGGTCATCATTTCAACATTGTTCAAACTGCAATTTACAATAAAAAAATTTTTTTTTTCACATTACCATTTAATTATCCAGATTTTGAATATCACAAACACAGTTTTGATAAAATCACATGACGATACAAATATGTATGCTGGCCAAGTTTGTAAATATTTCATGAAACTCTGACCATGGTATCATCAAATCTCCGGATACATGATTTATCTTTTATGTTTTTATTCTTAACTTGTGATCTCCTTTTCCCAATAGTAAACATTTTTGCATGCAATTCTGAAACCATATCCACTATGATCATTACTACTCCACACATGAAAACAACAAAAAAATGTATCCGATTCATTAAAAGAAGTAAAATATTTATTCTCTAATCTTTAAAGTTACACTTTTCATCATGCTATGTTAAAAGTGACTGCCTATATATCCATCCTTGACCCAATTTATAAAATGCTGTCAAAGAGGTACATGATAATTAATAAAATGCAAACCAATACAGCTTCGCTTTTAAGAAAAACACAATCAACCTATTCATAAATTATATCTAAAGCAGAACCGAAAATCTTTATTTTTTAAAGTGCCTAAGCTTTAGGGATATAGTTATTATGTAAGGCAATACTTTACTTAAAGGCATAGTCCCAACTTTAATATCCCACTTTCAAAAGGTATTAATTCAAAAAATAACCTCACAATGAAATACTGACTGATTAAATTCGTTAATCCAATTAATTTGTCCAGGATTATCCTCTTGTAGCTAATTCCAATAAAATGATTGGCAGTAATTAAATTCTGACATTTTTGTTTTGGCTGAGTCCTATTAGTGTTTTGTTTGGTGATGAAATGAAGGAGGTGAGAAAACATCTTGAAGGTGTGAACAACAGGAAACCAGATGTCCCCAGATTTTAATATTTGGTTTTGAGTATTTTTATCATCAAATTGACATGACATTTGTTTGTTTGTCTATTTAGTTGGGGTTTTACGCCATTTTCAGCACATTTGGCTATTCCGCGGCCAGTTTTTATTGGTGGAGGAGCTGGAGTACCCGGAGAGAACCACTGACCTTCGGTAGGAAAATTGGCAATCCTTGTCAATTTTAGATCGGAGTCGAACACACCCCGCCACAGGTGAGATTCGAACTCACAATCTCAGTGTTGACATGCTAGTGATCATTAGTAGTCATGACGAACTAACTAGACCACTCGGCCACCGAGGCCCCGACATGACATTTGACAACTGTGCATGTTATATTTACACTTTTGTTTGACTGGAATGAAAAGAATTTATTTATGTACATAAATTAATTCATAAATGTGTTAATAATTACATAAGACATTTTTCATGTATCAAGGAAAGCTATAAATAGAATTTCACTTTCCTGAATAAGTAAAATGAAGTCACTTAAAAACAAAAACAAAAATGACATGTGAAATAAAAACTCTAACAAAAATTAGAAAAACAATTATGTTTAACTTCACAATTTTTTTTTCAACAATAAAACATATTTAAAAACTGTAAGAATTTTACATTCTAAAACCAGAAAAAAAATATTTTTATTTGTTTGATTTAATAAGAGGGAGATAAAATAAACATGTCTAATTTTTTTCCATCAAAATTTTAATATCATTCTGAGTCAATGTAGCGTTTTGACAAATAATTATCAGATGAAAAAGTAAAAATCTAAAAAGAGCATTTCTTTCACGTTGTACACTGAAATACCCAACCACACTAAAATTAAAATATTTCATCAATTTCACAAAGTATGCACATTAGACAAAAATTTTTAAAACCCATGTTGTACAAGCCTAAAACTACATGTAAAACTGTTAAATACTTGAGATATAATGGTGATAGATTTTAATAAACCCTCAAACACCAAATTGTGAAACATTTAACAAGAAAATGTATCATAAGACAAGATTATCTCAGAGATTTAAGGATATCTTAATGGATTTATTCACAAAGGATGTTTTTACATTTTGATAAAGACTTTGAAACTATCTTTGATCACAGTATTCTGTTTTTAACAGTTTTCAAAATCTCGGACATATCATTTGGCATGGTCCACTGCTCTAAGACCATATTTTGTTTTTCTTAACTTGTGCACAAATAAGAATAAACAGAATTTTTTAAAGGTAATAAGGAAAAAAAAACATAAAAAAGCCCTCCCCCCATTGGAATTTAATAACACACAAGAGGTTGTTGATAATACAGTCTATAATACAGAGACTTGATTTGTCTAGATCAATGTCTAAAACATATGTTGAAATATTTTCAAAACCGCTTTTAAGTCCACTAAAACTGGTTAAATGTTTTCAATCCCTCATAATTACCTCAACCACAAAAAAAAAAAACAACGCAATCTGCTTTGACTGCTACAGTGATAGTGCATTCTGGGATTAATGTGCCATGTATATGTATATTACACAACATACTCCACTGCCATGACTGAGTTGGAGTGGTGGGGTGGAGGGGAGTGGAAGATAGAGTAATCGTTTACTGACCATATATAACAATCCACATGTCCTAGAATGTCCCAAATCCACGTATACCTTAAACCTGAACCCCGCTGATTAAAAATTAACTTGTAGTCTCTCTTTGCAAGAAGATGACTACAGCCCTAAATGTGATCTTCCTTTTCAAAAAAAATTGAACTATAAATTTTTTTGGTGAAACAAGTTGCCAATCCACGACTGGACCTGGTTTTGTAAAATGCCATTTTATGTTGACATAGAAGATTGTGTCAAAATATTCAGTAAATTTTTACCTGGGAAACACAGGCGTATGATGTCTATGTTATAATGATACAGGTAACTTCTAAAACACTTAAATCTACTAACAATTGACATCAGGAAGACTTATATCTGTAAATTATCCTCTAATGTGAACTTGAAAGGTAATGGCTACATTTAAATATATTACAGCTTGACATTATAAAGGAAGTCAAACAGGTCCAATTCCCTTAAATATCACACTGCCACTGTTGTTGCTGAAGATGAAATACGTATATGGCGATTGTGTGTCTGGTAGTCTATTAAAATATTTTGTCCAAGTCAATTTTTGATATCTGGATGACCAATAATTAACACTGGCAACTTTTTGTAAACACCTTTTTATGATAATTCTCTGATTGACTTCCCCTTATATAGCATTCATCGTAGAGAAATTTTGCAACACAAATGTGAAACTTCTAAAGAAGCAGAAGTCTCCTACAGAAATCGTGCTTTGCAAAAAATGTTAATCTCCCCATGAAGCAGACGACCTACAGAAATTTGTTTGGTAAAAACATGAATCTCTTGAAGAACCTTGAATACCTATAGATTTGTTTGACCAAAATGTGAATTTTTTCATGAAGCACAGATGACCTGCAGAATATTCATGTGAGTAGCTATTTAGGTTGCTAGTTATATAAAATTTCATAGAATTTTTCAACACTAGTTTTGTTTGGCAAAAATGTGAATTCTTTCATGAAGCGTAAATGAAATACAGAAATTTCATGCAAGTTTACATGTTTAAGTTGCTTGTCATTTTACAAAACTTTTTACAATATCTCACAGTTTTCAAAATTTAATTTACATTTTCCATTCATAAAAAAGCTTAAAAAATTTCAAAAGTTGTATTTGATTAAAAAAATTAATACAAGAATGTGATTAATAATTCAATCTTTTCTTGGGAAGTTGTTTTTCTGACCAACACTCCTTATCCTTACATTTTCATATTCATTTGGAAATTTAATAGAAGAGGATCATATAAGAATTTCTTAGGGATCAAACATTGAATGTGGAGTTTTATCTGTTGGCTATATAATTTTAGCCCCTTCTAGTTAAAAAATATTTTGGAAAAGCTTTCACTTATTTAGGACTATCTAAAGTTACTTCAGTTTTCAATTTTTTATATTTTTTATTGCCTAATTGTTAAAAAAAACAAAGTAATTTTTTTTAAAATTTTTGTAATTTCATGAAAATTAAGATACAAAAAATCCCTAAATGCAAGTATTTATGTCAGCTGCCAAAATAATTTTTAATTTCAACCTTAGTATGACTTTTACAAACTTTACAAAAATTAAAACAATTTCCTGTCTTCTCCATGGGGGACATTAGACCTTCATTTTAAATTTTACAACAAAATCTATAAAAGCATGAATACCTATTCACTTCAATACACATCTGTTCAGCTTAGCAATTAAAATAAGAGATTAAGTAAAAAAAAAAACCATGAACGTGTTAAATTAAATAAATTGCTCAGTAAGAAATGCAAAATTGTGACTTGAAGGTCACCTAATTATCTCTGAAACAGACACTGTTTAAAACCTTTTTTTTTTATTAAATTACATAGCAGAACTTGGTCTTAAATGGTTAATTTAATTAAATCTGTCACAATGAAAGTATTTTAAAGCCAAACAGTGTTAATTTCTATAATCTCCATTTACTCCTCCAATTTTTATTCTTTTCTTTTTAAAAAATCATTTTTAATATAAACAAAAAACCAAAAAAAATAAACAAAATCAAATTATTGCCCCATAGCTTTAATTTGTTAAAAATTTCTAAAGTTATTCTAACAATTATATTTCATGGTTTTATTTTTATTTTTAATATGCAGTGTTTCCTAAGTTTATATTTTCACAACAAATATATGCTGATAAATCATGTATTCCAATTCAAGCATTTAATTGAAGATTTGTTTTATTGTAAAGTGAATGGACATTTTAAAGACACACAGACCCACCCCTTTTATCTAAAATATTTTTATTTACGGTATCCTGTAAGTTTATCTCCACAAATGAAAGTGTTAACTAGCTGTAGGATACAAAGATTTAATTTATCAAAAAACTGTCAATAGATGGGTGCTATTAACATGTCAAAAATTATTAGGTCAACATAATGCACAGGTGATCCAATTTTCTCTTCTGAACTTCAAATTAAATTTTATTTACTATAAAATGTAGATAAATTTGTTTATTACACATGTAAAAATTCTTCGGTCCAATTGACATTTAAATTGACACACTATTATCAAGTTATAAAATAATGTCACACGTTATTTCAAAACTTTCTTTAAAATTACATCTCTCCATATCAATTTTTACTATAAAATGAATTTATTAATTTGTTTTCAATTTTGCGTTTTGCATCTTTTCCTTATTCATAATGGATGCATAGTACAGAAAATATTGCACCTTGAGTTACTTCCCTTTCCGAGACATCATCTTAGAAATGGAAGAAAACTGAGAAGTAAATTTTGTTTTGACAAATAAAATTAATCATTTGCATATCTGAAAATAAGATATACCCACCTATTAAATCCAATATCGGCTCCAAAAAATTTATCCTCGAATATCTTATGTCACAAATAACTGTGTCAAAAATACTTTAAAATTTGACCAAGTAAAGAAACTCATTGTCCACCGAAGAAAACTGCTGAAACTAATAAATATGAACATAAACTGTCCTCAAAATTATATCCGTTTTATCTAGTCTGGTATTAAATATTGTGGAATGTATGATTCATGCATTTATGAACACATATATTTTTTCAACGATCAATTCCATCTGCAGCAAAAAATTTAAAATCACCATACTGCCGATTTTAATATTATCATTAACATCCTCGGTTAGTTTTCCATTTGAAAGTTTCACCGATTCACTAAGAAAAATAATTCACTTGCCAGTTTAATTAAATACTTGCTTTTAATAACATTTTTTTCACATTTTTAAATCACTTTTTGTCCAATTTGATTCACTTTCTACTGACACAACCTTAAAATACAATAATTTTAGGTCAACCTACAGGTTATGACCTCTGCTCATAAAATCCACACTTATGTCAAAATTTCTCTAAAATCATCAATTTGTAAAACTGATTTTAATCAAAGTTTTCCCCTTTCACATATTTGCGCAATAAATAAACCCTGATAAGCCATGTGCTCTCAGTCGGGTATTTAATTTAAAATATTTATCCACTATTTTGATTTTAAGAAATCATCCAGGTATGTCAAAGTTACCCTACGAGTTTTAAAAGACAACCATTTCTTTTGTTAAGCATCCCGGGTATACAGTTTTAATAAATCAAATTTCACATCTAAATTACAAGACTTCCTGTCTTCTCCATACAGCAATTTGTTGCCTACTGTTCCGTAAAAATCAAAATCGTTATTTAAATTATTTATCAGTCATACAGGTCAGGTTATGAAATTAATTTTACTGTATCAAATTAACTGTTTACCATGAAAATATTGAGATTAGGATTAGAGATTTGGAGGGGGGGGGGGAGTGGTGAGAGGGAGTTGGAAGATAAGTGAGATTCAAGGATGGCTCAACTGAACCCAAACGTAAAGCTCAGTTGTATAGATTACAATTAGAGAATTTGATTTCTCCTATTCTTGGAGTGTTTAATCGGTGGGATAAAAATACATAATATTTTTAACCACTTCCAGGTGATTAAATTTCTGCATGGGAATTCCTGCCATTTTTTCTACATTTATTGGAACAATAAACTAGAGAAGTCCCAAAATGACGTCTATGTAAACAAACTACATAGCAATGACATTTTCTTGTGGTTTTTGTTGAAAATCATAGTAGAAACGGATTCTCCTTCAATTTACTCGTGAGTTATGGAATTTCTCAATATTTAAATTTTAGATTTTAACAAGCTCGCTAAAGGTTCCCCTGTTTAAAATTGAAAATTTAACTAACTCGGGTAGAGAAATTTCATAACTCACTTGTACCTGAAGGAGAATCTATATGTAACATCATATTTGCAAATAATTAAAATATATAAGGCCAATTAAAGTAAATAAATCATCACCACTCTCCCACGAAAATTAGCCAGTCATATTTTTTTTTTTTTAAATTTGACTTTCAGAATTTTTTGTGTGTGTTTCTAGTAAAAGCTTTAATTTGACATACAGTCAAAGGACATAATTATTCCGCACCAGAAAGAAAATAGTTTCAAGTTATTTTGTTTATTTAAGTATAAAATATTTTGTTTATTTAAATATTTGAGTTAATAACAAAAAAAGTTTATGATGTCAACAAACTGGTTGAATATATAGGGAAAATAGGACATCACAGTTTTATTGTAACTAAATCATTGTAACTTATAAACCAGGAATCAGAAATATATACACAAATAATACAATTTCAAAAATTTCTCTTTCTGACATTGAAATTTTCATGAAAATTTTTTTTTAAATTTGTGAATTTCTATAGAAAGTTATTGGAAAAATAGGGGGCGGGGGGGTGAATGGCAAATAATTATGTCCACTGACTTTGTGAGTGGCCAAATCGACCACGATTCCTATCATGGATCTAGCAGACAGAAAAAAATTTCGCACACATTCTAGGACTTGCCAAGGATGACTTGATGACATAAATAGATCCATGCATTCAAAAATTTTTAAAAAAAATCCTCCCAAATATTTCATATATTTTTTAAGGGGTAGATGATAAGGCCAAAATAAATAATTGTGTGCTTCCAGTTTCCCGAACCTACCTCAGTTTCCAATGTCGACCCTAAACATTTATTAACGATAAAAAAAATCTGGATTTTTCTGTCTTTTGGATCCGATTATTTCTAAAGAAAAAAAAATTAGCTGTAAAATATGGGAAATGTGATCACATGGACACAAAAAATATAAAAACAAAATAAATGTTTTAGTATTTAAAATAAAATGTTTTACCTACCTACCTAATTTTTGGGGGTGAAATAGGAAACACACACAATTAATTTATTTTGCCCTTACTTATTAATTAACTTGAATTGGCCTAACAGTTAAATATGAAAAAATATATAAAAAAAATAATATAAGAAAATATAATAAATAAATCTAAAGACATGACTTACCTTGGAAGTGTTCCTTTGATTTCTTCTTGTTAAATGTGTCTTGTAACCAGCTTCAACTCAGGCGGTTAAAATTTTGCTCGATCTTATGAGCTAACAACATGGTTTCAAATTTCTCTTTAAATTTTTTGCTACGTCTCAGATACAATTGAACATACACCAGTGTTACTTCAAATATCATCATTTATTATTTCCTTTATCTTGAGATTAAGAAGAAACATACTTGGTATTGACTAAAATCCTATTGAAATATATCTTTTGTCTGTTGGTATTTAAAAAAAAATATTCTTAAATATTTCAGTCAATTAAAATCAACATGATTGATCGACAGAAGAGCCCCATTCAGGCCTTGTCCCAACCCCTTCCCAAATCCTAGCCCCCAATCAAACCATCCCTTAAACTATCATTTCCCCTTAAAAATATTGCTAAGATTTAGTGAAAAAAAAGTTGAGACTGCTTTTATTTAGAATTTTATGAACAAAACAAAGGTCATGAATGAATAAATGATGTTTGAATTTTTGTGCTGAAATTATAATTATTAAAAATAATTTTTGACATAAAAAAGTATATTATATTATTTTTATTACTATTATTTAGTAAAGCATACCATTTATTAAACATACACAATGAAAATACAAATCTTCAAACATTCAATATTGGTGGAATAAAAATTTTGAGTTATCTCCCCTTCAATTCTCATTTTTTTTCAAATTTCTCAAAAAATTAAATTAGCAAAAGATAATATTTTCTAACTTACATTATGTTATAATAATTAAATATTTTACATTCAGAACACAGTTTTTCCTAACAATTGTTAATTACAACAAAAAATAATTTGTTTCACACCATTATTATTTTACCATATTTTGTTAAAATGTAAATATAGTACATTAACCTTAATTTCACCATTGTACAGTGGGATGTTGTCTCATTGACGCAAAATAAGTCTCACTTTGAGCTTATTTATATTTGACACTAGCTAGGTTTATAAAACCTGGTAAAATATTCAACTTAAAAAAATGGTGTAGAACTGAAATCTGACTCCTGTTCATAAAAAGTCCACTAGCCGAACATACACATTAGACTCAACATACATTTGATGAGTTTTGTGGATTAATTAAAATTTGCATTTCTGAGGATACTATGTAATTTTCCACTACAATGTATAGCATTACCAAATGTGATTTTTTTCAATATAATTGAATTCATGGTCTGGCTACATCCACACACACACACACAAAAAACCCACATTCCACAAAATAATATTTCCTTTATCAGTTCTGCCTCTTGTAATGTGAATTGCTGTCACAGACCTTCTTGTCCAATATTGTTTGTTTAGTTGGGGTTTTGCGCCATTTTCAGCACATTTGGCTATTTCGCAGCGGCCAGTTTTTATTGGTGGAGGAAGCCAGAGTACTCGGAGAGAACCACGACCTTCGGTGGGAAAATTGGCAATCCTTGTCAATTTAGATTGGAGTCGAACACACCCCGCCACAGGTGAGATTCGAACTCACAACCCCATTGTTGACAGGCTAGTGATCTTTAGTAGTCATGACGAACTACCTAGATCACTTGGACAACGAGGCCCCTTTGTCCAATATTGAGTCTCAAAGCTGTGATATTGACGTCAACAAGACTGAGCGGATTCAATAAAGAAACACCCCTTTTTTTAATGTAAGTAATGCTAATAAGGCCAATACAAGTTAAGAGAAAGATCATCATCCACCCCTTCTAAAAAATATGGTGTGGATGGGAGATTTTTAATTTTAATGTTCTACTTTTTATGTTTGGCAGAGCCAATGTGTGCCAGAATTCTGTCAGTCTGTAGGTCCTGAATAGATGACTTGTGGATAATTTTGACCATTCAAATAGTTTTGTCTATGTTTGTTTAGTTGGGGTTTAATGCCGTTTTCAGCACATTTTGGCCATTTCGCGGCGGCCAGTTTTTATTGGTGGTGGAAGCCAGAGTACCCGGAGAGAACCACCAATCTTCAGTAGGTAAATTGGCAATCCTTGTCAGTTAAGATCAGAGTCGAACACCCCCCCCCCCCCCCCTCCCTCCCCCCGCCCCCCACAGGAGAGATTTGAACTCACAACCCCAGCGTTGACAGGCTAGTGATCAGTAGTAGTCATGACGAACTACCTAGACTACTCGGCCACCGAGGTCCCCATTCAAAAAGTCAGTGTTTGTGTCAAATATCGTTTTGAATCATTAAAATTGCATTCACACCATCCCTTCCTCTCACTTTTGCCAACAAAAATACTTATGATCGCGAAAACTATTCATTTTTCATGGACCAAAAATGGATGCATTGAAATAACCTTAGACTTTACCTGAAATTAAATGGAGAAGAAAAACCTTTACGAAAAAATTGCATTCCGTAAATATTGTAAAAAATTTCTAGTGTCGGGGATGATAATTTATCGCTTTACTTTATTTGGCCTAATAATGATAGATTCTACAAGGATGACCAGTTGATTAAGAAATTTATCAACTCGAGATAATTAACTTTTCATTTTTAAACTGCAAGGTTTTTTTTTTTAAATTAAAATTTAATTATTGAGAGTGGATAAATTTCATAATTAACACATCAAGAGTTCTAGATTCTTTTTCTCTAATGACTATGTAAAACTCCGAGAGGTCTTCTTAACTTTTTGGGCGGGAAATGTCCCGAGCATTGAACCAACGTGTGGTGATATCAGAATTTATCAAACGGATCAAAACATGTATAAATGTGCACAGAATTAGAAAAGGTGGATAAAACAAACATCAGGAGTAAATTAATAAATGTTCTGAAATCAGCAGCAAGAAATAGGCATGCAAGACATTCTCATATGGCTATGTCTATATTAATACCAATTTCATTTAAGGAAATTTTAAGCTTGAAAGAATAATAATTTTAATCTTTAGTCAGATCATATATTTCTTCCATAGTTTTTTTACCAGAGTCAGCATCCTGTGAAATCTAAAGAGCGATAGCCTAGTTGTGTTGAGAAAGTTGATAAAGTCTTCGACAGATGTGGACATTTTCCCACTATCCCATAGGAAAAAATCTGAGTTTAAGGAAGAAATAAGTTCTTACATTCATTAAATATTGCATTTAGTTCTTCATCTGATGCACTTCATTCAGGAAACAACAGATCTCTGCTGGGACTTGTGTAAGAATCGGTTAGTTTCCTTAAATATAATCTTGTTTTGTCCAAGGTTTAATGCACTTCATTCAAGAAACAACACATCTGTGATGGGACTAGTGTAAGAATCAGTCAGTTTCATCCAATATTTCTTCTTTCGTCCTTGGTCTGATGCATGTTAATTACAAAACAACAGATCTCGATTGGGACTTGTGTAAGAATCAATCCGTTTCATTAAATATTTCCTCTCGTCCTCGATCTGGTCAGGTCATTCACAAAACAACAGATATCAGATGGGACTTGTGTAAGAATCGATCAGTTTCATTAAATATTTCCTCTCGTCCTTGGTCTGATGCAGGTAATTCACAAAACATCAGATCTCGGTTGGGTCTTGTGTAAGAATCAATCAGTTTCATTAAATATTTCCTCTCGTCCTCAGTCTGATGCAGGTCATTCACAAAGTAACAGATCTTGGTTGGGACTTGTTTAAGAATCGATCAGTTTCATTAAATATTTCCTCTCGTCCTCGGTCTGATGCAGATCATTCACAAAACATCAGATCTCGGTTGGGACTTGTTTAAGAATCGATCAGTTTCATTAAATATTTCCTCTCGTCCTCTGTCTGATGCAGATCATTCACAAAACATCAGATCTCGGTTGGGACTTGTTTAAGAATCGATCAGTTTCATTAAATATTTCCTCTCGTCCTCAGTCTGATGCAGATCATTCACAAAACATCAGATCCCGGTTGGGACTTGTTTAAGAATCGATCAGTTTCATTAAATATTTCCTCTCGTCCTCGATCTAATGCAGGTCAATCACAAAATATCAGATCTCTTTTGGGACTTTCATAAGAATCGGTGAATACCAACCCATACATCACCGGTCTGTCTTACCATATAATTCATAATTAGGTAGCATATTTCGAACATTTCTTTGAAAAAAAGTTCTATTATATTCTAAAGAAACTAATGTGTTTTATTATTTTTTTAGGGGTTGGGAAATGGGGAATTTGGGGTACCTTTATTTGACCATTTGTAACCACCATAGAAAATCCAATAAAAAAATCATAATTACTTGTGAGTTATAAAATATCTCTTATGTGTTAACCTACATTGTGACCTTCACCTTCTAATTAATTGTACATCAAAATTAATGTAAGAAAAATTTAATTTTTAATTATAAACAAAAAAAGAAACTGGTAACATACTAGACTCATTCAATGCCATCAGGGGCAGGCATTACAATATCTAAAATCAAACAATTATAAACAGGATTCTTGTCTTTCAAACACACACACACCACATACCTGTTAAGTTCTTTCTGTGTTCTGTAGGCCATCGCCAATTCATTGTCTTCATTGACAATGTTGTCATTACCTCCATACGACTCTTTTGCAATGGCATGTGTTGTGATGCTTTTCTCAGCCATCATTGCCCGCAGCTGGAGACATTCCTCCCGTCTTCTCTCCAACTCATCGGTCATGGCTTCAAACTGGTCTACAATAGACAAAAGATTTTTTTTATTTAATTTTTTACAGTAAGAAGTAAAAGGTAAGAAAACACCATTGAAAATGCATTTTTTTCGTCACAAATTTTATTTAATGAAAAAAAAAATCTTGAAAGAAACCACATTGAAAAACAAATGCTGCAAAATTTGAAAGGAAAAACAAAAACAAAAGGTTTAATTTCTAGATAAAGAATTCCAAAACAAGACATTAAGACTCATGCAATTCAAATAAATAAAATACAACCAAATAGAAATAAGGTAAACAATGTAATGATTTTTTTCAATTACACACACAATTTGTTTTCTCGTCGAAAAATCCCATTTTTCCAATATTTTAAAAAAAAAAAGACAATGACATGCAATTATGTATGGTGTATTTGTCGAGGTTTCGATAGGTGCAGTTTAGGTTTATTTTGGATGGGAAAATGTCGTGGATTGCCGTATTACGTAGACTAAAATTCCCTATTACCCATTTCTCAACATTTTCCATACCTTCTACCAAGCCCCTTCAATAATTTATTAAAACAAAGACTGAGCTCAATTAATTTACACATTGCTGTACAACTAAAAATATTGTAGATAAGACACACCATAAAACGGACACATCTTGAAGTTGGAAAAATTGTTTATTTCATTTCAATCATATGAGTGATCTCCTTAAAATGGCACTTAGTGATAATTTCAATCTTTCTTATTGCCAGTTCTTGGTATAGAGTTGTCTCCCATTTATCGAGTTATCTGCTCTTTTGAGAAGGTGTCAGCCATAGATATCAATGGACAAATTATCATTTTTCTGCAATATCTTTTCTTCCTAATTATACTCCCCCCCCCCCCCCCCCCACCTCTCCCTCCATACATTATTGAAACATCAACTTGGATAGATTTCCCCACCACAATTCAATATTTTTAGAAAACTTCTACAGCATTTATGTCAAATACAACATACCTTTTGTCAGGAAAGATAACTGAAGCATCTGGGAGACAACTTCATTATCCACAAATATGTAAAATTGTATCAATTTCTAGCATAAATATGGTCTAATCCTTACAATTCTAATCTAATGTACAAAAATAATATTAAAGATTCTTCAGATGTCTTTTTACCACCAAAACTGTTTCACATTCTCAAAAAGGATGTATCTTTGAAATTGACTGAGGAAAGACTTTTGTGAAAGGGATGTATCTTTTCCAAAAAGCATAAAATAAGCAATTTATTTCAATGGTTGCAGGGAGGTAACTCTATATAAAAACTGTGGAGAGACAATTCTGTCAAAAAGCAAGATGGATGATAGCTCTGGCTGGCAAAATGCAAGGAAAACAACTGTGTAAGAATGCTTGAAGGTAAATAACTCTGGCTGAATTCTGCTGTCAAAATTCTTGCAGGGAGGTAACTCTCATCTTACCAACAAGTAGTCTAAATGACCTGTTACTGTCTTTTCCTAGGTCTGTTTTTATTATGTTGCATTAGTTAAAGTAACCAAGAGTATAGTATAAACACGCCAGTCATGTAGAGAAATATAAAACAAAAGTCTGTTTGTCAATAAAATTTTCTGTTCTAAGCTGTGTTTGCACAGTCTTGTTTGCTTAGTTTTGATTTTTTTCAGTTTTTTATTTTGTTTTTTATTTTTTTGTGTGATTTAATTGCATGTTTAGTTTTTTCTACTAAAATCTGCAATTACTGTGAAACACTTATTATTCCGTGTTACACCAAATTTTTGCGGATTTCGTGAACAGGTCATTCCACAAATTTAAAAACCCAATGAAATATGAATAGTTGTTACCATATAATGTTTTGAATAAGCCCTAAATGATCATATTACAAGATGACATTAGCCACTGAATACACTTCAAAGAAAATATATCAGATCTAAAGCAGTTTATCTTCTAATATTAAAGAATTTTGCTCATTACAACAACATTCAACAACAACAAATATGTTATTGCTTAATCAGAAGTGCCCTCAAGGGGCAGAATAATTAACATAAATTTCATACAGTGATTACAAATGATTCAATGTGATTAAAATACAATTAGAAATCAAAAGGTATACAACAAGCACAGCTAATGACTTTGAGAGATGACAATGTATGAACAGTGTTATTTATAAAATTGTTTATATTGTATGTAAGTATATAAAAGTGTACAGAATGTAGGTAAAATAATGGACGGAGTAAAAATATTAATTCATATTATGTAGACCACCAATATTCAATTCAAACATTCATGAAATTGAGAGCCCATAAATAGGCTTTTATACCAAATTCACAAGAAATGATTTCAACAAAAATTACATTTTCGGTACTTGATGATCTTCTTAATGGTTAAGGTCCTGTTCGCAGAATTTTTCATTAAGCTCATTTTTTCATTGTGCCAACAAGATAGTAACAAGGGTCTGGTTACAAATGAAAGAAATTTAATCCAACAACACATTGTGTCTCTACAAAGTCAGAGTATATACTAAATAGTCTGTTCTTTCATAATAAGGTTAAGTTTCAATGTCTGATGCAGTTTTGTTGTATTGGGGTAATGTCCAATTCTAGATTTTTTCTTTTACTCTTTGAGTTATGTCCCTTGGATTGTTTCCTTCTTATCGTTCTCCATTTCAAACTTTTATATAACATGAAATAAATTCCTCAGCCAGAAAAGAAGTAAACGGAACAATTAAATTAGAAAAACTAAAAAAAATGACGCTATGTGGAATTTTACTTCAAACTTACCCATGAATTCTTTACCAGAGGGAGATAACTCCGTCTGGTCAAAGTTTGTACTTTCAGAAATTGCCTTCATTAATTTACCAACTTCTCTCTTCAATTTATCGTTTTCATTTTCTAGTTCCTGCATCTGAAAATATATCCAAATTAACATATAAGAATAAAATTATCTATTAAATAACATTTTTTTCATATCATCATTTTAAAGTGTACTTCTTTTGCAATTTTCAAAATTCTTATCTCCTGGCATTTAAAATAAACATACATTTTATGTCAAATAAAAAATTAAATAATTATCCCATTTTCTTACCTAAAGAATTGCATTATATATTTCAGAGGCACATACCTCTTAGGATTGTCAGATTTGTATCCATAGAGGAGGTTGTGTTTCCTTAATATAATGCAATTCTTCGTGTTGTAATGCGGTTATCTTTTCCATGAGGAAATTTATTGTTTGAAAATCAATTTTCTTACAATAAAATACTGAATCAAATTATTTTGGGGATTTAGTAAAAAAGTAATGTTGTTTCTGGGATATAACTGTTGAATTTTATAGTTTTGTTTTTCACTTTTCATAACTCTTCATTGAATATTAATTTGGTAAAATAATAAAATTGGTGGTTCACCTTGACCAATGTAAATCATTAATACTAGTAGAAATATAAAATATGTGTACATTGTCTCAGAATATGAAAAATTTATTTTGACAAGAATTAGAAACTGGTAGAAATACGAGGCTAACCGAGCTTTTCTCACATGTTTCGTGCCAAGTTAAAACAAGTTTTATATTAAAAGACAATGTACACATACTCTGTTTATCCTGCAACATAAACTGTGTCAAAAATTGATGGAAACCAGTGAATTTCTGCATAAAGCGAGCAACATGAAATACTGCAAAACAGTCGCATTTCATGACATCATAAGAAAAATTCCCAGGTTACGTACTGTTATACACAGTAAAAATGATATACAGTCAGTGACTGTATATCACTTTTATATATACAGTCAATGCATTTTGGTTGCACAGATAGGAGAGTTGCAGGATAAATCCGACTTAAATGACACCATATTATTTGCTCCTGTATCCAACCATTACATGCATTTAATAATGATGGAACACTGAAAATTAATTCTGTGAGTTTCGTACTAAACTTTTTCTTTTTTTTTCATAAAGTTATTAGAACCAAAATTTATGTAATGAATAATTGTAATATTACCATAAGGATATTCCATTTAAATCTACATCCCAGGAGGGGGGAATGCAATATTATTTTTTTTCTGTTGGTTCTGGGACCTGGGGTAATTTGTTACCATTGGTAGTGGGCCTATTGGAAAATGAAATTCCACTGGGGGTGTGTAAAGAATTCAGTTCTCAATGACCAAAAGCTGAAATGGCATTGATGGTCAGTATAACCATCTACAATTCTCTGAGTGATATGGGGTTAAATAATTGTTTTCAATAGATCAGAGGGTTTTAAATGTCTGACATACCATGCTGGTATGCAGATTTAAATGGAATATCTCTTATTACAAGAAAATTTCTGTATTGAAAAATAAATATTATGAAATTGAAGACCAAATGATTTGCTTAAAGTACAGTCAAACCTGCTTTAAAGGGCACCTCTATATAGCAAACCACTGTCTATAAAGGGCATTTTGAAAATGTCCCAGTTATGAACAAAAATTAATCTCTGAATAAAGGTCATCTGCTCACTAAGGGCACATTTGTTTGGTCCCAAGGGTGCCCTCTATACACAGGTTTGACTTTTAATCCAATTTAAGAAAGAAAATGTATATTGTACATTATAAACACTGAAATATAATACCGAAAGTTACATGCATCTCTACGCATATCTCTCTTCTTCATAACCAAAATTATGATCGAAAAAGAAGGAGAGCAACTACAAGATATGAGACAGATTACTGATAATTTCCAGCATGATAGGTAAGTTCAACCAATTTTTACAGTTTAATGCGTTATTTTACGAATCCATGAAAGGGATTCATCGTAATAATATATAACTGATGCGTACACTATACCCCTGACAAATTTCATAAATTGTAAAATTTGCTCCAACTGACTTTTTGTGCTGGAGATTTTAAGTAATTTATCTCAAAAATTTTAAATGTTGATTAATACAAAGCAAAAATTATGACTTCTAGTGTTGAATATATATTTTGTCATTCAGCTGAAAGATAAATTGTTATTAAAAGACCATATATTGTTCTACAGAAGATGTTAGTAAAGAAACCAAATAAATTTAACCCAACACCATAGCTGCCAACCCAGAGATGCCAACCATGCTTGATAAAAATTAGGAGTAAAATTATTGGTTGGGCTTAGGGGAGTCTTGGGGCAAAGCCTTCCTTTTCATCGTTCTGCCATTTTAAAACATTAAAGGGTCGGTAGCATAGGGGGTGAAACATGTAGTTGTATCTGCATCACTTGAGAATGCGTCTATACGATAAGGATCAAATTCTTATAGTTTACCAGAAATGGATCTGGGAATAAAAAAAATCTGAAATTTTTACTGCTCAGAGTAATGATGTAGCGAAATCGGACAGTTGGTTGCAAAACCACTGAGTATAAAAATCAATGGTTAAAAGTACATGTGCCAAAATCCAGAAATGTGGTAAAAATTTAATACTCTCTATAGGAATATATCAGGATAAAAATTGTCAAAATCTGGAAATCCGCCACTTCCTGAAAAATTTCAGGCATGAAAATTGGGAAAGACTCCTTGAAAATGCAAGCAATCACAAAATTGGTTAGTATAAATCTAATTGGGAATGCATAAAATCAACAGCTTTCAAACCAAGTGATCATTTTCACCAAAAATGACATACGCTCTGAATTCCACTTATGATTACGATCATGATTATGATAGAAAGATCTACAGAAAAATAATGCTGTTTCTACTCGTATATGTCAATACAATGATAACTATTTAGAAGAATGGACTTTCAATGTTATAAAATATAATGAAATTTTACACCTTATCATACATGTATTTAAGGATGCTCGCTGGTCTTGTTTTGGTCTTTTTGTCAGATTTTCGGAATTCTCAGGTTTTATCCATTTCTTAAACATGAAATTTTTTGCCCATGAACCCCCACTTTTTCTTTTATAATTCAATCATATATAATTTAAAATGGTATTTGACAAAATTTAATGAAATCCTTATTATTTTTTCATACATTTTGAGAGACTGAAGTTGTCAATGCAAAGACAATGAAAAATCTAGAGAAAACCCATTTCCCGCAAATTTTCAAGGCCTTATAGCTCTAAAATGAGCACATGAACTCATATTTTTTTCTTTCTTATTTGTTTACTATTCATATGTTCTCTCAAACTAAAACACCTATTTCAAATCCTATTTATTTCCTATTAGACCAGCGATCATCCTTAAATACATTAAAATTTGGCTTTTTGCATCTTTATCCATATTATAAGGAATGCCCTTATCGAATGTGGAATTCAGAAATAGCATTTAAAAGTGAACAAATTACCGGCAACCTAGAAGAGTTGGCAACTATACAAAACAAGCATTATAGTTAGTAATAAACACCAGAATATAGATGAAGGCAGTAGTTCACTACATCTAAGCTTTAGAAGTCAGAAGCCACACACCACCCTCAATATACCTTTAAGTTATTGTATGCAAATTCTGGTGTTGTTATATTGAATTTTGATGACTCGTCCTCATCATCTCGCTGATCAAGCTCGTTCCTGAGGCGAGACTTTGTTAATTCTAGATCTTTGACACGCTTTTGCAGTTTTATGACAAGCTGCACGTCATCAGCATTTACAAGCTGCTTCTGTTGAAAAAATTACAATTTAATCTAATAAGTATTTCCAGGCTTCAACAAAGCTGTAGAAGAAGTGGGAGATAATTTATTAAAATGGGGGAGACAGGGTATACTGTCAACTTTGACAAGAAGTCACTTCTCCCAGCAAGTCATGACAAAATCATGTCGACCTGCTCAAATCATAATGCAATCTTTTAAGGGTCATCTTTTAGAAATTTTTCCAAACCTTCTCAAAACTTTTTTCAACTTGATTATTAACTGCTTGATCAAAATACCACATCTGAAGCATTAATTATGCTACCAAGCAAGAGATGAAGCCAATTAAATTTCTTAAATCCTATGAGGTGGTCTCAGATTTCAAACTTCACTTGGCTTTTAAATCCACAAATAATATTTCCAAAAGGTCCATCTAATTTGGCAGAAGTGACGAATAAACATTACCTTCAACGCATTAAAAGCCGAGTCTGAAATGACATCACCAGCGCCTTCCTTCACTTGTTGTTTGTCTTCTTCGTTGGTATCTAATTGTTTTTGCATTTCTGTTTTTTCTTTTTCTAACTCTTTAATTTTGTTTTGTAATTTCAGCATTAAGCCAACATCAATGTCTTTTGTTTCTCCGTTAACTGCTCTTTCTGCAGGAACAGGAGGCGCAGGGGCTTTCTTTTTCTTTTTGGATTTCTCCGTACCATATCCTTGGTCCTGCTACAAAACAATTTAAACATTTCTTTGTATTTACATGTATAAAAAAAACCCATATAAACTGTAACTGATAAGCTGCAGAACAAATTATCTCCCTTTAAATTATAGTTTTAGTTGGATTTATGAAACTGGAATAGGTTTACAAAAAAATTTGTATTCATTTCTTCAATATAAAAACAATTATGTTCTTTTTATTTCATTTAATGAAAGACACGCTACAGTTGACCTGGGGTCAATCAGCACAAAATCAAGTAATTCAACATTATGTTTTGTGACATCATCAAGAAATTGCAGGAAACTGCACTAGCTAGAAGATTGTCTATATCATTCATTTGTTTAATTTACTCTCTGCAAACAGTTTTACAAATCAGCTACATCTTTTTTGTTCACTTTTTCTCTTTTGGTTTTTTGGGGTTTTTTTTCCATCAGGAGGGGTCAGAAGACACCTTTCTATTAAAAATTAACTCCTATGTAAATAAAGAATGAACATACACACATAACTATATTCAAAGCTTGCACATTGAACCAAGAAAACTGATAAATTCAAATTAACAAGAAATTCTACATGTCTGTCATCACCAAAAATGGGAACAAACATTGATCTTTTATCTTCCATTTATTACCTCTTTTTCATGGTCATCCTCCACTTCATCTTTCTTTTCATCAGGTGACATCGAGCTTGTATAAGACTCGAGACTGACAGCACTAATGTCAGATGGAGTACGTTTGTGTCCCTTGTCTGGGCTCGTTAGGTATTCCATTTCTCCATGAAGATTTTCTAACCTTTGTTGTAACCGAGCATGTTCCTTGACGAGTCGCTGATGGTGACTTCTATCCGACTCAAACTCTGCCTGCAGTTGTTTCTTAGCAGCTTCTACTTTAGCCTTGATCATTTCTGAAAAAGATACAATTTACTGTACATCACTGGAGTCAGATCAACCAGATATTGTTTCTTTACCAATAATAGTTTTAAAACTTAATTTCTAAATACATTTTCTTTACAAGACAGTAATGATTTACAGTAGCAAAAATAAAGCCACACGTTAAGTATAAACAAATATCAACTTTGGGTGAAATTTTCCAAATAATTTTTGACGTCACAATAATTTTTTTCAAAATTTGCACCAAATAAAATAAAAAAATATAATCTGCTGTTAAAAGTTTACTGTCTTACCAGCTAAGTCTTTTTCCTGTTCTTCAAGCTGAGTTTTAGCAAGCTCCAAATCGGCTGCCAATCTGTTATTCTCCTCTGTCAATTTGTTTGCAATCTGCAATAATAGATAAAAATATTTCAAATTCTTGCACTAGAAAATTTCAAAAGTGATTTCATAATTAACTGCAAATAGTTAATTTTCTGCATAACACCACTTGGTAAAAATTCAACAAACATTATTCTTTTCAGTTTTATTTCATGTTATAACCTGATTCTCGGACACTGCCAACCCACTTAAAATGTTTTTATCAGAACAAGTTTATTTGGTTTCCAGCAAAAAAAATTTGGCACCCTCCCAGTATTTTTTCAAAAAATAAACTTCAAAATTCAGTGCCAAAAGTATTTTTCAAGCACATGAAGCATTTCAAACCACCATACACAGATTGTGATTTCAAGTGATCATAAAAGTTTTTTATATACAATCCTTTTGTATATATATACTGAACATCATAGGAGATTTCTATGTCACCAAAATACACACTTAAACTGAAAACCCTTTGCATCTTCTGACAGGACACAAACTAAAAACTAAATTCCCTACATATCTTGCTGTTTTAAAAAATCAATTGTCGGAGAACCAGAAAAATTTTTTTTTTGATGCCTTCACTTCATATTAAAAATACCTCAGCTCGGTCTTTCTTCAAAAGTTCCTTCTCTGCTATCAGATCTTGTTTTTCTATTTGTTCTTTCTCAAGCTCCAGTTTAAGAGCTTTGATCTGAGCCAGGAGCTCTGTAATTTTATTAGATGACTTTTCAATCTCCCCTGTGGAGCCCCGTAATTTCTCCAGTTCTACTTTCATTTTGTCTACTTCCACTTCCTGTTGTTTGACTGTCTGGATCTCTTTGTTCTTTAAAAATAAACACAGAATAAGTTTTATAACACACGCGTTCTCACAAAAATTAGTAATTATAATATAGTGTGCTGCTTTCCCTTTGCAAATAGATATGTATTAAAATTTCCGATTTATTATTAGTTGCGATTCGCCTGACATCACAGTCAAAATTACAATGCAAATTCTTTTGAATCTCACCCAAGGAACTGTCAGAACGGTGAAATACTACAATTGTTTGGACTTTTTTGCTCCAAAGTACAACTAGATGTACTGTGAGCAAAGCTCACAAAGGATACCCCCCCTTTTGAAGTCCAATTATCTCCCTTGTGTGATATCGGAAAGCAAAGATTTTTCTTCATGCACATCTTTGGATGATGTACTTCCTTTCGTTTTGTAAAGTTTCGTTGAAATCCATTGAGCGGTCTATGAGGAGTTGCGCTTACAAGATATATGGACAGACAGACAGACAGACGGATGGACAAGGTGATTCCTATATACCCCCCCAAACTTTGTTTGCGGGGGTACAATAAAATCAAATGAAAAGTAAGTTTTATTGTAATCAAATTTATTGTGTTGAATTTTCTACCATTTTCTATTTCAGTTTCAGAAGTTCCAAAATCAAAATGGCCGTCATATGAAAGGCCTTGCAGTACCACTTCATTTATTTCATTTCCTTTTTTGTCATTTCAGAATCGAAATAATTCATGGGAGCCATATATTTGTATTAGATTTTAATATGGGTATCATTATTTGCTTGAAGTTTACCCCTTGCAAATTCTCGGGATAAAATTTTGCTCGAATAATGTTATTCATACTAAAATCTCTAACAAATATATGGCTGCCATGAATTATTTCTTAAATATATTTTGTTAATTTGATGTAATTTTTTAATTCCAGAGGACGAACTTGGTTACTGCTTGTTAAGTATAACGGTTTCTTTAACAATCTTCTGTTTGCCAAAATTTTAAAAATACAGAACTTAAGTTTTCTCCAACCAATCCACGTATAATTATAATGTAAAAAATATACATCACAACGTCAAATATATTATTTTACTTATTTTTACTATATAGTTTTACTATCTACCTTGCCATTTATGTATTTTCTATGAAGTACGTTTACTGATGACACCAACGTCAAATAATTTTTTGTTTTTGTCTACATTTTCTGTACGGACTCAGTCTTGCTCTGGGTTTCAAAGAGTCAACACCTTTTAAATTTTATTTTTATTTTTTACATACTCGTGATCAAGACCATATTGGTCGAAACGTTGAATATTTTTAACTTTTTAGTTTGTTTTTTACGATTTTATATTTGGTTTTGTTCGACTTGTGTATTTCATACATTTTAGTCGTTTTACGCCGCTTTTGACAGCTCACCATTTCCATTTATTTTTCTTGTTATCTATTGTCGCATGAGCTGTTTCGCAACATACTTAGTTTTTTATAATTATAATGTATATAACTCAGACATAAAATGAATGCCTAAGTCAATTATATAGAATATATAAAGATAAAAAAAATTCAAAAATCCTGTTTTTAAATATAACATAAATGCTTGTTTGTTTAGTTGGGGTTTAATGCCGTTTTCAGCATATTTGGCTATTTCGCGGCGGCCAGTTTTTATTGGTGGAGGAAGCAGGAGTACCCTGAGGGAACCACGGACCTTCGGTAGGAAAATTGGCAATCCTTGTCAATTAAGATCGGATTCGAACACACCCCGCCACAGGTGAGATTCGAACTCACAACCCCAGGCTAGTGATCATTAGTAGTCATGACGAACTACCTAGACCACTCGGCCACCAAGGCCCCTTAACATAAATGCTAAAACACATATGACCAAATTCCTGAATAATGACAAAATATAACATTTATAGATGAAAAATATATAAATATTTTGTAGAGACAAACAAAACGCAAAGGGTACCTCTATATAGCAAATCACTGTCTATAAAGGGCCTTCAGGGACTTTTATACACAGGTTTGATTATTACCTTGACATCCAGCTGTTGCTGTAGCTGTATAATTTTGTTCTCCAAGCCTTTGTTAATGTTTTTGATATGGTCCACAGATTTTGCTTCGATCTAAAATGAGAAAAAACAGTGTTTAGAACACTTCTGTCAAACATAAGAAACATTTTGGGTTTGTCTTTAATACACATATATCATCACAAAAAAATATTTTACAGATTTATTTTTTGTGATTATGTTTACCACAATCCAAATGTACCAAGACACAAACTTTTTGTTATTGAACTGGTTCATAAGGAATTGTAAAACAAGTACCAGTTTAAGTGAATAAACAAAGAACAAAGTTCTCACAATTTCAATTTTTTTTTTCAAAATGTTTGTAAATTTCAAGGACTTTTCTCCAATCAGAAAAGCCCAAAACAAAATTCCTGTACTTTCACCACTTTCCAAGTCTTGTGGGAACCCCAGATTTCAAGTTATGAAAGTAGCCATCAAAAAATGCAAATTTGAGTGTCTACCTGTCTATATACTGAAAGCAAAATCTGGCCAAAGAAGGTGGCTATGGCATGAGAGTATCTGGTGGAAATTTGCCACCAAAAAGCTAATTTTGAAAGCCATACTTAATACAGTCAACTCACTTGAGTCAAATTTTTCAAATTAGCAATTTTGATCCACTGTAATCAATTAGTCCAACTCTTTATTATTTTTATAAATATAAAATGTTACAATTTAATTAAATAAGTATCTGAACATGGATAAAGTGATGTCTTGATAGTATATGTACGTGCAAACTATTGTTTAACTGGGGCACCTACAAAGATTTTAGATTTACTGGACAGCCTGAGGTAGTTTATTATCCCCCCTTTGTAACTTGGGAAATTTGTTAACTCCCTTTGAGTCGAATTTCATCCATCTTGAATTTTTTCACGGTCCGAAGGACTTCGAGATAACAAGAGACGACTGTACTTACCTTCAGTTTCTTTAGCTCCTTCTTGGCCTTCCTTCTTCTGTAATGACTCTGTAGTTTGACGATACCTCTGATGACACGACGATATCGTACCCTAGCCATCCAACCTCGGGCAAATCTCTGGATAATAACAGCTCTGTGGGTATGTAGGGCTTTCTCAAATTCTCTTCTTCCAAAGAATCCCCTGATACAGGACTGCAAAATAGAATGTTATCTTTTGATTAGTGTATTTTCTGGACTATAAATCTATGTGGACTATAGGTCTAATTGATACTTTCTCCATAGCCTTATAATGGTAAAATGGTCATTTTAAAGTAAAAAAGTCTCGACCTATAGACAGGAAAATACGTTAGTGAAAAAATTAAAAAGATACAGTGAATTTATAAATCGATACAACGTGAAGATATGTTAAAGACTCAACAGACCAGATTACATTAAGGAAGAAGCTACCTAAATCCGCTAAATTACATTTAAAAAAAAAAATTTATGAAATTTTATGTGCACCCAGAATATTCGAAGTTCCATCTAAATATAAAAAAATTTACATCTCTTGCTTGAAAAAATAGTAATTCAATCCAAACAATGTTACCTGTAAAATGACCACTGCTTTTTGGACAGAAAAGAACTGTCTTCTGGCTTTGTATCCACGCCATCTTTTCTGAATCGTTGTCGCTGCCCATGTCTCTCGTAAATATTTGGCATATCTGTCAAAGAAATTGGCATAAATATGGGTTTATTTTTTGAATAATACTGTTAATATGAAATTTACTTAAACTTCATATTAAATTGGTGTGAACATCATAGAACATTTTGCAGAGGTGCCCTAATTTCTAAAGTGGTACATTGACACTTTAAACACTTTCGATTGTTAAATTCATTTAAGGATGATCCCTGGTCTAATAGGAAATAAATATGATTTGAAATAAGTGTTTTAGTTTGAGAGAACATATGAATAGTAAACAAATAAGCAAGAAAAAAATATATGTTCATGTGCTCATTTTAGAGCTATAAGGACTTGAAAATTTGCAGGAAATGGGTTTTCTCTGGGTTTTTCATTGACTTTGCATTGACAACTTCAGTCTCTCAAAGATGTATGAAAAAATAAAAAGGATTTTATAAAATTTTGTCAAAGACCATTTTAAGGTATATATGATTGAATTATAAAAGAAAAAGAGGGGGTTCATGGGCAAAAAATTTCACGTTTAAGAAATGGATAAAACCCGAGGATTCCGAAAATCTGACAAAAAGACCAAAACATGACCAGCGAGCATCCTTAATACACAAGTAACACATTCTTTATCTTAAACAGCCATTCTGGTCTTCTTTATTCTAATCTGATTTTATGTTTCTCAGAACCATCTCAGTGGTCTCTTGCTCACATAAATTGCGGAAGATCATGGATTTAATCAGCTGCTGGGTCAAACCAATCAGCTGCTGGCTCAAACCAAAAACATTAAAATTAGTATTTAATGCTTCTCCACCAAGCATGCGGCATATATGAATAAGAGGAAAGGCTGGTTGGCTCAGTCAGTGTAACGTGTCTAGTTAGAGTGATATGCCTTCCTGCAGACTGTTATCTCATGAACTAGCATGTAAAAAATCTGACAAATTCAGATCAGTTCAGTACAGGGAAAATTAAACATTACATACATTATTCTTAACAGTTATGGACTGGTCTCAATGACTGTAAGGCAATTTCCCCTATTCTTGACGTTTTCAATCGGTGGGATAAAAATACAAAATATTTTTAACCACTTCCTGGTGATTAAATTTCTATGTGGGAATTACCACCGTTTTTTCTACAGTTATTGGAATGATAAACTAGAGAAGTCCCTAAATGATATCTATGTAAATAAACTACATAGCAACGACATTTTCTTGAGGTTTTAGGAGAAACAGATTTTCCTCCAATTTACTCGTGAGTTATGGATTTCCTCCACCTTCAATAGTTAAATATTAGATTTTAACATGCTCCCAAAAGCTTAACTTTAAAAATTTAACTACTTCGGGTGGAGAAATTCCATAACTCACTCGTACCTGAAGGAGAATCTATATATATCTTGTTTTGTTCTTGTTATCTAGAATTTTCCTGAAATTTTAGAAATTGTAAAAATCAGAAAAGTCAAGACCGATCAAGACAGAAAAAAACTGTTTAAAATCATAAATGTGTTACTAGTGCAGAATTATTTTTTTTTCAATTTTGGCCATATAAACAGTTTTAAAGTTTTGTCAAGCATACCTTCTAGCCAGTAGACCTCTTCCATATTTTTGTACAAGTGTGATAGATCGTATGATTTTCCTGTATCTTTTTCTCTGCAGCCATCCTTTGACGTTTTTCTGAATCATAATTCCGCAGTATTTTAATTTGTCAGATCTGAGTTTCTCCAAGTATGCCACCTGTCCAGCTCGGAAAAATATTTTTGTCTTACCAAATCTGTACTTTTCTATATCCTATTAAATTATAGAAAAAGTGTGAAAAAGGGATAAAAATAAATTCAACGGAAAACTTTAGGATACATGTAAGACAATTGAAAAAAACCATGTTATCTGTGTTCATATCTGTACGATGGTGATTTTAATTTCCTAAAGTACCTTGTTATTCTAGTCAAAGGGACTAAGGTATTACTTGACCTTAGATCATTTGACCTCAGCAATATAAATATGTCACATGAAATGGGACAGCCCATCAAGCAAATTTAAAAGCTACCCGGCCACCTAGTCACCTGACTACCTACCCATAAACCTGCAATGCTTATCCAGATTTGTTGGAAAATATTAAAAGATCAGGCTACTTAAAATTAAAACTGTGTGTTGTGGCACTGCTTATTATGAATATTTGTTGGAATTTAATTTAAATCCTTATTTTATTTTTCTTTGAAAGTGTGAGTGCAGAAAGTATAAAGAAGTCAAGAAAATAATAAAAATCAAACAAATGAATATTTTTTAAAAGGAAAAACTATTTATACCATTAGAAAGAACATAGCATGTTCATGCATTAGCATTCTGATATACTCTTATGGCTCCAAACATTCCAATTCTTATACTATAGAAACAATGCTGATGTGACAGTAAGATCATCCATGTGGTCGAATGGTCCAAAAACATCTGACCTTGTACATGCATTAGCCTTCAGATAAACTGGAACAGCTCACAAGTTCTTACACTATTGAAACCATATACTGATTATTTTGGCCAAATGATCCAGTCTGTCATAAAGACTAGTATGCATTATTGTTGAGGGGCCAGTTGAAACCCACCTCCGGGTGTGGGATTTTCTCACTGCGCTGAAGACCCATTGGTGGCCTTGGGCTGTTTTCTGCTCTTTGGTCGGGTTGTTGTCTATATGACACATTCCCCGTTCCCCTTCTCTATTCTAGTGATCACTAGTCTGTCAACACTGAGTTTGTGAGTTTGAATCCAGCTCATGATGTCAGAGGTGCATTCCCCTCCGTTCTTAATTGACAAGGATTGCCACTTTCCTACGTTAGGTCGGTGTTTTTCAGCAGATTCTCCAGCTTACAACTTCGACAAAAACCAGTCTGCCATGAAAATTACAAAATTTCACTGAAATTGGCATAAAAATTCAACAAACCAAGACCACACTTTGAGCTGAGAATCTGTAATTTTGACCTTTGACCATTTAACCTCATCAATTTCTCTGGGTCCTTGTATATTGAGTATATTAACATGGATAAACAACAAAATGGATAACAGGAAAGGTTAAAAATGACATACCAATCAATCAAAGCAACCCAACTGAAACTCCAGACAACAACCAACATAAGAGGACAAAACACAAACATGAAAACAACTGAAAACATACCACAAAGTGAAAATAAAGACATCATATCATAATTTATCCTACAATCAAGCAATTTCCGGTCTAATAACAGGGGAGTGTAGTGAATGTACCCGATGACGTTGTGGCGTTTCCCGTGTTTTAATGGCAGTTGGATTTCAACTTCAAACGTAATTTTAAGGCACTTACGTATCTAAAGTGGATTGCAGGATAAAGACAATACCAAGTCATCGTCGGAAAATATAAAATTTATTTTGGGCTCACTGCCAAACATGAGGTAAAGGCTTGCTAAAGCTCCCCCATATAAATTTGGTATTTTCCGACAATGACTATGTATTGTATATTTAACTTACAGAGATCAACAGATTACATAATAAACATGTGAAATGTTACAGAATAACAGAAAATAAAGAATTTACATAATAAATATGTGACATGTAAATAATCTACATGCTAAATACAAATAGAAAACAAGAAGACATATATAGTTGATATAAATATTAAATCTGAGTGAATAACATGCCTTTATAAAATACTTAATGGCCATCACAATTTAATCCTTGTTTGAAATCTCATTTGTTTTGGGTTATTTTTTGCAATTAAAGGGAGACAAATTTTTAGATGGAAATCAAAAATAAGCTGGTTAAATTTTTCTCATACATGTATTAAGCAAACTTCTGTATGAAAAAAATTAAAGATGGAAATATAAAAATTTTAGGCCAAAGAAATCAGAAAATCAGAAACATTTCTTGGCCCTGGTGGCCATACTGAATTTTGAAAAAGTAGGAAGATGACTCAGTCTCAAAAGTTAATTTAAAATTGTTTCCAGTGTTTTAGACTTAAAATTTCAAATAAAAACTTATATGCATGTATTACATAAATATGCGTATTAACAGCATTAAATAAATTTCAATTTATTTGATATGCAAGATTTGATAAGTTCGTAAAATATAAATTATTGTGAATCAGGTCAGTCGTATTTTATTAATGGACATACATGGCCCCTGAAAACACTTGTGAAAAAATTTTACAATAAAAGTCACCAAAAATTACTTTTTTGAAAAATTTTATCTCAAACAAGGAAGTAAATTGTTTTGGCCTCATAAACAAAGTTGTTACATTAACAGTGCGCTATTTGAAACAGTAAGAAAGAACAAGAAATTAAATCTACTTAAAAAAAAAATATCTATCTACCTACATGTATTTACTAATTTTATACTTTTTATGCTTTATCAGTATTTTTAAAACTTTTTTTTTTTTACACACTTTTGGTAGGGATATGGGTCAAAGATTCCATTTTCTGTTAATACAGGGTCTGATTTCTTTTAAAATTTCTAAAGAAACACTTTTGCAAATGGTTGATATTTAATATTTAATCTCCTTTTGTATTTAACTATAATATCAGCTTGGAAATGTCATCATGTCCGACTGAAATGAATATTAGTAAAATAAATAAATAAAAAAAAAAGAAAAATAATTAATAAAACAAATTTGGATAGAATTTTTTTCTAAATGATTCAAAACATGTAAAGAGGCCCATCTAAAAAAATATTAATACAAATTCACAAATTCATTTTTCCCTCCCCATAACAAAAAGAAACGAATCACAATTTTGACATATTTCACACAAAGCTGGGACTATCTGATGGACTTTTGGGCAATGCACTACTGCACAATATAAAACGCTCGAATGACCATGTTTCAGATATCAAGGTTTCTGCAATCTTAAATCTGATTGGTTGAAAACATTCATAAATGTTATCAATGTAAAGGCCATGCCTCATGTTATACTCTGGCCAAAATATTATTTATATAATATGTGTTAGTATTCAACAATGATCTGATATAGTGGATAATATCATTACAAAGTTATTTTTAGTTTATTCTCATTAGAGAAGGTATCTATGGACTAAAGAACATGAATTATTCTTAAAATAGAATACAAGGAAAATAAAAGGAAATGGTGAGCTGTCAAAAGGGGCATAAAACGACTTAAATGTATAAAATACATAAGTCGAACAATCGTCAAAAAAAAAAAATTACAATTTTATATTTGGTTCTGTTCGACTTGTGTATTTTATACATTTAAGTCCTTTTATGCCCCTTTTGACAGCTCACCATTTCCATTTATTTTCCTTGTTATCTATTGTCGTATGAGCTGTTTTGCAACATATTTTTAAAATACAAATTTGTGTTCTTCATAACCACTGCTCAAAACAGTCCATAAACTTCCCAATGTAATTAAATTAAATTTTATTTGTGTATAATATTCCTTAGTGTAAGTCTTATTACCAGATATCCACTATTCAGTGATAATGGGTAAGTACAGCTATCTGTCAGTATCATTTCAAAATTCAGTTGCTATAACTGACCGCAATAAATATACAAACAATCTGTCGTCAATGTTTGGAGACACCTACCAAACTTTACAACACTACTAACAGGATTTGGAAAATCCTATAAACAAAATTAAATTGCCTCAATTTTCACAATCATTTTTCAATAAGAAAGAACAAAGTAACCACACATGACAAAAGGCAGACAATAAATAGAAATTTATCTCCCTTTGTCTGATGTGCGAGTATATTGGAACATGGAGAAAACCACAGAATTAATTTTCATTTCTGAAAAAAGAGGTTTTCTAAGTGAAATCAAATCAGATTTTCATTCAAAACTGTGTGGAGAACTGATTTTAATTCAAAAATTTGATACTTTGTCCAAATAAATTTTGCCCTTTCTGTATCAGCATCCCCGTTAGAAATGATACTGACATGTTTTGTACCTAACAGTTATACCTCTGTCAGTTTCTGGTTTTTACGTTGTTTTGTGGGTTCAGTTCCCTATAATATATCATATCAATAACTCTAGATATAATAACTAAGCATATGAATATTGCTTTGGCTAACCGGATAACATTTATATAGATGTGAACACTGATACCCTTTGCTAAAACTGAAAATATACGTCTCATAACAATTAAGCAAAAAAATGAATGTATCTGTTGGTGTATATTACACAAATTTATAATATCTATAATACTAAATTTACGAATTAGCCGAATAGGCGACAAAACGTGTGGTTCAAAATGACATATGACAACTGGTCACGTTGACCTACATGTCACGCTTCATTGACTTTGGTTAAAGTTTTCACCCTTTATAATCTGCATAAATACAATGCATGAACATAATTTGTAGAAATTAACATTTCTATAATTTAGCCATTGATTACTATTTTGTAACACCATTATAACATGTGACTTCAAAACGTTTAGCTGGTTGAGAATTTTTATGCAATTCAACAGGAGACATAAAGAATTTAAATGTGAATAGTAAAGAGTTTGAAATTAAGCCAAATTAGAAAAAATATGAAATTCAAGGTAAAATTAATTTGTGAAAAATCATTTTTAATTAATAGTAAGAAATTAGTGTCATCAAAAAATTTAGTTTCAGTTCTAAACTTATCTTGAAATAAAAAATTAATACTGAAATTAACAGACATTTCTGAAATACCTATTGGCAAAATAAGAAACGTTATTAAGTTGTGTTATCCAGAGGACAGATACAATAAATTTTAGGTCAAAGGGAGACAACTACAAATATTGTCCCTTGGTAACTTTGTTAAGGGGAGATAACAGAACAGTATTATCTAGTATGAATAAACAAACATTTCTAATACTTTTTTTACCCTGAAAATGACGATTTTTCATAAAACAGTTTGAATTCTCACCTCTAGAATATCTCTTAATTCTAAAAGATTCCTTATTAATTTTCAAATACCCTTCTTACTGTGAACAAATTTCTCTTACAAATTTTTTCTTAGTGAACCAACATACATGTATGACAACAAACGTTTGCTCATGACAGAATATAAGACTGAAAGTTTTTTAATGTACTCTACCTGTATGACAGAAACAAGGATATTTTCACATGTCTTTTTGATATTAGCTTTGTTGATGTCCTTAGATCTGGCCAGAACTCTGTATCTCTGGAAAAACTCACTGTATGTCCATCTGTTAAACACAAAAAGGACAAATTTTTCAATATTTTTTGTAGATTTCTTTATTTTTAGTAACAGTGGCAATATTGGTCCAAAGTGCCAACCCCCAGAAACCATCAGGAAAGGGGACCAAGAATAGCAATTATCGAGTTTTAAGCTTTGGACTGAAATAGCTACTGTAAATTGGGATTAATTTGGGTATGGTTATATTTTGGTTTATTTGGAGCATGTTGCAAATCTGCCAAAATTAAACACACCAAAATAAAACAAATCCAAAAAATAAATTTTCAAAATAATTTCATATTCTTGTAATCTATAACAATTATTAACTTCGATTATAGTTGCAATGTTTTGATTAATTTTGTTAAAGGTAAATTACTGTAATCATATAACTTTGTATAATCAAAACAAAAGAATGATTTTATTTTATCAGTTGTCAATCATGACAGCTCGTGATAACAACATTATTAGCATTTAATCATACAGATTACTAAATAATAGTGTAAGTTTATTTAAATTTTCATTTTTATTTATTCTTTTATTTTTTTACTGAAAGTGCCAAAATTAAACACAGTACTGACACAAAGTGCCGAATTTAAACACACCAATATTTAACACCCATAGTCAATACCACCAAAATATCCCGATTTACGGTATAATTTCAAAGTGGTCTGTTTTTAAAAGGAAACTTTTATACACCCACTAATTTTAAGACTGTGAATTCAGAAATTTTTGCACGCATTACTGATCTCAAATTTTCCTCAACGTAAAACACTTTAAGAATAAAATGTATCACAAAATACCGAAATAAATTTGATGCACTGTATGGCGATTTCATTGACTGACAACTCATCAACAGTACTAGAGATCAAAATGGAAATCATGTTAAAGATATAATGATGAATTGATAAGCACAAGCATCAAAAACCAAAACATTAAAAAATAAAATGCTCCGCTGGGCGCAGCTAGATACGACCGCAGATGTCAAACCCTGAATAGTTGGGGCAATTATGAACACAACATTCAAGCTTGATACAATACTGAATTTGGATTGTGAATAAATATTTGACACAGCAACAGTTTCTGACACAGAATGAATGTTGTCTAAGAACTTAAAATTTTTTAATTTACCTATTCAAACCATATCAGTATTATTTGTTTTTATATATAAATCAGAAATAACCAATTTAAAATTTAAAATTGGGCACACATATCAATTTCTTGCTATTGTGCAATACTGTGCAATTGAAGATTTCTTGCTATTGCACAATACTGTGTAATTGAAAATTTCTTGCTATTGCACAATACTGTGCAATTGAAAATTTCTTGAAATATTTGACACATAATAGGTTTCTGACACAGAATAACTGAAATCAAAGAACTTAGAATTGGTCATATGATTTCAATTTATATTCAATTTTTTGCTTCTTGTGCAATACAATATGCTGTGGAGAATTGCCCCCCCCCCCAAAAAAAAAAATAATTTACCCCTTTTTTAGCTTTTGTGCAATACACTATGAAGTTGCACATTGACCCCCCCTCCCAAAAAAAAAACAAAAAACAATAAAATTTATTGTAACCCCCCTTTTTTTTGCTAAAAAAAATTTGAAATTTTCTTTTTAATTTATGAAACATGAAATGAGAAAAAATTGCCCCCTCCCCAATTTCTCATTTACCCCCCCCCCCCCCCCAAATTTTGTTTTCACCCCCCCCCCCCCATTTCTTCATACTTTGCAACCATAACAGCCCATTTAAATACACCATAACGTATTAAAATAGAAAATGACATCATAGTCATGATGGCAAATTTTAAATATATATAATTTAAAAGCAGTTTAGATGAGATAAACAAAAAAGCTTCATCAGCACATTTTATATTGGCAAATTTCCAATGAAGTTCATTAAACTAAAGTTATTGGCAAATTTCCAATGGAATTTGTTAATAATAAAGTTTTGATAACAGGGCACACTTATCAATTTCTTGCTATTGCGCAATACTGTGCAATTGAAGATTTCTTGCTATTGCACAATACTGTGCAATTGAAAATTTCTTGAAATATTTGACACATAATAGGTTTCTGACACAGAATAACTGAAATCAAAGAACTTAGAATTGGTCATATGATTTCAATTTATATTCAATTTTTTGCTTCTTGTGCAATACAATATGCTGTGGAGAATTGCCCCCCCCCCCAAAAAAAAAAAATTTACCCCTTTTTTAGCTTTAATTTTGGACCCCAATTTGGACCAACTTGAAAACTGGGCCCATAATAAAAAAACTAAGTACATGTTTAGATTCAGCATTTCAAAGAACCCCAAGAATTCAATTTTTGTTAAAATCAAACTAAGTTTAATTTTGGACCCTTTGGACCTTAATGTAGACCAATTTGAAAACGGGACCAAAAATTAAGAATCTAAATACACGGTTAGATTCGGATATCAAAGAACCCCAATAGTTCAATTTTCGATGAAATCAAACAAAGTTTAATTTTGGACCCTTTTGGCCCCTAATTCCTAAACTGTTGGGACCAAAACTCCCAAAATCAATCCCAACCTTCCTTTTGTGGTCATAAACCTTGTATTTAAATTTCATAGATTTCCATTTACTTATACTAAAGTTATTGTGCAAAACCCAAGAAAAATGCTTATTTGGGCCCTTTTTTAGCCCCCAATTCCTAGACTGTTGGGACCAAAACTCCCAAAAACAATCCCAACCTTCCTTTTGTGGTCATAAACCTTGTGTTAAAATTTCATAGATTTCTATTTACTTATACTAGAGTTATTGTGCGAAAACCAAGAAAAATGCTTATTGGGCCCTTTTTTGGCACCTAATTCTTAAACTGTTGGGCCCAAAACTCCCAAAATCAATCCCAACCTTCCTTTTGTGGTCATAAACCTTGTGTTTAAATTTCATAGACTTCTATTAATTTATACTAAAGTTATAGTGCGAAAACCAAATGTCTTCGGACAACGCCGGACGACGACGACGCCGCCAACGCCAAAATAAAACAGGAATCCAAACTCGCTAAGTTACCTCTGCATCAACAGGAAGAGCCTTAGAAATTGCTGGATTACAGAGGGTAAAAAAACCCTGAGAAGGAAATACCAAATACTCCCAATAATTACAGTAGACTCCTGCTAATTGGATATCAAAAATGTCAACAAAAAATATCCCATTATCCACGATATTCAGTTTGACAGGTAATGACTCTGATATGATATATTGAAAATTCCACTAATATCATCTTGGACAGTTATCAGTAACAAAAACTTGACAATAACAGATACCTAGAGGGGTATCCTGCGGCACTGATCCTGATAGTCTCCAACACACCACAGGCCCTCAACTGTTCTACAGCTCTTTTGGGGTCAAATCTGCAAAAAGAAATACAATAAAAAAAATGATATCCGAAAAAGGTAGAGCATGTATGTACTCTACTTTACTTCAATAACATACATCTGGCTAGAGTGACATTTCATGTACCTCCACAGACTTGTGACTTCCACTGGACTGACTTTCTTGGTTTCACGATGGGTGCCGTATACAGAGCACAATCTGCTTAACCTTCTGGAGCATCTTAGTTCACACCTGCTTTTTTTGTATAGGAGTTTGTATTGTTCATTGTTTTTTAGCTTTCAGTGTTTATTTGTTGTGCTTGTGGTTGTTCATTTGTCTTCCCGTGTTTGTCTGTCTAATGGATTATGTTTTTTGGTTTGTGCTTAGGTATATTTGTCCTCTTTAGCAAAGACTTCCACTCAGCCACACGTACTTAGAGCCATCTTAAACTTACAGTGGGGTGCAAAATTTTTCCCTATGTTGAAGACCTCAATATGACTTCAAGTTGAAGGACAGTAATAGAAATGACATTCTTTTACTAACACTTTAAACATGCATGTAAGGATTTTTGTCAAGAATTAATCTGCCATGTGTGTACATCATTTTCATAATTTTTGCATTACGATAATTATTTTCCCAATTCATATCTATTTAATGTTCTCTAAAATTTTGAGTAAGCATCCTTCAATTTTAGTGGTGTCCTCAGATTTTGAGTGGAGTCTGCTAATTTTGAGTGGATTATTCTCCTTGTCCACAGGTTTCTACTTCCTTTAAAATGCAGACAAAATCGCAGTTCCACCATGACTGTATTGTACTTCCCTGCATCTATATCACCATGCTCAGTCGCTCTCTAATCTCTGTATTAAGACTTTGTGACGTATGTTAAGTTATCAGCAACAGCAGGACTTATCAGAGACATCACAATATGAGAGCAGGACTTATTAACGAAGTCACAATGTGACAGGAGACGTTATCAAACTTACCTCCAGGAGGACAACAATGCGTAAAAAATATCTTAGAGGGGCGACTGAAATGTACAGAATTTGTACGATAAACAGATTATCTGGTTTTTCTGCATAAAGGTATTGTAAAATATCAACTGCTTGACACAATATGAATCTTTTAGGCTTGTTCGCTGGGCTAGTTGTCAAAAAGCCTCATATTGTGGCTAGTGGCTGATATTTTACGATATAAATGTAAAGAAAACCCATTAATTTATACATATTTTTTCTTGACAAAATAGTTTCTACACACACTTACTCAAAGGCTTCTTTAATATCGTTTGGCTTTATACATCTGATGTAATGTGGTGTTGTGGCATTTAAAGTATCCATTAATTTGAATAACGATTCTCTGAACTGTAAAAATAATAAATTATAAAAAACAAATAAATTCATTAATTATACAGAAAAAGAGTTATTGTAATTAAACATTATAGTGATATATAAAACCCATATTGATAAAATGATATACATGTATGTATAAAAACAAGCAGCATTGTACAGAAATTTGAAACACAATAGATAAGGTACTTATCTGGAAAAAAAAAAAAAAATTCCTGAATGCAACCAATATTAGGAATATCTTACCTTTGAAACACTCTACTTTGTCATAATTCGTTTTCCTTGATTTTTATATTGTAAAAGTGTGAAAAACTAACTGATCAAGTTCAGAAAAAACTATGAAAAATATTTTTCTTTAACTGTATCTGTCATGTTTAAGTTCTATTACATGACTATCATTGATATTAATTTGAAATAGTGATTAATAAAAACGTTTTCGTTACAAGAGTTTACTTTGAAGTCAAATATTGGAGCTAAAAAGATAAAGTACAATGACGGGCCACATTAACCTAAAAATATGGGTGAGTGGAACAAAATAATTTTGAATTTTTATTTCATACAAATTTGTGTTATTGCGAACATCAAATGTTAGATAGAAATGCTATTAATATAAGCATTTCTTTATATATTTTTAATTTTTTTAAATTTATTTACAATTTCTGTTGTTGCTTTCTCATTTTGTTTGAGAAAGACACATATACAGTGTTTTCACCTGAAGATGTTTTAATTAATAAGAACAACCAATTTACATATAGATTTTCCTTCCAGCATATTAAATGGGAAAATTGAACTACTGAGAGTGTATAAATGTTAAAGGAATTTTCATAGAATATTATTTTACAATTTGAAGCGGACCTTTCTGAAGACAGAAAATTGATTTACTGCCGTGGGTAATATTGTCATTTTAATGTCACAATCAATTTCTGACCAACCAGTTCTCAAACAACCAGGATGTAAGCTTTGAATTTTGAACAGGTCAATTTTATCTAATGAGGAATTACAACTTGAGCATTGAATAATTTCTCTGTATATTACATGCACTATAATATAAAATTAATTGGGTTTTGATGAAAAAAATGTTTGAACATATAGTACTTAATGTATTCCCCATTTTAGGTTCATGTAAGTTGCCTCCCATTTATGGAGTTATCTGCTCTTTAGAGACTGTGTCTTCACAGACAGTAATGAAGAAATTGTCATTTTTCTGCAAAATATTTTTCCTTTGTAATGTTTACAGATACATTTTCCCACATTTTCAGATGTCTAATGAAAGCCTTTCCCAATTCAATATCTTAAGAAAAAATTAGAATGTTTGTCCTTTGACAACTTCTGTCAGGAAAGATAACTCATCCATATGGGAGACAACTCCAATATCCACAAAAATGGAATATATTTTGTTCCTTAGTAATACAACAGATTTCACTATAATTACAATATCCTTATATAAAAATATATATATGATAAAGATTAGTAGCATTATTTTTACTGCTTACAAGCTAGCAGAAATAGATTAGTTAGTTATTTTATGAGTGAGATTATATACAGTTTATTTTCCAGGCACAGTCAAAATAACAATCCAAAGATACTAATATTAGATATAGTAAATTTATACTATGCTGTATACGACGCATTTCAAGGAGTTACCTCTCATCAGCAGCATAAAAACCGAAACATTTGGAAGACCAAAAACCAAACTTATATTAAACAAGAAGTACCCAACCAAAAATACCGAAATAGGAAGCCAAATTTCAGCTAAGGAGATCTACCATGTGCAATACAAGAAATGAACCCTTAGTATTTCTATTATTTTTGAATTTTGCTAAATACTGGTAATTTCTGTACGGTCAAAATACTTCTTTAAAAAATGGAGGGTTAGGAGTTTGGGAACCATCCCTTCCATTCAGAAAAAAAATTTTCAAATATTTTATATCAAAAAAATATTTTTAGGCATTCTCATAAAATAAAGTTATGACACAACCCATTGAATCCTCAGGATTAGTTTATTTGCAAAAAAAAATTCATGGCCATGTTTCAACCTCAAAGTCCCCTAAACATTTCTGGTTTCTTTAATTCTTCCAAACAGGAGAACACTGATATATAACAGATTAACAGGACACCAGAACCTTTAAATTTGAGGAAATATCACATTCAAAAAGTCTGATAAAACCTTATAGTGATTTTAATAAAATGCAGCGAATATTGATTTGTTTTGACAAATTTTATAACTGGTAGATAATATATTCATTTGACTGTGCCTTTGAAAGTAAACACACAACACAAAACAACCATGCAGATTATACACACATATATGTTTATAAATAAACAAAAAAACCACACTAACAGAATCAGATATATTAATATAAATATTAGTAAAGCTAAGTTTCTTCTGTCAATTGTGTTCAAAATTCCCCAAAAAATTTGATCTAAAATAAAATGGAAACACCATGCTTATAAACCAGTAATGCCACTTGTTGATTGCTCAGTTTTGCTAATTTCAACTAGGCCCAACCAATGTAATCAGATGTATCAGTAATTTGATATCTCGGATAATTTTCTTCACGTTTGTTTTAGAAAATGCCCGCCTTTGATGTAAACATCCAAGATGCCTTCTAAAGAGTATCTCCTTTAATTCCAAATGCACTTTAGTTCTTTATTGTTGAAAGTATTTTTTTGATGTGAAATAGAAAATTGTGATGTCTTTTTGGTGTTAATGGGTACTCGATGATGCTCCATTTTTTTTGTATTTAATTAATAAAGATAGGATAATGCATGAACTTGCCAATATCCATATAGAAATATCTCCATTCTAATTTAAGATTAAAATGTTAATGTTGAATTATTTTTCATCAAGCTTTTAGTAAATCTGTAAAACGTACAAAAATATGATTCGTTTATTCGAAAAGTTATTGAGAAAATAAAATTTTAAAAATATACCTTACAACATCAAAATATAAAAGAAACTTTAAGTTTCAACTTGTTTCCATTACTATAAAATAAGTAAAAAATCTCCAGGTAGGATAAGCATTGGTCAAAATCTGTAATAAATTAAAGGCTGTTCCTGAAATAAAAGTCTGGGGTTAGTGTCGTTGCAAGCTTTTGTTTTTTAATGTACATTAAAATTCTAAGTCATAATTTTTTTTACAGATTACTATTCACAATCCTTTAACCCCACAATTATTTCATGGAACAGTCCTGGTCAAAATCAAAAAATGAAATTTTAAACAGAAGAAACAAATTAAAATTAAGTATCCCTGCTAAACCACTCAAAGCTTTGTTACTATGGTTACCTGATCTCCAACAGTTGCCTTTGTTCCTTGCTATAGCAACCAAAAAATATCACATATACCATAAAAAAATAATAAATCTATAAATCTATAAATTATTTTTAAAAATTTATAAAATTAATTTAAAAACCTATTATCAGTTACGACAAGCATGCCAAATTGACAATACCTAAAAACCCTAGAAATCAACATTAATGCCACAAATATGTAGTGAACATGCAGTTTAAGTTACTCTAAAATATATGCCATCAAATTAAAAATACAAATTTTACAAGTTAGCTGCTTCTTTTGATGATTTCCAGTACTGAAATATTTTAACCCTTTACTGGTGATGTCAAGCATTCCAAATTTCACTAACAGAAGTGGATTCCCATTACCAGGATCCTAATCCCATCGTTTATGTTCAGAAAACTTGAGGTATTGTTCTTAGAACTGATAAACCCAAAGAAATGGAGAACACGGAAATTATCTCTGCTAGGTGTATTTTTGCGAGTTGCAAATTAAAGATTTATCTCCCTTTTTTTACCTGTGAACCAACAGTCTTTTTTGTGGCTTTGTTGCCTTTAGGATGGGACCTCAGTGGCTGCGTCGGTGCTGACCCAGCCCTGCTTTTCTTCTCATTTGGATCTGGTTTTTCCTCGAATAATTCAGCTACTAATTCAAACTATAAATAGATAATATAATTAATGTGACTAATTTTTTATATCTAAGAAATTTCATTAAAAATTTTATATAAACTGTAATTAACTTACTTAATGTCTGATTTCTTAAATCTATTATTCTTATAATTGTGTACTTTGAATTTTATAAAATCAAATTTTTACACTCAAAAACTTGTTGGAATCATTATAATTTAGAATTAATCTTCAGTCGTAAAAATTTTCAAATTTCTCAAGGTACAATGTACTTTATAAAGAGTTCAAATTGAATTTGTTTATTCTTTTGTTTTCTATGGGTGTCAATATTTCAGGAATAGTGGAAATTCTGGTATTTTTTTAATTTCGACCAAATTTAATTCCAGTAGAAATGCAACATTATCTTTTTCCTGTCTAATATTCAAGTTCAGGGTTTCAAAATACCTTTTTTTTTTGCATGTGTGTTGATCCTTCACAATTTAAGTTGGAGGGGAATATCAGGAGGCCGGGAGAAGGAAGACTGGAGAAAGGAGATATGGGATGGAGAAGGGAGAGAGTTGATGGGAAAATTGTGGAAGATTGTATCTGGTAGAGTTAACTTCAGTAAAACAAAGTAAAAAAATCTTTTATAATGCCCAAATCACTGATATGGATTTTTCTTTCATCTATTAAATTGAAATCACGGATGGTAGATGAATTATTTTTTAATGTCCAGTGACAACCATTAATTGCATATCAGGACAAGAACCCTGCCTTTTACTAGATCAACACCCTACGCTGGATTTTCAACCTGCTAGATCATGAGATAACTGTCCACAGGAACACATATTATACTGCCTCTGAGCCGACCATTCCTTTGCTCTTGCTCCTAGAAGCAGCAAATACCAATTTTAATGCCTTTTGTTTGACCCGGCCTGGGATCTAACATAAGACCTTCCGCAATTAAGACGAGCGCACTACCACCAGACCACAGAGTTAGTTTTGAAATCATGAAATAGTAATCAATAAAAAAAGACTATTTTGCTATAATTTCTGTTGACTATCTCGTGTATTTGGTATCAAAATCACCATATGAGACTCCAAAAGAGTGGGAGAAAGGATGGATCAAGGGGCTGGGAGGGGAGAAGGAAGAGAGAGGACAAGAGAAGGGTAAAAGGTACCCCCCCCCCCTCTAAAGTTATATATCAAAGTATTTTAAGATACATACCTCACTAGCCCTCAGTATATTTATATGGTCTTCTAACACAGTGTCCCGATTTTTCTCCAAAAATCCATCAGCCTGGTATGTAACTTTGTCAGCAAAATGATGTATAATAAATGCCATATTAGACATACGAGGTTTGTCAAAATGTTTTGCTTTGTTATAATGTTTATCATATAATTTCTGACACCAGTTTTTATCGGATCCTTTGGGCATCTGAAAAAAAAACACCTATTGTATTCAAGTCCATAAATTATGATACAATACTGGTTACAGCTTCACAAACATTTGTACGACTACAAGAGACTGGTTCCAGTACAGATATAAAATTACATACTGAAGACCGAAAATCAGTTCAAATTTACGATAAATCGTTATCAGACAAATGTTTGTGAAACGGGACCCTGTACTCTTATATAACTGTGCCTATTAGAAACCAGTAGACTCTGTAGGGAATTTTCATGTGGAATTCAATAAAATTAAGGGGGTACCCAACACTTTGGCTAAAAAAGATATGGCTCGTTTAATTTTCATAAAATTTTGACAAAATATTTACTTTGACCTGTTGACAAAAATATAAAAATTTCAAGAAATTTGAACCACACAATTAATTGGAATAAATTCATTGGATATATAGCAGTTTGATAAACACTAAGTTTGATCATTGAGAAGCTTGATTTCTCTTTACTTATAGTATGTGATTAAACCGTTCAGCTGATTTTTAAAGAGTTAACTCCCTTAGGTGTTCTGTACCCCCTTAAATACTGTAAATTTTAAAATTATTGCAACTAATTATTATTGTTAATCTTCAACAAATGACAATAATTCAATTTAATATCAATTAACGCAATTTCTCTCCATGTTCCAACGGACTATTACAAATAAGAAATAATATATATATACAGTTTAATCTCAATATGTCAGACTTGTTTGAGTCAAATTTTTTATCTGGTCCCAAATGTTTTACAGTACAAATATATATGCACTTTGAATCCGGTTTAGTCAAATGTGCAAGAGGGGAATTTTCTTATATTTCAAACTGAATTTTTAGTCCAAAATTATAAAAACAATTTAAAGTTAATTTGTTTATGTTGAAGTAATCATCTGTCAAAACATTACCTTACAGTTTATTTTAAAAGGTAGGTTTTATTTCTGGTATTGACAATTTGTGTCTATTTCTTGAGCTATTGAAAACAATTCACTGAGAGCAGATAAATTTATTATCTACAAAGGTTTTTAACGATGTTCGCTGTTCATGTATTTGAATTTTTGTCAGATGTTCAGAATCATCTGGTTTTATCCATTTAAATGCCATAAATTATTTTTCCCGCTAACACTCATTTTTGTTTTCATAAATCTTTTGCATGCAGAATAATAAGCCATTTGTAAAAATCTTATAAAATCCTTGTTATTATTTAATGGTTTTTGAGAAATAAAACGATATAGCTATGTAAAATCAAGAGAGCATATTTTCCTGCCAACTTTTCAACGGCTTATATCACACGGACCTATAATTTTTTTTCGATCTTTTATTTCCTTTATTAATCCACTATCAATACTTACCAGCGTTATGAAAAGCTTGTTATTTTGAAACTGAGCAGCGAACATCGTTTATCAACAAATTAATCAATTCAATGATTTATCAGTGAACTGTCGATTCTTTTTCATCTGATGTAATCAAGTTCCCATCAAACTTTTGTTTGTTTGTTTAGTTGGGGTTTTACGCTGTTTTCAGCACATTTGGCTATTTCACGGCGGCCAGTTTTTATTTGTGGAGGAAGATGGAGTACCCGGAGACAACCACCGACCTTCAGTAGGAAAATTGGCAATCCTTGTCAATTAAGATCGGAGTCTAACACACCCCTCCACAAGCGATATTCGAACTCACAACCTCAGCGTTGACAGGCTAGTGATCATTAGTTGTCATGATGAACTACCTAGACCACTCGGCCACCGAGGCCCTTCCCATCAAACTTTTAATTATCCAAATGCTATAAATATATTCTACATGGTTACCTTGCACTCTTCATCTAAGAGGTCCAGAATACCAAGTTTACTTTCAATCAGATCAATACATGGCTGGTTGTCATAGAAATCAATAAATGACCATTCAATGGCTTCTTTTACATATTCTTCTTGTTCAAGTTTAAATACATGCTGAAATAAAAATCAAACTAGAATACTGAGTCAGAAAGGGCCCCGCCGGCTTGTGTGATTGAACTCATGGAAATCAAAAACACTTCAAAATCTAGTTGTGATTTCATACATTCATTTTATCTATCAACAAGCATGAAGCTAAATTCTCAAAATTTGCCTTTTTCCATATAAAAACAAAGTTTTCCCCCAAAAGGTGTTTCCCAATTTTCCTTAAATTCAAAAGGGACCTTCCTCTGATCATGTCCAAAACTGTGTATAAAATTTATGAAAATCTGTGAAGGCAATCTTAAGTTATCATACAACATAGTGTTAATTCTCAAAATATGCATTTTAAACAAAGTTTTCCCCCATAAGGTGTTTTCCAATTTTCCTAAAAATCAAAAGGGACCTTCCTCTGATCATGTCCAAAACTGTGTATAAAACTTCTGAAAATTTGTGAAGCCAATCTTAAGATATCATACAACATAGTGTTAAATCTCAAAATATGCATTGTTTCATATAAAAACTAGTTTTCCCCAAAAATTGTTGTCCGATTTCCTCAAAACCGAAAGGGACCTTCCTTTGGTCAAGTCCAATATTGTGTATAAAAATCATAAAAATCTGTGAAGGCAATCTTAAGTTATCGTACGACAAAGGAAATGCTGATGGACGGACGGACGGACGGACAAGACTGATTACTATAGGGCAGCCGCCATGTCCCATGGTGGCGACCTAATAAAAACAGATTTGTTATACAAGAGTTGACACACAAAAATGTCTCGCCTGTCGTGCATTTCTAATGAAAGTAAATGCTATCAGACATATTGCATACAGTATTCGAAAAACAGGCCAAAACACAAAAACTTAACTATAACCACTGAACCATGAAAATGAGGTCAAGGTCAGATGACACCTGCCAGTTGGACATGTACACCTTACAATTCTTCCATACACCAATATAGTAGACCTATTGGATACAGTATTCGAAAAACAGGCCAAAACACAAAAACTTAACTATAACCACTGAACCATGAAAATGAGGTCAAGGTCAGATGACACCTGCCAGTTGGACATGTACACCTTACAATTCTTCCATACACCAATATAGTAGACCTATTTCATACAGTATTCGAAAAACAGGCCAAAACACAAAAACTTAACTATAACCACTGAACCATGAAAATGAGGTCAAGGTCAGATGACACCTGCCAGTTGGACATGTACACCTTACAATCCTTCCATACACCAAATATAGTAGACCTATTGCATACAGTATTCGAAAAACAGGTCAAAACACAAAAACTTAACTATAACCACTGAACCATGAAAATGAGGTCAAGGTCAGATGACACCTGCCAGTTGGACATGTACACCTTACAATCCTTCCATACACCAAATATAGTAGACCTATTGCATACAGTATTCGAAAAACAGGCCAAAACACAAAAACTTAACTACAAGATCTTTGGTTTTATGATCAACAAAATACTTTTTCTCAAATAGATTATATACATAATCATGTAAGTTTTGTATCAATTATCTTAGGTATGCCATTCGAAGAGAAAAAACTAGATGGAACTTTATACACAAAGTTATACTTCTCCCCCCCCCCCCCCCTTCCTGTTTGTCTATCCCCTAATTAAAACATTAGTGATCAATCTGAAAATATGAGGTGGGCAAGTTCTTATATATATGGCGAGTCTAGATATTGCAGTTGCTGAAAAATGGACTGTAAAAGAAAAAAATTGACAAAGTCACTGAACCATGAAATTGAGGTCAAGGGCACATGAAAGGTGTCAGACTGGCATGTACCCATACAGATCTTGCTATAAGCCATGTATGATGAGTCTATTCATTGTAGTTGCTGTAAAATAGACTTTAAAGAAAAAAATTGACAAAGTCACTGAACCATGAAATTGAGGTCAAGGACACATGACAGGTGTCAGACTGGCATGTACCCATATAGATCTAGCTATAGACCATATCTGATGAATCTAGTCATTGCACTTGCTGAAATATAAACTTTTGAGGAAAAAATTGACAAAGTCACTGAACCATGAAATTGAGGTCAAGGGCACATGAAAGGTGTCAGACTGGCATGTACCCATACAGATCTTGCTATAAGCCATGTATGATGAGTCTATTCATTGTAGTTGCAGAAAAATGGACTTTAGAAGAAAAAATTGACAAAGTCACTGAGCTGTGAAATTGAGGTCAAGGACACATGACAGGTGTCAGACTCCCATGTACCCATATAGATCTTACTATATACCAAATATGATGACTCTAAACATTACAGTTACTAAGAAAGGGACTTGAATGTAAAACTATGTCGCAGATTTTCGAAGTTCACTGAACCGTGCAATTGAGGTCAAGGACAAATGACAGGTGTCAGACTGGCATGTACCCATATAGATCTCACTGTAGACCAAATATAATAACTCTAGGTATTATAGTTTCTGAGAAAAGGATTTGAATGTAAAACTATGTCGCAATGTTTATGTGGGTATTGAACCATGAAAAAAAGGTCAAGGTCATCTAAAAATGTGCTGCTGAAAAGGTCATCACTTCATGCACCTGTGGACCAAAGATGAACATTGTAAGTATTATACTTTAAAAGTTATTAAGGTTTTACAAAAAGTTAACGCCGTCGCCGTCGCCGTCGCCTTCGCCGTCGCCGCCGGATTGCTATACCTATGTCTCGCTTCCAGCGACTTTCGTCGCAGGCGAGACAAAAAGCATTTCTCAAACCTAACAAAGTATACTTTTAAAATCATTTTCATTTATTGAATCATAGTTTTTATTCTTTTATTTTCAGATGCAATGAAATTTATATTAAAACATACTTTTCCACACTGTAAATTCGAAAATTATTGCGATGTTTTTATTATTGCGAAAAATGCGACAGGGTTGTAATCACAATAATTTAAACTCGCATTTTGGATTTTTTTATATAAATGAATCACAATTTTTCTCAATATGACAAAATCAGAATAATAAATACATGCAATAATTTCGGAATTTTCCATATTCCAGTTGTTATAATTCTGAAGCTAAAGTTAATATGACCCCTTTATTTAGCAGACATGATTTTGACAACAGGAGAAACAAAGAAGAAATGATACTTCGCCATTTTACTATGTATAATAAAGGAGCCATAATGGACAAATCAAGACGTCCAAAAATGGAAAATCATGCATGATTTAGCATAATTCTGCTAATGGCAGGATAAAATGCAATACAAAATACAGTTGGGGACCAACTCAGTTTGAGATAACAGGAGGAAATATAGTGCAAAGTTTAATCTTGGGACCAAAACATCACTTTGAGATATCAGAAGTGTAGAGATAAAAGAGTTTGAGATAACAGGAGTCAAATGTATAACTATAATTACACAATAAGTCAAACTCACCATGTTAAAGATCTGTTGCAGTTTTTCATTTGCATAGTTAATACAGAACTGTTCAAAACTATTTATCTCAAAGGTTTCAAATCTGAAAGAAAATTTATGGATGGATGGATGGATGAATTATTGTTTAACGTCCAGTGGCAACCAGGTGCATATCAGGACGAGAACATGTTGATATAACAATATTTTGACGTGATAACAAGAGAATTTAGCCTGTATCGCTCATCTAACAGTCCCACAATCAATCCATTTTATTTCAAGTGAAAATTGTAATGGACGTTCCATAAATGTTTCATACCAAGCATCAGTTAATTTGGCTATATGGTTTCAGAGGAGGAGATTTTTGAAATTTTGACCAATCAAGAATAAGAATTCATCATAGCTGCCATATTAGCTGTCCGACCGGGACGAAATATGCAAACTTTATAAAGGTCCTTCCATGGATGCTTCATACCAAGTTACAGCTCATCTGGCTTTGCGGTTTCAGTATATACATTTTTTTTAATTTTGACCCATCAGAAATAAGTTTTGACCAATCAGAAATAAGAATTCATCATGGCGGCCATATAAGTTCTTTGACTGGAACAAAATATTTAAAATAATAAAGGTCCTTCCATGGATGCTTCATACCAAGTTTAAGCTCATTTGGCTTAGGGGTTTCAGAGGAGTAGATTTTTAAAATTTGTCCAATCAGAAATAAGAATTCATCATGGCGGCCATACTAGTTGTCCAACCAGAACAAAATATGCAAACTTTATAAAGGTCCTTCCATAGATGCTTCATAATAAGTTACAGTTCAGTTGGCTTTGCGGATTCAGAGGAGAAGATTTTTGAAATTTTGACCAATCAGAAATAAGAATTCATCATGGCAGCCATATTAGTTGTCCAACAAGTAGAAATATGCAAACTTTATAAAGGTCCTTCAATAGATGCTTTACATCAAGTTTCAGTTCATTTTGCCATTTTTCAGAGGAGAAGATCAAAATGTAATGTTTACGGACGGACAGACCAGGTGAGCTAATAATATCATACTTACACAATATAATATTTTTCCACAAACAGACAAGTGTTTGCTGGGTTTGATTAATTTAATGTTCAGACTAGACAAGTTTTTGGATTACACGGTTAATGTACTATTAAAAGATTCTAGCAAAAGATTTCAGATTAAACAGGTTTGTAATGTTATATTATATTCAAAACAGAAAAAATCTTAACATATGGGATAATGTCTTACCTATATGAGACAGTATCTCACCTCCATGAGAAAATATCTTACCCATAAATATCTAATACACCAATAAATCTGTGCTGTTTAGTTGTACTGTGTAATGCTAAATTAACTTTATCAACAATCCAATCAAACATTTTGGCATAAATATGCTTGGCTAAAGCATCTTGGGCATTGCTAGCCTGAAATAGAGAGAAAAAACATAAATACAGGTACATGTATGTTTGGCTAAAGCATCTTCGGAATTGCTGGCCTGATATTGAGAGAAAAAACCAATATGTCTGTCTAAAGCATATATGTTGTCAGTAGTACTGCCCAATGAGTGCAGCGAAGCGGCACGAACCTGCTATGTGTGCAACAAAAATCCCGTTCACATGTAGAGCAATACACAAATGTAGGACCCTCCTTTGAAGGCCCCAAAGAAGGAAGGTTTCCTTGTAACATTCTCTAAACCTTTGACGAGTTTCTTTGCTGCTGTTGATCCTGAAACGTTATTATTGTCATTAGTTGGTCTGGTCTGATCTGTCTTCTTGGACATGCTTGCCGCCATAATGATTTATTTGACCTTGTCTCAAAGGCGCTTTAAAGCATAGATATTCTGCTGCTTTCAAGCATTTAAGTGATCCAGAGGGAATTTTACACATTTTTTAACAAAACAAAAATTTTCCGAACATTCAACAAGCAAACTGACAACCGTAGATTTTGAAATGAAAATCATAGTCTGTATTTTTTTCATAAAATCCGTATAAACTATGGCAAAATCGTAGATGTAAACACCTCTGGAACTGTGTTTTACAATACAAGAGGACTGTAGTGGTGAAATATCATTAATATATTACTAGAGGTTTCTGAGAAATGAACCTAAACGCAAAAGTTAACCAAAGTCACTGAAGCATGAAATATAGCTCATAGTGACCCAAGTGTTGCTGAACTGCATTGTACTATACAAGAGGAATGTAGTAGTGAAATATCATTGATATATTATTATAGGTTTCTGAGAAATGAACCTAAACGCAAAACTTAACCAAAGTCACTGAAGCATTAAATGTAGGTCATAGCAAGCCGAGTGTTGCTGAACTGCGATGTACTATACAAGAGGACTGTAGTCGTGAAATATCATTGATATATTACTATAGGTTTCTGAGAAATGGAGCTAAACGCAAACCTTAACTGAATCGGGATGTACGGACTTAAGTATGGACGGACAAGGGTAAATCTATATGCCCCAGCCACAGTAGTAGTGGGGCATAAAAAACATACATGTATAATACATGTACACGTAAGTTTGGCTAAAGCATCTTGGGAATTGCTGAATTTATGTGACAATGTAATGATATGGGATAAAGCATAAATGGGACATCTTGTAGGATTGAAAACAGGAACTAGAGGCTCCCAGGAGCCTGTATTGCCCACTCAGATTTCATTCGCACAATAAAATGTTTGAATATGTCCATCTTGACTGGCAGTCTGAAACATTGCAGTGATATTCCAACTGGCTCACTGGTTCTCAAACGAGAAAGATCTTTCAGTGAATTTTCCAGGAAGGCCTATGTTAAAATATGTTTAGTTTTTGGGGCCATCTTGGATAGCGTGCAGGGTCATCGGACACAATTCTGAAAGAGGACCAATTAATATAAGGACTATTGCAGCCAATTTTCATTCCAATTGGCATTGTGGGTTCAGACAAGAAATATTTAGTTAAATTACCAATAGAGTCCTATGTTAAGCCATGTTAAGCTATGGCAGACATCTTGGATGGTGGGCCGGGTCATTGAATATAATTCTGGAAGAAAACCACCTAAGGACCATTGCTGACAAATTTTGTTCCAATTGGCCCTGTGGTTTCAGAGAAGAAGATCTTTAAAGGAAAGTTTATGACAACAGCCGACAACAGACGCCAAGTGATGGCAATAGCTAAAAATGCCTGCATTTACCTGTTCAGAAGTAAGTGGTTTTGTCAAGACTTCTCCGACTGTGGTAAATTTACGATTACATAGCCACATTCTCATCTGTGATTCTTCAATCCCTAACAACTGACACATTAGTGTTAAATGCTTGTCTTTGGCCTGAAATGAAATATCATATTGCAATAAAAAAATCATTATTGTTCTCAGACAAATGATTTGAGAAGGAACAGTACCAAGATTAAAAGCTGAAATTTCATTACTGAGATTTTCTTCCTGTCACAAATTTTTTGAATGATACAAATATCATATTAATTTCTGAAATCACTGTCTAAAAAAATCATTAGATCCCAAAAACTAATTTATCGCAATGCCATAATATGTTCTTCTAAAAAACAAAAAAACATACACAAAAGACGAACAGCTGTAGAGACATAAATATATGACCAAAAAAAAATAACTAATAACATATCTTCCCCAACGGCCCCAAGAAAATTTGAAAAGTGAGTTTAAGAAATTTTTTCATGACCGTGTCAGGTAAATCTGTGGCTATTTCATGGTATCTATTTCATGTCCATGAGAAATATAGTATACTCCATTGTATGTGTTGTTGGCCAAAGTGGTAAGCGGAAATATTTGGATGCATCCAATAAGATATAAAAGCAACATTTATCATGTCAACTGACTTCGTGAGTGACCAAATCGACCACAAGACCCCTATCCCAGACCTGCCGACAGCATAAATAAAATCCTCCAGCCCCCCCCCCCCCCCCACCCCCCCCCCCCCCCACCACATTTTTTAGATAATATATCACTCATCTTGTTATTGGCCTAAGAGAGGACACTGATGGCTAATTTTCATTATACATGGATGGATGGATGGATGAATTATTGTTTAACGTCCAGTGGCAGCCAGGTGCATATCAGGACGAGAACATGTTGATATGATAATGAATATGATCCCTGCTTTGTACTAGACCGACACGCTAAGTCGGATTTTTAATGTGCTAGCTCACGAGGTAACTGTCCGCAGGAAGACATATCACCTCACTCGGACACATTATACTGACTCCGAGCCGACCAGTCTTTGCTCTTACTCCTATATGCCGCGTGCTTGGCGGAGAAGCAGCAAATACCAATTTTAATGTCTTTGGTTTGACCCGGCCGGGGATCGAACCCGCGACCTTCCGCACTCGGGGCGAGCACGCTACCACGAGACCACCGAGGCGGTATCATTATACATGGAAGGTTGTTTAATGTACAAAAATGTACTGTGCAATTTGACACTGATGTTTTTCAATTCTTTATTCATTTTGAAAACAAGTTTTATTTTTATTTCTTCCATGCAAGTATCCTGTACTTTGTAACGCTTATCAAACTTACAGGAATTTCACAAGTCTCTCCTTCTGCTTCTCGTATTCTTACATTTCCAAAATGTAAAATGGAGGATAAAATCTGAAATATCATCATCTGATCTTTGTTGGAAATACCTGTAAAATATACATGACATATGTAGATTAAAATTTTGAATAGCATCAACCATTTGTTGCCTATAATTAAATAATTAAATAAAATAATGAATAAAGCAGTGTTAAGTACAAAATGAGTTATCTCCCTTAAGGGATAAGTAGAATGATTTCTTTTGGGTTAAGGTATATTTATATATACTGGTTAACTTATAGATTTTGAACAAAAAAAAAATGATTCTCAAAGAGTAAAAAATAAAAACATTCTGCACATTCATCAAATTCACGAAAAATACACCTTCCTACCATTTTTTTTACAAATCAGATAAAGAGGAAAAATAAGTATTTTACTATATCATGACACCCAGTTCTTATTGTCAGAGGACATTACACCTTCCTACCATTTTTCTAAAATCAGATAAAGAGGAAAAATAGGTATTTTCCTACCTTCCTACCATTTTTTTGAAAAAATCAGATAATAGGTATTTTTATTGTTAGAGGACATTACCGTTTGTAAACCTCGGTCAATGGAACAGATTAAATTTGAATTGTCTTATCATTTGGCTGACAGATATAAGTAATAACTAATACAATTAAACGTTGATATCTGATTTTCTTCAATCGTGTAAAAATAGTTTTCCAATGGAGTTTTGAATGTAAAAGGGAGATAACCCTTTATGTGTAAATTATATTAAATTAAACATTAGATCTCTGGATTGTAACACATACGGACAAATACATGAACATTTTTTAGATATGTCGGAGCATTTCAAAGTTTTAAAAATTCAACTTTTTGGGTATATTTATTTTTCACCAACAAATCATATTAAATGCAAAAACGTTATCAAACATACCTAGGAGTGACAGTGCTTCCCTAGTATCACTTAAGTCTTCTCCGTCATCAACACCATTTATAACTGGAGCTTCTCCGTGACTGGTAAAATAAAAGTCATCTGCTGGTACTGGAAATATTAAAGATATAGACATAACATTACCACTTGGTTTTACTCTGACACAAATATCCAAGTTTTTAAAGAAAAATGTTACTTACCCCTTGGCATTCTGCCATTTTCAGAGCGTGAGATTTTTCTTCTGTGGGGGAGAAAAGCTACATGATCTATTTCCCACAAAAAAAAAAAAAAACAAAATGGCTTTCAAAGCAGGTCTCGCTGTGGCTGCAATATCGCCAGCTCAACGTTAAATAATATTCAATCAATCAATCAATCAAAGCTGGTCATCCATTCCTTTAATTTGCTGTTATTATGGTGAGTAAGAACATTTAGGAGCTTACATTTTTCATTGAAAAATCATATTACAACCTATGTTTCAATAAAGAATGCAAAAATCACTTTCCAGAAAAATCAATGCACTCAGAAATACATTTCGTTTATTACGATTTTATAAAAAGGGAGGTAAATCACCAAGTAATTATTTTTTTAAAATTTTTTCATACCACTTTAAAAGAATCAAACTCCAGTGGGTGTAAGACAGATAAATATCAGAATCCTCTAGTAACATTTCAATATTCTATATATTTAAAAAAAAACTGACATTTAAATTTTTAAGCACTCACTCAGGTATTCTTCCCACTGTATGAGGAAAGACAACCAAATGAAAATGCACAAATTTGTGTCATAAGGTAGAGATAAAAATTGATACATAAATATGTCTTGCCATCTATCGTTTCTTACAATTTAAAACTAGAACTCTGAATGACCTCACTGAGTGATACCCACCACTTGCAATACTATGAGTTGCGCTTACAAGCTTTAAACATGCAAAACCCTTAAGTTGGATTATCTCCCTTTGCAAGAATCATGTGATAATTATCTTGCTTCAGGCACATCTACATATGATCCCCATGCTTCATATAAAGTTTCATCAAATCCATTGAACGGTTTAGGAGGAGTTGCACTTACAAGGTACCTGGACGGATGGACGAAACACTTTGTTTGCAGGTGAATAATTATAACATTTTAGCTTAGGGCTATTCCAGAAAAAAATGTATGAGGGGGTTGGAAGGCACTTTTTTTTTATACCCATCACCCACTAAATTACATTTCACAATGGTACCATCACCCATACAATTAATATTCAGTTTGACCCACTACCCATATAATTTAAAGTATCAGCTAGATTTTTTCAAAACATGCACAAATAAGGAACAAAAATCATATGCATTTTGATATGAGCTGAAAGTGGCTATATTAAAGACAGTACGTATATTAGTTTTAGCATTCTAAAAATTTTTTGCACATTTGGCAATATCAGATTATTATGACAGATATTTGATATAGATGATTCGTGACTAGGTTCTAAAGCTAAACACCTAATATTTTGTCCTGATACTCTTGTCATTAAAAATAACTTTTATTGCAGATGTGTGCATGTACTAGTCACTGTCACTGTCAAAAAAATAAAAATTTTGTATATATAAACTTAAAACTATCATATTGCAATTATCATTTGCAACAGTGTTTTGTGACCTCTGGATGCTTTTTCTGTATTTGCTGTTGTCTGATTTGATTTTTTGAAAAGCTGTGGTTTATGTTTTTTTTTTATTTCTAATGGCATAAGTGATGTGGACTTTCAGCTCAAATCCTTGAGTAATATTCAACTTTAATAAATAATTCTGCTTTTGTGTTTTTAAATATTAAAATAATCCTTTGAAGCATCAGTGCGGAAATATTTTTATACTACATGCACATCTACAGGTGGAACACTACATACAGATTATCGGGTTTTCTGCACATTGATATCGTAAAATATCAGCCGCGAGCCACAATATGAAGATTTTTGGCGAGTGAGCCCAGCAAACGAGCGTATAAGATTCATATTGTGTCGAGCGGCTGATATTTTACAATATATTTACGCAGAAAACCCGATAATCTGTTTATCATACAAATTCTGTACATTTTAATCTCCCCTGTAAGACATTTTTACGCTTTTTTTTCCTCCTAGAGGCAAGCTTGATAACGTCTGCTCTCACATTGTGACGTCGCTAATAAGTCCTGCTCTCATATTGTGACGTCGCTAATAAGTCCTGATGTCACGGATAATGTCTCCTAATACGTCACAAAGCCTTAATACAGAGATTACAGAGCGGCTGAGCAGGGTGATATATACGCAGGGAAGTACGATAAAACTGAATATAATCCATCATAAAGAGAGGCAAAAAACAGAAATCTAAAAGAAGACGACTTATTTGAATAAATCTGTTTAACACATCATGCAACATTATTTAACTTCTGACCTCAGGATGAGATTTCATGGGTTTAGTGTACATGGGTTCATAATACACATGTAAACCAGATATATAAAAGAAAAGTGTTTTATTGCTGCTTTTCATCTGGAAGGCTTTCAACATTTTACAAAACAATCCATTTAAACCAAACTTTAATTTTCAACATATTACTTCTTACAAAAAAAAAGTAAAATAGCAAAAATAATGAACTCCAAGGAAAATTCAAAACGGAAAGTCCTTTATCAACTGGCAAAATCAAAAACTCAAACACATCAAACGAATGGAAAACAACTGTAATATTCCCATTTTTGGGAAAATCTGTAACACCTCATCTTCATTTAGGCCCAATAAAGCATTACCATCTATTTCCTTTTCTGAAATTAAAAAAAAAAAGTCTTGTATAACAAATACTTACCGTGATTATACATTAAACCCCTCCTAACTATCATTAATTCCAACAATGTTTGGTAGTTCCCCTTTACGTGAATAACAAATGACAAGTTGAATATTTACCACCCAAGGCACATTTCTATTAAGTTTCTTTTAAATTGACTAATTGGTTTCCGACAAAAAGTAAAAATGTGTCAACCCATCAAATGTCATTGCAGCCATTTTGCCAATTGGTCTCATTGGACACAATATTTTAGAGCCTATTTTTTTTCAAATGTGCAGTTTGCACAGTAGTGTAGTATATGTTGAATAAAATGATCTGCAGGGTGCAGCTTGATACGCACGCAGAGGTTGAACCCGAAACAGTTGGGGCAAGTATGGACACTACATTCAAGCTTGATACAACTCTTATTAATCTAGAAAATTTCCTTTCCTAACTAGAGTGTTTTGTAAAAATTTGATCCATTAATACTACAGCTAGTGCAGGACATTTAAAAATGCCTTTTATTTTTTGGAAAACCAAGTCCCTTAACTCTGGAATGACATATCAGAGTTCTCTTTAAATCAAATAGTGTGTTATATTCACCGAAAAAAATTTCTTAAATCAAACATTTAGTGTCCTGTAACTCTTTGACAAGCCATAATATTTTTAAAAAAAATACAGAAGAGAGCTTCCTTTTATCACTACAATAAAGTTTGCAGAAATAAATCCAGGCATACTGGGGTTTATAGTGTGTGATATGTTAAAAATTGCCTCAGTTCAAATCATTAAAGTCCACAGAACCTGAAACGACATGGTGAAAATTTTTTTTTAAAAGAGAGCTTTCTTTCTTCAATCCTTATGTTGTGTTAATATTAAATGAGAATAGGTTAAAGCGAATTTGAGTAATAGTTCAAATTGGAACATCTTCCCTTTTTTATTAATAAGGTCCCATTACTCCGAAAACATAAAATCAAAAATTTATAAAAATCAAAAGGGAGCTTACGTCAATGGATATAAAACAAGTTTGATGAAAATTGGTGAAAGTGGTTTTGGGTTATTGTCGGAAGTGTTGACGACAGATGGATGAACAATGGTATACAATTAATAATATGTTCAGTCTTCAAAGACAGGGGTATAAAAACCAAACGTCTACAGACGATAAAAACATGTCCATAACATACATGTAATTAATCCGTAAAAATTTTGTAGTCGTATAAAGTGTCTGACAGGCAATCAGAGGAAAAAAGAGGCCATTTTAAAAATCTGGCAGTCATCAGAAAGTGTTACAATTGTAGTAAATGACAATCATGGAACACTCCTACCAAGTTTCATTCAAATCGTCTCTGTAGTTTCTGACAATAGTTTTATATCTGATTCCATCTCTCAGGTATTATGTGACCACTATATAACTCTTCATTCCATCTTGAATAGTCTGAGGTTAGTCTTAAAAGCATTTATTCAGTTCTAGGCTAACCTCTACTAGAACTGAATCACTTACCTGACATGAATGCATATTAGTATCTATGTTATCTACTTAGTACTTTTTTTATAAGTGCTGCTTTTGGTGTAATATGTATAGGTATGAATACCTTTCATAATTTGTTATGAATAATCACTTTAAAAAGAATAATAATCAAAGGAAACTTTGAGAAATACAAAGAAGACACCGATCCAGGAATTTGGTTTAATCCATGCATAGCCTTTCATTCATCATCGAGGATAACAATGCTTGAATGTTATTGATAAAAAAACAAAAATCTCATTTTTAGTGGGGAAAGGGCGAGGCATATGCCAACCTCTAAATTCATGCCTGTAGAATGATTACAGATGCATAAGAATAACATATGTGATAGATATACAGCAGGGTATGACCGTTAAAGTAATTACACAAGACTATATACAAATTCCATCAACATCCAACAATTTTATGGTAGAATTCATCTGTAATAATTACATGTACATGTAAACTGCATCAAATATCTTTATCGCATTAGGCAATTTGTTTATATATTTATGTTGAAAATAACAGAAAAAGTGAAATGAATAAGAAGCATGAAAACAAGTAAATGTACATTAAAAGTATTGATTATATAGTGCTTTCACACAGCAAGTTTGCTATAAGTTATTAAGTATTATAAAGTATGATAAAATATTCATCCACCAAAAGCATGTGTAGGTTCACAAGTTCTACTACTTACAAATAATACTGGCAATTTATATCCGACATTGATTTCCTACAAAGTTCAATAGAATCTGCTTTCAAGTTTGAAAAACTACTGTAACTATTTATTTCACTAAATGTGTAAATAAAAAGTAGTATGATTAATTTACATATTTATACATATCGCTGAGAATAATTACAATCAAACTATGCCAAAGCTGCGTTAAATTTAGCAAACAAAAAATTATAATACCTTCAGAAAATTTCACTGGTGCTTATCAAGTTCTGGAGCATATTTCACACAATATTGATAAAAAATGACTCTTGTGGTTAGATTATGTTTATTTTGGTCATTTCTGTGTTTTTAATATATAATAATAAAATAAAAATCAATCAAGATGTACCTATAACAGCTTCTTCTCGTATCAAAAATGTTTTTTGATGATTAAAATTATTTTTATATTGACTGTATTTGGGACTCCGTAACTTCCTATCCAATATACATTCATTTATATGTTTAATTTCGATTGTGAGTAAAACCTGGGACTATTATATATTATGTCCAAGGTAAAACATACTGACTTTTTGTTTTTGCAAAGCATTTATTTCGTTTATAACACAGTGAACATTGCTTTTCTGGAGCCAGTAGTCGGCTTTCAAGTTGTTGATAAATTTTCACAACACCACCTCCTTTAATTAACAAATTTTACCTGTAAAAAAGGCCGCAAATTTCCCCAGTCCATTGATTGGAGCCAGGAACAGACAGCGTCATCCCACTGTGCAGCCATGCTGCTGCCATGCGGTAAACAATCTGGTAACCGAACATATAATCTTAGGGAAAACAGTTAAAGAAGAAATCCGAGGAACCAGTTACTACTCAGACACTTCGTATCTCTCTCTATTTTAGGAGCACCGCTATACATACACAGTTCCGTACGAAACGCTCGGGCGTTAACCAAAGGATTAAATATGCGCAAAAAGTAAACAAAACCGCCGAATAAAACACGTTTTCCGTCGATGTTTGAAGGTTCTATCAACCGAAAAAGAAAGTCTTGCTACATTTTCTTCTCTTCAAGTACAACCACCCATCTAATTACGTTGTGGAGGAGAACAACTACCCATACAATTTTAATTCCTCCTCCCCCCCACCACCCATGCAAAAAAAGATCAACTGCCGTCCAACCCTCCCATACATTTTTTTCTGGAATAGCCCTTACTTACATAACTGAAATTTTTTGTATTCTAGCTGATCATTAGATGCACACAGCTGATAAAATATATGGTAATTTCTCTCCTCTGTCGCCTGGTATACAACTCTGTAAAGATACATGTTGTGTACATCTAGATTACCAATTATGAAAAATTAGAATTTCAAAAATCAAAATATGACTAAATTTTATCATGAATTTTTAACTAAAGTGGTTTATACCATAATAAATATGATCGTAAATTAATTAATTTTTAATGGAAAATAAACATATTCTGATGCATGTCATACATAGATATTACTTTTTCAAGTTGAAATATACTTTGCTTGTTTGTGGTATCTATGAAACTTATTCAGGTACATACTGTTTCCCAAGTTTATCAATGATGAGAAACCAGAGTGAGTTATATTTTCCTTACCAATGTAGGTAAGGGAGATAATAAATTTGTCTCCCTTTTAGCCTCAGGACAAAAGGGAGAGAATTTAATTATCTCCCTTACCTACATTGGTTTGGAAAAGATAACTCACTCTGGCTCCTCATTATGGAGCTCATTCCATTATTTAGCACGAAACATCTGTCAGGCATTTTGAATAGTCAAACTCCTTAAATTTTATGAAACACCCATTTGACCTGGCATCAAGCATCACAAATCACCTCATTCAACCTTTAAACCTAAATATTTCTCTCCTGGACATTATTTGTGAAAACTACACAAACAACAGGTTTGCCTATAATCACTGGGTCATGTTTTGGATCGCTTGACGATCTGGATTATAAATTTTATTACTTTTAAATGTTTTATTGTTTTTTAAAACTCATTATTTGCTCTGCGTTTTTTTAAATCTTTGTAATCTTTGAAAATTATATAATTTTTTAACACAGTACTTTCCATTTACTTTTATGCTGTGTGTTTCATGTAATTCGGAAACTAATTTTTTACAATTCTGTGTGCTTAAAATAATAATTATGTAAGTCTTAAAAGTCCAAATTTATCAAACTTTCGGAAATAGCAAATTTTCTGCAACACAACATTTGTTTGTGGTGACATAATAAATGATGCAAAAATCAAGAAAATGCATACAAAAATTGGAAAATCAGCTCTCGTAAAATCTAAGGGACATTTCGACTGTGGAAATGACAATATTCCATTATGACTATCAGAAACAAAAGTGCAATACTTTTGACTTTCATTTATAAGAAACGTTAAGATTATCCTGAAAAACCACTTCCATTCTGAAGAAAGACACACAGTACCTTATTGCAGTCTCTCAAATGGCTTTCACCGATATTTAACTTAATCATACTGGTTTTGACTACTCTGAAGAATGTCGTTAAATTTTGGAAGACAAATCTACTTATTAGGCAAAATATTCGTTTCTGGTTTAAAAAATTACCTGGATTTTTCTAGTAAGTAAGTTCTCATGTGAGCACCAATAATTTCATTTTTCTTGTTAAATGAGATTTCTATGTATTTTCCAAATCGACTGCTGTTATCATTTCTGGTTGTTTTAGCATTTCCTATCGCCTGGAAATATAAAAAAAAAATAGTTCTATCAAATTATCAAAGTGGATAGACTGATTTCAATAACCTAATAGTTCCATAACACTGTGTCATTTGAATTTCTCTGCCTGATTGTGTTTAAGCCGATTTACATCATTCTATCGCACTTACTTCGCTGATTTTTCATTTTAGAAAGCAAGAATATACTCTCATGCAGCTTTTGCTATCTCATGTACGAGACTAGATATCTTCAGTTAGATTTCATGACCTTCTGGAATTTACACCTCATCGGACTTGACTCTTCACTGGCAATGTTAGCGGAGCAGGACATGCTCACCCTTCCAGAGCAACTGATGTCACTCCTGGTTTTTAATGGGTGTTCACATTGTTAATGCTTTAGTTTCTGTGCTGTCTTGTTGTATTTTTGTTTTATTTATGTTTTTTTATCTAGTAACACATGTATCCTTGTGGTGCTTGTTTGTTGTGTTCCATTCTCATGACTTTGTCTTTCCTTGAATTTTGAATTGATGTACTTTTCCCAGCGCTTTGTCACTTCAGTATTCTTTTGCCGATATTTAATAATATTAAGGTCCCTTTTCTAAAACTGATTTTCGATCTTCGGTGTCTTTGTTCTATTGACAACATGGAATCAGTCTTGATAATAGACATACCAATGTTTGTGAAACAGGGACCAGATGTTCAAATCCAGTAGACGAATCAACAAATAACTTATATGGTTTTTTTTTAAATCTTGCTTCATGTAAAACAATTTTAATATAAGAACTGAACAACAGAATCATACCTCCATTATAGGGTTAGAAGCCAGGACTTTACGCTCCACTTGTGTTTCTGCTTGGGACCCGCCCACCATTGCAAAATATCGCATGGCATATTTAGCAGACACTGTCTTTCCTGCTCCAGATTCTCCACTAACAATGATGCTCTGATTCTGTTCAAATCTGAAGGTTAAAAGTTGAATAAGCTTTATAATAAATTTCAATATTTTCATGTGACAATATTGCTGCCAACACTTTAAAGAAAGTAGCCAATTTGCTTTTTAATTTCTTAAAACAAATTCTTCAAATCTTAAAACTTGTTGGTACCAGAAAATTAGTAAATTGTTATTAAGTCTGATCTAAATTCACTTTAAATCTATATTTATGATCTTATCTAGATGCAACCGCCTCGGTGGTCTCGAGGTAGTGCACACCCCTTGAGTGTGGAAGGTTGCGGGTTCGATTCCCGGCAGGGTCAAACCAAAGACCTTAAAATTGGTATTTGCTGTCATCTATGAGTAAGAGCAAAGGACTGGTCGGCTCAGAGTCTGTATAATGTGTCCGAGTGGGGAAATACATCTTCCTTCCAACCGTTACCTTGTGAGCTAGCATGTTTAAAATCTGGTGTCGGTCTAGTACAAACCACAGATCATATTCCTATCATGTCAACAAGTTCTCATCCTGATATGCACATAATTGCTGCCAGTGGACATTAAACAATAATTCATCCATCCATTATCTAGATGCATATGAAGCCTTTAGTCCTTTCCTTCATTTCATCTTAGTTTTATGTCACTTAGGACCTTAATCTTACCTAGATGCCACTAATGTCTTTAACCCTGATGCCACTGTTAATTTCACCTTGTTGCCAGTAAAGAGCTTAACATGATGACACTTTAATACCTTACCTTGACATCTTTTTATAAGCTTCTTCTGCCACAGCAAAGATATGTGGGTCCATGGCCCCCATATCCTGTCCACTATAGGCCTGGATAATTTCATTTCCATAAATTGGTAGTTCTGCATATGGATTTATTGCTACGAGAACTATTCCTGTGTTAATAGGAAAATATTGCATAATATAAACTTCGAACTGGAAAGATATCAAATTTGTCCAAAACATTTTCATTGATAGTTTTGTTAATGCCACAATGAGAAGTATTCCGCTTTCAATATGGATCCCATCATATGTCTTACATTAAGAATGAACTGAAATTATGTGTTTGTTTAGTTGGGGTTTAACACCGTTTTCAGCACATTTGCTATTTTGCCGCGGCCAGTTTTTATTGGTGGAGGAAGCCAGAGTACCCGGAGAGAACCAACGACCTTCGGTAGGAAAATTGGCAATCCTTGTCAATTTAGATTGGAGTCGAACACACCCCACCACAGGTGAGATTCAAACTCACAACCTCAGTATTGACAGGCTAGTGAGCATGAGTAGTCTTGACGAACTTCATAGACCACTCGGCCACCGAGGCCCCCCAAAATTATGTGAAACAATTATCAAAATAAAGGCAACAGGAAAGCTTATACATGTATGTTGCGTTGTAACATTATTTTATAGGCATATGGTAAATTTGAAACAGACTATAACAAATTTTCCTTTCTAATTAGTACATCAATCAAAATATTCCCACTATCATGCCAAACATGAATTTTCTAAAAACCCGTCCACCATTGCAAAATATCGCATGGCATATTTAGCAGACACTGTCTTTCCTGCTTCAGATTCCCCACTAATAATGATGCTCTGATTCTTTGATGCTTTTCAAAAATGGGCATAGTGGGATCCCTAGTGAAAAGAAAGGTAAAAATAATTTGAATGACTTACCACAATAAGTATATATTATATTCTGTTCCAGAAATCTGACCTGCAGATTGTACAATACTGAAATATATCCAGAATTCAATTAACGAATATAGACAATAAATAAATGTATAATTAATTTTCCGGTGTAAGATGTTTATTATTCTACACTGAAGATAATTTATTTGTAGACTTTTGATAAGCATATTAAATATATAGTTACCAGTGGATAAGGCTACATACGGTTAGGGTTAGGTTTAGAGAAAGAGTTATCAAAATTAGTGGCAATAGAAATGACACAGTTTGTGTTTTAACAAAAAAATCAAGAATTTCACTTATTACCATACTCCTGTTAATTGCATAATTTATCCTAACAAAAAGGGTAACTATGCAATTAGGAATAGTCTACTGTATAAAACAATGTTTTTACACGGTAAAGTCAACATGGTTATGTTTACATTGCTAACATTCCAAATAAATGTATGTTTTTAACACAAGCTCACTTTATTCATTTATTTATTCAATTGAGGTGTTATGCGTTTTCAGCACATTTGGCTATTTCGTGGCGGCCAGTTTTTATTGGCAGAGGAAGCCAGACTACCGGTAGGAAAATTGGCAATTCTTTTATTGGTGGAGGAAGCCAGATAGACTTGCTACATGTTCCTTCCTAATTTCATTTTCTTTCAGTTTTACCCCTTTAAAAATTTTATTGCTATAACTAAGAGTTAGCTATTATATTAACATCTGCAGAGGAAGGTCATCTTTCTCAAACAGCAATTACCGGGTAGTATCCTGGGACATTCAGTATCATGGAAGTTTTCAGTAAACATATAAATTAGTCAGAAAGAAATAAAAGGGAATGTTCTAGAAGCCAGACTACCCCAAGAGAACCACAGACCTTCAGTAGGAAAATTGGAAATTCTTGTCATTTAAGATCGGTAAGATTCGAACTCACAACCTCAGTGTTGACAGGCTAGTGATCATAAGTAGTCATGACGAACTACTAAGATCACTCGGTCACCGAGGCCCCCAAGTGCACTATTAGATTTAGTCATATTTAATTAGCATTTTTTAAATATTTTTTTCTACTTCAGTATAATAGCACAATTATTGAGATCATACACAAGGCTCTAAGTGTGACGTGGAATTTAGTTACCAATTGGCAGCTTAAAAATTTGCTTGGGACCGTAACTTTGGCAACCCCCGAAATCAGGATTTTAGATCGACTTTGATTTTGGTCGACCATGAGTTTGCAAGTCAAGAGAAAAATGATCCTTTCATACATGTGTATGAGATGGAATGCTAATAAATTTGCTTCTGTTTGAAAAGTGAATTATTTTTGCCAATTTTTCTATCTCATTGTCAATTATTGGCATCTAGATATTAGTCTGGTGCCTAAAAGGTTTTGATTGGCACCTAAAATATTTACACTAGGAGCCAATGATGTCTTGAACCAAACTGTTAACAGACGCCTTATACATGTATATATCAGAATATCAAACAAAACAAAGGTTATTTTCACTGTGAAGAAAATAGCTCTTCCAATGTGTAATAATTCTCCTCATAGAGACTATTACTAAAAATATGATAAATATCAAGATATTATATAATTACGACATAATGGACTTCAAATGATATATGGGATAATTACTTCTGTACATGATCTACTGCCCGTGTTTTTTTTGGTTTTTTTTTCACATGTTAGTACATTTTTGTACATGTATACGATAAATAATTTTGATGTACATGTGTACAAGATGCAAAAATTATGTCAATTTTAGACTCGTCCGTTTTGTTCAAGGATTCAAATTTTGAATGCCAAAACTATACACTTAACACAAAACAATGATCAGCATATAAAATTGCTAAAATGAACAAAAGGGTAAAGCTAATACCATCTATGTATATTGTCAGAACATGGGTATGTCCGAGAAAGATATTAACTAGTCTTCATAAATTTATTGACAGGCTATCATACCTCATGAAATTTAAAGCCCAACGGACTACAGAGTTTTCACCATTCCTGTCACTTATAATCTCATAATAGACAACAGATACTTTTGGATGGCAGGGCTCTTAAGTGGCACCTAATTTAGTCACCATGACGACTTCAAATGTTTGGTGCCTTGTAGTTCATGAAAAGTTGCCAAAATGGTGATTAAATTTTTAACTTTAGCGATCTGAGAAATCTGATTTTATTCTCAGTTTTGACATGTATGAGAGAATTTTGTTAAAATTATTTAAGTTCAATTTAACAATTTTCCTATCTGTCAGTTATTGGAGCCTAACCATTTTGATTGGTGCCAATAAATTTTATCAGCTATTTAGTGTGTTCAGACGATTTCAGCATCTGAAAATGAAATCCCCCCTCTCTCATGGCCCTCTAAAGTTGTTAACGACTTTTTTCGGTCATTTTAATGTTAACCTGCTCGTCACCATTCTGGTTTTATTTTCTTCAAATTTTAAACCTCGAACATTTAGTGACTCAGACAAAACAAATATTACCAAAATATGCAGATGTAGCAAATTACCGATAAAATAGTTTCATGGTATAAGTTTATTCTACCAGATCACTGGTAGATACATATTCCTCTGTATTCATCTACATAAACATTTTTAATATCATGGTTATTTCAAGGTTAATTATATTTCTCAATATACAGTGTATATGCTAAATTAACATTTTTTTTATATCAAGGTTATTCAAATTCCTCCACATAAATTCTAAAGTAACCTCTAGCCTTTGATAGTCTTATGTGTTTTTTTCATTTTTATGTTTCAGAGTTTAGTGTTCCGTCCATTTTGCTGAACCATTATTCATTATTGTTTAGGGGCCAAATGTCTCCTTGTGCGTGATTTTCTCGCTGCGTTGAAGACCCATTTGTAGCCTTGAGATGTATTCTGCTCTTTGGTCGGGTTGTTGTCTCTTTGAAAAATTCCCCATTTCCATTCTCTATTCTATTTTTGTGAATCATGGTTATTTCAAGTTTTTTCAATTCCTCCTTACATTTGCTAAAGGTATCAACATTTCTAATAACAAGGCTATAAATTTCAATTTTTTCCAAAATATATGCAAAAGTCACAGTAATTCTTAGATCAAGGTCACTTCAAGGTTTTTTCAAATTCCTCCATTCATATGTTGAAGTAACATTCTTAATCTCAAGGTTGTTTCCAACCAGTTTAAGTGTATACATAAACATGCATATTTGAGATAATCCTTACACAGATTTTACTGATAAATAGTATCATTTTTCTTTGCTTTGTATCACTTCCTTAAATTTATCTAACATTTTACAAAATACACATTTATTATGTCAGAGTTCATCTGCACCATATATTTGTTAAATTTTATAGCTCTCCTTCTTTTTCCTCAAAAGGTATATTCTATCCAAATCAATTGTATTTTCTTTTTTTTTCAGTCTTTAAAACTAATTTCACAATTCTTTTTTTTTCTGTATATTTCTTCTTTAAAATTGAAAACAAACTTAAATCAGACAGTTAGAAAAAAAGGCCAATTAAAGTTACATGTAACTGAGAGATTTTCATATCGACCCGAACCTGAATATCAACCTGCCCAATACATGTATTTTTTTATTTGAACGGAATGCAGTTTTCATACTTTTCTCTCTTTGATTTGACTTATAATAATTATGACTTGACAATCACAAGTCAACTATGTCCAACCGGCAGACACCATTAATTTCTGCACACTATGGCCTTGCCAAACATGATTTGATAGCAGAATTTGTTCGATATAATAATCAAAGTACTGAAAGTACGGAAAATGCAAAGCTTTTTCTTAAGCCAATGCTTTTATTGAGAAGAGTTAAAGAATTACCAGGAACAATATATGAATTGAGCAATTACTTTGCATACAGTGAAATCCTGCAATGCATAGTAATGCATCTGTAAAATATCGTCTGCTAAAGACACTGCAGTCATCTATAAATAAACTCATTAGATTTACAGTGTTAAAACTTTTAGGGCTAGATGTCATCGTAGTGAAAAGCACGTTTAGGTCAGAAGACCAATAGCTATTATAATAGCTTTGTGTTATAAAAGTAAAAAATAGAAAATTCCCACCAGTCTTACATTTTTTGATAATCTATTAACTTGACTTGGCCTAGTAAAGATAAATTAGTAATGGTTGTATACCATATATGACAAAACTGAAATTGTATATGAATACACTTTATCATATGATACAAAATAAAAATAATTTCTCTTCTTTCTATACATATGTATGGAAATTTATTAAAGGGAGATAACCCAACAAATGTTTCTCATCAAGGTGATACAATACCTTCTGGCTCATTTAAGTAACTGAGTGATGTCAAATCATTTTCACCAATCAGAATTTCAGGATTTCTTAAGTGCGGCAGTAGGTTCTTGTCTTTAATTTTTAGTACTGACTCCTACAAAAATAGAAAATAATTTACATGGACTATAAAATTCAATCTAAGTGAAACATAATTTGGCCATCTAATTGTGTTTTGGCCGACATAAAATAAAGAAAACACTGAGGGGACTTTCAAAACGTTTCAAGCCATCAGCATTGTTCAAGAAATTAGAGTTTGAGCTAACAAAGTTCCACTGTATCTATGAGAAATAGTTTTCACAAACAAATGATTATTCCTTTATTTTCATTAGTGCTTTCCTCATCTATACAAGTTTCAGGTGGGAGGGTACAAGGTAACATAGATAGATAAGAAATTGTCTTAATGCGAAAACAAATCCCTAATTTAGATAGCAACTTTCCTAAATGATAATCAAATTCCTGGCCCCAAAGGCAAACAATATTAAACTCAAATAAAAAGAGAAAATGTTTAAAATTCTTGTAAACAAAACATCAAAACTGGTTCCCTTTGTACCAGACTTTATGATTTAATAACACAACATAACAATTTATTAACACTTTATTTCTCCAGGTGACAAGATTTTATCTACATGTAGGCAACCATTAAGATCAAACAAATCAATTACCTGTTTATTTCTTTGGAAATTTAATGACATCTATATTTGTATATTGTCAATTATCAGATGCTGGGGCTCTTGAAGGGTCTTATTGTAACATTTTAATTTATTCATTTTATTTTATTTTATTTTTCAGAGGCATGGGGATGAAACAACCTTGAACAAGAAAACAGAGAATTCAATGACTCATGCTTTAACCTCCATATAAATAAAAACACATTGTGAAAGATCCTTATTTGAAATCTAAGCCTAGAAAAAATTTGCTGGTCCAATTCTGATCTTGAGTTGACCTTGAACTATGTGTGACCTATTTCAACTCTGACTATTATGTAACACATAAACTATAAATTTGTAACTCAAAAAGAATTTTTTAAAGTAATTCTAGAAAATCATATTCTAAGTTATCCCCTTAAAACCTCTGTATGCTTTACTATAATTGTCTTTAACTGTAGTTATTAAGCCTTGAAACCTGACAAACTGGTTGAACAAAAGATGTATTTTTCGGGGAAGAAAATGAATAATATATTGCTTCTATTTGTATCAGGGGAAAGGGGAGTAGAGCAATTACTGCCACATAGATGATAAAATAACAGAGATATTGTTTAGTACACTAAAAGAGGTGAGGCTGCCCCCAATGTCCCTTCCTACTCATGATCAGGACTTTAAGGTTCCAGTGAAAGGATGGATAAAGGGAAATAACCATAAAATACATATATGTACGTTTTCTTTCAATGAAAAAAACACATCGTTACATTGTAACGGTGATTTACCGTAGTGTCCGAGTGAAAGAAAATCTGGTTAATCACACGTGTAACAGAACAGAGAGTATTTAACTCTAGGAAGTGACGTCACAATTCCTGCGAAGAGACATAGTCTGTTTTATTTCAATTTATTTCTGCTAAAATGCTAGATTCTGTACAATGTAATACTAGAGGCTCACCAGAGCCTGTATCGCTCACCTGGAGTCTGGTTTTCATTGGACAATTAATCAACTATTTGACCAAGTTTCTTGCAATTGGTTCAATTGTTCAGGGAAAATTTATTTGACAAAAAAGGGCAATAACTCCGAAATGGGTTTTGGGATTTCCTTTAAAATTTCAGGGTATGTAGACCTCAACATGGCAAATATTTTTCAGATTTACATTTCACTTCTATCTCCAATAGTTTTGGAGATAAATGACGAAAACTGTTAAATTTTGAAAATTTGACGAAAAAAAGGGCAATAACTCCTAAATGGGTTTTGGGATTTCCTTCAAAATTTCAGGGTAGGTAGATCTTGTCATGCTGATCAATTTTACCCCATGTCAGATTTTTGATATCTGTAACGGTTTTTAAGTTATAAGCCAAAAACAACACATGCACCCCTATATTCTATTTTTAGCTACGACAGCCATGTTTTGTCAGATCAAAATAAATTGAGGATCGTTTGTAGAGGATATGTCATAGATCATTCCTATCAAGTTTCAAACCAATCGCCCCAGTGGTTTCAGAGGAGAAGATTTTTGAATGAAAAAATTTTGAAAATTTGACAAAAAAGGGCAACAACTCCTAAATCGGTTTTGGGATTTCCTTTAAAATTTCAGGGTATGTAGACCTCAACATGGCAAACATTTTTCAAATTTACATTTCACTTCTATCTCAAATAGTTCTGGAGATAAATGACAAAAAATGTTAAATTTTGAAAATTTGATGAAAAAAGGGCAATAACTCCTAAATGAGTTTTGGGATTTCCTTCAAAATTTCAGGGTAGGTAGATCTTGTCATGCTGATCAATTTTACCCCAAGTCAGATTTTTGATATCTGTAACGGTTTTTAAGTTATAAGCCAAAAACAACACATGCACCCCTATATTCTATTTTTAGCTACGACGGCCATGTTTTATGTCAGATCAAAATAAATTGAGGATCGTTTGTAGAGGACATGTCATAGATCATTCCTATTAAGTTTCAAACCAATCGGCCCAGTGGTTTCAGAGGAGAAGATTTTTGAAAATCAGCCAATCAGAAACAAGAATTGCCTCTGGTGGCCATGTTTCTTGACCAATCAGAACTAAATGAGGAAACTTTGTTGAGGACCTTCCATACACCACTCATGCAAAGTTTGGTTGGAATTGGCCAAATGGTTTCTGAGGAGAAGATGTTTGAATGAAAAGCTAACGACGGACGGACGACGGACGGACGACGGACGCAAAGTGATGGCAAAAGCTCACCCTGGCAATAGCCAGGTGAGCTAAAAAAGTATAACTAATCGCTGAATTGAAATACCAGAAATAAACAACTTGTGACCGAACTACAGCTGTAAATAATTTGGAACGCACTCTATGATTTACTGTGTAGTTCTGTCATGCATTGTTTATTCTTGTATTTGAATTCAGCAATTAGTTATACTATAAATATTTTTCATTTTCTCCTTTTTAATCTATTTTCCTGTATTTCATATGTATTGTAAAAAATAATTACAGACAATCAAAGGAAAATGCAAGTAGTACATGGTCAAGTTAACCTGATCATTATTATGTTGTCAATATTTCCCTCAGGCCTGGTCATTTTATGTTACCTTTGATCATAAATAATGATATTATCTGCCATAAAAATTATCTATTGTGATTGATGTTTCTGAAATGTCTTATTGTCCTAAACTGACCTTTCACCCCTAAGGTCAGCAGGGTTACTTAGGAAATTACCATAAGTGTACTAACTGCTTCTACATGTACATGTAAAAAATTAATATTAACAGAATTTCTTCTTTTTTTTCAGAATGAAGCACTTAAGATTGTTTTCTAGAACTCACTTTTCTTTTAAAGAGATCAGGGACCATGGGTTATTTGTGGTAGAAACACATCACGCTCCTTATATGTACTAAGCCTAAGGACTTGTTTCCAGAATTACCACAAAAATTTCTTTGAAAGAAATTAAGAGGCTTGATAATTATGAAAAACACTTTAATTATACAAGGACATATATGAAATGACTATCATAAAATGTATTAGACCAATTAAAGTTTATTGATAGATTATCACACCCCTCCCCCCTCCCCCACACCCCCTTTCAAAAATTTGCCATCCTCATATTTTTTCCACTTTCCAGAATCTGATTTTCAGACTTTTATAGTCTATATTTCCTTTAAAATCTTCAATATACAACGAAATGACTCTGTGAGTAGCCACACTGACCATCCCAGACATCCATGCAGAAAGAATGTGTCCTTGCCAGACATGAGTTGTGGATTTATATCCATAAAATAAAAATATTGAACCCCCCCCTCCCTCCACTGCAAGGACTGGATGATAATATCAATTAATTTGACCTGGCCTTTATAGGAAAACAGACTTGCTACTCAGTAATTCTAAATATTATTTCTTGATAAAAGAAAAATTCTACGTACACATGCATTAAGATGCACTAATACCTGTACATTTCAACATATATGTACACATAAATCTATCCATCAAAATAAATGTCAAAAATTTTAAACATGGTCATTCGTTTCATGCATGGTTTATATCAACACCTCATCAATGTATTCAAAAAATTGGTGTCAACATAAAATAGTGAAATAAAGATTTAAAATTTAAATATTGATTAGTTTTCCTATTTACAACACAGTAGCTTTTACTTTTATTTCTCTTGGCAAATCACACTTACAATTTATATAATTACCTAGGCGGAACACAGGCTGCTTATTGTTAGCCTTGATTTTAGAATGAATTCAGCCAACAAAAATATATATTTTAAATTATCATTTGTGATTTATAACTATTGGAAAAATTGAACAAATTAAAGTTTTGTTGTTCTGAAAATGATCATCTATTAAATACAGTGTTCCAGCTACATGTAGGATTTAAGGGCAGAGGGGCATTTGTTAAGGATATGGGGTACTTTAAGGGACGAGATCAAAACTTCAATGCAGATAAAAAAAAACTTAATTCAAATAGTTTGGGGGTTGTGGGGAAAAATCGCTGCAAGTTTTGTTATCCGACATCGATTTTCCGATTGAAAAATACGGATTCAAGTGATGTCCAAGTCAGTATACAGAACAAACATACATTGTTGAGGAAAAACAGGACCCTTGATATAAAAAGTATACTCTCAAAGCATATGCCAATACTGGCCAATCAATTTTTCCCAAATTAAGTTAAGAGGGGGGGGGGGGGGGGGGGGGTAGGGGGGAGGGGTCATTGAAAAAACTATGTGAATTAAGTTTTTTATCCTACATTGAACTTTTGATCTCGTCCCTAACTCATTTCCAGATCTGAAACGGGCAAACAAAATCAAGTCAACTTTTAAGAAATATCAATTATCCACTTATCTAATCCCCTTGTAAGAATTCTATTAATTTCTCTGCACTCTGTAATTCATTTTCAATTAATTCTGTATTGTTTATGTGTATTTAAAAAGTGAATGTTGTATTTTATATTATACTAATTGCAGAGGGCAGAGGGGAGCAGTGGAAAAGGGGCAGGGTACCGCACCACTCTATTCTAAGATAGCTGGAACACTGATATTCATATGTATCAGGTATATACACACCCCTGCTTATCTCTCTTATGTATCAAAAACAATTGATGAAGTTTAATATTCTCATTATAATGTTATTCTGTTTTAATTCAAGAATGTGATTCCTCGTCATCATTCGCTGTAATATAATTTCCTTCATTTGTTTATTTAATTCTAGTAAATAACACACGAGTATAGTTGCGAAATCTACTCTTAACTAATTTTCAATCCCTTTCATTACCAATATTATTTCGGAACACTAATTGTATGTACCTAAATGGGATGATAAACATGCATCAAATGGGATTTATTTCATCGAATCACATTCCCTAAAGTTTGAAATTGCTCGGAATTTAACGATAACCAACTGTTATTAATAAGAGAGATAAGATTGAGATGTCAACCCTAAGTCATTTGGATGGGTAGCCCATCTCCTTTTATGAATTTTCGTATTATATTTTTTTTTCAGGAATGATTTTTATCAGTTAGGAAAATAAGTGGAAATTGTGTAATGGATGTCCTTTTTTTAAAATTAAGAAAATTTAACAGAGAAATATTGGATTACAAAACTGTTAATTTTCCTACATTTTGTAAAAAGGGGAAAAATCATTAAGACTTTTATTTTCTCCCTCTGCTCTCTTACCTCTCCTCCTGTGGCGAGGTGTGTTCGACTCCCGCCTTAATTGACAAGGATTGCCAATTTTCCTACCGAAGGTCGGTGGTTCTCTCCGGGTACTCCGGCTTCCTCCACCAATAAAAACTGGCCGCCGCGAAATAGCCAAATGTGCTGAAAACGGCGTTAAAACCCAACTAAACAAACAAAATCTTACCTCCCCCCCCCTTCCTCCTACAAATATTAAAATTGAATTTTACACCACTGTCTTAAATACATTTACATTAACCAGACTACTGTCTATAAATCCTTGTTTGTGGAATGGAATTTTGGCATTTCAAGGTCAAAATTTGTTGGTTAATTCACCTTGTGGAGTAGTCCAAGAAAAAATTTTAAAAATTATAATTTTTTATAAAGGTTATATTTTTACACCTTAAAAATGATTATGAATGGAGAAAATTAATGCACTTGAAAATTTGAAAAAAATAAAAAATTTAAATTGACTAACTAACATAACCTAAAATTTGTAAATCCATTGTTTTATACATTTTTAATGCACATTGTGCATATTTCATGCAACTCGGGGATGTAATAGGTAATTCATTAAAATCTCAAAGCAAGAGTTATCTCCCTTTCACATTTAAAATTCTTTTGAATAAGACATGATTGAACAAAATCAGGTAAGATCAATTGTTTTATTTACTACTTGGCTACTTGCATCTATCAGCCAAGACAATTCACATTGATTAAGGTACTCAAATTTTAAAAAATCCATTCCACGGATTGAGGTTTACAGACAGTAGCAGTGTTTTGTTAAAATTTAAAAATTAATTAAAGGAGCATTGACCTAGGATAAAAAGCATAGTTATGTGGTTCGGGTATGAAAAGGGCAATATGCCACACCAAACTGATTTTTTCGTTCTTTAGATTTTTTTATGGCAAAAATAGGTGCGAGTGAGTGAAATTTTAACTTTCTTTATTTCTTCAGGACTAGTTTTCCAGCAAAGATCAAATTTTCAATGGCACAAACATTTTGAACTTAAGGATGCTCACTGGTCATGTTTTGGTATTTATGTCAGATTTTTGGAATCCTCGGGTTTTATCCATTTCTTAAACATTAAATTTTTTGTCCATGAACCCCCACTTTTTCGTTTATAATTCAATCATATATACCTTAAAATGGTATTTGACAAATTTTTATGAAATCCTTTTTACTTTTTCATACATTTTTGAGAGACTGAAGTTGCCAATGCAAAGACAATGAATCAAAGTGCATAGGCACTGCTAGGGTTAGGTTGCTAGCATTTGACTTTTATTTGTACAAACATTGCTGATGATTATTTCAATAAATATGCACTAATCAATCAAAGAAAGCACGAGTCGGCTAACGCTTCTTGAATTATCACTCTAAATTGAATTTTTTTAAAAAGACAAACGCATAATAATGATTTGATGAATTAAAATAAACAGAAATCAAAGGTCTTCAAGTTATTAAGGTTATATAAAAAGACAAAGTTTGGACAATTGTAGAAGGGGGTCATTTCTACAATATATTTACACTACCTTGTGCATGTGCAGGTAGATCAGAACGTAAACATTCAAGCTTTCAATTAAAATAAACCCATTATACTTTCGATAATACCGTTTTCTAAATTAATGATAAACACATTGTTTTTCAATCTTAATGTGCAAGTTGTCGGCATTTCAAATAACCTGTATGCAATTCTATCACTGACCAACAGGTTTGACAAAATGAAGTCACGATGATCAGGTCAAAAGGTTAATCAAATACACAAAATACCATCAGAATTACAAGAAGAATAAGCAAATAATGTGCAAAATATGTTCTGTATAAGTTAACAATCACGTTCACAACAAAAATGGAACTTACCTTTGAAATCTTTTGAAAATAAGATCGGAGTCGAAAATATCCGTGCAAATGTCACAGTAAACATTCAAAATCCTTACGCCGATATCTGGTACATTTTAAAAGGCGCGAATACTTTACACGGCTTTCAAAACAAAAAGGAAATCGTCAATAAAACACACATCTTTTATTAAATAACTGGACAATTACACTTCTCGGTGTGTTTCAGTTACATTTCTATTAAAAAACAACTACAACAGCAACAACAAATATTAGGACTATTTTACCGCGGAATGTTTATTTTCTTATATGATATTCCAATATAAACATAGTCGTAATTCGGAAAGAAATTCGTTTCTTTGCGCATGTGTCATATCCCAAAATCGAGATAAAAAGCTGCTTAACTAGCCTTGCTTAAGCTTCAATCCTAGATAAGCTTGCATATTTACTCATAAAAACATAGTTTCAAAAACTTCTGGTCCAACTTTTTCCACAAAACACCAGATTTCCAAAGTTTCCTTCATTGTCTAACCAAACGACCGACGGCATAAGGGTTTTGGTTGCTTAGCAACCTAACCCTAAAAATCCAAAGAAAACCCATTTTATGCAAATTTTCAAGACTTTAATAGCTCTAAAATAAGCACATGAACCTATATTTTTTTCTTTCTTATTTGTTTACAATCTACTATTCATATGTCCTCTCAAACTAAAACACCTATTTCAAATTCTATTTATATCCTATTAGACCAGCGATCATTCTTAAATTGAATGTTGTTATTGTTCTTTGAATAGTTACATAAAGATCACAAAAAAATATAAAAATAAAATAAAATATGAAAACATCAATCAAATAACCAGGGATTCATCTTATCTAACTGAAAAACACATATTACATGTATATATATATATATATATATATTGTAACCACAACATAATTCTCACCTGTTTTTTCCCCTTTGAAATTTTCAATGTACAGAGAAATTATTTACTAAAAATATTACTATCAAATAAATGAAACCAGAAGAATGGGCATCATGATCACTTCGCAATCAAGTGACGTTTATTATTCAGTTTACTTTTTCACAGTGCTTTATTATGCCCCAGTTGCTAAATCACTACCATTAGGCAAAAACAAAAACATGTGTTTCCGCTAACCCTACCTACCCTAACACTTTTTATGTCATTTTTGAACAAGCACTGTTAAAGTCAGAATATTTCCCTAGTAGTAACCAGCTATAACCTGTTTGTAAAATAAAATAATATTGCCTATAGCTACCTATTTTTTTACAGCATGTTAGTGGAAACACATGTATTATTTTTTTTTTGGCCTTACAGTCAAACCTGTATTAAGAGGTCACCATTGGGATAAACAAAACCTGACCTTATAAGAGAGGTGGCCTTTAATTCCAGGTTGAAAATACATGAAACAAACTATGAAGGGGTATTCAGAAAGTGACCTTTCAATTGAGGTGACCTCTTAAAAGAGGTGACTGCTAAGGCAGGTTTGACTGTATTTCCCTTCTACTTTGTATTTATGTTATAAATGCTATCAACCCTTTGGGATATAATTTTGCATTTCAATTAATTTAGTTTAGTTTAGGTTTTACGCCGTTTTCAGCACATTTGGCTATTTCGCGGCGGCCAGTTTTTATTGGTGGAGGAAGACAGAGAGAACCATGACATTCGGTAGGAAAATTGGCAATCCTTGTCAATTTAGATCGTGGTCGAACACACCCAAACTTAGGTGAGATTCGAACTCACAACCTCAGTGTTGACAGGCTAGTGATCATCAATAGTCATGACGAACTACCTACATTGTAGACCACTCGGCCACCGAGGTCCCCATTTCAATTAAAGTTACTGGTATTATTATACATGTACATATAACACATGTATCTTCTGCAATATTTTGATAACATGGGGGATCTTCTATAGAGATTATTAAAGACACATCATAAAGAGTATTTTGAATTCAAGTTTTTACTCATATCTGCAGAGGTTCCAGGGGTTTTGCCCCCTGGAGGCCTTGAGACCCCTTGCCCAAATACCAACTACTCTAACATATTATCCTGGACCTGCCCCTGAGGACCTCTAATCAAGGTAGTGTTTTATCCTTATTTAATCAAATATTAAAATAATCCACAACCAGAAAATGTACCAGTTACCATAGTACTTGTTCATCCTAGAATAAATACTTTGATACCAATTTTGATGCATAAAATGTGCACATTTTGTCGCCTTACGATTCATCAGTTGTGCTCAACGCCTAAAATGCTGAAAACCAAAACAACAATCCAAAAGGTTGAAGAGCAAAGTCCAAAATACCGAAATGACCAAAAGGGGTCATGTTACCTGTTGAAAACTTTAATTTAAGATGACTGATACCAAAAGCATTAAAAGAGAATCTAAGAGCAACAGCAGTAGCATTTAAATTACCTCTCCATCTTCATATTGAACTTTGACCTGTCCTTGACCTGTGTAATCTTCCAATAGTTCTGCACCTCTCCAAACAGCTTCTGGGTCTGGGATCCATATTCTAGCTCCCTAAAAAAAACAATTTTCAGAAACTTATGATTCAAACCCAGATTTCTTTATAATTACATCTTCAGACCATCTTAAAATTTAAACTGAATTCCAAAAAAAGTCTAAAGAAGTTCCTATTAGTCCAAAACTCATTTTTTTTCTTCGTTTAGTAAAACTCAAATAAATATAAAGATGATAAATGTATGTTCTCCAGAAATTATCTGGTAAAAATAAATTGCAGAATTGGTAAAACCTTCATTTAAATTTTTTTTGAAAGTAAAAAATGAAAGGATATTGAAGTAAGTGAATTCTGGTCACAAAACTTAATTACTTTTCCCTAAGATTTTCATGATCCAAAATTTTAGTATTCGAACTCTTTCTTTTGGAAATTTAATGGGACTCTTCACATGTACAATAAATAAACTGCTTGTTCTGATGTTTTACAAACTATGACAGTCAAATAAATTCTTAAAATCGAGGATGTTCATGTACTCTTTGTTGAATTAATTTTAACTACTATCATGACTATGAAGGCCTTGAATTTTTTTTCAGTCAAGTACTCTGAAATATTTCAAGAATCTGCACAAACCTTGAGTCAAAATCCACGAGAAATATAGCAGAGTATTAGTTTCATTTGTCGTGGGTTTAAGCCATTTTCAACTGGCTTTATTTAAGCATTCTACAGATGAGAAACAGAAAAAATTTCATAATCTATCAACAGATTACAGAAAATAATTAACGACTGATTAATAATCAATGTACTAAGGCCAAAACGAAATATATATGCAAGTTTCTGGTTACATGCCGAAAATAACATAGGGTAGGTAGGTAGGAAAAACATTTTATTTTGAAAAATGACTTTCTTGTCTGTCCGAAAAATGGTCAATGGTCAACTGGAAATTTCTAACGCTTACTGCATAATTCAAAGTCTGAAAATGAGGCCAGTTGGGTAACCGTAAACACGCATATATTTCATTTTGGCATTATGGAGCACTTTCGGGTCTTTATCTGACAATTCACATTTTTAAGTTATTAAGATTCTCAGGAGTATTTTTGTATTTGTATTTTATCATTACATTTTGAAGTTCTTCTTGATTTCACATTTTACAGACATAACGTTTTTGAGAAAATGTGCGTGAGTTATAATCTATCAATAAATCAGATATTTATTTTTGATTGCCAATTTCCCCAAATTCGACTGATTTTTAATTATACAACCACCTTGGTGTAGACATGTCAGAAAAATTATATGGGAATTCATCTGGATAGGGGGGGCAATCAAAACTTCTTTGCTATCTAAAGAAATTTTTCACCAAAACTTCCGCTACAACTGAATCTTTTTGAGACGTTATACTTCCAGGCCAGGGCTTCCAAAATTTCCTGACGACAGCCGGACATTTTTGACGGTCAATGATCAGCTGGATACTTAAATGTATCTGAGAGCCCGAGAGAGGATGCATAAATTGATATATGTGTCTAAATAATTAGAAGGGGTTATATGCAATAAAATTATTTATAACTGTTTTGTTTTCTTCATTCTAAAAATAAATAAAATATTATCCTCGGTATTGTGTCATTTTTCTGTGTATCGTAATACAGTAACCATCATTGCATCAATCAGCTTCAGTACCTGACTGTTCTCATGTTTTTGTTTCTGTTTATATAATCTATCTTCTCTCTGTGAGTACTTAACACTTTGTAAATTAAGGCCATCTTATTTGAAACTGTTGATGTTGGCTTTAATTGCAGTACAACTTGATCATCAATACACGTGATACTTTTCTTTTTGTGTATTGATTACCTGACCACGTGACTTTTACAACTGATGCGGTATTTATAGATAATCCAGGCGCAATATTTTAACTAATAAAGTAAACACTAATACACAACCAATTTTCTCTATTATTCATAACAATTGGTTATGGTTAAATTTTTACAAAATGACAAGCAATTTCAAATTTTGGGGCATGTGATTTGATAAATTTAATTCCTGTTTGATGTTAGTGTATTGCCCCATTCAGGGTTTTGTATCCACGTTCATTCCTACAAACCCCTGACAACACTCATTCATATTTAGCGGGTCGAACATATCGCCTCCTAGTGTGTGGCATAAAAAATTCTATCTACGACGCAAATGGATTCACTTTTGACCTTGAGAAGTAACCAATGACAATCGTACACTTCTGACCCATAAAATATGAATGAATTTTGTAAGGGGCTAGTAGGAATGAATGTGGATACAAAACCCTGACTTGGGAGGATAATGGCTATAAAAGGGATTAAAAATTAGAGTGGATTGAACAGTATGCCAATGAAATTAACTAGAATCATTTGAACAATCTAAGAAAAAAAAATTTACATTGGCCGTCTTGGAATTTTTTAAATAAAACAGAATAATATTTAGTATTATCAATTGTCATGAGAGATTAGCAGGTGTGTAATAACCAAAATGAATTATTTAAATCATCTTTGAAAAATACTGATCGTCAGTCAAAATAAAATAAATATGCAGTTATCACATTTTAGTTCTGTTCAGACATTTTCACAAAATAATGAATATTAACAAGATTGCTACACGTAGGCATATGTCCCCCGCCGCAGAGAAAAGTCGAAACCCCACAAGATATTCAAAATGTGTATTATTGAAATGGCGGCATAGGATCAAGTACATGTGGTGACCAACAATCCTACAAAATTTGAACAAAATCTGATCAGCAGTCTCAGAGGAGTTGCATCCACAAAGTGGTCCTATAGTGTCACATGCACAAAAACATTAAAGTCCCATAACTCCCGTAAAATTTATTGAATCAAAACCGCGTTTCCATAGGATCAAGTACGTGTGGTGACTAACAATCTTACAAAATTTGAACGAAACTTGATCAGCGGTCTCAAAGGAGTTGCATCCACAAAGTGTTCCTTTAGTGTCAAAAAGACAAATTCAGAAAAAAGTTAAAGTCCCATAACTCCCATAAAATTTGTTGAATCAAATTTATGATGCGATAGGATCAAGTACATATGGTGACTAACAGTCCTACAAAATTTTAACGAAATCAGATCAGCGGTCTCAGAGGAGATGCGTCCACAAATTATTGTAACAGATGGTCGCAGACCATTACTAGTAAGTCCCTCTGTCGAGTTGCGGCAGGGGACAATAAAAACAATACACTCTCCTCACTTTCCACAGTATTTCCCAAGTTCCCAATGTCTTTCAATCCTTACCAGACATTCGGTCCAGTAAGTGCAGGGACCTTACTGGACAGAAGACCATTTTTAACAGTCATTTTGGTATTTTTCATGTAAAAAATTCTTAATGTTTACTGGAAATTTGGTCCAGTTGATCAACAACTTTTACCTCACTGAACCCAATTTTACCAGTCATTTGTCAATGTCCGACGAACCTTTGGAATCACTGTTTCCAGGTCAAACCTGTTTAATATTATTTCTAATACCATATTTCGTCCTTCAATCATGTCAACTGCAGTATTCATTACTAAATTATAATGCTTTTGGACAAACCTGAACAAAAAGTTCCCGAATATCAGCATCTTTCAAAAAGGTTTGAAAATTAAATCGGCCATAGATACTGTCACAATTCCTCTGACAATACATACCACATATGAACATGTAGAATAATTATGACAGATAGGCTATTACTTAAGTATTGATGAACAGTGATTATCTAAAATGTCAGCTTCATAATTATCACTTGGACTATTAGGCACACTTTACAGATAATCATCCTTAGGCCTAACAGACAAAACATGTGTTTCACTCCTGGTTTTAATGGGAACTTACATTGCTAGTACTTTAGTTTCTGTGTTGTCTTGTTCTATTTTTTTTTAGTTTATTATATTTTCTAGTTACAATGTAGCTTCTATTACTGTCATTTCTGAATAATTGCTAGTCAGTTTTTTGTTGATCTTTTTTATATATATATTTGAAGCAACTATCTCATTTCAGATTGTACAAAAATGAATGGATATTGCTTGTAACAATGGTCTGTTCAGACTAAAATATTTAATATAAAATGGAATTAGACATTTCCTTTGAGTTTTCATTTAGGTTCTATAGTAACCATGCACACAAGTATTTGTGCTTTCAATATGACAAAAGTTTGATTATTCGATTGACTGATCATTGCTTAATGTAATCATGTGGCAATAAGGGAGCAACCATTTGATCTTTATTCGGGGGCGGGGCTAGGATCAAATTTGAAATAAAAAGACAAGACCAGGATTTTGGCAAAATAAAAAGAGAATCCCTTTAGGTGTAAAAAAAAAATGCAGTACCTGTGTCAATCAGGAAATTTTTTGGTTTAAATGGAAATAAAAATTTAGGCTGCACTAGTGGCCAAAAAAAATCTAGGACCAAAATGTCAACAAAAAAAAAACAGGGTTAAAAATTTGATCCTAGTCCCCCCATAAAAATCAAATGGTTGCTCCCTTACAACATGCATATCAGGACAAGAACATGTTGGAGAGTTTTGAATGTGAATGCTGCTTTGTACTAGACTGTAGACAGACATATAGGAATGAAATTTAAACTAAATCCCTCAGGAAAGTGACTCGGGTACCACAAAATAATTTCATAGAAAGCCAATTATTAAAACATTGTGGAACTTACTGAGACAGCAACAAACACATAGTGAGACAGAAATTATCAAGCCCCACAGGAGACCACTGGAATCTCAATCAACTTCATGCTCAGTTTAATGGTAGGAAGTATATAGACACCATTAATTGGGAGATCTTGTTACGTACAGTCTATCAATGCTGGTACTCCCAAGCAGTTACATCATCAAACTGGTGAATTCTTCGGCAATTCTCTGGATGTACATGCCATTCATGTGTGGTTGAAAGTAATTGTTAGATTTGTAGCTAGATTTAACTGGTTGCAATACAGGTAGCTTATTCAGTAACCAATTTTTTTTTTAAATTAGCTGGACTTGTGAGGTATAATTTTCACTTGCCTAAACTGAATAAAATGTTATTATACTTGCATAATTTGGGCTTCAAGCTGATAGGTATATCATACTTTATTTATAGACTGAAAGATTTTGATAATTTTCAATTAAAAACCCCTTCAATCCTTACGGACAGTAGCATGCAGGCCTCTCCCCACCATCAATTTTTTTCCACATATTTTGAGAAAAGATTTAGCATTTTGAACTGTTAAACGTCAACAAATATTTTTATATCCTGTTCAACAGCTGTTTTTAAGGGCTTATTACCTTTGAATAAAGTTCATTAGCCGTCATTTTGCAGGCTAGAACTTGCCGCCGCTAAGATGGTGTTCTTTATATATATTATGCTTATCAATTATGTCCTGTCCATTTGTTTACAATGTTCCGTTTCGCTATAAATACAAACGACCTCTTCTTCCACCCACCGGAATTATCAGACAATCTTGATTAAGTGAAAGCTTGTTTACCTGTCATACATACGACATTTGACAGGTAACAATTAAGCGTTCAGAAGAAGAAGAAGATATCGGGTTTCTTCGGGTAATTACGTTTGCGTGAATATTGTTACTAAAAATAGAAATATTACAATAAGAGTAGGGGGGTTTCATGAATCAGTGTTTTGAAACTTATCCAAAATTACCACGTCGATCTGAAAAAGAAAATCTAGACGTTGAGTCAGAGTCATAATTTTATCATAAATTTGAATTCAAGACCATTTATATAAATTCCGGTCAGCTGCAATATTAACCAATATGTGTCTCAAAAACGAAATGGGATTGGGTGGGGGTGACACGGGTATGATTTTCAATATTGCCTGGAAAAATTGTCTTTAAAGTTTTTTGCTCTTCACCCCGTTTCCATACAGTTTTTGCGAAATTTTCCAAATTATTTTTGCTCACCCCATCTACCTAAATAAGTCTATTTTTTTCTATTCCTCAATCTCCCGCTTTTCTGCATGTTCTGTGCAGCAACACGATACATTTAGATGTGGAAAGAAACTAGTGCAAGTAAATTGTTTTGTAACCGGTTACAAAGTGGTAACAATGTATTAACAAATTAATAACCGGTTACAAAGTGGTAACAATGTATTAACAAATTAAAGTATGAACAATTATGTTCACATGAAGTTAAAATATAGGCATGGCAGTTATCAACAACGGGTCATACACGTGTACATATTTTCATATCACAAATTACTTATTTCATTTACTTTAATTAATTAAATCAAAACTAATCATCTTATACTTTGTTTAATCCATTCAGTTTTATTTTATTTTTTATTATGTTTGAAAATTAAGATTGTAATTATTCTGCTCATTTTGGGCGCCGTGATTGGCAAATAAAGCATTTGTTTGTTGTTTAATTGTTTGCTTAGAGATTTTGATTTGGGATTTTTATCGAACATTTTTTTCTTCCTCTCCGATTTTATTCGTTCGAGTTCTCAATATGGATCTGAGATTTTCTATGATGAAAGATCAATTAATGTTTCTAGATGTGCTTATACTAGTCATTTTTTGATGGGGTCACTGAGACGTATAATGAACAGCCCTGGGTTTACTATATGACCCTATGGTGAAATTTTTGTTTCATCGAAAAACTCTACGACAGTGACCAATAACGATCTCATATCATATATTGTATTATACAACGTGACAACACCTATTAAATGACATATACCTCGTTCCTCTAGGGGGATGATCCCCACACCCAAAGTCGATAGTTTAGAAAAAAATTCATATGCAATTAAAATCCATAGCTTTAAATCAAATATTCTATTATTCTCTGTAACAAGACGCATTAAATGACATGTACCTCATTCTTTCAGTACTGTGATCATCACCCCCCCCCCCCATAAATCAATAATGTCCAATTATCTTATAAACCGTTAAAATCCCCACCCTAAACCATATATTTTCTTATTCCCCATGGTAGGAAACACCAAATGACACATAAATCGCTTTCTCAGGGTATAACCACTCCCATCAAATCAATAATGTCCAATTATATCATAAACCGTTAAAATCCCCACCCTAAACCATATATTTTCTTATTCCCCATGGTAAGACGCACCAACTCGCTTCCGCAGGGGGTTATCACCACTCCCATCAAATCAAGATTGAGAAAAAACAATTTTCTTGAATCTTCATATTTATTAAATTTGCAAAATATATGATATTTCTTGAACAAAATACTCAAATATGCAATCTTAATGACATAATATAAAAATATTATTGAAACATTTTCGACTGCATGATGGTGTAAAATTATGTCTATCTTGGTACCATATTCGTGAGATTTTCTTTACTATCAACAGGAAAAATGTGAAAAAACATATTGCTTGTTTCTCAAAGATACGTTAGTGGTGCTTCAGAAAACAATAACAGAATATTTAATTTCTTTGCATTAACAAGTAAACTATTACTTAATACTGCGGCCTGAAAAAACTATCCAAAAATAAATTTTCAAATTACGCAAAAATTATAACAATCAACGCCAAACCAACTGAAGCACTTCCTATATTGGGCTTTTTAATCAATCCAACACTTAGTCCTTCGATTACATATAATTTTAGTAAAACGCTATTTTCTATGGTAACAGGATAGAAAAAATTATATGTTTATTGATTCTATTGAAAAACAACAATTCCCCTTGCATAATTGTTTGTTTTTTCTTAAAGACATGTGGAATATCAAATGTTTCATGTCATTTTCAAGTATTTCATCAGGTCTAAAGATACATTGTTGTTTATTCTTATACTTAATCTGTCTATCCTGTTACTTTATTTAAGGTACCCAGATAGACAGTAACAGGATGGACAAAATTATATGTTTATTGAGTATATTTCGAAATAACAGCTCCCCTTACATCGGTGTATGGTTTTTCTGTTAGCGTTCTTTGTTTCCAAACAGTTAGTGACCCTTTTGAGAATGTATAGGTGTAGTAATGTATAAATTTGTTGGTAACATGATGGACATTTTAAAAGGGTACGCTATCAGTTTGACTTACTTTTCTGATCATAACTTCGCTTCCGTTTCTTCTAACGTTCTATTGTTTTGGTTGTAATTTGGAAAACTTGTGTACTTTTGATTTCATCATAGAAGATATTCGTATTTGCAGACAAAAATTATTGCTCTGCAAATTTTTCACCGGTAACAGGACAGACATGCATTTCATGGACGCCAGCATAATGTACTTTTTTTATGAGCATATATATAAATATCTTCAAGACTTTACTTTCTTGTTAAAATTCAATTATATGCTTTTCAAAAACATAATTTTGCCGATTTCAAAACATACAAAAAATCATTGAAAAATAATGTGCACACATGGGTCTCTCAGTCCGGACACTCGCAAATTGCTCAATATTGAGCTTCAAAATAAATGTATAAATTATGTTGTCTATTAGAAAATCTAACATGTTTGGTATTACATCTTCAGAATACTTTTTGTCGGAATCAGAGTGGTTCTTAACGCAATAAGCCTTTTCTCTACCTAAAACTAGAAATTTATACCTGCGTGTGCCATTTTTCTTAAAAAAAAAAAAAAAAACATTGATGAATTAGTTGTTTCAATCGATATTTTAATTGAGAATGTGGTATGGTAGTGTAGAGGGTAGAGAAGTCGAATGTTTTTACAATCTTGCATGCAGCCAAAGATTTTGATTTTAGATTTGGTAGTAAATCTTTTGAGTTTTTAAGAATCCACATCTGATTGACGCCACTGGTGGAATATGATGTTTCACAGTAATTCTGAAGGCCTTCTTTAATACTTGTAAATATGAGTGTTAAAATCTTTGAAAGAATTTTCTAGATTATTTAGCTGACCGAGCAATCTACCTTTGTTTAAACTGATTTTTATGTAGTTTAGGAATCCAATAAAGAGCAGGAAGGTCCATTTCTTCACCCTTTGTAGAAATTCCAAAGGAATGAAGAACTGTCTGGTTGTTATCAAGGACTTCTTGCTTAGTGAGGATGGTCGGTGTATAACTTGGGTTACCCCCGCAGTGTTATCTATTCCCAACTCGTTTCTAAGACACTCAAAATAATAGTTCTTTCAAACAAAAACGATTTTATTGGAAGCTTTGTCATGGAGGCGAGTCAAGGTTTCAACTTTGCTTGTGTTTATATTATTATATGTTTGTTTCTTATTATTTTTTGTTGTAATTGGTGTTTTTAAATGTCACAAACATTACAATGTTTAAGGGCTTACCCAAGACTTTGACTAAAATAGATTTTTCTCCTTTATTTTTTCATAAAGTTTTGTCGAAATATTTACTTTGACCTGTTGACAAAAATATAAAAATTTCAAGAAATTTGAAGCACACAATTTTCGGGAATAATTTCATGAGATATATAGCATTTTGACAAACACTAATTTTGATCATTGAGAAGCTTGATTTGTCTTTACTAATTGTGTGATTAAAACGTTCAGCTGATTTTTAAAGAGTTAACTCCCTTAGCTGTTCTATATCTCAAATAAAGTTGTTTACTGCTGTATACATCTCATTCTCTCTATAGTAATTACAATTACATACGCATGATTTAATTGTTGATTCGTTCACTGCCATCCTCCCAAGTCTATGACGCGGAATCAAGGTCATAAATATCGAGTTTAGTATATCCTAAAATTATTTTAGTATATGTTAAATTGATTTTAGGGTATCCTAAAATAAATTTAGGATATCCTCAAATCAATTAAGTATATACTAAAATCATTTTAGGATACCCTAAAATCAATTTAGCATATACTGAAATATTCAGCTTATACAGAAATATTGGCGCAGAATCAAGGTCATAAATATTGAATTTAGTATAAACTAAAATCATTTTAGTATATGCTAAAATGAATTTAGGATACCCTAAAATCGATTTTAGTATATACTAAAATCGATATTTATGACCCTGATTCCGCGCCATAAATGTGTGACGTCAGGGGTCTGTAGGAGCATTGAGGAACGAACGTGGATACAAAACCCTGACTTGGGAGTTAATTCGATCTGTTGCATACAAATAACAAAATTTTAAAAATGTTATTTTTTTTGTGCAAAATATCTTTTTATTAAAACAGATATCAAAAGTCTTATTTTATTATAAATTATAACCATTTAAAAGAAATTCCCAATATGACTTCAAATTGTAATTACTTTCTGTTTATAAAAGGTGATTGTATCATACCTGCATGTCTGTTTCTTCCAAAATGTTCAGAAAAATTGAATAATAACCAGAGAAATATATAACATATATTGTTATATATGTCTCTGTAATAACTAATATGTCAAATTCTGAATTGTGGCTTTTTATTTTATATAATATGCCAAACTATAAATTATGACTTTTTGTCCCAAATAATATGTCAAAATGACAGATTTTTGTCCTAAACTTAGAGTAAAAGACAAAATATAAATTGTGGATTTTCGGTCATACATTCCAACAAAATACAGTCAAGTTGTTAAAAAAATGTGAGAATAAGCCACATACTATAACTAATCCTATAACTGAATTTTAAAATAATCAGTTAAGTAAAGGATGGATGGATGAATTATTGCTTAACGTCCATAGGCAACCAGGTGCATATCAGGACGAGAACATGTTGATATGATAATGAATATTATCCCTGCTTTGTACTAGACCGACACGCTAAGTCGGATTTTTAATGTGCTAGCTCACGAGATAACTGTCCGCAGGAAGACATATCACCTCGCTCGGACACATTATACTGACTCCGAGCCGACCAGTCTTTACTCTTACTCCTAGATGCCGCGTGCTTGGCGGAGAAGCAGCAAATGCCAATTTTAATGTCTTTGGTTTGACCCGGCCGGGGATCGAACCCGCGACCTTCCGCACTCGGGACGAGCACGCTACCACGAGACCACCGAGGCGGTTGTTAAGTAAAGGATGGAAAGGTTGAAACTTAAATGAAGTAAATAGCACTAACAACAATTATAAACAAAATGACGTACTCTAATATTTTTTAGACAAAAATATAAAAATTTATTTTATAATTTAGTATATATATAATATGTCTGACTATTTCTCCAACTATCAAAATTTAAAAGCTTTTATTCAGTTCAATTGTATTTCTATCGGTTTATTCCCACGTTGCCAAAATTCTAAATTTTCAATATATAGGAAAATCATTTTGGCTAAGGTAGAGACTCCATTTCCCATAATAAATTCGGACGGTCCATAAAAACATTGCAAAGGACCTCCTTAGTGCACTAAGGACCACGAAGAGGGTTGTGCTAAAATAAGAAACGAAAACATATGTCCTATGAGAGGTAGTAATATTCATTAACTTGTGTCATCTCAAGGAATGAAGGGTGCCCCTTAAATGCCCATTTTCAATGACCCCTGTGAAGGAAACGCGTGGTTAAATTTCAACAAAATTTTCTCAGGTGGTGTATTGAGACATATATAATGCTTGACGAAAATATGAAACAAATTAAACGAGTGGAAAACTTTGGCCTAACCCAGGCCTACCCCCTTAAACGGAATGAACGAAACGAAATACGAAATAAAAAAAAAAAACAAAACGAAAACCAAATGAATAAAACAAAACGGAAAAAGAAAAGAAAATAAATACAATAACGACAAGGAACAAGTATAACATCATGCGGGGCAAGTTGTGATTGGTATGGCATCAGAATATGAAAGGTTTTCTAACCCCCTTATATACACAAAATAGAGGTTTTTACCCTTAAAGATTGAACTTGTCCTCATATTATCTCTGGTACAGCTATTTTTATCAAACTCCGATTCGACTTTCACGCTGTATTTGACATTTACGGAGTAGATGTTTATCTTAACGTCTGTTCCAGGTTGTTTGGTTTTTTCTTGTTTTCGTTTTGATTTGTCTGTTTTCTCCTTTATGTGTGTAGTCATATTACATTTTGGTGGAAAATACCGATTTAATTAAAGCATTCATTTCTCAGAAGAATACTGTCACAGACACATTAATTAATTTGATTATTGAAGGCCTTGCAGCAGCCAAGATTGGGAAACACTCCCATGGCTTTCACACTGGACTCCTGAAACCTCATGGGTTCCAAAGAACTAAAGATTAAATTGCTGATGCATTAACAGTCTGAATATAACATGTCCTATGAGTTTATGTGGGAATAACTTCTGTTAAATACAAGAATTTGACATAATTTAATGAAGCAGGAATTTAAGCTCAAAGACCAGCAACATGTCAGACAAATTTGTACACTTGACAATTATTTGTTAAGGAAAAACCATTTGATTTTTAGGTGAGCAAGATGAAATGTTTGAACCCCACCCCCACCTTTATCAAATGCCAAACATAATTCATCTACAATATACCATGTACCATGTGAGAACAATTAAATTATAATTACCAAAACTTGGACCTGGGTCAGTGCATCATCAAATTGAGGTGTAGCAGGAACACTGTATATTATGATTCAGCTTAGCTAATCACAAAATCAGCAAATCGTTATCTGAGTAAACAAAGTCAATGAATCGTGGAAATGAGTTCAAGGTCATTTGATGAGTCTTGAATGACAGGAATATATCATTAGCTACATATGACTTAGTTTGGCTGTCCTAGGTCAAAATATTTCATAGTCATAAGGCTTTCAACATATCATGCTACATGTGAAATGTCTATGCCTTGCCTTCACTGACTTAACACCAAACAACCAAATTGTTATGATATGATAAAAAGCTTTGGACATGGCCACAAACCTCGGAATGGACCTGTTCCATTGATATTATCCCTTCCTCATACCGGATTTGATATGGGCAGCATGTCGGGTGTCCTGCAGGAAACAGAGACTGCTTACTCTTCCAGAGCACCTGAGTCTACCCCCGGTTTTTTGGTGGGGTCCATGATGTTCATTGTTTTGGTCTTGTCTTTGTTGTTCTCCGGAGTTTGTCAGTTGTTGCGATTTTTCTCTCCTTCGAAAATCACTTTGGTATTTCTTGACTTAACTTACTAAATATGGTAAATATCAACATATTTATCTATAGTGTCTATCAAATTTTCTTCAATGAACTATACTTTCAAGGTAAAGACCTTTTATCGATTAGTCAAACCTGCTTTAAAGGACACCTCTATATAGCAAATATCTGTCTATAAAGGGCAAAGTTAAAATGTCCCAATAATGAACAAAGCATGTAAAATTAACCTCTGTAGAGGGCACCTGCTTATAAAAGGCACTTTTTTCTGGTCATTTAGCTGCCCTTTATAGACAGGTTTGACTGTATGCCAAAAGATCAGTAGTTTTGAATACTTATGCATGGATACTTGAAAAAAAGCAAAATGTGAAAAAAATGTCATGATACATCACATACCATACAAATTTCAGACGGTTAATTTTTGAAATTTTTTTAATTTTTCACCAGTAAAAGAGTTTAACATCTTTAACAATTTATTGTGTTTGTTGATAAAAATGTTATTTCTGGAAGGATAATTTTTTAAAAGAAAGTTTAATACACTCAAGATACGTATACACATTACTAATTTTAAGCATATTTGGCTAAATGTTGGTTTGTGACCATGTCCTATGGTTTTTTATCGAATCATAGCAATTCGGTTGTACGGTGTGGACTTCGTTGAAGTTGAATAAAAAATGTGTTTTAACAATGATCCAAAATGCATTCCAACATGTACATTGTATATCTGCATGTATATATTGAAAAGAACAAAAACTGAGAAACCTATATTGAGTACTGTTATTTCGATATATAGGTTGGTATTTTTTTCCTCTGAAGCACCGAGTTCGACCTATGCACCACATAGCCCGATCTAAGATTAAAAAAAAAATAGAATACTGTCAGAATGTCAGAAAGGGCCCCACTGGCTTCTGTGATTGAACTCATGGGAATCAAAAACACTTCAAAATCTAGTTGTGATTTCATACATTCATTTTACTATCGAAAAGCATGAAGCTAAATTCTCAAAATTTGCCTTTTTCCATATAAAAACAAATTTTTGCCCACAAAGTGTTTTCCGATTTTCCTCAAAATCAAAAGGGACCTTCCTTTAATCATGTCCAACACTGTGTATAAAATTTATGAAAATCTGTGAAGCCAATCTTAAGTTATCATACAAAGTAGTGGTAATTGTCAAAACATGTTTTTTTTTTCATATAAAAACTAAGTTTTTCCCATAAATTTTGTCCAATTTTCCTCAAAACCGAAAGGGACCTTTCTTTGGTTAAGTACAATATTGTGTATAAAAATCATAAAAATCCGTGAAGGCAATCTTAAGTTATCGTATAACAAAGGAAATGCTGACGGACGGACAGACTGATTACTATAGGGTGGCGGCCATGACCCATGGTGGGGCCCTAAAGATTTTGTAAACCACAACCCACACTCTATTGATTCTATTAATAAAACAATATAAGAACTTTGTTTCGACTTATACATTGCATCGACCTATAGTCCAAAAAATATGGTAATTGTGCTGTCAACAATCATATCTTGAGGTCCCATACAAAAATAATCACCAAAATTTATTAAATAATTTATTGTTTTCTCTGTATGAATAATACAAATTAAACCAAAGTTACACCACTGGTTTCCGTATGAAGAAATGTAAATTGATCAAAATAAATTTTTAAGATGAGTAGCCAAACCTTAAAAGAGTAATGTACCATCTTGAGACGTACTCTAGAGGCTACCGGGAGGGAGCGTGTATCACCCACCAGGAAATCATGTGCAGAATACATTGTTTTACTATGTCCATCTTGACTGGCAGTCTGGGACATTCCTGTTAGGTTACAATTGGTTTACTTCTTTTACCATCGTATAAGGTCCTGTGTTTAAATATGTTTGGTTCTGGTGGCCATCTTGCATGGTGGGTGGGCTCATCGAATACCATTCTGAAAGAGGACCAACTAAAGACCACTGCTGCAAAGTTGTTCCAGTTGGCTTTGTGATTTCAAAAAAGAAGATCATTACCAGTAAGTACATTTCACATAAGGTCATATTTTAAACTGTTTGGCTCTTGTTGCCATCTTGAATGGCGGGCAAGGTCATCAGATAAAATTCTGAAAGAGGACCAACTATGGAACATTGCTACCAATTTTTTTCAATTGGACCAGTGGTTTCAGACAAGATCTTTCAAGGAAAGTTTACGACAGAGGACGTTGAAAGATGGACACTAACTGACGGCAGTGAGGAACCAGAGTGAGTTATCTTTTCCTAACCAATGTAGGTAAGGGAGATAATTAAATTCTCTCCCTTTTGTCCTGAGGCTAAAAGGGAGACAAATTTATTATCTCCCTTACCTACATTGTTAGGAAAATATAACTCACTCTGGTTTCTCATAGCTCAACCTTTAATTACATGTTGTTTATAAGAGGCTGTCAATTCAAAATTGTTTTTCATGGAAGAAAATTTATTATCACATAGTTAAAAAAAATGAAATAATTTACTTTCCTAACCAGTAAAATATATTTTTTATATCGATATCCCCATTCATTATCGTCTATGATCTTGAATTAAAATAATAAATTAGTTATCATTGTCAAATCTTTCTACATTGCCCCAATCATCAGTGGCTTTCTCCTTTTTTCCCTGCAACCTGAAATGAAAGAAACACATATAAAAGAAGTGTTGGGAATTGGCTGAAAAACAATAATCCTGATGACTAACGGATTCGATTATGATCAGAATTGTAAGATGCAACTTAAGTTATCACCAGATTGATGTAAAATCATATTTTAATTGTCTCTTTGACCAGAATTTGTAGTATATAAGTAGGCACTGTGTCAATACCTTGGATGAAGTAATGTGCTTTTATTTTTAAGCCTTTTCTGGACATGATCTGACTCTAATAACTGAACCAAATACCAAAATTTCTGCATTTTGTTTAAAAAGTCTGTTGTAACCCATTATCGATTATGAAAAAAATAATCGATTATAGCCAGCGTACCCATAGAAGGCTTGTGACAAAATATCAAGTAGTTGCACAGAAAAGTGTGACAAAAAAATTTTGCTACAGACGGACGAACGGACAGAACCACAAGGGTAAAACTGTATACCCCCCTCTCCTTTGAAACAAGGGTATAAAAATAAAATTAAACTAGAAAATGTGTCTTATAAGACACAGATGCCTCGCCCTAAAAACAATATAGGTGTTGCTGAACAGCATTGTACTATACAAGAGGACTGTAGTGGTGAAATATCATTGATATATTACTATGTTTCTCAAAAATGAACCTAAATGCAAAACTTAACTTAAGTCACCGAAGCATGAAATGTAGGTCATAGTGACCCAAATGTTCCTGAACTGCATTGCATTATACAAGAGGACTGTAGTGGTGAAATTTTATTGATATATTACTATAGGTTTCTGAGAAATGGAGCTAAAACACAAAACTTAACCAAAGTCAATGAAGCATGATATGTAGGTCATAGCAACCCAAATGTTCCTGAACTGCACTGTACTATACAAGAGGACTGTAGTGGTGAAATATCATTGATATATTACTATAGGTTTCTGAGAAATGGAGCTAAACACAAAACTTAACCAAAGTCAATGAAGCATGATATGTAGGTCATAACAACCCAAGTGTTGCTGAACTGCACTGTACTATACAAGAGGACTGTAGTGGTGAAATATCATTGATAAATTACTATAGGTTTATGAGAAATGGAGCTAAATGCAAAACTTAACCATAGTCACTGAAGCATGATATGTAGGTCAGAACAAGTGTTACCTGCATTGTACTATACAAGACGACTGTTGTGGTGAAATATCATTGATATATTACTATAGGTTTCTGAGAAATGGACCGAAACGCAAAACTTAACCAAATCGGGACATGCGTACGGACAGACAGACAAGGGTAAATCTATATGGCCCAGCCACAATCGTGGCGGGGCATAAAAAGAAAATGTAAACTTTCGAAGTTCTATGTTATCTTGATCAAATTTATTGTTATGAATGAGACAATACCACTGCAGGTGGATTTCAAGCTCCCGCTGGAATCTTCGCTAGCCAAAGTTGTAATTTGTTTTCTCTCTTCACCCATGGCGAATTATTAGAGCCAGAATTTGTAAACTACGTTCGGCAACATCTTTTGTCTGAAAGTAGATACGGCCACTCTCATTACGTCACTATTGACAGATGATTCATCATAGATTTGTTTAAATTGTTTACATCGTCTACATGTGATAGCTGCCTTCTGATTAAATATGTCCTGCACGGACCCAAAATTGAATCTTCATCTGCCGAGGGTGAAGAGAGGAAAGCGAATCTTAACCCTTGGCTAGCGATGATGCCCGGAAGATATCATCAGGTCAGTTGTTAGTAATTGGAAATTCGATACTAGTCCAAATTTTGTTTTGTTGTTTTGGTTTTCAACATTCTATGCCTCAAACATTACTTATGAGTCATAAAGGCCTTAAATGCAAAGCTCTGTTTCTAGATTGTTTTGGGTTTACCCTTTCGGTCATTTTGCATTAAACTTTTTTAGGATCTGGGCACAACTGTTGAGTCATAAATACTGCTCAAGAAATCTTACCCTTTTGAAATCTGTCATATTTGTAGTTCCAACTGGTGTGCCAACAAATCCTAAATAATCAATCTGTGTCACATCACCACCTCCTAAATTATCTTTTATGAAAATCTGTCAAAAAATATGGATTTGTGAAATTTTATCACCAAACTAAATGCAGACCTGATTTTGACAACAGGGAAAACAGAGCAGAAATCACACTTCAGCAGCCACTTTACTATGTATAATAAAGGAACCGTAGTGGAAAAATCTGGACTTCCAAAAGCAGAATTCTGCTTTAAAGCGGAAGAAAATCAGGTCTGTAAATGGAATTCATGTAAATATTCATATCAGATCTGTTGGGTTAAGGTTGGCATTGACAAAAACTGATCTTTCATTAATAAAATCCATAACAATAAAAATCAATTTCTCCATAGTATTCATGTTTGTAAATACCAAAATAACACAAAGATACGACATTTATTCTATTCAATACTTACTGTTACGCTGAAAACATTCTGGAATTTTACATATCTAAGTGGTATTAAGGCTCCTTCCTTTATATCTTCTGGTGTTAATCTGTTAATGATAATTGATTTTTGATAGAAATCTAATGATTTAAGGACGTTCGCGGTCATGTTTTGGTCTTTTTGTCAGGTTTTCGGAATCCTCGGGTTTTATCCATTTCTTAAACATGAAATTTTTTACTTCTATAATTCAATCATATATACCTTAAAATGGAATTTGACAAAACTTTATGAAATTCTTTTTATTTTTTCATAGATTTTTGAGAGACTGAAGTTGTCAAAGCAAAGACAATGAAAAATCCAGAGAAAACTCATTTCCTGCAAATTTTCAAGGCCTTATAGCTCTAAAATGAGCACATGAACCTATATTTTTTTCTTGCTTATTTGTTTACTATTCATATGTTCTCTCAAACTAAAACACCTATTTCAATTCCTATTTATTTCATATCAGACGATTTATTTGGTAGCGATCATCCTTAATGTAACTAGAGACTCATCCTGTATTGCTCACAAAGCTTTCATTTTCATAGGAGTACATGGTTTACTGTTAAAACTTGATTAATAAACACCTTAAGTGGAAACCCTTGTCTCTTTTGACATGAAATTCAGGGCTACACCATTTCCAAAAGGTGAATTAAAATTCTTTTGACGCCTTGTGATATATGACAAGTTGCCAAATCAGGCCTCTATCTATGTACATGTAGTTTTGGTTCAAGGCACCATTGGCTCCTAAAAAAAAAATTTCAGGCACCAATCAAAGTTTTTAGGTGTCAAGCTTAACTTCTGAGTGCCAATCACTGACAAATAGGTAGAAATGTTGGCAAATATAATACACTTTTTGAAGACATTGTCGTGAAGCCATGTCGTTATTAATCTGAGTCATATATGTGCACGACATGATCTATTTTCTCTTAATATTCAAATGCACAGAAGGACAATATTCAAAGATAGACTAAAATCCCCATTTCCAGGGTCACCAATTTGGTAACTTATCATGAATTAGATATATTCATATGATAAGAATATGAAACCTGCTTTGTACTAGACTGACATGGTGAGTCAGATTTTTAACGTGCTATCAGGAAGACATATCACCCCACAGGGACAAACTCTGAGTCGACCAGTCCTATGCTTTTACTCCTAGATGCCATGTGCATGTCCTAGAAGCATGAAATACCAATTTTAATGACTTTGGTTTGACCTGACTGGTTTGTGGTCAAACCCACGTCCTTCTGCACTAGAGGCGAGCATGCTACCACAAGACCATCCAGTCAGTTATCTATACAAGGAAATTTATAGAAGAATAAAATATTTCCTTACTCGAATTCCTGTGTTGCTGTCATGCTTTCTGCAGTATCGAAATCTAATGATTTTGTTAAATTCTGAAAAATCTTTACTGTTTTGGGGCCTTTATCTACAAGTAAAATGTACAAAATATAAATTTAAGCGACACTAAATTTTTCGGAGGATTTGAAAAAAAATCCATATTTTTTACAAAATTTTTTAATTCTGGAAAATTGATCTTTAAATTTTTGAAATTAAAATGAGTGTAAGGTCTCCTGATCATAAATGACCCCTTGATTCTTTCAAATGTCCCAGATATACAACATAAATGGAAATGAATTTGGTAATTATCGTAAAACTTTGGAAAATGCCAGATACCTAACTTATTTTCATGTTTGTTTGTTTAGTTTGGGTTTTACGCCGTTTTCAGCACATTTGGCTATTTCGCTGGCGGCCAGTTTTTATTGGTGGAGGAAGCCGGAGTACCCGGAGAGAACCACAATCCTTGTCAATTAAGATCGGAGTCGAACACACCCCACCACAGGTGTGATTCGAACCTCAGCGTTGACAGGCTAGTGATCATTAGTAGTCATGACGAACTACCTAGACCACGCTGCCACCAAGAACCCACTTATTTTCATGAACATCACATACATCTATAAACAATGAAGCATATTTAGACTTTAGAATGATCAAAATGCATCAAAGTAATTTAATAACTTTAGGTTAAATTTATGTCTGGTAAAAAAGAAATATAGCTTACAGTGATGAATTTTTAAACTTAAATCAGATGCTTCACAGAGACTAAATTATGCAACATTACTAGGAAAACATAGAAAAATTTTCACAGATACGTAATAAAAGAAACAAAGAAAAATTTCTTCTTTCTTTCAGACACATTATACTGACTCTGAGCCTACCAGTCCTTTGGTTTTACTTCTATATTCCGCGTTCTTGATGGAGAAGCAGCATATACCAATTTTAATGTCTTTGGTTATACCCAGCTGGGGATCTAATCCGAGACCTTCCGAACTCAAGACCACCAAGGGAGTTTTATCTAATTAGGATGTGGCAGGAAGATAGATCATCCCACTTCACACCAACCAGTCTGCTATTGATTTTGTAAATGTTTAGAAATTGAATTTTCAATACTGCAAACAATTAACTTAGATCCCTTTTTTCTAAATTAATCAAGTGGCATCCTCTGAAAGCCATAAGAATTAGTCCTGATAGTTGTTAAATTTCCATCAGAACGTGTGGTGATATCTATTGTTTTAAACAGTGATGGACTTGAAAATAATGTGTGCAAAAAGTCACCTAGGATGCATACTAAATTTATTTGGCAAGCACCTATATGCAAGATTACCATAAACGGATTGATGAATATAGTACATGTTGCATACTATCCATGCTTTCCTCACGATTTGGTTACTTACCTGTGAAATATTATAATACTAGAAGGCATTGTATGATGTTTGTTTAGTTGGGGTTTTACGCCTTTTTCAGCACATTTGTCTTTTTCGCGGCGGCCAGTTTTTATTGTTGGAGAAAGGCTGAGTACCCGGAGAGAACCACTGACCTTTGGTAGGAAAATTGGCAATCCTTGTCAATTTAGATCGGAGTCGAACACACCCTGACACAGTTGACATTCAAACTCACAACCTCAGTGTAGACAGGCTAGTGATCATTATTAGTCATGGCGAACTACCTAGACCACTTGGCCACCGAGGCCACTTATATGATTTGTACAGATGAAGGGAAAATAACAAATAGAATATACTAATACAAACCTTTGATCTCCCAATAAAATTTAACTCCGGCACGCGTATGTGAATTGACATTTTTCAGCTATTTTTTCTTAATCTACTATCACTAACCTTCTGGAGCATATAACTTTAATGAGTGAAGTTTGACATTCTGTGAAAATTCTAAGTTGATAATTAGCTGAAAGAAATATGGCAAATTTAAAACATTAAACATTCAATTTTATATTTACAAGACATTGATTGATTGAATATAATTTTTTTCTTTTGTTTTTTCATAACTTTGTTATAGACAGCAAGAATCTCAATCTTACCATATCAAAGCGTTACGTCTGAGATAGGAAGTATCATTATACGTTAATAAATATATCTCGTTTGATTTCAATCGTACAATAAATCCTTGTATTTGAACGCAAAGTACATGTATGTTCATTTTCGGTACAGAACAGATGTGTTCCGAAATTGATTGTCTCCTTCTGTTTCTAGAAATTAAATAGAGGAAACGAATTGTCTGTTGTTGAAATATACTTTTCTAAGGAAACAATAACCTGCAAAACGAACCAATTTGAAGTACTATTAAGAACAAATTTGAGGATTTTATTTGCAAGAAGCAATGAGATATTCCCCATGTTTTAAATTGACTGCAGCTTAATGCTGTCTTTAAAACTGTAAAAATGGAAGAAAATATTTAGTACTGGATAATTAATATCATTGCATGAATATTGTCCCTCAAATTACCTGATATTGCACTTACAAGCTCATGCAATAACAAATCTGCTCAGGACAATATTCAAAATTATTCATGCAATAATCATATTCTATACATGTACATATCAAAATAATAAAAAATTTCATTAAAGTATGGAATATTTCCAAAAGTGATTACAATGTATTACCATGATATATTTTTTATAACAATTTAACTGGTTAACAATTTCTAAATTTACAGTTAATTGGCATAAAAAATTAATTCTATTCACCTGTTCATCACAATCAGATTCAAGGTAACCTCCCTTTGTCGACAAGGCATGTTCTAGTGTGTGGTCATCTGATTCATTTAAACACTCGCATCCCTTGGAATTGATAAAACTTCCAAGATCCATCTATAATTAAAAAAAATTGTAAAGGCACTATAAGGGCTATTCTATGTAGGAAGGGATGTTCTATAGGAAATGAGCCCTGAGTCATTTTAGTGTGTGTCTATAAGATGTATGTAAAGTTATCTACAAAAAAGTTTGTTGGTTGTGGGGGTATTTTGAAAATCCTTTCCTACCCTTACAATTTTAGTAAGTACCTGAAGGAGAATCTATATATATATGATTCTCAGATGAAGAACAGCAATACAAGCATAGTTCCTTTCCTTGGACCTTTGTTCAATGCATGCAACAATTTGTTCCAAAAAATAATCCCCATATCCTTTCATTCATACCATCTAATCAGGAGTGACTATTTCACTTGGGACCTGCTGAATTCAGAAATGTTTATGAATTTATAAATATATATTTACAAACTCAACACGGCATTTAAAATTTGGTAAAGTCTCTTATAATCACTGCTCCCAGCACTTCGGGTTACTTCCTGTTTATCTGTTTGATTGCTTGGGAGATTGAGCGGCAGTTATAAATGTGAATGAGGTTTCGAGTGTTTGTGACAGATTCGTTTAAGACATCACATATTTATTAATTACATCCGCCATTTTGCAACACTCTGAAACAAAATTCTCATTTGACTACATTATTTCTATAAAACTGAGACGGTAAATGGAAAATTATAAAAACTGTATATAGTCTTACAATTATTGCCAATTCTTTTTATACATAAAATTTTGAAAATTTAAACTACTTAATTTTTTTTCTCAAAATCTTGATGTACTTCTACACAATGGTAGACGGCTGGTACCAATGAGGAAATACAGTGTTGGGGTCCAAGAGCAGAAGTGAACAACTGCCCAAGTTTGACAATTTTACAGGAGATCAGTCCATATTCTTACATGGCCTTTCACTGTGACTTCATCTTCCTCGCCCTCTTCATCTCCACCCTTCCATTGTTTTATCTTTTCCTCCAGTGCATTGTGGTCAGCCCCTCTCATTGTGTCAACCTTTGTCTTGTTTCTGTAGAATATAAATGTTGGCATGGCAGAAACACCTTCCCTGGCTGCTGTCTCCTGTAAAAATACATGTATTCATAAAACATTCTGTAAAAGCAGAATTTCTCATGAGGATTTGGAATCCACAAAATCATCTTCAGAAAGGCATCCATGAAATTTTGACGCCACAAAAATTAGGGATTTTACAGACAGTAAATCATTATCATTGAAGATTATAACTGCTTTATTACACAACATATTTAAGGGGGTACAGGACACCTAAGGGAGTTAACTCTTAAAAAATCAGCTGAACGTTTTAATCACATACAATTAGTAAAGAGAAATAAAGCTTCTCAATGATCAAAATTAGTGTTTGTCAAACTGAAATATATGAAATTATTCCCGTAAATAGTGTGGTTCAAATTTCTTGAAATTTTTTTTTTTTGTCAACAGGTCAAAGTAAATATTTCGTCAAAATTTTATGAAAATTAAACAAGCCAAACAATTTTAGTCAAAGTACTGGGTACCCCCTTAAACTCTAGATCTGTTGCTTTCAATTTGACAAAATATTTAAGGATTGACTGTAATTTTTTATTCAGTCTTTAAAGAAATAACCTCAATCATGTGGTGCACACTACATAACAAGCGTAGCGGGTTAATTGAAAGTATGCACCATATGCATTGAGGTAATTTGGAATAGACCGAAAACAAAATTACTGTCAATCCTTATAATTTAATTCCAACGGTTGTTTTGACATCTAAACGTCAGGATTCCCTTTAATGACGTTATAGTAGAAAAGGAAAATTAGTCTACATGATAGATGAAAAAAATTGACCAATCAAATGACGAGTTACATCCAATATTAAATTATTAATGAATAATCATATCTATTTTGACATTAATTTTGTTCTTTAAATCTTGGTAAAGTAAAATGAGTAACTCATTGAGTTCAACCTTCATGTGCTAACTTAGAAATAAATTTTAATTTTTCTCCACTCTTTAGTAATTCCTGAATCTGTCCCATTTTTTTTTTTTACCTAATATGAAAATGAAAGTAAAAATTTACCAATTATTTGTAAACATTGTTTTTGTGCTTGATGTATTCTTTTTATTTTTTTTTTATATCATAACCGATCAATAGATTAGAATCTAACTCTGTGGTTCATCACAGACACTATCACTCATTGAACACCTGAAACATACTTGCCAACATATTTTTGCTAGAATCCCTGATAAAACCGGCAAGGGGTGTGGGTCTCCCAAAGCCCCCCCCCCCACCCACCCCCCCCATCCCCAACCCCCTGCCGAAAATGAGTTTAAGGTATTTGAAAGCTGTTTACAGAATGCAAAAAATGTGAATAAATGTTTATGAATATTACTTTATTTTGATGTAAAATATTATCTTAATTCTTGACATTTTGACTTGAACAGCAGTAAAGAAAACACAAGATGTAAATAAATACATGTATGGGTATCCACTGTGATGAAGACCTTGTGGTGACTTCTGAATTGGTGTCTGCATTAAGAGAACGGAATTCATCTATCATACATTATAATAAGTATAAGCTCTGAAAAAATCCCAGAGAATATTATAGTCCACCCGGTTACCCGTTAATGGGGTCAAATTTCCAGAGGTTGCAGGAAAAATCTGGAGCATTGGCATGTATGCTGAAACTGCTACTATCATTAAAATTTAATTACTGGTAAATACCCGAAAGTGTCATTAGCAATTCATAAATACCTGACAATGATCCACATCTACTTTAAGAAAGACAACTGTTGGATACTTTGCACTCAGCTGGTTATAAACTGGGGCTATTCTCTGACAGGGACCACACCTACAATTGAAAATCTTTCATTCACTAATTACATGTATCAATGTATTACAATATTGTTTCCTGAATACAGGTTTGTTCGCCCTGATTTTTATATTAATATGTAAAGGAATGCTTATTTGTAAAATACAACTTAAATATTTGAAACGAAAGATGTTTTTGATTCCAGCGGCTATATCTTTTTGTTTCAAGGATATTTCTCTCATGGAACGGATCACTCGAAAATTGTTTATATTCAATCCAAGCTGAGTAATACATCTACAAATGTTGTTATTTTCTTAACTATTCCACTCAAGCCATTTATTAAAACAATCAATTTAAAGGCATACAATAATATTCAATAAACAATGTCAATGGTCAATAAACACTGTCTATTGACATACATGTATCAACAATCATTAGTTTTAATAAATAATTAAGAAATAAATTTATATTCATTAAATTTATTAAATATTAATTTTTTATCAACACGTTCTTCCCTCGGCTCTATGTTATACACATATATATATGGTCAGAGGACATTCGGACTAACCCAGGACAACATGTAATTAGGGCGAACAGATTAATACTAGCATTAATTCAGAATTTAATGATAATATATTGTTTTTAATATATTTCCTCAGTATGTTTTTGATTTGGCAGTAAAATTTGATCCAGATCGGGTCAGGAAAACCGACAATCATTTTTGCTTGGCCTACACTTTGTTCCAATTGGCCAAGTGGTTTCAGACAAGAAGATCTTTAAGTAAATTTCCCATAGGATCCTATGTTAAACTACATGTACGTTCGGCTCTAATAAAACACTTTCTGACTGCATATCTGGGGAATAGTAAGTTTATCACATTTAAAGTTTTGCAAATTTATTCTAGAAACAAAAAGAAATTCTTCAAATCTAGCAGTAAGAGCTGAACTAGATAGAGAACCATTAGAACTTTCAATTAAATGCCAAACTTTAAAATATTAAGCGAGATTACAATCCCAAAAATTGAATCCTCTTATACAAGAAAGTTTCAATTTGAATAAAGAACTGGGCGACTCTGGAATCTATAATTGGTTTACATATATATGCAAAAAGTATTGCAATGGAAACAGATATTGACATGTCCACTCTTGATCAAGTTCCATATAAAAATCTAAAATCAACTGAAAAATTAATAAAATCAAAACTCACTCATATGTATAAAAAACTATCAGACAATAAATTTGAAAATATAAATCAAAGTAGTAAGCTTTACCTTTATAAAAATATTAAAAATGAAAATAATAAGATTTTTTATCTCTTAAACTGTAAAAGCTTTAAAAAGAAACAACAATTTACAAAATTAAAAATAAGTGACCATAACTTACTTATTTAAAAAGGTAGACAGCTGAAAATTCAAATGGAAAATAGGCTATGTGCAACTTGTAACTTACTAGAAGATGAGATGCATTTCTTCTTGTATTGTGAAAAGAACAAAAATATAAGGCACAATTTTATAAATGTTATCTCTATTACATGTAACAAAAAAGACATCAATTTTGACAATCTTACAGATATATAAAAGTTGAAATTTATTCTAACACCATCAACACCCAAACAAGTAGAATAAAATGCTCCGCTGGGCGCAGTTAGATACGACCGCAGATGTCGAACCCTGAATAGTTGGGGCAATTATGAACACAACATTCAAGCTGGATACAATACTGAATTTGGATTGTGAATAAATATTTGACACAGCATAGGTTTCTGACACAGAATGAATATTGTCTAAAAACTTAAAAAATTTTAATTTACCTATTCAAACCATATCAGTATTATTTGTTTTTATATATAAATCAGAAATAACCAATTTAAAATTTAAAATTGGGCACACATATCAATTTCTTGCTATTGTGCAATACTGTGCAATTGAAGATTCCTTGCTATTGCGCAATACTGTGCAATTGAAAATTTCTTCAAATATTTGACACATAATAGGTTTCTGACACAGAATAACTGAAATCAAAGAACTTAGAATTGGTCATATGATTTCAATTTATATTCAATTTTTTGGTTCTTGTGCAATACAATATGCTGTGGAGAATTGCAACCCCCCAAAAAAAATAATAATTTACCCCTTTTTTTAGCTTTTGTGCAATACACTATGAAGTTGCACATTGACCCCCCCCTCCCAAAAAAAAACCAAAAAACAATAAAATTTATTGTAACCCCCCCCCCCCCTTTTTTGCTAAAAAAAATTTGAAATTTTCTTTTTAATTTATGAAATATGAAATGAGAAAAAAATTGCCCCCTCCCCAATTTCTCATTTACCCCCCCCCCAAATTTTGTTTTCAACCCCCCCCCCCCCCCATTTCTTTATACTTTGCAACCATAACAGCCCATTTAAATACACCATAACATATTAAAATAGAAAATGACATCATAGTCATGGATGACAAATTTTAAATATACATAATTTAAAAGCAGTTTAGATGAGATAAACAAAAAAACTTCATCAGCACATTTTATATTGGCAAATTTCCACTGAAGTTCATTAAACTAGAGTTATTGGCAAATTTCCAATGGAATTTGTTAATAATAAAGTTTTGATAACAGGGCACACATATCAATTTCTTGCTATTGCACAATACTGTGCAATTGAAAATTTCTTCAAATATTTGACACATAATAGGTTTCTGACACAGAATAACTGAAATAAAGAACTTAGAATTGGTCATATGATTTGAATTTATAATCAATTTTTTGCTTCTTGTGCAATACAATATGCTGTGGAGAATTCCCCCCCCCCCCCCCCAAAAAAAAAAAATTACCCCTTTTTTAGCTTTAATTTTGGACCCCGATTTGGACCAACTTGAAAACTGGGCCCATAATAAAAAAACTAAGTACATGTTTAGGTTCAGCATATCAAAGAACCCCAAGAATTCAATTTTTGTTAAAATCAAACTAAGTTTAATTTTGGACCCTTTGGACCTTAATGTAGACCAATTTGAACACGGGACCAAAAATTAAGAATCTAAATGCACGGTTAGATTCGGCATATCAAAGAACCCCAATAGTTCAATTTTCGATGAAATCAGACAAAGTTTAATTTTGGACCCCGATTTGGACCAACTTGAAAACTGGGCCCATAATAAAAAAACTAAGTACATGTTCAGATTCAGCATATCAAAGAACCCAAAGAATTCAATTTTTGTTAAAATCAAACAAAGTTTAATTTTGGACCCTTTGGACCTTAATGTAGACCAATTTGAAAACGGGACCAAAAATTAAGAATCTAAATGCACGGTTAGATTCGGCATATCAAAGAACCCCAATAGTTCAATTTTCGATGAAATCAAACAAAGTTTAATTTTGGACCCCGATTTGGACCAACTTGAAAACTGGGCCCATAATAAAAAAACTAAGTACATGTTTAGATTCAGCATATCAAAGAACCCCAAGAATTCAATTTTTGTTAAAATCAAACTAAGTTTAATTTTGGACCCTTTGGACCTTAATGTAGACCAATTTGAAAACGGGACCAAAAATTAAGAATCTAAATGCTTGGTTAGATTCAGCATATCAAAGAACCCCAATAGTTCAATTTTCGATGAAATCAAACAAAGTTTAATTTTGGACCCTTTTGGCCCCTAATGCCTAAACTGTTGGGACCAAAACTCCCAAAATCAATCCCAACCTTCCTTTTGTGGTCATAAACCTTGTGTTTAAATTTCATAAATTTCTACTTACTTATACTAAAGTTATTGTGCAAAAACCAAGAAAAATGCTTATTTGGGCCCTTTTTTAGCCCCTAATTCCTAAACTGTTGGGACCAAAACTCCCAAAAACAACCCCAACCTTCCTTTTGTGGTCATAAACCTTGTGTTAAAATTTCATAGATTTCTGTTTACTTATACTAGAGTTATTGTGCGAAAACCAAGAAAAATGCTTATTGGGCCCTTTTTTGGCCCCTAATTCTTAAACTGTTAGGACCAAAACTCCCAAAATCAATCCCAACCTTCCTTTTGTGGTGATAAACCTTGTGTTTAAATTTCATAGATTTCTATTAACTTATACTAAAGTTATAGTGCGAAAACCAAATGTCTTCGGACGACGACGACGCCGCCGCCGCCGACGTCATACCAATATACAACCGCAAAAATTTTGCGGTCGTATAAAAACTAAGTTCCTTTTAAAACAGTCATCAGAACTGAGGACAGGGGACTAAAATTGTATATACTCAATCTACTTTTTTGTATTTACAATAACGTTTTTCTTCCTTGTTGTATTTTATTATGTTTGGCACAAATCGTATTTCATGATTTAAATGACAATAAAAGTTTGAATTGAATTATCCCCTCAATACCAACTATTGCCCTCGGCTAGGTCTCGGGGCAATAGTTGATACCTCAGGGACAATCAACTTACTATTCCCCTCATATTCAGTCAATAAGTATATTTATTATACCTTAGTATCTTTTTTTTATATAAAAATTAAGACAATAATTTTATTATTTTGTATGTCTCTACGAATCCGGGTCCGTTTGCCTTGATTGACGTTCGCCCTAATACCATTACCTGTTCGCCCTGATTCACGTTTGCCCTAATACCTGTTTGCCCTAAGTCTTTTCGCCCTGATTTTTATTTTATTATGTTGTATTGTTGTATAATGTATATATTTGAATAAAGTATGTTAAAGTTGGTATACAATTTCGCGGAATATTTATGTTGTATTGCTGCTACCAGAAATTAAGTTCCTGTGTTTTCCAGGAGTACAAGGAATTTAATATAAAACAACTGAAGACTAAGTTATCTGTATGTATTTATCTTTATTGATACACTTTAACAATATCAAAACATTCATTAACAGTTATAACAAGATCAATCTCGAACTGTGCATCACACAGATTTATTATTTCCTAAAAAATATTTTAAAGAGCACTGAATTGAAATACTATCATTGTTTTAACTCATTCCAAGCTGACTAGGTTATTTTAAAAACTTTACTTTCATTATTTATCCACCAAAGACATTTAAAACAACAAACAAAGATTTCAAAGACATCATAATTATACCTAATCAGCAATATAAATTAAAATCAACAATCATTAAAAGTAATCTAAATAAAAAAATGTAACAATGAAGCCAATCAATGCTCTAGAACAAACAATTAATTTTAAAAACATTCAATGTTTTTTTCATGAATTTTGAGATACAAATATTTTCTTTAGTATTTACCAAATAAATATTGGCATAGATTTAAAAACCTAAATATTATTAATATTAATCATTTTTTTTTATAAAAATAGGGCGAACGGACTCTATGGGCGAATGGCCCCAGGGCGAACAGACCCGATACCATCTCCTCACTTGAAACTATAGACCAGTCAATATAATTTCCACTACTATTGACCGGTAAAATGTTTTTTTTCAGTATAATAAAACAATTGCATATTCGGGGAATAGTAAGTTTATTTTCCCCTCGGCAATAGTTGGTACCTTGGGGACAATAAACTTACAATCCCCTTACATTGTATACCTAGTCAATATGCATATACTATGTTGTCGGATAATTCAGCACAGCTTTTAATAAGGCGCTTTCAAATCATTTTCATGTTAATGCGTTGAATAGCACAATGCCCAGAATTACCCGAAATGACTGTACATGTACATGTACATGTAATATTATTCTCTCTTTTTTTATTATCGGGCGAAGCCCGACTAAGTGTAGAATATGGGTCTCAAATCCATATATCAAGTAGACTGTAGTTTCAAACCGGAAGCATTTGTAAATCTATCCCAGAAACCCTAAAAAATACAGCGCGACTTCCGGTTAAAATATTTTCGCACTTGCACAAACCTAAAAAGAAATTATGTTTTGGCGATAGCCAAAACATAATTTCTATACGATATAATTTCTCACCGACTTTTTTCGAGTTTTTGTGCGCATTGGAAACTTTATTCGAAAATGTCTTCAATGACCTACAAATATGACACCATAACAACGGCTTCCAATATGGCCGTGCTTACATGACGACGGACTAAAAAATATTGCTACGTACATTGAAATAAAAGGAATATGGGCTTCGTCCGATTTTAGGCTAAAGCCTACTCCATATTAGCTGATACAGTACTGAAAGTAAATTTTTCAAGGAAAGACTTCATTTTGAACCCCCCCCAAATGACTGAATAAATTAAGATATACACGAAGGGGCGTTCAAATGGAAGTCTTACCTTTTTCAATTTACAGGTGGGGTTACATTGTAAATTTGTAGCTAAAAATAAATCCGACTTAAACTTACCATGTGGCGTAGAAATCGACCACAACCAATTTTGTTCCTGCATTAGTTAACTCTGATTGAAAATGTGAATCGTCTGAAATATTTCTAACAGCTCCAGACATCTTAATAAATTAAAAACTTCTTAAAACTTAAGTCGAAATGATTTCGCAGTTTACCGGTATTATCGACGTAGCCTCCCTTTATTATTTCCGGTTTTGCTAAAGGATGTACTACGATCTCAGCTTGAATGTTTCGGAGATGTTCGTGAATATTGCCATCGTCTCGTCCGCCAGTCCATCCGTCTGTCACACGTTCTGGTGACATAAACTCCTCGTTTATTTTTAACTCCATGCATTTAATTTCATTAATTAGTGTCACATATTGTATGTAGATGCGTAATAAGATTTTAGAATTTTGCCCACATGGCCTGAGGGGTCGAATTTCGAAAACTGGAAATTTAAGCTTCTTACCTCAAGTTCTCTTTCATTTAATTTTATCGTTTAATTTCTTTACTGTATTGTCAGAGTCTGTAGAATGTATCTATATATGCGCAATAAGATTTTAGATTAGATTTTGTTTAAAACTAGACATTGAACCCGCGCGAGCGCGGGAATAATAAGCATTTTTTTGTGGTGGCCATGTTGACTTTAAAAAGTTTTTGCGGCCATGGCATTCGTGGAACAGGAGCTCAATGTGGATGTTGTGGCAGGCTTCCCATAAACTTTCCTGTCAAGTAGGTGCACATGGTATCAACTGATAGTTTCATGTCTATATATGCTGTAGTATTCCAGAAATGGATGTTAATGCAAACTTTAACCAAAGTCAATGAAGCGTGAAATGTAGGTCAACGTGACCTAATTGTCATATGGTTGTTCGTTATTACCGAAGATGTATCCACTGACGAAGTAGACTGTATGCCACGTAGAATTACCAAAATGGACCTTAAGGTTCCATCATAGTCAAAATCAATGACGAAAATACAACCACATAAATTGTCAATATGTTTATGTTACAATTAATTCTGAACTGGGACTTGAAAAGCTTTCATTAAATACACATTTCATAATGCATTACCTTTTTCATTCAGAATAAATATGAAAAAGAATATGAATAAACATTTCCTTAGTGACGGATGAATTTTTCAAAAGATGCCGTGAGTTAAGTAGAGCATATTTTTGGAAAATAATTGTTCCAATTGTTCATTGTCATCATGGGCAGGGCAAGCGAGGCTTAATTTCACAAATAAATCCAATAGACGATAAAAGCATTTTTAGTGTGTGGCTGAGTGAGCTGTCCACGTTTATAAAGATGTCCGAGATAAATTTCGTCATTAATGATAAAGATGACCATTTGTTAAAAATATTTTTATCTAGGGCTTACAGGGAATTGTACGGTAGAGATATATTTAGACAGGTCACATGACAAATAATGTAAAATGGATAATGGCTGGTTTTATCACTTTGTGCAAAGTAAACATCCGAGCAATCCAAAAAACAACTAAGTTAGGAATTCCTCTGAACTTTGCCTTACTTCTTCATAATCTTCAAAGTTCATAATGTTTATAGTTAGGAGAAATTGCGTTATTGTAGAAAAAACAATCCTGAATACATGAAGCGGAAACATCCCACTCGAAGGAGAATGTTTTTAATTTGTTTTATTCTTCTTCCGTAATTTCAAACAAAAATACATTTAAAATATGTGCATAATTGTTTATTTAAATCAATGTGTTAAAATGATGCATTCGAGAATCTTCTAAGGGATATGTTGGGAGAATTCATATCGGAAAAGTCCATGCAAATTCCATTTGCACATAAACAAAACTGCAGTTTAAAATTTATAAATGCAGATTGTCAAATCCGATAATAACCTTTATAATCTGAACCATACATCGTTTATTTTGATCCACGCGTTTTGCCGCCTATTCGGCTAATTCGTAAATTTAGTATTATAGATAAGGACATGTGTAAAGGGCCCACTGGGGACGAATTTCGAAAATTGGGAATTTAAGCTTGTGACCTAAAACCCTCATTCATTTTTAACTTCATGAATTTAATTTCTATACAGTGGTGTCACATGTAGATGCGCAATAAGTTTTTGTAGAATTTTGATTTTTTTTTAAATTGGGGCCCACAGGGCCCACAGAATTTATACTTGTATTATAAACTCCTCTTTCATTTTTCATTTTATGCATTTAAAATGTTTAATTTCTATACAATATCATCACACACTTTAAGTAAATGCGCAATAAGGTTTTGCCCGGATCCGAACTTTTGCCAATTAATTCCAAGTAAACTCTGAGTAAAAGAGTGATTTTTGAGGTCGGAATTGGGGAAAAATTCAGAAACAAAATTGAAAGGATTGGGGAAAATTGAGCCAAAAAATTAAGGAATTGGGAAAAGGGGCAAACTGTTCAGGAATTGGGAAAAATAACAAATTGGAGAATTTGGAAAATCATACTGCCGTGTCATCCCCCAAAGAACATAATTATTCTCTTGTCATAAATTTTGGGCAATCAATCTCCTTTTCATAAACCCCATAACAGATTAACAAAAAATAATTACCCAATTTTATAACTTGCTAATATTACCGCCTGGGTGGTCTCGTGGTAGCATGCTCGGTCGCGGGTTCGATCCCCTGCCGGGTCAGACCAAAGACATTAAAATTGGTATTTGCTGCTTCTCCGCCAAGCACGCGGCATCTAGGAGTAAGAGCAAAGATCTACTGTCAGTATAATGTGTTCGAGTGGGGTGATGTGTCTTCCTGCGGACAGTTACCTCGTGAGCTATCATATTAAAAATCCGGCTCAGCTTGTCGGTCTAGTACAAAGCAGGGATCATATTCATTATCATATCAACATGTTCTCGTCCTGATATGCACATGGCTGCTACTGGACGTTAAACAACAATTCATCTATCATCCATCTTGCTAATATTGCAGATATTTTCTAATCAGATGGGGGTCTCTGTGACCGAGTGGTCTAGGTAGTTTGTCATGACTACTGATGATTAAAATCCTGCCAACACTTCGGTTGTGAGTTCGAATCTCACCCGTGGCGGGGTGTGTTCGACTCCTATCTTAATTGACAAGGCTTGCCAATTTTCGTACCGAAGGCCGGTGGTTCTCTCCGGATACTCGGGATTCCTCCATCAATAATAACCGGCCGCCGCGAAATAGCAAAAATGTGCTGAAAACGACGTAAAACCCCAACTAAACAAACAAACATACAAAATGTAATCAGATGCGAACAGTATACTAATTATAAGAAATAATTATTCAAATTCATATCGGCAATTAAAAGCCTCCCCCTTCACAAATCTATCAGGAGTTATATTATATTTTCAATTGTGAAGATCCTGATATACTAAACTATGGTGGCAATTTTTTATATGATTATAACCCATGAAACTTTATTTTGAATACTTATAGTTTATAATGTTTTTTTTTTTCATGTAACTTTCTACAATTTACTTTCAATCAAGTAACTCCTTCCCTCTTCAATGTTTTGTTTTTTTTTTGTTTTTGTTTTTGTTTTTGTTTTTTGCTTTGTTAATTTGTTACTTATTGGCCCTTAAAGGCCCATTTATAGGTTAGTAAACGTTATCTTATTTTATCTTATCTTATCGCAGATATCTTTTATATTACAACTTTTTCCTATACTTTTCACTCAAAAGTCTAACTTTCGCCTAAAAAATTATTAACTTACAAAAATATATCTATCAATTTTTAATCATTTATTTGAATTTTAAACATTTCTTAAAAAAAAATTAACACAAAAAGCTTTGAACACGCATAACATCGCATTTCAATGTTTGAAAATTTGTTGTCAAATAAAAAGAAATGTGTTTGTCGTAACTTATTGTAGTTGCTATCATATATTGTCATATCTTGGTGGATATGGCGTATTTAAACGTTGCGGAGGACACTTACCCTACCGGTGCACTTGGTCTTGACTCCCAGTTTTAAATAGAGTCCGAGTTGTTCATTAAATTTGAGTTGTGTTTTGTTGTTTTTAAGTTTTTCGATGTTTTATGCCTTGTCTCTAGACTTATGCTTTTTGATACAATTGTATTATTCGAAATGCCGTTTTCCCTGTGTTCTCTGTCATTTTAGGTAATATTACAGACTGGAAAAGCATTTTTCACTTTGCCATGAATTTGGCCCTTTTCTCTGCTATTATCCGGACGAAACTTGTATTTCCCAACGTGAACAAACGTCCGTGAAATCTCTATTTTTGGGAGCCTGGATGGCCCTGAGACCCCTCGCCCTATTTTTTTTTAACTCGCTGAGCTCGGCAATCAAGTCAAGTTACGCCCCCTTCTGGAAAACCTCGATCCGCCGGTGCGCAACTTTTAATATTACAACTGCACACTGTTTTTCTTACATCTGCGCATAAAGAATTCGGATGGAAATTTTTACATTAGAAGGTTAAATTTGTTGTTTTTGAAAATCATTCACTAGCAAAAGACAAAAGGCATTCGATTGCATACTGGATATTTTTATACATGCTGACATTACAATTTTTTGTCTTTTACATGTATATAAGTTATCATTTGAGGTGGTGGTACCGGATATGACTTTACCGGAACCGGAAATCACGTGACCGTACCCGGAAATCCCCGGAAGTGGTTTGCACTGAAAGTTGGCTCAGTAATTGCCCTGACAATGTAGATTGTGCTAAATGTTTCAGATTTTGAATAGCGCCCTTTGGGGGGGGGGGGGGGGGGGGGGGCTACACAGGTAGCCTTAGGATACATTATTCCTTTTATAGGCAACTCCTCGCATGTTATTTGGAATACGGAACTGAAAGTTGGATCAGTAATTGTACCACTTATGTAGATTGTGCTCAAGGTTTCAGAATTGTTTTAAGATGCGGTTCCAACTTTCCTGGAAGTCTCAAAGACTATTATTTTTATGATTTTTGACAAGAAAACATGTATTTTCTGGATCACATCAGCAGTAACATATATTGGGATCATCTAGATGTGAAAAAAATGTGATTCCAACTTCGGTAAATTTCCTAAATATTTTTGAAATTCAAATGATCCCGATAAGTTTAAAGCTAATATGATAAAAAAAATCTATAATTGCTAAGTAAAATTCCAAAATAATGGTCTTAGACACTTTTGGCTTGATTCCAATTTTGGTAAATTTCCTGAAAGACTCAAAGACTACTTTCTTTGTGATTTCTACTTAGCAACCATATATATTTGGAATCACTATAGCAACAGCAATAGTCTGGATTGTATGGATTTCAAAAATATGTGATTCCAATTTGGGTAAAATTCCTGAAATTGTCTAAGACTATTATTTTAGGAATTTTACTTAGCAACAATATATTTTGTTGGGTCGTATTAGGTTTAAGACTTATCAGGATCATTTGGATTTCAAAAATACTTGATTCCAATTTTGGTAAATTTCCTGAAAGACTCAAAGACTAGTTTATTTATGATTTCTACTTAACAACCATATATATTTGGAATCACTATACTAACAGCACTAGTTGGATTGTATGGATTTCAAAAATATGCGATTCCAATTTCGGTAAATGTCCTGAAAGTATCTAGGACTATTATTTTTCGAATTTTACCTAGCAACAATAGAATTTTTTGGATCATATTAGCTTAAAGACTAATCTAGGTTAGTTGAATTTCAAAATATGTGATTCCAACTTAAGTAAATTTCCTCAAAGACTACTTTATTTGTGATTTCTATTTAGGAAACATATACGGGCTGCTTCGACTAGTTATACAATAAATATTGTTGATTTTCATAGAACAAAAATTAATGAAGTGTTAACTGCTATGCCTTTTTTCCATTAAAAATATGCTGACCACTCTTGTTCCGTTCCGTTCCGTTCCGTTAATACTAATCCTCAATACATATTGGTACTTCGTGAAACAGAACGGAACAAGATAAAAAAAGTATCATATAATGACAAAGTATCATCATATATAATGACGAACTATCATCGTAAAATGACGAAGTATCATCATATAATGACAAAATAACAACCCAAAGATACCAATATTAGATATAGTAAATTTATACTATGCTGTATACGACGCATTTCAAGGAGTTACCTCTCATCAGCAGCATTAAAACCGAAATATTTGGAAGATCAAAAACCAAACTTATTTGAAACAAGAAGTACTCATAACCGAAAAAGGAAGCCAAATTTCAGCTAAGGAGATCTACCATGTGCAATACAAGGAATGAACCCTTAGTATTTCTATTATTTTTTAATTTTGCTAAATACTGGTAATTTCTGTAACAAATCATCATATAATGACAAAATATCATATAATTACAAAGTATCATCATATTAAGACGAACTATCACCATATAATGACGAAATATCATCATATAATGACAGCGTTTCATCATATAATGACAAAATATCATCATAAAATGACGAACTATCATCATATAATGACAAAATATCATCATAAAATGACGAACTATCATCATATAATGACAAAGTTTCATCATATAAAGACGAACTATTATCATATAATGACGAACTATCACCACGTAATGACGAAATATCATCATATAATGACAAAGTACCATCATATAATGACAAAGCATCATCATATAATGACAAAGTATTATAATATAATGACGAACTATCATCATAGCATAAAATATAATATAAGACAGCTACGGCGTTCTATAAATACATATACTTGAAAGTCACTCAATGCGTGTGGTTAGTTTATTTAATTCAATTCTATTTTTTATATATATAAAATGCATATAGTCTTGGACTAATCCCACCAGTCGACGGTTTTATCAGTACAGCGTCATAATAACGTGCATTTTAATAAAGATTTAGCACAAAACTCACAGTTTGTCAAGTCAATGCCATTGGCCGTCAGAAATGGATAGTACATAAGACGAGATATTATCCTCTGGGTTTATGGCTTTACTTGTTTCGACTTAAATATGTAATAGAGCAATCGAAAAAGCACCATTGCCTGAACTATTGTCACGTTTATGAAGGGTTTCCTTTGTCAAGAATTAGCGCCATATACATTATATTTCCATTCCATCCTATGTAAATGTAAATAAAAAAATCGGTACAATAAAAGAAAAGAAATTTTTTTATTGAACTACGATCGACAAAAATAAAATTCATAAATAAAACAAAATTATACAGCTTTATAACAGAAATTAATGTCAATATCAATCAATACTCGAAATCCATTTCTGTCCATTTATTTTCTTCCTGAAATAGGAAAAATTAAGAGATTTAAGAATATTTTGAAAATCTTAGTTATTTCAATTTTTTACTTTGTGTACTTTTTTCTTATTTATTTGTTGTATTTTCTGTTGTTGATCAATAAAACCAATTTGAAACATACCATATTTGGTAGAAAATGTAATATTGAATTCAACTTAACGTGCATTGTCATTATTAAAATCGTGTGCATGACCAACGTAAAATGTATTCAGCTGTAAAGACAATAGATATCGTTGTTTGTAAAAAGCAAACGTATAAATTTCAGCTTTGTATGTCTATCAGTCGTATAAAGTATGCTGGTATCCCGCTCCTGAGAGATCCTTTGTAGAGAAAATGCAAACTTACAATTTACTCAAATAAAGACCTAGTTAAAAAAAACAATCTAATTAAAATTAGTTCTCAGCATTTGCTCATTATTTTCGTTTGGCTGTTTATTTGTCGCGCTTGGGAGATATCAAAACAGCCGGTAAAGTCTAGGTTCAAATTCGGAATTACTTCTATGCCAGTTCAATACCGTAAGATTTTATAGCCGCATCGTTGATTGGTTACACCAAATTTGACCCTAGACATGACCCTTACGCGACTGTAGTTATAGATCTCCCATGCGCGACATATAAACAAACGAACCGGAAAATAAGGAGTAAGTGCGGAGAAATAATTTTAATGAGATTGGTTAAAAAGAAGATCGACCTGAGGAAATGCAAAATATAAAGTGTAAATTCACAAGTACATGTATGAAATTGCAGTATAAAGATAATATACAGGTATATGAAACATCTTCATGTCATTGGACAAATAATTATTTTTAGCCTGCTTCAAAGCCATATATTTATACTGTATTTTACATTTTGTAAATTGAAAATAAACGTCATTCCATTACCTCTAATGCACTAATCCATGCCATCCAGAATAGTAAGTTGTTTCTGTGTTCTCTCCATTAATTGGTATTGTCTTTGTTTCATCTTAAATAATTCCATGTCTAAATTTAAAAAAACAAAAATTGATTAAACATTTTTCTCACTGCAAAATAAATCTATTGCTAACTGCATTGGTTCAAATTATCATACCAAAAGGTTGAAATGACAATGAGGAACCAGAGTGAGTTATCTTTTCCTAACCAATGTAGGTAAGGGAGATAATTAAATTCTCTCCCTTTTGTCCTGAGGCTAAAATTTATTATCTCCCTTACCTACATTGGTTAGGAAAAGATAACTCACTCTGGTTTCTCATACATGTACTGCCATCCCGCTTTAAAATCTAGAAATACAATAAAAATAAGTAGACCTAATTTTAATTAGATTGTTTCTTTCGAATAAAATAGAAGCAACAAAGTTGTTTCCCTTCGGCGTAAACTTTTATTTTTTTTTACAATGAAATTCTCTGGATTTAACATAAGTAAGCTCGCGCAAATTTCATGTTAAAAGGCGACATGTTACAGTACATTTTTGCCGCAATCATCTTTGCAAAGAAAAAACCTGATTAATTTCTATTTACATAAATTATGTTTTTCTTGAGTCTAAAGTAATCAAATTATCCCTTTTTAACACGTTTTTGGATGAACTTTTGCTGGTATAGACCTTTTTCTCTGGTAATCAATTACATTGTAATTAATAATTGGTATTCGTATGTACATGTAATACATTCAACTTAAAAAAAATTTGGTATTTAAGTAATCACACAAAAAAAGCCCTTATACCGGTAGAATATATAAAATGTTTGTTTAATGGATTAATTAATTTGTTCGCTTGTTTTTAGATTCTTTATCGTAACATGTTGAATTCGTTCTATTTCCGGATATTCTGTTCTATTCCGTATATGATTTTGTTACATATATGCAATGTCATACGTTCTCCGTTCGTCCGCTAGTGCTGTTGACAGGATTATTCGACATAAATTTATTATCTCTAATTAATTTTACCTCTCGACTCTCCCCAGGATCGTTACATATGAAATTTCACAAAATACAAACAGTAAGACCAATAAATTCTCCCGTGTGTGTTTGTTAAAAGTGCAAAAAACATATTTTTGCTAGAATCCCTGATAAAATCGGCAAGGGGTCAGGGGACCTGGGGACCGCTCAAGCCCCCGGCGAAAACGATTTAAGTATTTGGAAGCTGTTTCCAGAGTGCAAAAATGTGAATAAATGTTTATCAAGATTACTTTATTTTGATGATAAATTTTATCTTAATTTTTGATATTTTGACTGGACCAGCCGTAATGAAAACACAAGATGTAAATCTGAGATGTAAATATATATGGGTATCCATTGTGATGAAGACCTTGTGTTGGCTTCTGAATTGGTGTCTTCATTAAGAGAATGGATTTTGTCTATCTTACATTATTATAAGTATAAGCACTGAAATTCCCTGGGAAATTAAGAAATCCCAGAGAATATCACAGTCCACCCGGGTTCCGGGAGACATCCGGAGCATTGGCATGTATGAAAAAATATACTTACCGACATGACGGCCAAGGTCTCTAGCTTTCCTCACTGTATTGCTTCCCATGCCGTCTTCCCAGATCGCATTCATACGTTGTATCTTTCTATGTTGTGCCATAACTGTTGGTCCCCAGAAGTCTAAATCTTCCAATAGACGCCTTTGAAGTTGACTACGTTTGTCGAGTAATTTATAGATGTTTTCTAGTTTTGCAATGGTTTCTGGAATTCTAGTCACTTTATTTTTATTGAGTCGACTTTCGAGTTCTGTAATAATTATTTAATTATAAATATTGGTCAGTTATTTCCCTTTAGTAAGTCACTCGGGAGATAATAACATATCAACCCTTTAGTCCTCAGGGTAAAAGGGAGACAATTGCAATTCCAGGCAATATATAACTGGCTAACGATTTTTAGCTGACAAAATTGACTTATTGCAGCAATTAGAAAATACATCAGGTCTGCAAAGAATCTTCTACACTTTCCATAACATGTATATATTTTTTTCTTGCTCAATCAAGAACGATCAAAAGAAGTAATACACGTTAATATTCAATTAGAATATCTTATTAATTATTTTCAGTTCATCTGTATTTTTGTGCTATGAAAATGTTCCATACCTTTCATTTCTGTTATGGAGATATATTTTTGCCATTTTGAGTGCTTTGTCAAACCTGCGCAACATCTGACCTCTGAAAAAAGTATAAATTAGCGATAGATAATTGACTAACAATTGGATAGAAATTAGCCAGAGGCAGTTTTGATGACAAAGTTGATCATATTCAAGGAAACTGAAAAAACATATTAATTTACCACGTGATTATTCAAAATACCCGTATATGTTCCATACAAAAGACCTCGGTAATATTCGGCAAACCTCGGAAGCACTACAGTATTAGACAATGTTTTTTTTGTTTCTGTTGTTAGGGTAAATAATCTTGTACAAAATAAGAAAAACGTTTTAGCAAAATTTTATGTTATTGTGATACATGTAATATAAAGCAAACCTTTCATTAACTGTGAAGAATTGTTGGACTGCTTTTTCATAATGAAGAGTAAGCAAAATACAGCAAAGAGGCAAATCAACTGTAGACTGAAGAAGCCATCTAGTAACTGTATAGAAAAAGGAAGAGAGATTCAAAGTTAGAAGGAAGTGAACATTAAACGAATCAGTTTACTTTAAGAAGTAAATGATATAGTGAAGAAATATAAAAAGGAAGAAAAAAAGAAGAGATAGGAAAAAATGATATAAGATAAGAATATAATCTATATCTTAAAATTTATTTTAATCTTTGTTTATCAAGGAACTGGGATAAGGTTCCAACACATGTGGAACCGGTGTAAGTAAGAATTTTGACTCCGTTGAAAATGGACCTATAAATCATTGAATTTTTATTTATAAAATATTTATCTGAAATACGCATTTGTTCTACACAATATAAATAAGAAATAAACTAAGAGTCCTTAAACAGTCATAAGTTCTGTTGAGCTGTGTCATAAACAAAAACCAGCCCAGTGATCCTATTACGTACATTGTATCATTCATTATAAATATTATTCATACAAACAGTTCAAAAGCACCTACGTCCATTGCCAATAACAGCACCCCAGACAATGTATCTGTTGTGTACGTCTGTATTCCCTGTATCAATTCCATTATGAACACAACATCGTCTATTGCGGCTTGTATCAAACCTGTAGCGCAGTTTATTGCCGAACGCACCATTACGTCATGAAAACCAATGGTGGAGTGTAAGAAATGAAATCCTCCGTTCATGGCATAGTCCATTTTTACCATGTTTACACTAATATAGAGATTATTCGACATCCTTCTGTAAAATAGATTACTATATAAAGAGACTTGAATTTGTTTGTCGCTTCTTCTTCTTTCGAGTACGAATAATGGGTTTTTACTGGGAAGATAAAGAAAACAGCCACAACAAAGTAAAAAAAATAGTCGGTTGCGCGAGCGTTTTTTGACTGAAAATTTTACCACGGTTTTGTTCATATGCTGATTACGGATAAGATTTCAAATTCAACATTTATTACACCTTTTGATCTATATATATATATATATCTTTTGAGACTGAGGCTAAATGTAAAGAATTCCATACAAAATGGAATACACGGGAATTATAGAGACCTGGCTTACCAATATTGGGAACAATAAATATTGACCTTCGACAGATTTAATTTTGCCATTGAATCATATTCATGTCAGTAATCGATCAAAAATATGTTCAAAAATTCAGGCACCCATTGCTTTATACGAATTCATCAAGTCATTTTTATGCAAAGTATTAGCTTCGGTGTTTGTTATAACTACCTCCAAACATTTACAAAATAACAATCCAAAGATACTAATATTAGATATAGTAAATTTATACTATGCTGTATACGACGCATTTCAAGGAGCTACCTCTCATCAGCAGCATTAAAACCGAAACATATGGAAGACCAAAAACCAAACTTATTTTAAACAAGAGGTACTCATAACCAAGAATACCGAAATAGGAAGCCATAGTTTCATCTAAGGAGATCTACCATGTAATTACCCAAAAACAAATGTTACTTTTTACTCCACTGAACTGTATTCATTTTCCTAACCCTGTCTCTCAGTTACAACCGTTGCCTTATGTATTTCTTAATATTTTGGTCATTAGATAATTTCAGCATGGTTCATTATAAATAATTAATTTAATTAAAATTCATATCTGATTACTTTGCAAGATGATGAATAGAGACACTAAATAGCTATTCCACCTAACGCCAGGCGGAGCTGTTTTCAGGAAGTTATTTAAAAACTGTGTTAAAAATATTCATCACCTATCTAACGTTATAGACGATTTGGTACCAGATCTAATGTTTACAATCGATGTTTCCACCCATGCAGTGCTGCACCTAGCGTTAACTAGAATTGCTACACTAGAAACATACTAACGTTGATCTAAAACTCTTCTTAGTTGATAAATTTTACAAATCGCTGAGGAGGGTCATACCGTTTGGATGGCATCTTTGTCAATAGCCATGCAATAAATAATGGAACGATCACGGGATACAATTACTCGCCGTGTATTCTCTACTGTTACAACTGAGCCTTGTTACTTTTATCCCCGCCGACCCGTTCTCCACTATAGTTCATTTAGTTTGAAATTAGGCAATGCCATGCTGATATATTTTAACTAACTTATATTATATCTCTTGCGTCTTACGGCCTGTCTTTTACTATCTAAAGAATGCTATATGTCAGCCTCTATATGCCTCTCACATGATTATACTATGGAAAATTATTCGATTTGTTGATCAAAGCAATCATAACAAGAAAGCAATTAAAATTTTAGTTAATTATTTACTTACCTCTATAAACTTTTACTTGAACAGAAATTACTTTAAAAATTTGACAAGAAACGAAAAAGATGTTTTTGGCTTACAGCTTCGGCGACGTTACTGTGGTGGAAATGTTTGCTCACAAAGGACGTCAGTGACGTCGAAGAGCAATAGGATTAAGCATGGGCCTCTCTTCTAGTCTTTTTTTCCGGTCCCATGATGCACTACGTTTTCTATATGCAATGATGTATTGTGGGACGGGAACCAGGCTAGGGTATCTTCCAAGTCTGAGGAGTTTAATTTATGTTGTTTCTGTATGTATTTATGCAAATTCTTTCTCCCGTCTCCCGCTCCCTAACTCCCTCCCCTCTCTTTGGGGTCTAGATTGGGAATTTTGATTCCGAAATCACGGGCCCAACTTTAAAGATATACAACAGAAATTACACAAGTAGTATTTTTGTATTTATTACTTTTTTCCTTTCATTTTGATAGACGGATGTTCTCCATGACCATATCTATGATTTTGTCATACAAGATTTTCTTACCATGTTTTACTGAATCTTCCACACGTTGTAATCCCCTTCCACCCTCTCGCACCCTTCTTATCTCTATTCTTCCGGTACCCTGTCCATTTCCTCATAATATATGAAGTGCGGAGATTTTGATAATTTAGCATTATCTAGCGAACGAGGCACAAAAAACAACTGATTTTGATTGTCACCGATAAAGTTATGAGGTTTGGGTAAGACCTTTATCTTTTCATATAAAACAACAAGAATTAAAGGAGTAGGGCCACTTTGCTGTATATTTGTTTCATTCAGGACCATTTAATCTTAAACATTTACATACTTTTTAATCGTAAACGATTTGTATGCATGCATTTATATGTTAGCAGACAAAATATTATGCTTAATCATTAGGGACGAGATCAAAAGTTCAATGTAAGGTAGGATAAAAAACTTAATTCAAATAGTTGGGGGGGGGGGGGGGGGGGTAAAAATCGCTGAAAGTTTTGTTAGCCGACATCGATTTTCGGATTGAAAAATACGGATTCAAGTGATGTCCAAGTCAATATACAGAACAAACATACATTGTTGAGGAAAAACAGGACCCATGATAAAAAAGGTATACTCTCAAAGCATTTGCCCATTTTGGTCAATCAATTTTTCCCAAATTAAGTTAAGGGGGGCGGGGGTGGGTCAGTGAAAAAACTATATGAATTAAGTTTTTTATCCTACATTGAACTTTTGATTGCGTCTCTTAATTAGTTTTTCACGGGCAAAGGTCGTGTATAAAGGGGATTTGGGTCAATTTGCAACACTTTTTAGATTATTGCCAAGGACAAAAACCGTTCTAATATCATATGAAAGGAGATACATAATCTCACTTACAGCCAAACATTCGTTTTGGTCCGAGTTTCCTTCACGTTGAATAACTGTCTTAAAGACGTTAATTTGGTAAATATGTGTTAAAACTGTCTCCCAAAGTGATATTGAGGTATAAAGAATTTTTGTTAGTAACTTACTTGTTAGTTATTATTAGCAAACCTCTAGAGACAACATACCAGGCTATGCCTCCTGAGATTTTGAACGATTTTAGACGACTTTTTGATAATGGCCCTACTTCTTTTGGACTCATTTTTATCAAAGCGAAAACATAATATACACGTACAATTTTTTACATACCTTGTTCTCTTTTAAAACTACATTCAACGTACACGTAGAAATATAAAAATCTTTCCCTAGCTATAGCAAGGATAAATGCGTGTACATCCACGTTTCGCAGCTGGTAACGTTGCTACGGTCATTTGTTCACACTTGACTTTGTGACGTTACAGTGGATAGATGGCGTGCAATGTAGAACATACCTGCACAGATCTGTAATGCTTCGTTCACACGTATTGCGATTGTTATTCACTTTATCGACTTAGAATCGAATCGAATATGTTTTTTAGGTATTTAATCTAATACTTACTGGTAAAATGTATTCGAATCGAATTCGAACTCGCCTTGCGTTCATAGCTACATATTTTCTATTGTGAACCATTTATTTAGTTTACATTTTGTATAATTCACATTCTCGAATAAATATCCCTTTAGTGTAATGTTCATTAGCAATTGCGTATTCGATGCGTTTTAGAAGCGGGAACTCACAAAAGTTTTCGATACAAATTCAAGACGTTTTCGATGTGCTTTAGTAGTCAGAACTCATACCGATTTCAATAAAAATTCAAATACGTAATAGATTCGATTCATGTTATAACGAATGTGTGAACGCAGCTGAGAATTAAAAAGATTAAATACGAGTATAGTTTGAGGCGAATACAGGATTTGTGTTAGAGTGGGCTTAATTCTAAAACGTTTTAGTCGAGTTTGGAGATGTGTTCAATATTTGAAATTTTTGACGCATTTTATTTGTTTTGATAGATTTTTTTTGTTTTCATTTGTTTGGTCAACTGTGGATTGTGCGCGTGGCGGTTGCACCCTATCTGAATCTGTACTATTTGAAATCTCTTAATGCTAGCAAATGTTTCTTAACTAATGAGTCGTGCATATTTTTGGTATCAAAAAATTATAATCACTGAATCAACACCGGTTCTGGTTGACTCAACGTCTAGAAATGGTATCACCCGCTCAGTTGCTAGTGTTTCGATAATAGTCCAAAACTGATACTTTTTTTACTAATCCCCATAAAGGTAAGCTTCTCTGAAAATTCATAAGTATCTCCTAAGTGCATAGCTCTGTCCTAAGATACTTTCGGATTCACCCTTTCGGCCATTTTTTTTTCAGTTTGCTCTTCAAGTTTTTAGATTATTGTTTTGGTTTCGCGCACAACTTATGAGTCGTACAATGGGTATCAAAGAATTTATTAGAACCAGTGAGTATATCATCCGATATTAATTGATGGCATCTACTGTTTCCTCTTTTATTTTCGAATTCCACTGTAGTCTAAAAGTTGAAATAAACTTTTAACGTTTTTTTTAAAGATAGAAACATTCAGTGAGACTGGCAGCAGATGTTCATGACTTCGCCGTTGCATCATGGGAAGGAATTTTATACAATGATTGAAAGATTATGACAGTTCGATCATCATACAATAAAAATGAATCAAATTCGATTCTGAAATCTTAATTCTAATTTTTTAATGTCAAATCGGGCCAAACAATGGCTGAAATCATACCATCTTCTTTTATTTAAATAGCCGAGTTTAAGTATAAACAGGGGTGAAAACGGGCCACTTCAGAAAATATTTGAGCGGGAGACCATCTCAACGAGGACAAACTACATGCAACAAAATAGAAATAAAACTACACTGATAATAATTCATGTTTATTTTGTTCAAATTTTGCGTAAATATTTTTTATTACAAATTTATTCATTCAAATATACAAAATAAAACTTCACAACAACAGATTTCTGTTTTAAATATTTCATCACATCCTTTAAACACACACATACCAACAAAACATAACTTGGTACTTGAAATCATATATCACTACTTTTCAGTTTAACACTTCTTACCTCCCCTGATTTCTATCATAAAACGTGTTGGGTATAAGTGTGAACAAATGTAGTACACACGTTTCACGGTGGTTAAATAATCGCAATCAGTTTTAACAAACGAACAGGTAAATTTACTTAATGCCTATCTTTTTAAATTTTAATTATACAAATATATTCACAACACTTTGAATATTCAAGATTAGAAATAAGGGGGTAATAAAGGATAGAAAAATTCATTTTAAATTCGAATGAAAAATACAAATTTTAATTTCATACATAAATATAATGTAACCTCAAAATGTTTTAAATAATCGTAAAGTCGAAAAAAGTTCAATAATCTAATTCATTGTAATTCATGTGGGGAAAAAAGATCGAAAAATATTGTAACATAAACGTGAAATGTTGCAGGACTGGATATCCAGAATATAAAAAAAATTCTGTAATTTTGGAGAAAGATACAGTAGAGTTTGTTTTTAACGAAGTCCAGGGAACTCTCAATCTTATTTCGTTATTTCATTATTGCAAGAGAAAGAATGCAGAGTTAGTTCCCCTATTAAATTACCCTTCCGGAGCACCTGAGTTCACCCCCGGTTTAAATAGGTCCGTGCTGCTAGTTTATGAGTAATTTTTGTTTTTTTTTTGTGTTGTTTGTTAGTTCGTCCTATGTCGTCTTTTTGATTTTCCCGGTTGTTCTTATTGTCCACGGACTTCCTCCTCGTTTGATACTTCGATATTCCTACTTTTTCATTAGCCCGACTGTTATGGATTAACAACTATTTAATCAATAGTAGCCATATTATTGTTTGAATATTAAATAAAAGTCTAAAGACTGATTTCGATACAAGCCTGTAAACGAACTCTACTGTATTAAAAAATCTAGGTACACGAGCAGTGAAAAAATGAGGTTCGTGACTTTCGTGCAGATTGTCATCCACCTAACTAAATCAAATGGCTGTTCCCTAAAAAGGCTGCTACGTGTAGTACATATTTGCTTAAAACCGAATTTATTTTAATGTAAAAAATACAAATATAAACAGGTATTACAAACTATAAATGTTCCTTCGATAATTCAAATTCACTATGACCAGTGGCGGATCCAGAACTTTTGCTAAGGGGAGCCCACTATTGGTTGGGGGGGGGGGGGGGGTCTGGGGGGTCTGGGGGGTAGGTTTGTCCCTCCACATAGTTTTTTAACTCGCTCAGCTCGGCATTCATGTTTACGCCCCCTCCTGGAAAACCTGGATCCGCCGCTGCGCACCTTAATATTACAACTGCACAATGTTTTTTTCTTACATCTGCGCATAAAAAATTCGGATGGAAATGTGTACATTAGAAGGTTAAAATTGTTATTTTGAAAATATTGTCGATTATGCATACTGGATTTTTTATCGGACGTGGTAACAATACAATTTTTAAAGTCTTTTACGTGTATATCAGATGGAGTTAAAATTACGTCAACCAGCTCAACATCCCACATCAACCTCACCGTTGGTGAACATGGGGCAACGGACATTGAGTCCCGCTAACGGAAGAGATACCTGCATGATAGGAATATGAAATTTAATAAAGGCTTGGAAAGTAAACGCGCAGTGGACAGTTGTATTTAAAAGTCTAACTTTCGCCTAAAAAGGACAACGTATGATTTGGCCTGATATTTGGCCCATTGAATTCCAAAATAAGAAAATAATGAGAAACTTACTCTCAACTATCATTAAGTACCGCTAAAATGTTGTATTTTAAGGAACATGGTTTGTTTTCAAAAATAAATTTTTCTGTAATCGCGGCAGTATGATGTCAAAAATGGCTAATGTTGAATGAATCAATGAAAAACACCAAATTTGACTCAATTTGGACCTTTGAATTAAAATTTTGATATGAGCACATCCTTGCAAAAAAAAAAGAAAAAAAAGGTACCTGACTGAAATGTGTCTTTATGCAAGACAAACATTATATTAAAAAATTGTTTGGGCAACATGTTGCACATAGTTGTTTTGATCAAATTCATGACGTCGCTGTTGCATTATGGGAAGACATATTTAACAATTATTCATAGATTATAAATGTTAAATCATTATACGAAAAAAAATTATTCAAATTTGAATCTGAAATTTTAATTTTAATTTTTCATGTCAGATGGGGCCAAATAACAGCTGCAAAAAGGACAAATATATCTAAGAAGCAATAAAAAAAACGTAATCCATTGGGGAGACAAACCCGGGAAGACAAATGAACAACCACAAGCACAACAAATAACCACAGAAAACTAAAAAACAATGAACAACACGAACTCCTATAAAAACCAGGAGTGAAACTAGGTGCTCCGGAAGGGTAAGCATTTCCTGCTCCGTATACGGCACCCGTCGTGAAGTTCAACAAAGTCAGTCCTGGGGAAGTCACATCGAGGCACATGAACGGTTACGACACTGGGAACAGGTCCAACATCATCTTAGATATTGGAACACTGTAATGGTCAATCAATTCGTGATGACGACCGTAAAATTTCCTAAATGATGACATCAACTTATCCCTGATAAAACCCTGGTTAAGAAGCTTTTGTGACAGCAGTAATCCTCTTTGTCGAAAGTCAGGGTAACTCACGCATGCCCTTGAAAATCGGATAAGCTGAGAAACGTAGACGCCATATGCCGGCGATGTACATATTATCAGGTTTTCTGCAAACGTATATCGTAAATATCAGCCGCGAGACACAATGTGAAGCTTTTTCGGCGAGTCAGCGTAGCGAACGAAGTAAAAAGCTTCATATTGTGTCGAGAGGCTTATATTTTACAATCTTTGTTAAGAAAACTTGATGATAAATTTATCGTATTGTTAACTAGCAATCTTAATGGAATTTCTTACTTTTCAATGGCCAGCTGCCTATAACCGGATGTTTTCCTGAAATATTCGGGTCAACATTGGGTCAAACATTATGACGCCGCTGATATATTCGGGTCAACTCATATTAGGGTCGGGTCAACTCTTTACGACGTCACAGTGCCGAAATACGGGAAATTGTGAAGGCCTCAGCAGGTGGATATAGGCATGGGGAAATACGATAAGCTGGTATATTGCTACTCAAGAAGGGAAAATTAACAATAGGAAAGTTGAAGTCGTCACGTTTGTCATGAAGTTTTGTCTTTAAATGTCCCTCATAGTCTATTTCAAGAAACAAATCTAAATATGAAGCGGACTTTGGTGTACCTGTAATATCCTTAATTTCCAGCTCACTGGGGTAGATAAGATGTAGAAAGTATTGGAATTTGTCGTTATTTAACGACAACACATCATCTATATAACTAAAAGTGAAATTGGGCTACTTTTTTTTTGTTTTCACGTAGTAACCCTTGAATGAAGTCCGCTTCATTTTAATAACAGAAACAGATCGGCGAGGAGAGGAGCACAGTTGGTTCCCATTGGAATGCCGATCGTTTGTTGAAAAATTAGGCCGCCAATTTCAACGAATATGTTGTCTATGAGAAAATCTAACATGTTTGTAATTTCATCTTCAGAAATCATACCATCTCCTTTATTAACTTGCAGAAATAAATTATATAAATCTGTATTTGAATTTTAAACATTTCTAAAAACGATATACACAAAAAGCATTTGAATTGAATACGCATCGTATTTCAGTGTTTAAAAATTGTTAAAATTAAAAAGTTTTGTTTGTCGTAACTTATTGTAAGGCTCTATACAGTATCAGATATTGCCATATTTTGATTGGATTGAAGTATATTTTTCAGGAATTATGCATCTTTTCCCTAGCCAGGTTGAATTTGAACCAGTTTTATAGACACTGGTATTTGTCTTAGCAGGAACGTATATATAACTGCTTTATACGTCCCTGGTCTTGGGAAATAACCATTTAACTTGAAAAAAGTGGGGGTATGGATTTTCTTGAGACAGAATATATTTTTGCTCTAAATCAAAACAATAAAAAAAGTTTTCTTTTACTAATATCGCGAACAAAATACTTTTTTATTGAGTCACATGTTTTGATTATTTTTTTTCCACAACATGGAAACAGAACATTTTTAAAGACCCCCCCTTTCTGAAGTTAAATGGTTCCCTTAGGAATTTGTCATTTTTGATATTTGCGGGATTTGTCTGTTTAAACTTTGCGATCGAATTTTTTCTCGCAATATTAGTTACGAAAGCCGTATACATCAACAGTTTTTGGCAAACGAGTGAGCTCCAATTGATAGTTGCTTAAAGTCCAATTATATTTATTGCATATCAGGACGGGGACATGGTGATGTGAGATGAATATGAACACTTTTTGTACTATAGATACTAAGCCGGATTTTCTGGAAGCCTAAGTTCTGGAGAGGTATTTTCGAAAAATACCAGTTTCACCAGACTGGGGGCTCGAGAAAGATTCCCGTTCTCCGACTAGTCTTTTTCGTAAACACCCCTCCCAAACATGATATATCTGTTTAATAATTCTTTTTTGTTGTCTGTGAATCGTGATCTTTGATTTGTGACAATATTAAAACCACAATGCTTGTCCTTTGTTTATTTTAAAGATTCTTTAAAACTCATCTCTCGTTATTTGGAATATGGAACTGAAAGTTGACTCAGTAATTGGTCTGTCAATGTAGATTGTGCTAAACGTTTCAGAATTTGAAAAGCGCTCCAGGGGGCCGGGCTACACAAGTAGCCTTAGGATACATTATTCCTTTGTCACGCAACTCCTCTCATGATATTTGGAATACGGAACTGAAAGTTAGCTCAGTAATTTTACCACTTATGTAGACTGTGCTAAAGGTTTCAGAATTGTTTCAAGATGTGGTTCCAACTTTGGTAAATTTTTTTGGAAGTCTCAAAGACCATTATTTTTTTTATTTTCGACAAGAAACCGTGCACTTTCTGGATCACTTCAGGAGTAACATATATATGTAAAAAAATGTGATTCCAACTATGGTAATTTTCCTGAAAGTGTCTAACACAATTACTTTGGAATTATACTTGGCAATTATAGATTATTTCATCATATTAGCTTTAAAACATACCAGGATCATTTGGATTTAAAAAATCTGTGATTCCAATTTTGGTAAATTTCCTGAAAGACTCAAAGATTACTTTCTTTGTTATTTCTACATGACAACCATATATATTTGGATCACTATAGCAACAGCAATAGTCTGGATTGTATTGATTTCAAAAATATGTGATTCCAATTTCGGTAAATTTCCTGAAAGTATCTAATTTTTTGGAATTTTACTTAGCAACAATCGTTTTTTGTTTTTTTTTTGGATCATATTAGCTTTAAGACTAATCTAGGTCAGTTGAATTTCAAAATATGCGATTCCATTTTAAGTAAATTTCCTCCTACTTTATTTGTTATTTCTACTTAGCAACCATGTACGGGCTCCTTCGACTAGTTATACAATAAAATATTGTTGATTTTCATAGAACAAAAATTAATGAAGTGTTAGCTGCTGTGCCTTTTTTCCTTTAGAAATATGATGATCACCCTTGTTGCGTTGCGTTCCGTTAAATACTTATCCTGAATATATATTGTTACTTTGTGAAACGGAACGGAACAAGATAAAAAAGTATCAAATAATGGCAAATTATCATCACTTAATGACAAAGTATCATCATATAATGACGAAGTATCATCATATAATGACAAAGTATCACCATATAATGACAAAGTATCATCATATGAAGACGAACTATCACCATATAATGACGAACTATCACCATATAATGACGAACTATCATCATATAATGACAAAGTATCATCATATAATGACAAAGTATCATCATATAATGACAAAGTATCACCATATAATGACAAAGTATCACCATATAATGACGAACTATGACCATATAATGACGAAATATCATCATATAATGACAAAGTATCATCATATGAAGACGAATTATCACCATATAATGACGAACTATGACCATATAATGACGAACTATGACCATATAATGACGAACTATCACCATATAATGACAAAGTATCACCATATAATGACGAACTATCACCATATAATGACAAAGTATCACCATATAATGACAAAGTATCGTCATATAATGACAAAGTATCATCATATAATAACAAAGTATCATCGTATAATGACAAAGTATCACCATATAATGACAAAGTATCGTCATATAATGACAAAGTATCACCATATAATGACAAAGTATCGTCATATAATGACAAAGTATCACCATATAATGACAAAGTATCGTCATATTATGACAAAGTATCATCATATAATGAGAAAGTATCGTCATATAATGACAAAGTATCATCGTATAATGACAAAGTATCATCGTATAATGACAAAGTATCACCATATAATGACAAAGTATCGTCATATAATGACAAAGTATCACCATATAATGACAAAGTATCATCGTATAATGACAAAGTACCATCGTATAATGACAAAGTATCACCATATAATGACAAAGTATCACCATATAATGACAAAGTATCACCATATAATGACAAAGTACCATCGTATAATGACGAAGTATCATCATATAATGACGAAGTATCATCGTATAATGACGAACTATTATCATAGCATAAAATATAACATAGGACAGCTACGGCGTTCCATAAATACATATACTGGAAAGTCAGTCAATGCGTGTGGTTATTTTATTTAATTCAATTATGTTTTTTTATATATAAAATGCATATAGTCTTGGACTAATCCCACCAGTCGACGGTTTTATCAGTACAGCGTCATAATAACGTGCACTTTAATAAAAATTTAGCACAGAACTCACGGTTTGTCAAGTCAATGCCATTGGCCGTCAGAAATAGATAGTACATAAGACGAGATATTTTCCTCTGGGTTTCTGGCTTTACTTGTTTCGAGTTAAATATGTAATAGAGCAATCGAAAAAGCACCACACCATTGCCTGAACTATTGTCACGTGTATGTAGTTTTTTGTCAAAAAATTACCACCATATACATTATATATCCATTCCATCCTATGTAAAATGTAAATACAAAAAATCAGTATAATTAACAGAAAAGACATTTTTTATTAAACTACGATCGACAAAAATAAAATTCATAAATAAAACAAAATTATACAGTTTTATAACTGAAATTAATGTCAATATCAATCCATGCTCGAAATCCATTTCTGTCCATTTATTTTCTTCCTGAAATAGAAAAAATTAAGAGATTTTAGAATATTTCGAAAATCTTTAGTTATTTCAATTTTTTACTATGTGTACTCTTTTCTTATTTATTTGTTTTATTTTTTGTTGTTGATCAATAAAACCGATTTGAAACATACCGTATTTGGTAGAAAATGTAATATTGAATTCAACTTAACGTGCATTGTCATTATTAAAATCGTGTGCATGACCAACGTAAAATGTATTCAGCTGTAAAGACAATTGATATCGTTGTTTGTATAAAAGCAAACGTATAAATTTCAGCTTTGAATGTCTATCAGGCGTATAAAGTATGCTGGTACCCCGATCCTGAGAGATCCTTTGTAGAGAAAATGCAAACTTACAATTTACTCAAATAAAGACCTAGTTAAAAAACAATCTAATTGAAATTAGTTCTTCGCATTTGCTCCTTATTTTCGTTCGATTGTTTATATGTCGCGCGTGGGAGATATCACCACAGCCGCTAGGGGGTAATGTCTAGGTTCAAATTCGGAATGACTCTAGACGCTACAATAACTTCTATGCCACTTCAATACCGTAAGATTTTATAGCCGCATTGTTGATTGGTTCCTAGACATGACCCTCAAGCGGCTGTAGTTAGATCTTTTATGCGCGACATATAACCAAACGAACGAAAATACGGAGCAAGTGCGGAGAACTAATTTTAATGAGATTGGTTAAAAAAAGATCGACCTGAGGAAATGCAAAATATAAAGTGTAAATTCACAATTAGTACATGTATGAAATTGCTGTATAAAGATAATATATATCATATGAAACATCTTCATGTCATTGGAACAATTATTTTTGGCCTGCTTCAAAACCATATATTTAAACTGTATTTTACATTTTTTAAATTGAAAATAAACGTCATTCCATTACCTCTAATGCACTAATCCATACCATCCAGAATAGTAAGTTGTTTCTGTGTTCTCTCCATTAATTGGTATTGTCTTTGTTTCATCTTAAATAATTCCATGTCTAAATTTAAAAAAACAAAAATTGATTAAACATTTTTATCACCGCAAAATAAATCTATTGCTAACTGCATTGGTTCAAATTATCATACCAAAAGGTTGAAATGACAATGAGGAACCAGAGTGAGTTATCTTTTCCTAACCAATGTAGGTAAGGGAAATAATTAAATTCTCTCCCTTTTGTCCTGAGGCTAAAATTTATTATCTCCTTTACCTACATTGGTTAGGAAAAGATAACTCACTCTGGTTTCTCATACATGTAATGTCATCCCGCTTTAAAATCTAGAAATCAAATTAAAATTAGTAGATCAAATTCTAATTAGATTGTATCTTTCGAATAAAATAGAAGCAACAAAGTTGTTTCCCTTTGGCTCAAACTTTTAATTTTTTTTACAACGAAATTCTCTGGAATTTAACATAAGTAAGCTCGCGCAAATTTCATGTTAAAAGGCGACATGTTACAGTACATTTTTGCCGCAATCATCTTTGCACAGAAACAACCTGATTAATTTCTATTTACATAAATTATGTTTTTCATGAGTCTAAACTAATCAAATTATCCCTTTTTTGAACACGTTTTTGGATGAACTTTTGCTGGTACAGACCATTTTCTCTGGTCATCAATTACATTGTAATTAATAATTGGTATTAGTATGTCCATGTAATACATTAAATTTAAAAAAAAAATTGGTATTCAGGTAATCACATAAAAAAGGCCCTTATACCTGTAGCTACATAAAATGCTTGTTTAATGGATTAATTTGTTCGCATGTTTTTAGATTCTTTATCTTAACATATGTTGAATTCGTACTATTTTCGGATATTATGTTCTGTTCCGTATATGATTTTGTTACATATATGCAATGTTTGATTTCAATCCTCAATATTTCTTTGTGTACTACATTTTGCATTTAGTCCTTATCAAAAATTAAAAATGTGCAAATCTGTTATGAAACAAATGTCTATTACTGGGTGGAATGTTAATTGGGTTTTCCAAAAATCAAGTGGGGCAAAAATTAATAAGATTGATACTGATGAAGTTAAATCTTACTTAACTTCGGATATTGTGTTTTTATCTGAAACCCATACTAGTTTCAAAGAAACACTAACGTTAGATGGATACAAATGTTTCCTAAATTGTCGTTCTACGGAACCAAGTAAAAAAAGAGGGGGTCTTGCAGTCTTCATAAAAAGAAACATTTTATCTGGTATTTCTTTGGTCGATAGGTCCCAATCAGAGTTGTTTTGGTTTCGATTAAATGCCAAGTTTTTTGGCCTTGTAAGAGATTTGTATATCTGTTTTGTATATATAGCACCCATCAATTCCTCCTTTGTAAAGAACACAGGGTTAGATAAACAGGTTTTTGCAAAATTAGAAGAAGACTGTGCAAAGTATAATTTAAACAGTGACATTATGGTAATGGGTGATCTGAATGCTCACATTAATTGTAATGAAAATGATTTTATTCTAGATGATTCTGATGGACCTCTGGACAGTTTTTTACCTAAAAACTATGTTTCAGATAATCATCAAGTATTCAGAAATACAAACATTCCCCAAGTTACTAATAGCTATGGAAGAAATATTCTTGATCTTTGTATTAGTAGTCAATTGAGAATTTTAAATGGGAGGACTATTGGAGATTCAATTGGTAAAACCACTTATTTTAATTATAATGGTGTCTCTATAAATGATTACTGTTTATGTAGCTCAGCTTTCCTGAAGAATATAGTTAATTTTACTGTAGGAGATTTCCTTCCAAATTCTTCTGATCACTGTCCAATAACTGTTAAAATATTTTCTAAAATCCAGAGTAGTCCATCAGAGAGTGTTCTTAGACCAAAACCATATCGTGTGAAATGGTCCAAACTGGCAGAGGAGCAGTTTATTTCTAGTTTAGAACATGTGAAAACAGATGAAATTGCTACTAAAGTTTATGATTGAAATGAGAAAATTCAAAAGCAAACTGTTAAAAATAGCCCAATTTTAGATGCATCATTAGAAGTAAATGAAATAGTTAATTCTTTTTCTGAATTAATTAAAACTGCAGCTTTTGGCAATTTGACCACAGTAAAAACCAGAGGTCATTTAAATAATAAGAAGAAGAAGCCCAATAAAATCTGGCATGATAGTGAATGTAATATCAAACTGAGACATGTTAAAAGTCTTGGTAGAAATCTTACTAAGTCCCCATGGAATATACAATTGCGCCAAAAAGTACATTTTGAGAAAAAGCAATACAATCGTTTGATAAGGAAAAAATATAGGGCTTACAAGTCCAAAGTTTTTAATTCTATGATTGAAGTGTCAGAAAAAAATCCAAATGATTTTTGGAAATTAGTTAACTCCCTTAAGGAGAAGAAAGATGACCCAAGCAACAATATATCTTCAGATGATTGGTCTATATATTTTAAAGATTTAATGAATAAAAATTATGCAACTAGCTACTCTGCCAGTGAAGTAAAGGAGTGTTTGCATCATAATAACGAGATATTGAATAGTGATATCTCAGCTGAGGAATTATTAAAAGCAGTTAAGTTTTTAAAGAATAACAAATCACCAGGTTCTGATTGTATTAGCAATGAGATGATCAAGGCATCCTTATATTTGCTGCTAAATATGTATGTTGATATCTTTAATTTGATTCTTAAAACAGGTATATATCCATCATTATGGAGGGAAAATTTTATAAAACCTATATTTAAAGGTGGTGATATGAATGACCCCTCTTGTTACAGGGGCATTGCTTTGTCAAGTTGTATGAGTAAATTATTTACTAGAATTTTATTTAATAGACTTGAAGCTTTTCTTGAAAATAATGATATTATTTGCCCTGAGCAAAAAGGTTTTAAAAAAGGCATGAGAACAAGTGATCAAATTTTTATACTTAAATCACTTATAGACAAATACTTTAAGAAAAAGAAATACATTTATGCTTGTTTTATTGATTTAAAAAAGGCATTTGATACAGTCAATCGAAATGCTTTATTATATAAACTTTTTCAATTAAATATTTGAGGTAGTTTTTTCAATATACTAGAAAGTATGTACAAAGAGGTCTCATTTTGTGTTACTCTACCAGATGGTCTAACAAACAAGTTTGACACAAACATTGGTGTCAAGCAAGGATGGATTTTAAGCCCTACATTATTTTCCTTGTATATAAATGATGTAGCCAGTCATTTTAATGCTGACTGTGCACCTCCCTCATTGAATGACAATCCTATACCTTGTCTGCTTTATGCTGATGATATGGTTTTACTGTCTGAGTCATCAAATGGTTTACAAAAATCTCTTGATATTTTAAAATCATATTGTAATAAATGGAATTTGGAGGTGAATATTGAAAAAACTAAAATAATCATATTTAATAAATCTGGGAGGATCCTAAAAGGTTTTTCCTTCTTTTATGGTAATCAATCTTTAAGTATTGTTAATGAGTACAAATACCTTGGTTTAATTTTGAAACCTTCTGGTTCCTTTACAGAAGCCATTAATCATTTGTCAAAAAAGGCTGGAAAAGCAATGTTTTGTATTCGAAAAGCTCTCTTCTCTGATAAGGGTAATATTTTATTGCATTTGAAATTATTCGACTCTTGTGTGAAACCTATTTTGTTATATTGTAGTGAAGTATGGGCTTTGCCCCAACTATTGAAAGGTAGAAATATTATTGATTTTGAATCAAATTATGACAGATTTATTCCCAATAAAATTCAAATTAAATTCTGTAAATATGTACTCAAAGTACATAAATCTGCATCAAACTTGGCAGTATTGGGTGATTTGGGACTATTTCCTTTGTCTGTTAATGCACTCAAAAATAGTGCTGAATATTGGCTTCATATTTTGAAGGCCAATGAAAGCAATTTGATTACAAAGGCCTATAAGGCCAATGTAGAAATCAGGGATAGTTTAATAAATAAACTTAAAACTTTTTTAAATTTGATTGGATTTGGACATGTTTGGGAAAACCAGGGAACTTTTTCCAAACAAAGAACCCTAAAAGCAATTTTAAGTAAACTCCAAGACAGATATTCTAATTATTGGCATAAAATGTTGTTTAATGATAACAGAGCTATTGGGGGAAATAAGCTTAGAACTTATCGAAAATTCAAAAATGAGTTTCAAAGGGAATTTTATTTATATACAGATATTGACAAAAAGGTCCTATCGAATTACATTAGAATCCGAATTAGTAACTCAAATTTGAATATTGAGAAAGGTCGATATTTAAATCTGCCTGTAGAACAAAGGATCTGTCAACTATGTGAGGAAGGTATTGAAGACGAAGTTCATTTCATTATGAAATGTAATAAATTAAATATTGAACGAGATCAATTATTTAAAAAAATTATTGAAATAGTACCTTCTTTTGCAAACATGTCTAAAGAAGATCAGTTTAATTTTATATTCACAAGTCATGATTTAGATGTATGCAAAGTTGTTATTTCTGGTGTAAGTAATATGTATAATTCTAACCAGAAAATGAAACAGAATGTTTGAATGTCATTATAAGACTAATATTCAAAGAAAGATAACTCTATCTTGTTTGTCGTCCTCAGCTGGGATATCACTGCAGAGTACAAGATGCTAATGCTAATGTAAATATTCTTTGTATTTGTTTTGCATTCACTGTTTGTTTGTATGAATATTGATGATAGATCATTGTTTGGTCTTTATTTCAATAAATATTTACTTACTTACTTACTTACTTACGTTCTCCGTTCGTCTGCTAGTGCTACTGACAGGATTATTCGACATAAATTTATTATCTCTAATTAATTTTACCTCTCGCCTCTCCCCGGGATCGTTACCTATGAAAGTTCACAAAGTACAAACATTAAGACCAATAAATTCCCCCGTGTGTGTTTGTTAAAAGTGCAAAAAACATACTTGCCAACATATTTTTACTAGAATTCCTGATAAAATCCGCAAGGACCCCAGTGGGTTCAGGGCGAAGCCCCCGGCGAAAACGATTTAAGTATTTGGAAGCTGTTTCCAGAGTGCAAAAATGTGAATAAATGTTTATCAAGATTACATTATTTTGATGATAAATTTTATCTTAATTTTTGATATTTTGACTGGACCAGCAGTAATGAAAACACAAGATGTAAATATATATGGGTATCCATTGTGATGAAGACCTTGTGTTGACTTCTGAATTGTTGTCTTCATTAAGAGAAGGGATTTTGTCTATCTTACATTATTATAAGTATAAGCACTGAAAATTTCCTGGGAAATTTAGAAATCCTGGAGAATATCATAGTCCACCCAGTTACCCGATAATGGGGTCAAAGAGGTTCCGGGAGAATTCCGAAGCATTGGAATGTATGAAAAAATATACTTACCGACATGACGGCCAAGGTCTCTAGCTTTCCTCACTGTATTGCTTTCCATGCCGTCTTCCCAGATCGCATTCATACGTTGTATCTTTCTCTGTTGTGCCATAACTGTTGGTCCCCAGAAGTCTAAATCTTCCAATAGCCGCCTTTGAAGTTGACTATGTTTGTCGAGTAATTTATAGATGTTTTCTAGTTTAGCAATGGTTTCTGGAATTCTAGTCACTTTATTTTTGTTGAGTCGACTTTCGAGTTCTGTAATAATTATTTAATTATAAATATTGGTCAGTTATGTCCCTTTAGTAAGGCACTCAGGGGAGATAATAACATATCAACCCTTTAGTCCTCAGGGTGAAAGGGAGACAATTGCAATTTCAGGCAATAGATAACTGGCTAACGATTTTTAGCTGACAAAATTGTATTATTTAATGCATCAGTAAGAAAAGACATCAGGTCTGCAAAGAAAACTTTTACACTTTCCATAATATATATATATATATATATATATTTTTTTTGCTCAATCAAGAAAGATCAAAAGAATTAATACACGTTAATATTCAATTAGAATATCTTATTAATTATTATGACTTCAGTTCATCTGTATTTTTGTGCTATGAAATTGTTCCATACCTTTCATTTCTGTCATGGAGATATATTTTTGCCATTTTGAGTGCTTTGTCAAGCCTGCGCAACATCTGACCTCTGAAAAAAGTATAAATTAGCGATAGACAATTGACTAACAATTGGATAGAAATTAGCCAGAGGCTGTTTTGATGACAAAGTTGATCGTATTCAAGGAAACTGACAAAAATATTAATTTACCAAGTGATTATACCAAATACCCGTATATGTTCCATGCAAAAGACCTCGGTAATATTCGGCAAACCTCAGAAGCACTACAGTATTAGACTATGTTTTTTTAATAAGTTTTTGTTGTAAGGGTAAATAATCTTGTATAAAATAAGAAAAACGTTTTAACAAAATTTTATATTATCGTGATAAAATAAAACAAACCTTTCATTAAATGTGAAGAATTGTTGGACTGCTTTTTCACAATAAAGAGTAAGCAAAATACAGCAAAGAGGCAAATCAACTGTAGACTGAAAAAGCCATCTAGTAACTGTATAGAAGAAAGAAAGAGAGATTCAAAATTAGAAGGGAGTGAACATTAAAAGAATCAGTGTACTTTAAGAAATAAATGATACAGTGAAGAAATATAAAAAAGGAAGAAAAAAGAAGAGATAGGAAAAAATTATATAAGATAAGAATATACTCTATATATCCAACACATATGATATGTAACCGGTGTAAGTAAGAATTTTGACTCCGTTGAAAATGGACCTATAAATCATTGAATTTTGATTTATAAAATATTAATTTGAAATAGGCATTTTTTCTACACAATATAAATAAGAAATAAACTAAGAGGCCTTAAACAGTCATAAGTTCTGTTGAGCTGTCTCATAAACATAAACCAGCCCAATGATCCTATTATATACATGGTATCATTCATTATAAATTTTATTCATACAAACAGTTAAAAAGCACCTACGTCCATTGCCAATAACATCACCCCCGACAATGTATCTGTTGTGTACGGCTGTATTCCTTGTATCAATTCCATTATGAACACAGCATCGGCTATTGCGGTTTGTATCAAACCTGTAGCGCAGTCTATTGCTGAACGCACCATTACGTCATGAAAACCAATGGCGGAGTGTAAGAAATGAAATCCTCCGTCCAAAGCATAGTCCATTTGTACCATGTATTCACTAATATCGAGATTATTCAACATCCTTCTGTAAAATAGATTACTATATAAAGACTTGAATTTGTTTGTCGCTTCTTCTTTCGAGTAAAATTAATGAATATGCTTTGAAAACATAAATAAGCAACGCACATAGTAGTTTGTCATCACCGAATTTGGAGACCTGTTTTTGGGTATTTTAGGGGGAAAACGGAAAATAATCAATTCGGATGTAGTCCTTCCCGTCACCCGAATCTGAAACTTTTTTGTGTGCAAATATGTTGCCGAAAGTTAGGTTAAATAACAAACGGGTCAAATAGGCTATTATCAATAGATACTGTAACTTCGTACTCGCGATTAAGCTTTACAAATCGCCATGCAATAAATAATGGAACGACCACGGGATACAATTACTCGCCGTGTATTCTCTACTGTTACATCTGACCCTTGTTACTTTTATCCTCTCCGACCCGTTCTCCCCTATAGTTCATTTAGTTTGAAATTAGGCAATGCCATGCTGATATATTTTAAACTAACTTATATTATATCTCTTTCTCTTGCTCTTGGCGCAGAAACATGCGTCTTACGGCCTGTCTCTTACTAGCTATAGGATGCTATCTTACTATCTATAGGATGCTATAAGTCAGCCTCTATATGCCTCCGACAGGATTATACTATGGAGAATTATTCGATTTGTTTATCAAAGCATAAATAGATGGATGGATGAATTATTGTTTAACGTCCAGTGGCAACCATGTGCATATCAGGACGAGAACATTTTGTTATGATAATGAATATGATCCCTGCTTTGTACTAGACCGACACGCTAAGTTGGATTTTTAATGTGCTAGCTCACGAGGTAACTGTCTGCAGGAAGACATATCACCTCACTCGGACACATTATACTGACTCCGAGCCGACCAGTCTTTGCTCTTACTCCTAGATGCCGCGTGCTTGGCGGAGAAGCAGCAAATACAAATTTTAATGTCTTTGGTTTGACCCGTCCGGGGATCGAACCGGGGCGAGCACGCTACCACGAGACCACCGAGGCGGTCAAGCATAAATAGAATGCATTTAAAATTTTAGTTAAATATTTTACCTACCTATATAAACTTTTACGTGAACAGAAACTGCTTTAAATATTTGACAAGAAACGAAAACGATGTTTTTGGCTTACAGCTTCGGCGACGTTACTGTGGTGGAAATGTTTGCTCACAAAGGACGTCAGTGACGTCGAAGAGTAATAGGATTAAGCATGGGCCTCTTCTAGTCTGTTTCCCGGTCCCATGATGCACTACGGTTTCTATATGCAGTGATGTATTGTGGGACGGGAACCAGGCTAGGAGGTCTTCCAAGTATGAGGAGTTTAATTTATGTTGTTTCTGTACGTATTTATGCAAATTCTTTCTCCCGTCTCCCGCTCCCTAACTCCCTTCCCTCTCGCATACTTTTTTGGAGTCTCGATTGGGAATTTTGATTCCGAAATCACGGGGCCAACTTTTGAGATATACAATAGAAATTACACAAGTCGTCTTTTTGTATTGATTACTTTTTTCCTTTCATTTTGATAGACGGATGTTCTCCATGACCATATCTATGATTCTGGAGTCATACAAGATTTCTTACCATGTTTTACTGAAGTTAACATCAGATACAATCTTCCACACGTTTTTATCCCCTTCCGCCCTCTCACCCTTCTTCTCGAGTCCATTCTTCTGGTACCCTGTCCATGTCCTTATAATATATGAAGTGTGGAGATTTGGATAATTTAGCATTATCCAGCGAACGAGGTACAAAGAAAAAATTATTTTGATTGCCACGGATAAAGTTATGAGGTTTGGGTAAGACCTTTATCTGTACCTGTTCATATAAAACAACAAGAATTAAAGGAGTAGGGCCACTTTGCTGTATATTTGTTTCATTCAGGACCATTTAATCTTAAACATTTACATACTTTTTAATCGTAAACGATTTGTATGCATGCATTTTTATGTTAGCAGACAAAATATTATGCTTAATCATTAATTAGTTGAAGTTTTGTACGGGCATAGGTCGTGTATAAAGGGGATTTGGGTCGATTTGCAACACTTTTTGGAATATTGCCAAGAAGGACAAAAACCGTTCTAATTTCATATGGAAGGAGATACATAATCTCACAGCCAAAAATTCGTTTTGGTCCGAGTTTCCTTCACGTTGAATAACTGTCTTAAAGAGGTTAATTTGGTAAATATGTGTTAAAACTGTCTCCCAAAGCGATATTGAGGTGTATATAATTTTTTTAGTAACTTACTTGTTTGTTATTATTAGCAAATCTTTAGAGACAAAATACCAGGCTATGCGTCCTGAGATTTTGAACGATTTTAAACGACTTTTTGAAAATGGCCCTACTTCTTTTGGACTCACTTTTATCAAAGCGAATTTTTTACATACCTTGTTCTCTTTTAAAACTGCATTCAAGGTACACGTAGGAATATAAAAATCTCTCCCTAGCTATAGCAAGGATAAATGCGAGTTCATCCACGGTTCACAGCTGGTAACGTTGCCACGGTCATTTGTTTACACTTGACGTTTGTGACGTTACAATGGATAGATTGCCTGCAATGTAGAACATATACCTGCACAGATCTGTAATGCTTTGTATATTGCGATTGTTATTCGCTTTTTCGAATTAGAATCGAATCCAATATGTTTTTTTAGGTATTTAATCTAATACTTACTAGTAAAATGTATTCGAATTGAATTCGAACTCGCCTTGCGTTCATAGTCTCTGTTGTGAATCAATTACTTAGTTTATATTTTGTATAATTCACATTCTCGAATCATTTACTTAGTTTACAGTTTGTATAATTCACAGTCACGAACAAATACCCCTTTAGTGTAATGTCCATTAGCAATTGCGTATTCGATGCGTTTTAGAAGCGGGAACTCACAAAAGTTTTCGAACAAATTCAAAGACGTTTTCGATGTGCTTTAGAAGTCGGAACTCATACCGATTTCAATACAAATTCAAATACGTAATAGTTATAACGAATGTGTGAACAGAGCTGGGCATTAAAAAGATTAAGGATGCTCGCTGGTCATGTTTTGGTCTTTTTGTCAGATTTTCGGAATCCTCGGGTTTTAACCATTTCTTAAACATTAATTTTTTTTCCCATGAACCCTCACTTTTTCTTTTATAATTCAATCATATATACCTTAAAATTGTATTTGACAAAATTATATGAAATCCTTTTTATTTTTTCATATATTTTGGAGAGACTGAAGTTGCCAATGCAAAGACAATGAAAAATCCAGAGAAAAATTATTTCCTGCAAATTTTCAAGGCTTTATAGCTCTAAAATGAGCACATGGACCTATATTTTTTTTCTTGCTTATTTGTTTACTATTCATATGTTCTCTCAAACTAAAACACGTATTTCAAATCCTATTTATTTCCTATTAGATCAGCGACTGAGTCATCCTTAAATACGAGTATAGTTTGAGGCGAATACAGGATTTGTGTTAGAGTGGGCTTAATTCTAAAACGTTTTTGTCGAGTTTGGAGATGTGTTAAATTTTTGAATTTTTTGACGCATTTTATTTGTTTTGATAGATTTTTTTTGTTTTCATTTGTTTGGTCAACTGTGGATTGTGCGCTTGGGGGTTGCACCCTATCTGAATCTGTACTATTTGAAATCTCTTAATGCTAGCATATGTTTCTTAACCAATGAGTCGTAATCGACGAAATGTGAATATTTTTGATATCAAAAAATTATAATCACTGAATCGACACCGCTTCTGGTTGACTCTACGTCCAGAAATGGTATCACCCGCACAGTTGCTAGTGTTCCGATAATAGCCAAATCTGATACTTTTTTTACTAATCCAAAAAAAGGTAAGCTTCTCTGAAAATTCATGAATATCTCGTTAGTGCATAACTCTGTCCTAAGATACTTTCGGCCATTTTGTGTTTTCTTTTAACTTTTAGATTATTGTTTTGGTTTTAAATATTTCAGGCTTCGAGCACAACTTATGAGTAAAATGGGTATCAAAGAATTTATTAGAGCCAGTGACTGTATAATATCCGATATTAATTGATGGCATCTACTGTTTCCTCTTTTACTTTAGAATTCCACTGTAGTCTAAAAGTTGAAATAAACTTTAACCGTTTTTTTTTGAAAGGGAAAAACAGTCAGCGTGACTGGGAGCAGATATTCATGACTTCGCCGTCGCATGATGGGAAGAAATTTTGTACAATGATTGAAAGATTATGAAAGTTCGATCATCATACAATAAAAATGATACAAATTCGATTCTGAAATCTTAATTCTAATTTTTTAACGTCAGGTCGGGCCAAACAATGGCTGAAATCATACCATCTTCTTTTATTTAAATAGCCGAGTTTAAGTATAAACAGGGGTGAAAACGGAACACTTCAGAAAATATTTGAGCGGGAGACCATCTCAATGAGGACAAACTACATGCCACGAAATAGAAATAAAACATCAACTACAATGATAATAATTCATGTTTATTTTTTTCAAATTTTACGTAATTATTTTTTATTACAAATTTATTCATTCAAATATACAAAATAAAACTTCACAACAACAGATATCTGTTTTAAATATTTCATCACATCCTTTAAACACACACATACCAACAAAACATAACTTGGTACTTACAATTATAAATCACTACTTTTCAGTTTAACACTTCTTACCTCCCCTGATTTCTATCATATAAGCGTGAAAAAATGTAGTACACACGTTTCACAGTGGTTGAATAATTCCAAACAGATTTTAACAGTTTTAACAAATGAACGGGTAATGTTATTTAATGCCAATCTTTTAAATTTTAATTATACATATATATTCACAACACTTTGAATATTCAAGATTAGAAATAAGGGGGGTAATAAATGATAGAAAAATTCATTATAAAGTCCAATGAAAAATACAATTTCTTATGTCATACATACATATAATGGAACCTCAAAATGTTTTAAATATTCGTAAAGTCGAAAAAAGTTCAATAATCTAATTCATTGTAATTCATGTGGAGAAAAAATATTGAAAAATATAGTAACATAAACGTGAAATGTTGCAGGACTGAATATCCCAGAATATAAAAAAAGTTCTGGAATTTTGGAGAAAGATACAGTAGAGATTGTTTATAACGAAGTCCGGGGAACTCTCGATCTTATTTCGTTATTTCGTTATTGCAAGTAAAAGAATGCAGAGTTACCTCTCCTATTAAATTACCCTTCCGGAGCACCTGAGTTCACCCCGGTTTAAATAGGTTCCTGCTGCTAGTTTCTGAGTACTTTTTTTGTGTTGTTGGTTAGTTCGTCATATGTCGTCTTTTTGATGTTCCCGGTTGTTCTTATTGTCTACGGACTTCCCCTTCTTTTGGCACTTCGGTGTTCCTCCCACTTTTCCATTAGCCCGACTGTTATGGACTAACAACTATTTAATCACTAGTAGCAATATTATTGTTTGAATATTAAATAAGTCTTAAGACTGATTTCGCTACAAGCCTGTAAACGAACTCTACTCTATTAAAAAATCTAGGCACATGAGCAGTGAAAAATCAAATGGGTGTTCCCTAAAAAGGCTGCTACATGTATTACATCTTTGCTTCAAACAGAATTTATTTTAAGGTAAAAAATACAAATATAAACAGGTATTACAAACTATAAATGTTCCTTCGAAAATTCAAATTCACTATGACAAGTGGCGGATCCAGAACTTTTGCTAAGGGGAGCCCACTATTGGTGGGGGGAACTGGGGGTGGATAAGTTTGTCCACCCCCCCAAATAATTTTTAAAAAATTTGGTGTAAAATCCTGCATTGTGAGACATTTTAAGCTAAATTACAGACATTTTTGTGGTTTCATACGGAGAGCCGGGCCCCCTCTCTCCTGGATCCGCACCTGATGACCATTTTCCAGAATTACATAAAATCTGACCTACAACAATACAAAAAATTAAGTTTTAGAAAGAAATTATAATCAATCTTTACGGTTGTTTTAACGTCTAAAACATAAGGATCCCCTTTATGACGTGGTAGCAGAAAAAAAACCAAAAATTTAGTCTATGATATAATAGACGAAATAAATTAACATATCAACATTCAATAACAGGTGGAACAAATTATCAAACTGTCAACATATAGTTTGATCAACGTGGAAAAACGTGAAGAATATAACACAAAAATGCTGAAAAACAAAAACAAACAAAATTCAAAAATATTTCTGAAAAAAGATCAGTCTACATCTTCGTTTTTTCAATTCCAAAAAAATCATGAAATAAGATAGATTAAATAAATAAAAAAATGTTGGTCCAAGCCAACTTTTCCTACTGTTTAGGGGGAAATCATTGAACATGTTACATTTTTCTGAAATCTGGATTTCTGAACATCACAGATCCAAAATATTTTAATTCACAAAATTCCTGATTTGCCCGACAAAAAAGTATATTTATCAAAAATAAATAATTTTTTTTTCCAAGCGCATCGTCAAATGAAAAAACAAATCCTGTACATTTTTGGTAACCCGAATTTACTTTGTGTACTAAATAGTTCATTTGTTGAATATTTTATTAAGCAACTGTTGTGTCCAATTAAGGACTAATGGCTACATGTATATACACTCATCAAACAAAACAAAACATTAAGCAATAAATCAATATAACAAACAGTATAAACAGAGCATGTGAATCAAACAAAACTAGCTGTCTCCTGTCCTCAGTAAAAGTGACTGTTTCAAAAAGGAGCCCAGCAATTGATTCGCGCTCAAAACTAAAAAGGTTGCAAATATCTATTTCTAACAGAATCATTAATAGAACAATCGAAAAAGAAATGAGCTTCATTATTAACAGTATTTTAAATTTTACACAATCTCTCGTTTCTTGGAATTATTGTGAATCTTCCCTTTTCAATTTATAATGAGTGGTCGCTTATTCTAAATTTACAAATAAACTTTCAAAGAAGCTAAGATTTGCGTAGTAACTCCTTGTGCAGTATCTATTAGAACTGGCAAAAAATGCCTAGCTACACACTTTTTATGGAATATTACCGGAAAGACTTCGATTTTTTCATTTTGGCCTTATAAATCTTATCTTTGTGTGCCTTCATTCAATATAAGTTTTGATATAGTTGTGCCAACATTGTATTTTTAAAAAAACTCCTTTTGTCCAAAGATATACATGAACAAACTTTTTTTCATATATATATATCTACTGAGTATATTTGTTGCTTAAACTTGACGCAATTTCAAGCAACTAAGAAAAAAAAATCAAAATGGTCTGGCATAATTATCTACGAAAAAACCTACTATTTGTAGACAAAAAATATGCAAATAAGCTATACTAAAAATGTCACGAGGTTCAAATACACGCACTCTCAGCTACTAAAAATGCAATGACTATATATTAGCACCTGTTCTAACCAGGTTTTATTCATAACTTGTATGATTTATCCCCAAGGTCCTGATTTATAATGGCAAAATAAGTGGAATAAAAGGGAAAAGATAAAAAAATATTGACATACTGACATATTTTGTTAGGAAAGATATGAATTATTCGTTTTTGGCCTTTTTACACTTTCGCAGTCAAGGAAAAGGCGAAAGAAAATTAATTATAATGATAATGTTAAACAAAAATACACTATTTCTGGAAAAGAGTATCAAATTGGCGGCAAAATGTTTCTGTGGACATTCTGTTTTAACGCCATTTTCCCCCTCGTTTTGCTATATTTTATTTAAAACAACATGTGCCGCACGAAAAAACAAGTCCTCAAGAAAAACATTTCGCTCGCTCGCACCTGTATTTCCTTCCAAATATCCAAAGAAAGAAACATTAATTTGGTGTTTCATAGGTCGAAAATAAAGGAAGAAAAGAAAATAATATCACAAATCGAAATCTTCAAAAATGGTCTACTTTTAAATGAGCTCCAAAATATCGAAAATGAGATCATTTTGTAGACAAATCAATCAATCATTTACATATTAAGAAAAAATTAAAATGTGAAAGTGAAAATTATTACCCCCCCCCCATCCCCATCGAAATAGTTTAAATAGTACATGTACTTGAGTTTGTAAATGCAACACAAATGTACTAATGACAAATGGAATGTAGAAGAATGTAAATTATGTTTGAGTACATTAATTGTACCCCCAGAAATTTTAAACCAAGGACTCATCCATAAAGTCCTATTCCTATAAATAATAATAAAAAAAAATATAATAGAAAAATAAAATGATAAAAATGTACTAGTTTGTGTGATATGATGAAATTGATACGATACGACTACTCAAAGACCCCCCAAAAGGACAAATAAAGAAAAACCCAAACACACAAAAACGCCAGGCGTGTCCAATAATTTAAGCATTTATAATGTTTTCTAAAAGGGAAATCCAAAAACTTATAATAATAGAAAGAGCCCCGAATATACAAAAAACATTTTTGAAGTTTGTTGAAAAAAAGAAATTGTAAAACCCTATAGTAATAGCATAATCCCCTAATATAAAGAGTCCTTTTCCTAATTTATATCAATAATCCATGATTTTATTACAAGACTTTCTTTGACACATATAAATGTTGCTTACGTTGCAAATAATAACCTATATTAAATATTATTACGATTATATTAATACCTCAATAAAAACATCATAGAAGTATTGAGAAACCGACTGAGATTTTGGACATTTTGATTTTTTTTGTGGTTTATGAATATATATGACCTTACAACGAGGCGTATGAACTCCTACGAAACAATCTGAATACATGAAAAGCTTAACGTAAAATTGGTATCATAATTATAAGAATTGAATTTTCCTTTCAGTTTTTCAAAAGATTGTAAAGCTTCACAGTGTTCTTTGAACATCCAACACTTCTACACGCTAATGAAACTGCAAAAAGAAGCGATCAATTCACAAATAAAAAAATATGAGAAAAATGAGATAATTGCCTCAAAACCATAGAATACTAACTATAGTCAAAGGAAAACATTTCAAAATATTTATACAATCAAACTAGCTAAAAACACGAGTCATCTTTCTACACGTACGATGTATATCTACGAAGTAAACATCTACAGCTTTACGACAAACATTTAAAATATACAATGACTGACCACTTTCCAATTCAATATTCACCACCTCTTCCTTATTTATCTTAAATAGCTGTATTTGTAATATGGACAAAGTCTCTGCAGATTTCTAGGCATTTGGTAATTTCGATCTGTAGGTAAAAAGGTATAGATGTTAATTGCTCAAAAGTAGAACATAATTTGGGATTTAGAAACAAATTCAAAAAGACTGAAAACAGGGGAGGTAATAAAATCAAAATTGGAAAAAGGTCAATTGTCAACAACTAATATCACAGTTTCCTATATAATAGGATAAAAAGTTAAACATAATACTTGAGACAGAAACTCCATGAACATTTCGGTTCATGATAGTATGTGGAATTCCATTGGTCCTTTCCCTCGACATACTAGATTTTAACTTCTTAATCACCGGTAGTAATGTCATATTCGATACAACTCTAGAACCACCACTTTCTGAATACAGTCAAACGTTTCTCATTAGGAACGCCGATTTCCTTTGGGACTATATAGCACATGATGAAGGAAGCTGTTCGTCAACTCCCTTGGTGACTGTTTTAACATGGACACAACCTACATACATGATTAAGCCACTTTTTACAAAACACAAATACAGCAACTTCAAATATAATGTCATTGACATTGCGTAATTCTGTAAGACATGCGCAGTCAGTAGGAAGTGCGTCAGAAAGCTGGGAAGCCTTTTCACCGTTCAGATATAATATATATTGTTAAAATACTACATTTCCGCTGTTGTCGTAGGGGCAGATGATGTCGTTGTTTCTTCCGCTTCTATTTCCGGTTCCTCTGTTGGACCTGTTGAACTTACAGGTGTTGTTGTCCCCAAAGTCGTCGACTTTGTATCAGTTTTGATAATAAATTGTACAGTTCCATTTGCCATTTTCTCTTGTGATAGTATAATGTTACTTTTAGCCTCAATTACAATAGGTCGACCACCAGTTGCTTGTGACATAAGCGTTATACTCATTCTTGTTCCGTTAGTCGTACCGTTTCCACTATCAGTAGAGTTTGTAATCGTAATGTCTTTCAGAACTATAAAATTAGGGTCATTGACCCCATGTCCTAATGATTTTACATTATCATTAATTATTTTAATTTCTGCTGTGTTATTTTTAGCAACTACTTTAATTTTTTTTGTAGAATCTACGGTCGCTAGGTTACCCTTTATTGGTGATTTAGTCTGGTCGGTTACTGCACTTTGCAGTGTTTTTCCGGCTCCAGACTTCATAGCGATCAAACTGATAGGAGCTATTTTCTTCATCCTCTCTTTCATTGTCAGTCGTTTTCTTTCTATAACAGGCTTAATGATGTTCGTACCAGTTTTTCGTTTTGGAACCATGGTGATAATGGGTTTCTTTCTGATGATGTTCGAACTCATACCAAATCCGTTTACTTTTCGATTAACCAAACTAGGTATTGGAACCTCAACTTTGGTTTTTCTCTGTATTTGAACATTTATGGTTCTTCTTTGGGGATTAGCATTACCCTGTCCGCCATTGTTGGGCAAAAATTGAGGAGTATTAGAATTTCCAAACCCCTGAAGGTTCAGACTGCTGAGCTGTGGATTTGCACTTTTGATTAAATTGATCAGCTGAGAACGAATGTCAGAGGTCGTTAACATACCGCCATTATTCTGTCCTTGGAAATTCATTTGATTCATTGGCTGTGTATTTCCAAATTGTTTACTTCGCGGAGAATTCATATTGTTGTTAACAAAATTTGGATTAAAATTCATTCCAAAATTGTTTGTCGAAACAACATGTTGAACTGGCATGTTATTTTGGACATTTGGAGCCATCTGTTTATTGAGTTTATTGTTGATTATATTTTGAAATGTTTTTGACATGACTTTTCTTGGTCTCTGATTCAGAATGGATGGCGATGATAACAACTCTCCAGTTCTTACCCCAAACTTGGCCTTTCCTGTATTCTGAAATCAAGACAGATATATTATATGTATATTATAGCATTTTGAAGAGATATATAATGGCTGGGAGGAGGGGTATATGGAAAAAATACCAGTCGAGAGACGGCAAAATTTCCCGAGCCATTATTCACTCATTTTATATGTGTTTAATTGTATATGTTTAAGGTAAAAGCTACCGGGTGTTTAAGGGGAGACAAAGACAAATCCAGGTTATTTATGTGAGGCGGTAAATTAAGATAGTCCAGCTAAAACATGTGGTAAAAAGTCTGAAACTAAAACCTACAAGAAATCAAAAGTGTAAATTTGAAAAAAAATTAACAGGATAGTCAAACTTCAACTAGCTTTGAATAGAATAGAATAAAATAGAATATTTTTATTTCTCAAATTACAGGGCCCATAAAGGGCATAAAATCAGATACAATTATTAAAACAATCTAAAATCAATTCTTTATTACAAATTGTGTTACTAGAAATATGAGTAAATATGTTTTTTAGAAATATTGGTAAAATACTGTATATTTTTGCGGTTACCAACTGACAAGTCCGTTGAATGAGGTGACATATTTACTGTGTTTTATGGAAAAAGAACATTAGATCATCGATTTGAAATGAACATCATTGACAAGTGCTTGTCAAATAAGCGGAGTACTCGAATGACAAATCACACCCATTGACAGAGTTATAGCAAATACAATTATATACAAGGTGCATATTAATTCATTGTACAAATGATAATTTATGATCATTTGTGTATATTTTCGTACTATTTTATAAACCGGAAATTTCAAAGATAGAAATTTCAAAATTTATCTTTGAAATTTCTAATTTATAAAATGGGAAATATAACATACGTGTGTATACAATTAAATTCTTTGATACCATTTTTGATGCATAAGATGTGCACATTTCGTCGATTTACGATTCATCGGTCGTGCTCAAAACCTGAATTGTTGAAAACCAATACAATAATTCAAAACGTTGAGGAGGAAATTCAAAAATGCCAAAATGACCAAGAGTATTAAAGGCAAAACCATCTTAGGACAGAGCTAAGCACAAAGAAGATGCTCCTTAGCTTCAAGAAATTCTACAAAATTGTAACAGTAAATTTTAAGTATCAATTTCGGGCTATTAATACTAGCACCTTGAGCTGGGGGATACAAAATTGCAAATTTCCTGAAAGTGACCTGGAGCTTCATCACAATACAACAGAAAACATTTAAGAAATGTTACCGGCAGATTTTAATTTCCAAAGCATTCTATCGATGTATTTTGAAGTAATATAACAAACCTATTAAGAAAAAATATTTTGAAATTGTTTAGATATGATAAAAATACATGTATATTATAAAAACACAATGACAATGATAGTTTTGTTCAAATACTTGTCAGCACTATTGAAAATATGACGGTACAAAAGAGGAGCAAATCATTGGACAGACAAACCCGGGAAGACAAATGATCGAACAACCATAAGCACAAGAAATAAACACAGAAAACTAAAAAAACAATGAACAACACGAACTCCTATAAAAACCAGGAGTGAACCCAGGTGTTCCGGAAGGGTAAGCAGTTCCTGCTCCATATACGGCACCCGTCGTGAAGATCAACAAAGTCAATCCGGTGGAAGTCACAAATCGATGGAGGTACATGAAATGTTACAACAGTGGTAACAGGTATTTTAACAATTTTAACGAGGTATTTCATTTTTAGTGTAATACCTTTTAGTGTTGTTTGCTACATCTTGTGTAGGTATCATTTGCAGATAGAAACACACTTTTTTATAACTTCCCAATATAGAGTAGAAAAAAATTAACACGAGTCCCAGTATTATGGTAAAGAGCTGTAATACAAGGTAAGACAATAACTGGAACACAACAAAAAAGAGAGAAAGGTACCAGTAACATTCATAAACAATGAGACACGTGACCCCAACCTAAATCCGTTATGAACTCTGGTGATTCGGAAGGACTGTATTGGTTATTTTAAAATTCATTAAAAGATCGTTTCTGGTGGAAAACCAAATGATGTAAGTTGAGAAAAAGATTTGGATTCAAATCCCATTATTTTATCGTCATACCGCAATCAAGCCAGACCAAAATTTCAATTTGAAAAAAGCCGTAAACTGAAAGTGGGTCTTTTGAAAAGCAAAGACTCGTACAACAAACAGGAATCAGACCTATTTTAACTTATTTTTACCTTTGTCTTTATAAAAGAAAGAAAGCGGAATTCATAAATAATAATTATCGTTTTAGGAAATTGTTATTGGTCATTGATCATAATATTAATTTATAATAATTAATAACTTGTGGATTGATGGGAAATAAATTGGCGGGAACGCCTCAGTGATTCACCTGCCAATAAAAATTTTTCAAAAAGCATGAAAAATTCCATAAAAATCTTGTTCTATGTAATTTATAAAAAACGATTATAAAACAAACCTTCATATTGTTAAAAATAATTTTCGAAAAAAAATGAAATACCAAGATTAAACAATAATATCGGAACTACAGATTTTAAACAAGTTTAAATTCACGAAGAGTGAAAAAATAATGAGGAACCTGAGTGAGTTATCTTTTACTAACCAATGTAGGTAAGGGAGATAATAAATTTGTCTCCTTTTTAGCCTCAGGACAAAAGGGAGAGCATTTAATTATCTCCCTTACCTACCCTGGTTAGGAAAAGATAACTCACTCAGGTTCCTCATTCACTCTTCCACTGCTCTCTCCTTAGATATATTTAGCCATTACTCATTCTGTCATTTAATTCATTGGCCCTTATGCCAGATATTTTACCAGGAGCGATAACTACTGGTAAAATATTGGTATAAAGTACAAACCCGTGATAAAATCAGTTTAAAGTCATGCCACCTTGCATTATTTCTCTTCTAATAAGACAAATTCAGTAAACAATAGTACCAAAGTTATTATCAAAATATGCCAAATTTACCACATTTTTGGACATGAAGCGTTCGAAAGTCGTTATATTAGAATTTGAAATTTGCTTTTGTTCTACAACACTTTAAGGTATCGTTTTGGCTTTTCAGCAGTATTTTCTGCTTTGAACACAACTGCTGAGTCTTATCTTGATGACACATGCATATGAACCGGAGTCGACATCATTAAATATTCATTTTAAAGAAATACAATTATTTTCCATAAAGATGTATTTACATGTACAAAAGTTTTACAAAATATTCAAAGGTGAATTTCAGGTTTTTAAAAAGTATTTAAGTTAAAATACACAACATGGTGAGATGGCACCGTAAACGTGGCATTCTAGAATCGAAATGCATTGATAATCTCTGTCACTTGTGACTTTAGAAAGACTTACAACGAATAAAAATCTACACAGCCCGTAATTTCTGTTTATATGAAATTATTGTTTAATACTGTTGTTAAGGTGGTACCCAACACTTTCACTAAAATTAATTTGGCTCGTTTAATTTTCATAAAATTTTGACAAAGTATTTACTTTGACCCATTGACAAAAATTTTAAAATTTCAAAACATTTGAACCAACCAATTCATCAGAAAAAAGACACTGATTGTATAGCAGTTTGACAAACACTAATATTGATCATTGAAAAGCTTAATATTCCCTTAACAACACAACGTTATTAAAACGTTTAGCTGATTTTACAGAGTTATCTCCCTGTAGTGTTAGGTACCACCTTAAATATGGCATTTAAAAATATAAACACACACTCACCAGGAGATTCAAATGTCGACCATTAGCTGGAAATCCAAAGAACAAAGACATTAAAACCAAAATCATTGTATGTATCTGTCCTTCCATATTTGCAATCCAAATTGAAGACTGATAATTTCGGAAAGTAAAAATCTCTTGAGGTCAACAGCGTCACCTTCGTCAGTCCAAATGGCTACAAATGGAGCAAGTATTGAACTGAATACGGATTTCTATCGTAAATGTCATAATGTTCAGAGACCATAACGAGGTTAACTTTTAGAGATTGAGCCGTATGTCGATCAACACATCTATGAGATATAAAACTGTCAGAAAGGTTATAAATTGATATAAAACACCGGAAGACAATTATTTAGGGATTCTGTAAAATTACTCCACAATAGAATTAACCATTTACAATGACATGCGTTTTAGCTGTAATGGTACAACTAATTATTATTATCACGTGTATCATCATGTACATAGATTATATGTTACGTAGATTTATACAGGTTATAGTATGGCTGTCAATATAGCGAATGGCGTATGTGTACATGCACATAGAAACCGTCTTATTTAATTCAATTTAATAATATTTTATTGCATTATATATATATATATATAATAGTAATTAGTATCGGGCAACAAGTTATTTACAGATTATCACATTTTTTGTACTAATATGTACGTTCCTGGATGTCCAATAATATTCGGAAGTCAGAGTGTGTTATTTGTCCTCGGGGCCAATATCGAAAATCCGTATTTGTCCTCGAAAATCCGTATTCGACCGCGAAAATCAATAGTTTTGTTTGTTTGTTTTTTTCTCCATTTTTTAAAAATCTAAAATTCTTTTTAATTTTTTTTAAATATGTGATAAATAGATCATTACATGGCACTTTCCATATCGGCCCTCGACCCATATCGGACTTTGGGCTAAAACCCTCAGTTCGATATGGGAGTCTCGGGATGATACCAGGGCCGATATGGAAAATGCCATGCAATAATCTATAATTATTACATGGCATTTTCCATATTTGCCCTGGTATTAGCCCGAGACTCCCATATTGATCCCGAGGGCCAATATGCGTCGATGATAATCTATATATCACATATTTTCAGGCTGAAGAAATAATAAATTTACTGACCTTTTACATATTTTCAACATTCATTTATCTGAACTGTAAATGATGAAAAACTAGAAGGGCTCGAGAGGGCAAATATGGATTTTCGAGGGAAATATTGATTTTCAGGCAGGAGGGCTAATACGGGACATCCATTTCCGGTCATACTGAACATGAAAAATTACCCATATTAATTTAAAATATGTGATAATACAACATTAATAACTGCCTTATCATTACATGTAAATTACAGAGAAAGAACAGCAAGCACTACAACTTGTACACTGATATTAGGACATAAACCTATGGCAAGCCGTTTTACTATTTATTCTAACTTCAAGATATCTAATAACCTTTATATTATATGAGATATCTTGAAGTTGTGTCCGCTAACCTGGTTTGTCAATCAAGATGGCCAACAAACCTGAACTTAGTTTAACATAGAACCCTATGGGAAAATTTAATTTGCAGATCATCATACCTTAAACTTAGCCATTTGGAACCAAACTAATGCCAGCAATGGTCCTTTTTCAAAATTGTGTTTGATAACCTGGGATGTCAACTAAGATGGACACCACATCCTAACTTTGTTTAACATTGGAAGACACAGGCTCTTGAGAGCCTCTAATTTAATTCAATTTTATTTTAATATGAAAATGCACTATGAATTAATTGAGGTCTCGGACTTAAGGATGATCGCTGGTCTAATAGGAAATAAATAGGATTTTAAATAGGTGTTTTAGCTTGAGAGAACATATGAATAGTAAACAAATAAGCAAGAAAAAAATATAGATTCATGTGCTCATTTTAGAGCTATAAAGCCTTGAAAATTTGCAGGAAATCAGTTTTCTCTGGATTTTTCATTGTCTTTGCATTGGCAACTTCAGTCTCTCAAAAATTTATGAAAAAATAAAAAGGATTTCATAAAATCATGCCATATACCATTTTAAGGTATATATGATTGAATTGTAAAAGAAAAAGTGGGGGTTCATGGGCCAAAAATTTAATGTTTAAGAAATGAATAAAACCCGAGGATTCCGAAAATCTGACAAAAAGACCAAAACATGACCAGCGAGCATCCTTAATATGATCAAGCAAAACCGAAGAAATGTTTGCTGAGAGCAAGTCAACTTTTAGAAAAAACAAAACTGTTTGATTCCGAAAAAAATATGTCTCCCTGCCTTTTCCAACAAATTTTTTATCCTATTTCACAAAATGTTTGGCCTGACTTGTTTGCAAATATCTTTCTTTCACCCTTCCTTCCATGCATACAGTCAAATGGTTGTTCAATCACTCCCTTTTGGACCACGAAAACCATTTAAAAGACAATTTGTTAAAATGGTCAACTCCTTAAAAGTGACATCATTTTTATTATATAATATGTATAAAATATCAATCCGAAAAGTATATGAACCTTATTACTAAACTATATGAATAATTTGTCCTTGATCTAGAACACCACGCAGGATGTACTTTAACAATTAAATAAAACGTAGAACATTGATAGGTAAATATCCCCATGTACTCTAAAAAAATATGAGTTAACAGTGCGATACTAAAGTACAAATGTATATGTAAGTAATGTTGAAATACCAGATTTGGTAGAATTTCGAGAGAAATACATATTTTTTACATTTTGCTTTAATCTTTAATCGATGACAATAATAATAATAATGAAAATAATAACAATAAAAATAAAAATATTGCGCCGTTTCAAAATGTAGAAACTGTCGTATTAGAATAGACATAATTCACCGTGGCATGAAATTATCCTAATTTGGAAAAATATTTGGCATAAATGGCCTACCCGTGGTAAAATCACGATATTATGAAGGCACCGTTAATTATTTCCCAAACAAAAACTGCATATGTGTTTTACATGAATATAATTAAATTGTGTCCAAACGACACTGACAAGCACAGCAAAACACAATATCTTTTTTTAAAACTGAAAACTGAAAGTAAAAATATCCCTTTTTGAAGATTCAAAAAACTACATTTGTACGATTCTTTTATTGACAAAAGGCATAGAAAATTCCAATGCTCGGGTTTGAATCAACTGAGAAAAAAAGGTTCACAGAGGTTTCAGAAAGCGTATCAGTATTCAGTTATTAGATTAACACCAAGACAAATGTCTACATTAAAATAATGGAAACCACGTATGTATCATACAATTAAAATATTATTAGTATATAAGCCTTCTATAATTGATATCAATTATTAATTATTACAGGCTTTTGTATACATGTAATTACATGTAATTACATTATAAACAATAGACAACTATAAATGTTAATTACAGGAACGTGTGATTTTGTGTAATAAATTGACATACATACATGTAATGGTCAATTGACATCAATATCATTTATTGCAAGGAAAATAGTTACTACTTATTCGTTTATTACTATGGATTTTTTATTTGACCAATTTTCGTTTTTAGTGAAATTTCGGTACTTTTAGAATAATAAATTCACTGTTGTAATCTATTTCAAGTTAGCTCATCGACTACGAAGCCAAAGGTCCCTGGTTAGATTCCCGTTCGGGATGAACATTCAGGGATCAAACTTGCGGCGCCCTATCGACACCGTTTGCGAGGATGGTCTAGGTAAAACTGATAGTCTGTCGAATGGGAACAAAAAATGGCTGTCCTGTGTTAAGGGAGAGCAACATCCTTAGTCCGTTATGTATATGTATATGGTGTAATATACTAGCAAATTGTGTTTAAAAATTGTTAATATATATAGGATGCAAAAGTCGTGCTACTTGTAAATTATGAGAAGGCTTTAAAGAAGGAAGAAAATTAAGCACTGAAATGGATGTTTTTTTCTTTTCTCTTGAATTAACCAAACCTTCAGTCTACAATACCTGTCAAGTTTCTTTAAAATGTAATTTAGTAACGACGATATTTCATTATCTATCGACTCATCACAAATCATTCAATTTCGGTTATTTATCATCTCTGTACCGACTCCGTCAGTTTTGTACTTTCAAGGTCATTCATTGCGATTTGTTTCTGTTATTATGTCTCCCAAACAAAGTTTTGGGAGACATATTGTTTTTGTCCGGTTTCTTATTATTCTTCTTCTTCTTCTTCTTCTTCTTCTTCTTCTTCTTCTTCTTCTTCTTTCCTTTTTCTTTCCGTTCAATGTTGTCCGCGACGTTTCTCAAAGATGCAATGTCCAATCAATATGAAACTTTGGGAATATGTTAAGGGTGACCTGAAGTTTTGCAAACGACTTTTAAAATTTTCAAAATGGCCGCCGTTTCAAAGGTCATTATATAGGACATTGCAATAATTTGAATTTAGGGGGTTTCTGATAAGCTCTAGATAGTGGCAATGGGGGTTTGTTTGGGAGACATCTTGTGACTCGCTGGCGATCACAATCATACCTAGTTTCAAGTTGTTTTTGTACGAATTTGCTTAAATAATTTCGATATTCTGATACGTGTGGTTATTTCAAAGTGTAAGATAGTGATTGCATGGTACTGGTGATAGAATCCGAGCAATAAATTTTTTCGTGTTTTAGGGTATGATTGTTTTAAGGTGGTTAGACTATTCAAGGCTCAAAATGGACAGTTTTTTGCTTTTCAACATTTGCGCCATCGGAGCATAATAGGCATTTTGTGATTGAATTAGATAATGCATTATTTTCAAGAGTAAATAAAACGCAAATAGTGTGTGCAACAGAATCGTGCAACAGACTCGGGTATATATAGTTATAGTATACATTGTAACTAATTGATGACTTCAAATACCAGAAATAAACAAGGCGTGACCGAACTACACAGTAAATTACGAGTGCGCGTAGTTATACTTTTTATTACATTGTAAAGAATGTAGCATTTTACCAGAAGTAAATTGAAATAAAACGGACTTTGTCTTTTGATACTCTCCGCTGCAATTGTGACGTCACTTCCTAGAGTGAAAGAACGGCTGTTCTTTTCACATGCGATTTACCAGATTTTCTTTCACGCGGATGCTACGGTAAATTACCGGATACAATGTAATAAACAGTTTTATTCTCCTGCAGTATGTCAGGATGATTTGCACCCAGATCTTGATGAGTTGACGGAATTAAAAAAATATAAAGAACCACGCATAGCTCGATCGTTACGATCACTCGTGCTAAAACAAATTTACAAGCAAACAGAATTCTGGGGACAATAAGCATCTTTTTTCTTAAAATAAAAACCCCGAGAAGAATCTGGTTCTTCTTGTCATTTAAATGCAGTTCTGGTTCCTTTGATACTTCTTCTTGTTTAATATGCAAGAGAAAACGCACAAAAAGGTAAAAAAAAATGCACAAATCTTGATCTGTTGATCAAATATTAAATCTAAAAGATGCTGTATTGAGATCATGTGACAAGGAAATGATATTTAGAGCTGAAATCATTCTTGGAAAAGCTGTCTATCATTCAGCTTGTCTTAAGACAGCATGTCCTGCGCACGACATGTTTTGGCTACGGCTGATTGCACAAAGTCACACAATGGAACACCATGTGATTTTGGTTGGAAAATGGACCAAAGCAACAACCTGGAGCTCATTCGTTTTGAAGGCCAGATGGCATCAGACGTTCTGCAAGATCTCATATGTTGATGCATGTACATGTATCATGAACTGTGTCTGTGGACAAAGGGATGAGATTTATGTACATAAATGCACTCTACTGAGTAGTCCATTGTTCATATAAGGGATTGCTACAGTTTGACATTTTATATATAGTTAATTATAAAATTCAAACCTCATTTCCAATTTGTTTAACCGTCTCGTTGGTCTCGTGGTAGCATCCCCACCTCAAGTGCGAAAGGTTGTTGGTTCTATCCCAGCCGGGTCACACCAAAGACATTTAAATAGGTATTAATTTTGCTGCTTCCCTCCAAGCACGCACTATCTAGGGATTAAGAGCAAAGATCGACTGGTTGACTTGGACTCTGTACAAGGGTCCGGGTATGGTGATATGTCCAACTGCAGACTGTGTACCTCGTGAGCTAGCACGTTACAAAATCAGGGTAATCGTGTCGGTCTAGTACAGGGCAGGTTTCATTATCATATCACATCAAGAACACTCCATCCATCCATGCATCCAAATTTCTAGCGACGACAGGTCGACGTGCAATGAGTCTAATGCAAAACATTTTAATCTCTCTTAATCTCTCTGTTATGGAGATATTCAGACCTATCCTGTTTAAGTTGAATAAATAATATTTTTTTGTATTTTATTGTAAATAGAAAAATTAAATTGGCATAATTACTGAAAGTGGAGATGACTGAACAAAAACTGTTAAAACATTTCATTTAGCATCATTTCAGTCTGAATCAGTTCATGTAAAGAAATTAACCGTTCCATAATATAATTTTTTTACATGACCTGATTCCCGCCAACCTATTTATATCGTTTATATATACATGCATGTTCGCTCCAAAAGTTTGATATTTTATTTCTGCTTGTCAAATATTGTACTAAATTGCCTAGATATATTTGTTAGTGTATTGTTTGACACATTTATTTGGTTTGACCTAGTTTACATTTTCTCACCATTCATCGTGATTTGAAACAAGTTCAAGGTAATGAATTAACAGGAATCGCAAAATATAGGTCACTTGAAAATGCACCTATTACCCTCAGACATCTGTGTGGCTTATTTTAGTTGAATTTAATTTTCATTCAAGAGGAGAACAACAATAAAAGCAAATTTATAATTTCCGGTCCGACGATTTACCGAAAAGAACAGGAAAGAACCGAAAAGAACAAAAAAAAAAAAAAAAGGAAACGAAAAGAAAATATACAAGTTTTAGCTTTCTACAAAGCTGCGGACTGCTTCGCTGTATCTTAATTTATGGTAATATGCGAGCATGTGGTTGTTGATTTAGTATTGGAATTGTGGTATTCTTAGATATTGATTGATATGAAATGTGTCTTAGACTTGCAATATCAATTTTTGTATAATAGACACGACCTGGAGGTGTGCCTAGATTGGCAGAAGTTATAAAGTAGAGATCATGCATTTTTTGTTGTAAACATAGGATTATAGTGTATACGATTAAGCAAAACAAACCGTGTGTATTGCAGATTAACGAAGCAAATATACACGTATTAATAATTGATTTCAATAATGATTTTCAGAATATATGAATATTACAAAAACATGTAAGGGACGAGATCAAAAGTTCAATGTAGGATAAAAAACTTAATTCAAATAGTTTGGGGGGGGGGGGGGGTAAAAATCGTTGCAAGTTTTGTTATCCGACATTAATTTTCGGATATGCCCATATTGGTCAATCAATTTTTCCCAAATTAAGTTAAGGGGGGGGGTCAGTGAAAAAACTATGTGAATTAAGTTTTTTATCCCATATTGAACTTTTGATCTCGTCCCTAATGACAGTTGATCGGAACTGATATACACATAGTTAATTTTCCGGCCTTTGATGACTTATCCTGAACGAGTAAAGTCTGTAATTCTTTATCTCATTTAAACCAATGGCTGTTGCTGTATCTCAGCCGCATCATAAAGTAACCAATCAGCGATCAGGCAGTGGTTTCGTGTATGGCTGATAGCGAATACCGGGAAACTCTTGATGAACTCTCTGAGATCGTGTTAAAATATAAATCTTCGTGTGATATTATTATTGCTGGGAATATGAATGCCAGTATAGTTAGGGATAAACCAAATACTAGAGACAAGATATTTTTAGATTTTATACATTGTTTTTATACCCCTAATGGGCTAGGTGACGTGAATACATACTTTCATCCAAGTGGAACATGTTCAACTCAAATTGATTACATCTTTGAAAGTAATCCAGGGTTAGTAAACAACTATAAAGCTCTCCAGCGTCACCCCCTTAATACCTCTCAGCATGACCCAGTAGCTGGATGCATCAAGGTAGAACTTGATACTTATGACTCCCAGCCAGTTATCTCCACCTTCCCGCCAAGAGTCAAGTGGGAAATGGTAAACAAGGAGAAATATAAGAAATTGGTCACAAACAAACTCTCAGAAGTGAACTTAGAAATAACTAAAGCTTCTTATAGTGACGTATCAAACATCACGAGTGAAATATGTGCCATACTCGAAACCACTGCCAGAGCATGCGCTCCAACAAAGAACAAGAAAGGGAAACCTAGAGCCTCTCGTCCCTGGTCTATAGCAATAAATGAAGCCTGCAAACACAGCAAACAAAAATTCTGGGAATGGAAGTGCGATGGTCGTCCAGTGAACCCAAATAGCCTAACTTTTTGTAACATGAAGGATGCTAAAAAGAAGTTACGTTCTAGACAAAGGCAGCATGAGGCAGTGCTACGAAAATCCAACTATGAAAATATCATGAAAGCACACGAAGGTGACCAACAAACTTTTTACCGCCTTATAGCTAATCAAAGGAAAGATGGATCCATTCAAACATCATGTCTTAAAGTTGATGATGATCTATTAACGACGCCGCACGACATTCGTAATGGATGGGCCAACTACTTTCAAGAACTGGCTACCCCTCATCATAACAAAACTATTTATCATAACCAAGTTGAACTTGATTGCCTATTCCTAGAAGATATTTTTAAATCTAATCAGAAATCACAAATTGTTGTCAGTGATAATCTAGTTAAAGATGTTATCTGTCAGTTGAAAAATGGAAAAGCCGCTGATAGCGCAGGAATCTGTAGCGAACATCTGAAATACGGCGGAGAAACCTTAGTCCATGTACTAACGAAACTAATCAACCTTATATTTAGACATTGTACCTTGCCAGAACTTTTTGAAATGGTGTTAGTCAGTCCGGTATTCAAAAACAAAGGAAAATCTGCCATAGATCCTAACTCATATAGGAAAATCACAGTCTCAAGCGTAATTAATAAGGTCACTGAAAAATTACACCTGAATGACAGTAGTGCCATTATTGACAAAATACAAAATCACTTACAACGAGGCTTCACTGCTGGAGTATCGCCAATATTTGCTGCGATCATCATTACGGAGTTATTCGCAGAAGCGAAAGACCACAAACTTTTACTTGTCCTTGCACTATTGGACGCGCAGAAGGCTTTTGATAAAGTATGGCATAGCTCTTTATTAAGAAAAACTTATCAGATTGGAATTGATGGTGACAAATGGTTGATGTTGAAGGCCTGGTATCATGAACTTGTATCCCAAGTAAAATGGAGCGGTGGTCTATCTCGCCCATTTCCTGAAAAACAGGGTGTTAGACAGGGTGGTGTATGGTCACCTACAGCTTACAAAATTTTTATTAACCCGCTACTGGACCTGCTGCACCAGAATGGACTGGGATGCTATATTGGCTCCATCTACTGTGGCACACCGACCGTCGCTGATGATATTTGCTTGGCATCGAACTGTCCCTTTGAGTTACAAGCTATGCTAGACCTGCAAGAAAACTATGCTCGTCAAGAGAACTACACAATCAGTGAAACTAAGTCTACAATCCTTGTGACTGGAAATCAGGATACTCATAAATTTACGTTAAATGGCTCTAAACTCCAACAATCAGAAACTGCCACACATCTTGGTATAACCAGAGACAGTAAATCTAGATTTGACTCTAGCGCAGTTGTTATGGAGCGTATTAGTACTGCCCGTAGAGCGACCTATGCTATGATGGGAGCAGGATTACATGGTGCTAATGGCCTTAACCCATGTGTCTCACTTCACCTGATACGTATATACATTGTTCCACGTCTAACATATGGACTTGAATCCATTCGATTGGCAGCTAAAGATCTAACTTCAATCACTAAATACCATAAGCGGCTGTTCAAACAAATACAGCATTTACCAGACAAAGCATCAGACTCGGCCAGCTACTTGCTACTTGGCGAACTACCTATCAAGGCTGAAATACATAAGAGGATATTTACCACGTTTGGTAACATTGTCAGAAAATACAACACTGTTGAACACCAACTTGCATGGCGTCAATTTGCAACTAAATCAAACTCCTCAAACAGCTGGTTTATTATGGTGAAATTATTATTGGAACTGTATGATCTACCTTCATGTTATGACTTGCTCCAAAACCCACCGGGGGAATCTACGTGGAAGAACCTTGTAAAAAGTACCGTGAACAGCTATTGGGAACAAAAACTAAAGCTGGAAGCAAAAACCAAGTCATCATTGAAATACATAGACATTGACCGTCTCTCAATTGGTAAAACACATATGATCTGGAGTAGTGCTGGTTCCAATACCTATGCTTTAACAAAAGCATCTGTAAAATGTAGGATGCTACTTGGAGTATACACGCTACAAGCAAATAGACATCGTTTCAACCAGTTTGAAATAGACCCGTCTTGTCCGCTATGTAAATTAGGACCTGAGAACAGAACTCACTTTCTTGTCCTATGTCAGCATCTCACTGCAGTCAGACAGCCATTTATGGATGCCCTGAATATTGTTATGCGGGAAATGTTACCAGAACTACATCAACAGATAACATCTGATCCACTACAGCTTACACAGATAATATTGGATTGTTCGTCTTGCCCGTTTGTACTACCTCAATATTATAACAGACTTGAGTGTATAAGTCGAGGATTATGCTATGCCCTACATATAGCACGCAGTACAGCTCTGGAATATCACTACAAGTAACCTGTTTAATAATGTGTAAAATCTCATTTGATATTTATCATACTTCCATGATTGAGTGATAGAAACATAGTAGGGACTAACCCGCTCTTAGCGTGTACATAGACTTCTCTTAGCTTTAGTATTGTAGTAAAAGTGGGACTGTGCATATATATATTTTATGAAGTGTTGCATAACCACATTCAACACTACAGTTCTCCAAACAATGGAGGAAGATACAGAACAACAACAACAACAACAACGATGGCGTGTGTATGTCTACTGAAACTAATAGCTTCGCACCGTGATGCGAAGCAATAAGTTTGTACATTGTGCCCAGAATTGAAGTTAAATTAATAAAAATTTATACTAAAACAATTTTTAGCTATGTATGAATGAGATGAGAAATTATTAGTATCTTCCCCTTACTCTCATTGTTAGAGGACATTTTTTATACTAATTTTGATGCACAAGATGTGCACATTTTGTCGCTTTACGACTCATCAGTTGTGCTCACGGTCTAAAATGTTGAAAATATAAAAATTAATCCAAAAAGTTCAAGAACAAATTCAAAAATAAACTAAAAAATAAATAAAAAAATTAAAATAATAAAAAAAATAACGGTAAATAATAAGTAAATAAAAACCAAAATGACCAAAAAGGAGAAAGGCAACACCATCCAAGGACAGAGCTACATGTATGCATGGATAAGTACAGAAATGTACTCCTTAATTTTCACTTTTTAACATATTTTTAATAGTGAATTTAAGGTGGTACCCAACACTACAGGGAGATAACTCTTAAAAATCACCAGAGCGTTTTAATCAAATTTAATAAGTAAAGAGACATTAAGCTTCTCTATGATCAAAATTGATGTTTGCCAAACTGCTATATATTCAATGAAATTATTCCCGCGAAGTTTGAAATTATATTTACTAAAAAAAATCAACATTTATGTCAACAGGTCAAAGTAAATATTTCCTAAAAATTTTATGAAATTTAAACGAGCCAATTTTATTTTAGTCAAGGTGTTGTGTACCACCTTAAAGTATTTATTTCGGGCTAGTATCGAAATTTTAGCAAATGAGCTGTTGATAACAAGAAAAGACGTGAAAACCCCTTTTCAACATGTAGACATGTTACTTTAAGAACAAGCTTAAACAACCGGTCAACGTATTTGACCCAAATCCATAAATTTATATTCATTAACTGAAAGGCTTTTAAGTGTAGGCGTAAATACATGTAGCTGTTTATCATTTTCATAATTTATCAAACGTTATAGGACTTACTGGACAGTCGTTGTCATAACTAGTATACTATTTACGATTATAGACAAACACCGATGTTTACCATAACCTATAAAATACGAATATTGAGCATTTTAATACCAAACCAACGGAGTGTATACTACAAGTATTACAGCAAACTTCCAGCAAAAAAAACATAGGTATAAAAAAAAACAAAATATTTTATAGAGAAGTTCAGATCCAAAAGTAAATTTAAATCGAAAAACCCAAAAAGGTGTAGAGGAGATCAAATCCAATAGAAACCACAGATATATCCAAAAACCTAAAAATGGCGCGGGCAGATCAAAATACAGAAAGGAATCAAAGTAAAAACCCAAAATGTCTAAACGTTAAAGAGCAGAATAAAATTAAAAATAAAATAAAATAAAGGGCTTCGCTAAGCACGACCGCAACATGCTTTTTTGGCACCTTTAATGCATTGTATCTCAAGAACTGTAAAAGATAGGCAAAGTTTGTTGACATACTACCGAAAGAATTCATCAAGATGAATTAGAAGAAAAACCCTTCAATGAAATTGCATGAAAAATAAAAATTTGCGTTTCCTCAAAACTGCTAACTTTCACCCCTTGAATCCTAATGAAAGCATTCACCAAGGTGAATTCAAAGAAAAAATCCTTATTAAAATTGGATGATTTTTTTGTAATTACATATCAAGGCACATTGCCTTTTAACCCCTTTTATCTCAAAAACCGTAAAAGATAGAAGATATCTGTGGACTACTGGAAACACTCAGGAAGATAAATTAAAAGGAAAAATCTCCATTAAAATTGCATGAAAAGTATACATTTTAGGCGTCCTGCAAAATGGCTAATTTTGGCCCGTTTAATCCCTTTTATCTCTGCAATGACAAAATTAACACAACAATGCCGTGAGTAACTTTTTTTATTTTATTTCTTATGAAGCTGGACCTGCCAAGTTTTCCACCAAAGCATTGTCTCAACTTCTAACTTCTATTTTAACAGCTGTCAAAACGGGTCTCCAAAGTTATTGTGAGACAAGCTATTCAAAAATGTATCAATCAAATGTGGATATTAAAGAACTCCAAAGACTTAAAGGATATTTTACGATCTAGGTACATTTCAGTCTGTAACAGCATAAAAACGTCTGATTTCTCTACCCACTATACCACCTTGTTGGGCTTCTTATGGAACAGCAGAAGTTAGCCCGTACTTTTAATTTCAGCTTCCGCTATTTAGATGATGTTTTAACGCTCAACAATTCACGTTTTGGAAATTTCTTACATCTCATCTATCCCAATAAGCTCGAAATTAAAGATGCAACAGACACTGCCAAGTCTGGATCTTATCTTGACCTTCACATCGAAATTGACACCAGAGGACGTCCGATCGTCAACGTCACATTTTTGAGTGGCAATATTCCAGAAGCGCCGGCGTATGTAGTGTATTTCACAACTCGTACGTTTTTTATCATGACTTGGTTGACAGGTATGACAAAACCGTTTCCCAAATGAAAATGGACCTGTTCCATTGATACTTTCCCTTCCTCATACCACATGTGACATGGGCAGCAGTGTTTTGGTGGGGTCTATGTTGTTCATATGTTTTTAGTTTTTAAGTGTAGTGTTTGTACATTTTTGGCCTTGTCTTTGTTGTTCGCCGGAGTGTGTCATTTGTTTTCGATTTTCCCCTTCTTCGAATATCTGTTTATTATTTCTTGACTTTACTTACTTACACCAAAATTATCAAAAAACTAGATTTTCCTCACGTAAATTTGATCTTCGCCTGAAAAAAAAAATTTTGCTCACTCGCACCTTTTTTGCCGTAAAGAATCCAAAGAACTAAAAACCAACTTATCTCTTATGGTCCTTAAAAAAAGTCATGCCCATTACATTTTTTATGATTACCTGAATTTTGCGTGGGTGACATTTTGAACCTTTATCGACTGTCTAAGGCTTTTATTAGTGGACAGTGTCATATTTGACATCTTGAGGACTGTTTGTGAAGATTTATGCAAATAAGACGCCATAAAGTGACTATATATACGCAAACTATATTTCGGACAAGGTCTGGTATTTTTTTTCTTCAAAATACAGAATTTTGGTTAAGGCACTGTATTAGGGGATAATTGTATTAGCGGAGCCAGGTAAACGGATATTTGCGATGGTAAAACCACCGGTTTATGTTGGCAACTGATAAAATACAATACAGTTATCCCCATTCTAATGCAACCTCCGTTAAACGTTAAAAAATAGAATAAAAAGTAAACAGGAAACGTCAAATGCGTTTGCACAACGTTGTCGTCAATGGTTCCGACGGTAAACCGTGGATTTTACGCTTGACGTTATCCAATCAAAAAGGACGTTATATGTTACGTTGCATTAGAATTTAAAGTATACCGTAATGTAAGTACCAAGATGATTATGATACAGATCAGAGTTTAAATTTAGAAAATATTTTATAGTGTACGTTTTTCATTCAAAAGGTACATTTTGCGACAACTTAGGAAAACAAAACCGATGGGTTAATAGTATCAAAGTAAATTAACGACCACACATCGGGGGGTGTATTCGTGCCGATTTCCTTTTCCAAAAAACATACCCTGTTCATGACAGGCAATAACCAAAAATATGCACTTTCCAAGACAAAATGTGCGATTTTATAAAACGCATTAAATATGCAACAACAAAATTGGAATGAATTTACCGAATATTGAAACATTTTTGTACTAATTAACATCTGTATTTTAATCTTAAAGTATTCCCCTTACAAATTATGACAACGTTCTAGACAATTGCACTGAAATTACGACCTGTTCTAGATAGCAAGTCCAGTTACTACAGCACACTCGTATGAACAAAATAGTTGAGAGTAGCACCCCACCTACCCCAGTGAACGCCACTTTTATTCCTATTCTCTAACTGAATTCAACATGAAATAAGGATGTAAATCATTTGAACGACCCAAAAACTCTTAGTCACTAAAATATATCAACAACAAAATCGGACAGTTATATGGTAATTTTTCAAAAGTGGTAATGAAAATAGTAACCGAATGAAAATGAAATAAAAATGATGAAAAATACCTACTGAGACTTTTCTCATATAACACAGAATGTGTGAATGTTTCACGAAGAGGAGTTTGAAATTTAAAAATAACACTGAGATTATTTCGAATAGACTGAAAAAATTAAGACTAACCTTTAATTTAATTCGAAAGGTGTTTTAACGTCCAAAACGAACAGTATATACAAGAAAATATCTATATGATAGTTTGAGAGTTGATGCTTTAACTGTTTTAAGATAGGGGAACCAGTATATTCTGCATTTATCATAGTTTATCTTTGCACAAAGTGAAATTCCGAAATTTCCTTCTTAATTAGTCAAACTTTTCAGAGTACCATGATATAAACAGGACTTCTCAGGAGTATATCAGACACTTATTCTCTGATAAACAACAAAATGGGTAACAATGACATACCAATCAATTCAGCGACATCCAACAGACAGAACCCGGATAGAACACAACATAACAGAGCACAAAACAGAGTCAGGATAGTCAGAATTAGCACAGACACTAAACAGAATTAGCACAAACACTAAATAGTGGTGGGGTTAAACCGGTTTTATGGGTACCCATACCTCTCCCTGATCTATCCTGACACTCTGGTTTATAAAATGTACCATAAAAGTCAATACAGTATGATTACCAACAAGGTGACCGCTTGGTAGAACTGCCAACATTGGTGTGACAGTACATAATTTAGATAGCAGGGTCAGAACGATCTCGTTTTCAATGTAAAACTGGCTAAGGCTCTCAAAGTTGCTGGTCGGATATTATCGCTCTATTAAATGAAATGCGCGTCTACGTTTTTGGTCGTTTTTTAAAAGTCTGGTTTAGGTCAAATTTAGGTCATGGTTTTTATTTGTCGTATTCATAACCTTCAGCATCGCTGAAGTTATATAAATTATGTTGTCAGTTAAGCTGTGACGCATTTGCATCAGTGGAGCATATAGTCTGAGATACATATAATTAACAACTGTCCACTATGCACAAATGACCTTAAAGTTTAGATTTATGCGTGGGTGTCAGAATGTATAAATCATTTTCAACATTTATTATTTTTATTACCGGGCAGTCCGTCAAAAATGGCACATCATGGAAATTAGCAAAGATTTATTCCAAGTAATTTTTAGCAATATTTTGACCGTTATTAACGTATTATTATATTTTGTTGATAGATTTATAAGGGTATGATAACATTTTGCATATCTGAGTGTTCATTGGATTTTATTAACTGGGATTAAAAGCTCAAAAGCTTTCCAGAAACTTTTTATTCATTTTTCACACTTTTTGCAGCCTTTTGGTCAAAAGCTTTCATGATGACGTTTTATCAAGAAAAGCATATTATCCCGGGTTGAAATAAATGTCGGCTGTTGATTGGCTAACATGTCCTTGGTTTAAACTCCATGCCCCCGTCTCGTTGTTAAGGACTCTGGTTTCCACATAAAAATGTATTATTTGTATTTTTTTAACTTTTGTAAAGAAATATTTATAAATATTAACATTATTTAGCACGACAGAGAAAAAAAAATGATTTTGTGTGACGTCCAAGCGATTATATAACGTAAAACGTACCATTTCATTACAAAAATTAGTTAAAACCAAAACACTCTGAGTTGGTACCATATGTACATTTGTTCCATCCCTGACTTGGAAAGAAAGGAATTTTCTACATAAATTTGATATCTGTTTAAAAGCGTAATGAAATTGGTGTAGCATTTTTCTTTGCTTTTCGACCGACGGCGAATTTTACAACAGAAAAGGCGAATCCGTTGGTAAATCCGTTATCCACGTTTATAGACGTGTCATTGAGATTGTATCATCCGGAAGCACCACTGTAAAACCTTCGGATTGTACAGTGTACCACCATTCAGCACCACTGTACAGTATTACTTCCGGATGTGGTACAATCTCAAGACCCATGGCTATAAAAGTAGATACTGATTTAGTACACAACGGAATTACTCTCTGAGTTTATTTCTTGAACACCCTCTCAGAAAATACTTGTAAAAGTTTATGAAATTAAACTTTGAAGCATCAAATCGTTAGTGACGCTAATGCAATGGAAAAAGTCATCAACGTTCATTCCTCGGTTGCCATAACCATTTAAAAGGCATTTATAATAATAATAATAATAATAATAATAATAATATTATTATTATTATTATTATTATCTTATTTAAGAATGTATTTAAAATTGATACACTTAAACAACAAATCAAATGTTGAAACGAAGAAGCCAAAAAAAAAAAAAAACATTAATAATGTACATTACATTGTGAACACGTGCAGCGTGTGTGTAGAAGTCACAGAATTACAATTAACAGACCATGACCTGTCTTTAACCAACATGTTTATGCAATTTCTTTATTTCTTTTCATTATAAATATCACGTTTAGTATACTTTCCCTGGACATAAATGTTTGTACCGAGATTTTGGCGTATTCATATACCAACTTTGTTTAACATATATATGTATATTTGTACATGTTTATATGATAATCGTGGTGTCGATATGATTGGCGAAATTATCTACTAGATGGTTTTTGTTTTACTCTTTTTTGGCATTTTTTGTTCAGTTTGTTCCTCAACGTTTTGGATTATTGTTTTGAATTCAACGCATGAGCAAAACTCACTACGAAATCTGCACATTTTGTGGTATCATATAAAAAGGACAAATATATCTAAAGAGCAATACAAAAAACGTAATCCATTGGATAAACAAACCCGGGAAGACAAATGAACAACCACAAGCACAACAAATAAACACAGAAAACTAAAAGACAATGAACTCCTATAAAAGCCAGGATCATATAATTTAGTATTCTATCCATGAATAGACATATAACCATTTATAGTAACTGTATTGAAACGTTGGTTGTAACGTTTATTTTCATTGAATAACCTTGATTATTAAATAATAATTTAATAATGGATGTAACGCGTCATTTGATTGGTCAAATTTTTTCGTCCATCATAGACTAAATTTTCCTTTCTCTTATGACGTCATTAAAGTAAATTCCGACATTTTAGACGCCAGAACAACCGTTGGAATTGACAGTATTTTTTTTTCAGTCTATTCGAAATAACATCAATGAACACCTTGCACACTTTCAAATAACACGCTACGCGGATTATTTAATGTGTACCACGTGATTGAAGTCATTTCTTCATAGACTGAACAAAAATTACAGTCAATCCTTAAATATATATAATTTAATAGAAGAATTACATAGACGAAATTTTTCATAAAAATGGATATTCACCTCTCGAATCCGTTTATTTTTAGAATCATGAAAATTCCCTATTTTCCCTATTATTCTTTAAATGTATGGAGTTATTGACTTTTGAAAAACTGTCGTTCACCTCGCCCATTCGGCTCGGTGAATAACAGTTTTTCAAAAGTCAATAACTCCACACATTTACCTCATCAAAAGACAGTAATCATGGTAATTGTATAATATTTTAAAACCATCAATATTGCAATTGATGCCATCTCAGATGACGGCATATGTAAAGAGTCGCTTGAAGATTTCAAAAATCCTATTTTACACTTCCATTAGAATGAAATAACACTATCATGACTATTGTATTTTAATATTTTCTATTTGATGACGGCAAATATTAAAATAAAATGTTGCTATTATTTAAGTTTTGTCTTGTTTAAGCTATATTTTGAGGTTTCAAAACTTTGACTGTATCGACGTACAAAAATACTGCTTAATAAACCGCGCATGGAAAAATCTCACATTATATCATTAGTAATACATTTTTGATCTAAAACGGTCGTTTTGGTCTCGTTTATTTTTACTTTGTCTTTACATTCTGCATTTTCAAACTTTAAAACAAAATCAAGATAAAAGGACAAAATTAATACATATAAATAAATAATAAAAACCATGAGTGAACCCAGGTGCTCCTGAAGGGTAAGCACTTCCTGCTCCGTGTACGGCACCCGTCGTGAAGTTCAACAAAGTCAATCCGGTGGAAGTCACAAATCAGTGGAGGCACATGAAATGTTACGACAGTGGTAACAAGTCCAACGCCATCTTAGATATTGGAACACTCTAACGGTCAATCAATTCGTGATGACGATCGTAAAATTTCCTAAATGATTCTTCAATTTTATGAACGAGGCAATAGATTTTTTTTGGTTTTGTTATCATGGTTTTGTCTGAATTTTCAGAAATTTTATATACCAGGGCATCAAGATAAAACAAGACAAGAAATTACCGATTTACGGTGTTAACAGTGGCATTAATCTATTATTTGTTATAAGAAAAATTGAAAGATGTCCAATTTTCTAATTTTCGAATTCCGATGGATAAATTTATCCTTAGTTTTCTTCATCACGACAAAGTATAGCTATTGGCCTTAGTTTTCTTCATCACGACGAATATATGAACAATCGCTCTGTGAAAAATTAAGTTTTTCTAAAATGTCTTCAATAATAATGGTCAAATTCTTAAAATTGATATTTTGTCTTGGGTTTGACATCAAAGACATTTTTTTGGGGTACCAGATCCGCGCAAATATTTATACACATTTACATGTAGTATGTATATTGCCCGTAATAGAAACCATTTTGGTATTACTTTTGTTCTAAATATTTAATAGAATCTTCAAAGTAGATTTTGACAAAGATTTTGAAAGGGCTACCAAACGTGGTGTCCTAGTCAAATCCAAAAGTGTCAATGCTTTAGTTCCCCCCTTTTTTGCCTATATCTTGGGCTAGAAGGGATGACGGTTTCCCAAAATTTTAAGATTATCAAATAAAGTTAGTATAATTTGCTAGTTCGCCGAAATATGCAAATCTTATACATGTACATCAAGATTTTCATCAACATACATACTGCTGCTGACTTTGAACTGCTGATGGTGGAATCAAGTACCTGAGAGCACCACCATCTCAACTGCTAGTATTTAGATACATGTAATAGCCTGAAAATGATACGTACTACCAAAAAAAAAAAAAATAAATAAATAAATAAATAAATAAATTTGTAAAAAACACTTCTGTCTATTTTTGATTTTGGCTTTACCCTTTGTTCATTTTGACATCTGAATCCCTCCTTATGGTGCTGTAAAAAACTCAACATTGAATTTTTCTTCAAATCTTCGTATAATTGTATTGAAGTAATGAACATCTGTTTTCAAAAGAAAAAAGTTGGGGTCCATGTGCTTATTTCAGAATCATTTTTTAAATAATAATCCGTATGCTTTTGTAGAGAATGAAAAGAACTTAAAAATAAAAAATCTAAAGATTTCTACGTTTGACCTTCAACTTCGTCATGTTCACATTTACAAATACATGTAATTAACTTAACTGGAAGTAGTATAGTTAAAGTCAAAATATTAGGGATCGATGATAAAAAAGTACTTCAGATAGACATGTGTTTTTTCCAGACATTTTTGATAACATAGATAACAACTTTCTGAATCTTGTCGAAAAACATACTTGAAGCGTCAAAATTTTCGAGGATTTCAAACTTGGACATTTTAGTTGCACAAACATATTTGCAAATAAATTTATTAATCCCAGCTCGAACATGAAATATCAGATATAATGGAATCTATGTTAAAAAGGTAATTTTTTTTGTAAATATAGGCGAAAATAACAATGTCTAAATTCGAACTTGCTGGGTCAAAATTTTGAGGATTGTCGACCTTCATTGGACAAACATTTTAAGAATAAATTTTCTCATCCGAGGGCGATCATGAAAAATCAAAGATAATAGAATCTAGGTTTAAAACGTATTTCGCAGATATAAGGGAGCAACCATTTGATTTCTATTTGGGGGGGGGGGGGAAAGGCAGGTCCAAACATGTGATTCTGGCCCCCCTAAAATCAAATGCATACCGACCAATACAGTATAATTACCAAAAAGCTGACGGCTTGCTAATCTGCAAAACATGGTTGGACGGTACACTATTTAGATAGCAGGGTCACAATGTGCTCAATTTACCAGTAAAACTAGCTAAATCTCTCATAGCTGCTGGTCGGATACTGTCGCTCTATTGAATGTAAAATGGACTAAATACGGTCGTGTCATAAAAAAAAAAAAAAAAAAAAAAAAAAACCAAGGCAACCATACACACTAAGAACTAGTACATTGTGACATATATCTTTATGGTTTATGATGAAATATATTCACCGCATATAGTTACATACTTGTATAGTATTTCAGTATATATAATTAACTTATAAATCATGAAAAAGTTATCTGAATATGACCTAAAAGAGCAATTAGAGCAAAATAACCCTCACGTGTGTCTGTCACATAAAACGTGAAATGGTATTTCCATGCGACCTTTCACTTATACTGTGAATTTTCTGGGTCATAATAAGATGAACATATGGTGAAAATATTTGAAGTGCTGGCTTATGAGGTAACGGTCTGCAGGAAGAGAGGTCATCCCGCCCGGCCACATTATTTTGACTCTGAGCCGAACAGTCTTAGCCCGTAGTCCTAAATTAATGCTTTGCATCAAATACCAATTTTAAAGTCGTTGGTCTTTCGTGATCAAACCCATGACCTTCAGCACTCGAGGCAAGCACGCTACCACCCAGACGGTTGCTAGAGATTTGTTGCTCTGTTTTATTCTGCAAAGCGCTCACAGCATGACCAAGATCTTCATCTAAAAGTCGCGGTAGCCAACACTGAGCCAAAAGCTGAAACTCTGAAGCCATCCTCGTGTGTGGAGGTAAACATTACAACTCGCAATTTGACAAATTTTGTTAGATTTGGCGTTGACGTAAGCGGTAATTCTTGTCGGTTCATTACATATTTTCGGTTAGATTTCACGTCGTAATTGACAATCTTGAGGATTTTCCTCGCTTGCAACGAGAGGGGTGCCACACTCGTAAGGGTTCCCATTGAAAGTGTTTTTTTTTTGTTTGTTTGCTGTCTTGTTCTGATTCTTTTTTGCTCTTTGGATATTTTTAATGGTTTTTGTTAAAGAAATGGATGTTAAATTTTGGGGTGTTCAAAGTGGGCACTTTGTGTCAATACTCTGATTAAATTTTGGCACTTTAAAAAAAAATATATAAAAGAGTAGAAATAGTACTCGCTGTTAGGAGGGTATGATTTACTAATCGGTTTGATTAGCAATGTATTGTGTAATGGTAATAATATTGTCACTACAAGATTTCATGCTTGAAAATTGATGCTTGTTGTTTTAATAAAGCTTATCACAAAATACCGAAATAATTCGATGCACTGTATGGCCATTTCGTTGATTGACAACTCATCAGCAGTGCTCGAGATCAAAATGTTGGAAATCCCGATAAAGATGTAATGATGAATTAGAAAGCACAACCATAAAAAACCAAAACAATTAAAATAAACAGGAATCCAAATTCAGCTAAGGGTTACCTCTGCATCAAAAGGAAGAGCCTTAGAAATTTCTAGTAAATTTTGGTCAAATTCAGAACGGTCATTTTAAAGATATTTAAGTTATGAATCATGCCAGGACAAAAATTCTTGCAACTGGGCTGATAATGCCCTCGGGGACTTACAGTCCACCAGCAGTGACATAGACCCACCGATACTAATAAAATGTATCACAAAATACCGAATACATTCGTTGACTGACAACTCATCAGCAGTGCTAGAGATCAAAATGTTGGAAATCCCGTTTTGGAATTTTACTTAAGTCGTCGTGAAATGCCATTATTGTGGTCTTTTGACATTGCTCGCTTCAAGGAAGAAATTCAATGTTTTCCAGCTATTTTTGACAGATTTTATATTACATGATAAACAGAATATGTGTACATTGTCTCTTAATATAAACTTTATTCGAACTCGGCACGATGCAGGCGAGAAAAGATCGGCAAGTCTAGCATTTCTACCTGTTTCTAAGCCGAGTTCTATATATATAGTCACAGCTAAAATATCTCAATTTACAGGACTATCAATTTCATGCCGGATCTGTTTTTATTTTCATTTAAATATGGGAAATATTGCCCAGTTTTGCTTAGTAGATGCTTCCATACCGGTCAAGTGAAAAGTATGTTTAAATATGGATCAGGACTTGCAATGAACTTTGACCCGAGGGACAAAAGTCCATAAATAAACCATATTGTTGAACCATGTGATTAATCCTGCTGTGGCAAAACAGTTCATCACAACTGAACAACTAATGTGTTCTTTTTTTCAAAATGCAAATGGTTTTTATTGGAATGTCTCAAACATTTCTTTGAAATGAAAATAAAAGGTATAACATTACCCTTTGTTTCCAACAGTCGTATACATAACAAATTATTGTCTTTGAAAATACTGAAATGTTCCAAATACTTTAATACAGCTGATTTTCCAATTTTTGCATGTATTTCATTGAATTTTGCATCATATACATGTATGACGTCACCACAAACAAATGTGACGTTGTAGAATATATGTATGTTCTGTTTCGGAAAGTTTGATCCATTTTGACTTTTAAGACATACCAAATTGTTTTTTGCAAACGTAATTTTCATAAAAGTTTGATGAAATATTTCCTTGGACCTGTTGACAAAAATATAAAAAATTCAAGAAATTTAAACCACACAATTTACTGGATAATTGCATTGGATATATAGCACTTTGGCAAAAACTAATTTTGATCATTGAAAAGCTTGATTTTTTTTAATATTAGTATGTGATTAAAACATTCTACTAATTTTTAAAGAGTTTACTCCCTTAGGTGTTCTGTACCCTCTTGAATAAATAATACCCAGTAATTTGTCATTCTTGATGGAGAGTTTTGAAGTGAACTTATGTCACTAAGAGAGAGAAAAATTCAGTCTGTACGACGATCAAGATGGAGATCATACACACGGGAACAAACAGAGCAAAACAAAAATGTATATCAAGGTTGTCTCAGACTCTGAATAACATAACACGAAACGCAAACATAGAAACAACAGAGAACAAGTATAGTCTGACTTGGTAAAAAAACTTATTAGAAATGGTGGAGTTTAACCATCCCCAGCACCCCCCCCCCCCCCCCTTCCGAGGGATACTCTGGCTGATATTGGTTTCTCGGGTTGATACAGCATGTGATACAGATTTTACCATGTATTATTCTCTATTTAATCAACCTTACATCTGTACTATCTTCCGGAAGACATTAGATATTATAAGGAAGTTCTTGGGTTATATCATAGCATGAAGCAAAATGTTTAATATTACCAAATGTATTTTTTTGGGTAAATTTTTTTTAGAATTTTTTTTGGAGTCACTTATTTAGACAACTATTTTTTGGGTGTTCTGAAAAACTATTTTTTTCTGGGGACGAGCCTATATATATACATATTATTATGGGGAGTACCCCCACTGGGAGTTAAACGGTTATAAGTGTACCCAAACATCCACCTTATCTATCCTCACCACTATAAAATCACATATTTACATTCATTAGACGAAGAATTTTACGTGAAATATTTATACTATATCACTAATGAATACTTTCTATTTTTTTTTCTTATGTTTTGTAAATATCGTGGGTGGAAAATGAAATAAATATAAACATATATTACATTACTATAAAAGTTATGATTGAATAGTTATTGACAAACTATTTGTTTATTTATTTCTATAGGTATTATTATTGATAAGTTTATTGCGTGTTATTGTTTACTGATTTGTTTATTTTTTTTCGGCATCGAGTGAGGTCATAAACCTTGGATATGTTCAGCGACGAATGAGTGAGGTCAACTTGCAAAGTAAGTCACCTTGGATTTGTTCATCAACTTGCCAAGTAAGTTACCTTTGATTTGTTCATCAATGTTCAAAACCATTCACCTTGGATTTAGATTACACAATGCATTATTTTGAATTACAGTTTCTACAAATCATCAGGCAAATGTACACATGACATACGACAAAGCATTTAATATAAACTTTGTAGAATAATTTCAATGAAAATGAATTTTTTCTCCTTGAACACGTGTCAATGCAAGTCTCAGAGAATCCTTTTGAAATACAGTTTACGCAACAAATTTAATTACTAAATTTACGTAATCATTAAAAAAACAAAAATTGTCATGTGCAATAACTTTCTTTAGTTTTTTGGCTCTTTTCAGGGTATCCGATCAGTTAGAGAAAAAACAATTAAAATTCACGTGTTGTCAATTTGTTGTTCTCGGTCGCTGATTGTTTGATGACATTTACTTTCGATTTTCTCGACGATTTTCGAAAATTGCGTAAACGAAATTCGATGGTTTAACTATCTCGACAGTAGAAATACGACTAACTGCTCGCAAAGTAAGATTCTATTATCCAGGCAGAATTGTATTTTATTCCTTAATAATCATTGATCGGGGCTAAGATCATCAGGTTAATGTCAGAGACACCCCTTCACAAGATATTGGACAACGTTTAATACCCACAAAGATATAAAATATAAAATGACCTACATTCAGCACACCCACGTGATTCTTTTCTCGCTTCTGTTAGTACCAATATCCGGTTTCGTTTATACGGGGTAATTCTATTCTCCCTCTATCTCTTTGATTTATAGATTATGTTTTTACCATAAATTAAGCATTTTGGAGCATCACAGAAAAAGCAGGAAATAGATGTTATATAAAGGATCCGTTTCGAGATTTATATGATTCTGAGTGTAATGTCTGATTATTCTGAATTTACGCGTAGCCACATGACATTTGAATCGACCAATTAAATTTCTTTGCGGTTCAAAGCACATCCACGCGATGTGCAAGTTACTCGATTTGTGCGCATATATAACTATTCTACAGCTGCCAAATAATTTCATTGCTAAATTTACACTTCAACATTCATGTCTTTTTGAAAAGAGAGTCATAAAATTTCAGTCGAACCAAAACTAAAAATATAAATATACAATAGCGAAAATCGTTTCTTCTTTTATTGTGAATCTAACCAATATTTGAGGGAGGCTTGATCTGACAGTCTTAAAGATTCCAATGACTACAAAATTAAATACATTTTAAATCCTTCTACTACTGAAAAAGTGAATTCCTTAGGCTTCATTATTAAACAGAACTGAGGACAGGGGGACCTTTATTCCTGTTTCTTTATATGTACATATTGTCTGGGTTTCTTTTTATGTTTTATCTTATTTGCTGTGCATTTGATCCTTTTATTGTGTGTAACAGAGCAATAAAGAATTTGAATTTTGAATTTGATAATATTGGATGGCAAAAGGGAGCACCGACTGATGTTCGGTAAGATGCAATTGCAATTAATCCGCAGACAGAAATTTAGTAAGACATGGGGTGCTTTCCATTATGCGGTACGTACCGGTACGTACCGACTTTCACTAATTCTTCTTCCGGTTCGTCTGGTACGTCATTTCTAAAGAACCACTGTAGTACGGACCAATAATGGAACACGAATCTTTGGTTCAATTGGAACGTACCGTATAATGGAAAGCACCGCTGGTGAATCATCTATCAATCATGACTCTAGAAAACTTCAGCTAAGGGTTACCGCTGCACCAGATCACTTTTACTGTGACGTCACAGTACGAAACCGTGGAATTTTACTTATGTTGTCGTGAAATGCCATTATTGTGGTCTTTTGACATTGCTCGCTTCAATGCAGAAATTAAATGTTTTCCAGCTATTTTTGACAGATTTTATATTAAAGGATAAACAGAATATGTGTACATTGTCTCTTAATATAAACTTTATTCGAACTCGGCACGATGCAGGTGAGAAAAGATCGGCAAGCCTAGCATTTCTACCTGTTTCTAAGCCGAGTTCTATATATATAGTCACAGCAAAAATATCTCAATTTACAGGACTATCAATTTCATGCCGGATCTGTTTTTATTTTCATTCAAATATGGAAAATATTGCCCAGTTTTGCTTAGTAGATGCTTCCATACCGGTCAAGTGAAAAGTATGTTTAAATATGGATGAAGACTTGCAATGAACTTTGACCTGAGGGATACAAAAGTCCATAAATAAACCATATTGTTGAACCATGTGATTAATCCTGTTGTGGCAAAACGGTTCATCATTTTGAATTTGATAATATTGGATGGCAAAAGGGAGCACCGACTGATGTTCGGTAAGATGCAATTGCAATTAATCCGCAGACAGAAATTTAGTAAGACATGGGGTGCTTTCCATTATGCGGTACGTACCGGTACGTACCGACTTTCACTAATTCTTCTTCCGGTTCGTCTGGTACGTCATTTCTAAAGAACCACTGTAGTACGGACCAATAATAGAACACGAATCTTTGGTTCAATTGGAACGTACCGTATAATGGAAAGCACCGCTGGTGAATCATCTATCAATCATGACTCTAGAAAACCGAGATTGGGAAGGATAAGAACAAACAACAAAAACACAACACAGAAATTAAAAAAAAAAATTACGATAAGCAACATGCCATTTGGACAAAAAAAACCCAAAAAAGGAACGAATAAAAAACCAAGTGTGAACTCAGAAGGATCCAACCAATACCGGTAATTTAATTTGTGCGGTGTTGAAATTAGACTGGGATCCGGTCTCTTTAATTTGCAGTTCCGCAGAAAGCTTCATATTTCGAATGGCGGGAGAAATCAAGGGCAGATAACACCAGTCTATGTTGAAATTGGGTTAAACATTTTCAGCTTGATTTACGAAGTACTTTCGTATAACAGTACTGCCATGACTGCGGTAAACCACAATGATTTATAATGTTTGAAAGAACAAAGCATTTTGTTCGATAAGTGATCAAGTATTTTCTGTCTTCCATTATTTATATTCAAATGTTTGTTACACAATTTATTAGCCAAATTATTTCTCCTCGTGTCAACGATAAACACTGAGGTAATGATATACACAATTTGTACAGCTTGTTAATGCACTAATAAACGGTTTTTGATCTAAAACGTCCGTTTTTTTGTATCATATAATCATGTTTAGCTTGATTCATAAAAAATTTAAATTGCATAAAAAATTTAAATAATAAGAATAAAAACAACATATTTTGCCATGCAGCCAATATAGACTAATTACATTTGAGACTCTGATGTAGAAAAGCTCACCCCTACTTTACGCTCTCGTGCATAACAAATGGTAATTTTAAATTTTCACATTCTACTTTAAATAAAAATTCCAAGATGTAATTCTATATAATATTATTTACCTAGTTTGACTTTTAAATTTTAGTAATTACATACAAGTATAGAGGCAAAAAGAAAAAAAAAACACTCTGAACTAAATTTCAATCTCTTTCATTGCCAATAATAGTTCAGAACATATTTTCCAACCACAGTTGTCTATATTTAGACAAGGAAAAAAACAACCACCTGCCTGAATAAGAAATAAGAATGCTACCGGTTTAATATACTAGTATTTAAAATTGTTAATAATTGTTTAAGTTTGCCGATCCATAGCATGTTAATGTGCACGTGGTGTTAACATTCTTGATATAATATACGTTTTCAAATACTAATTATAAGTCAAACAGGTTAAACAACAACATTAATGATAGAAAATAATGTCGAAAAAGAACCATAATCAGTTCGATAACCCTATACAAGGTTGCGATTAAACAAATTTAAAATTATTCGACGAACTGCAAGATAAAAAATTACAAGAACAAAATTACAATTCTTTCATACCAATTCTGATGTACAAGATGTGCACATTTCGTCGATTTACGACTCATCAGTTGTGCTCATGACCAAAAATATTGAAAACCAAAACAACAATCCAAAACGTTGAAGACCAAATTAAAAAAATCCAAAATGATCTAAAGGGGTAAAGCCAAAACCATATAAGGACAGAGCTATGCACGAGGGGGATTTTCCTTAGTTTTAAAATCGTTGCAAACAGACATTTTGCAAATTTGTAATTTTGATTTGTAAGCAAACATTGTTCGCCATAAGTCATTAAAAAAAAAACAGTTCTGTCAAACCTGTCAATTCGAACACCCCCGTGATTTCATTATTTCTGACAACTGAATATTTTGGACACTTTTATATCCTGTTATTCAAATTATGAAATAAAACATAATTACGATCCACGAAATACTGACTGTTTTTGTATAGTAAAATCAATGTCATCGAATTTTGGTTTCCTATTAGAATATAAAAAAACAAGGACTCTTTTTCGGAATATTAGGATTCAAGTTTCCAACAATGTATTTTAAGGAAATTGGATAGTCACTAAAAACAAAGTGATGATGGATGAATTATTGTTTATCGTAAGTGGCAATCATCAGGGGCATATCAGGGCAATAACATGTTGATATGCTGTGAATATGATGCCTGCTTTGCACAAGACAGACACGCCGAACGGATTTTTAATGTGGTAGCTCAAGAGGTAATTGTCAGCAGGAAGACATATCACCCCATCCGGACACATTATACTGACTCCGAGCACGTGTTATTTACAGCTGTAGTTAGGTCACAAGTTGTTTATTTCTGGTATTTCAATTAAGCGATTAGTTATGCTTTTTATTACATTGAACAGAATCTATCATTTTAGCAGAAATAAATTGAAATAAAACGGACTATGCTCTTACTCCTAGATTCTGCGTGCTTGGCGGAGAATCACCTAATACCAATTTTAATATCTTTGGTTTGACCCAGCCGTGGATCGAACCCGCGACCTTCCGCACTCGAGGCGAGCACGCTACCACGAGAACACCAAGGCGGCCTAAAACAAAGAGACATCATATAACAATCGGAATTAAGGTCAATATACTTTTCTTCGTCCATGTATGCTTTATTTTAGTTTTCCCCTTAATGCAGTTTCCAATGCAACTCAAAGCGTGACGTTTTGCATAAGTGTGACATGTGTAAAATATTTGCTATCGCGGGTACTAACAACCTCTTAAGCTGTTTTCGGCCAATCAGGATCAATAAAAAATACCATCATTTAATAAAACTCTATAGTGGAGAAATTGAACTAAATCAAAGTAGATACAAAAGATACCATAGGGTAGACATAAGATATGGGAATATTTCTACGTTACAACATCTTAGTCCGCGAAAGTTTTAAAATACACGATTCCTTGCAAATAAATTGTCGAACATAAGCTCCACACTGCAATTAAAGTTTTTTGCATTCCTGCATGACGTTCAATGAAATAAGACGTGGGCCATTAGCTTCACATTGCGAATAAAGTATTTCGATTCTCTGCATACATGTATGTTTGTTTGTTTGTTTAATTGGGATTTTACGCCGTTATCAGCACATTTGGCTATTTCGCCGCGGCCAGTTTTTATTGGTGGAGGAAGCCGGAGTACCCGGAGAGAACCACCGACCTTCGGTAGGAACATACATGTATGTATTTTGCATCCCTGCATGACGTTCCATGAAATAAAACGAGGACCATTAGCTCCACATTGTGAACAAAGTATTTCCGTTCCCTGCATACATATATTACAGTAATGCGCATGCACGACACAGACTATTTATTTCTTGAACAAAGAGACCAGTAATAACATACAGATAGGCGAGTACTCTCCAGGTTGTAAATTTCTGCCTGGAAAACTATATTTGTTACTCTCTGGAATCAATATACTTTTTTTTTTATACCAAAAGGTCAAGAAACTTTAGAAACAAACGATAGAAACAAATTGAATCACAAAACAAAAACGCTCCGTAGAATACCCGGGGGTGTTCCATTTAAGGCATTACTGTGCGTTTTAATAAAGTCCGTCTAGTTTCAGTCGCAGATTAGTGGGGGGAGTTATTTGAAAAATGGATTCCGCTTCTTTACAACATTTTCCAGTCTATTTTGGGACCAGTATACTGTAAACAAACTCTGGTTTCCGCCCAATGGCGCCCCTAGTGTTTACTGACACTGCTAGATTAGTGGCTGATGATGACATTTAACGCAGTATTTTATAATTATTTAAATTCTACTGATAAAACTGTTTGTTCTTCAACATATCGTTTAAGGATGATCGCTGGTCTAATAGAAAATAATTAGGATTTGAAATAGGTGTTTTAGTTTGAGAGAACATATGAATAGTAAACAAATAAGCAAGAAAAAAATAAAGGTTCATGTGCTCATTTTAGAGCTTTAAAGCCTTGAAAATTTGCAGGAAATTGGTTTTCTCTGGATTTTTCATTGTCTTTGCATTGACTTCAGTCTCTCAAAATATATGAAAAAATAAAAAGGATTCCATAAAATTTTGTCAAATACCATCTTAAGGTATATATGATTGAATTATAAAAGAAAAAGTGGGGGTTCATGGGCAAAAAATTTCAAGTTTAAGAAATGGATAAAACCCGAGGATTCCGAAAATCTGACAAAAAGACCAAAAACATGACCAGCGAGCATCCTTAAGTTCGATAACAAAAAACTTGCAGAAAAAGTACACTTGACAGTAATAAACAGAATTAAATGTCAACGTGACCGGAAGGGGTGTGGTACCAAAATTAATTTATTATGACAGAAATATACAACAACAGCTGTTTTAATTCTTTTCCTAAAAAAACACCCTAATTGCATAACATGCTTTGTGTATCAAAATAGTAAAACAAACATGATAAATCTGTCATCCAAATCAATAAAAATCAATATAAGTAAACATTAGCTTGTCTATTTTTTTGTTAATAAGCTATAATCAATTATGTTTGTATTATTTTTATCCTGTGTTAAAGTCCACCTACGCCACATTACAAAGAAAGAAAGGTCCACCAACGCTTTACGGAAAAAGTACAAAAATTGCTTTAGAAAGGGTTAAATTTAGTAGAACATTGAACTGACAGAATTAGGCTTGCCCTGTAAATATTGAAAAAAAAGAAAACAGCACAATTTAATCCTTTGATTTCATTTTCCCATATACAGATGCTACATGTGCATTTAGTCGATAAGGGAGCAACCATCCATTTGATTTTTATAGGGGGGGGGGAGTGGGGGCTAGGACTAGGACCTGTGTCAATGACGATTTTTTTTGTTTAGATGAAAATAAAAAAAATTACCTCAATAGCGAGCGACAAAAAAATATCCAGAAGAAGAAAATAAACACTTGTTTTACTGAAACATCTTCTTGTCTGAAACCGCTTGGCCGATTGGAACAAGACTTGGCAGCAATGGTCCTAATTAGTTGATCCTCTTTCAGAATTGTATCCGATGACAAAACCCGTGATCAAAGATGGTTACCAAAGCCAAACATTATTTAACATAGGACCTAACTGGAAAAAATCACTGAAAGATCTACTTGTTGGAACCAGTGAGCAGTTGGCTGGACAGCAATGCTACAGGCTGCCAGTCAAGATGGACATAGTCCAGGTGAGGGATACAGGCTCCTGGGAGCCTCTAGTGCATTTCATCATCCTACTAACAGGTATGTACTGTGAATTAATATATTACACAGACATTATGATAAAATGCACAAGACCGGGTTTTGAGATACCCTAAAGACGTAATTCGAAGAAACTGGGAAACCAAGGAATGCAAACGAACAAAAATAAGCGACAGTAAAAAATGCCGTCAAATATTGATTGTGATCCGATTATCTGGAGGCTAAGTAATTTGTGCTAAAAAATATTGCGCTTCCTTGCCTTATGGTGGGTGTACTGCAGGAAGCAGAGACTGCTTACTCTTCCTAAACACCTGAGTCTACCCCCCGCGCTTTTGGTGGGGTCTATGTTGTTAATTTTTTTAAAGTTTTTAACTGTAGTGTATGTATTGTTTTGGCCTTGTCTTCGTTGTTCTCCGGAGTTTGTCAGTTGTTTCGATTTTCCCCTCCTCCGAATATCCCTTTGGTACTATTTATAAAAAGAAAGATAACTCTAGCTGTTTACGAATGTGAGGCAATATTTTTATGACCAGTCGCGGAGGCCAAAACGGGGTAGCAGGACCACAATTATAGGATTATAATAAATAATGACCCCAAGGTATGTTTCTTTTTGATGAATGATAAATTGAACAAATAGCGTAAAGCAAGAATTGTTTAGATGTATCTTTTTCATGTTAAACATAACCAAGTAATTCGAATGCATCCCCAAAGATCATGGTTTTGTATCAACGTTCGTTCCCTACAAACCCCTGATAACACTCATACATATTTAGCGGTTAGAACATACCACTGCCGTGTGTGTGACCTAAAATATTCTACCTACGACGCAAATAGATTCTCTTTTTAACTGGAGAAGCAACCAATGAAAATCGTTCATTTCAGATCCGTAAAATATAAATCAATGTTGTCAGGGGTATGTAGGGACGAACGTGGATACAAAACCCTGACTTGAGAGGATGTTTGAATGTGGCGTTTAGAAAATAATTTAGATATACTAGTACAGTGTTTCCGGAGTTTACTGATAATTAATGAGGTCTTAAAACGTCTTCTGCTACCATCAAAAATGAAAAAATATAAATAGGCATATTTCCATTGTAATCTGATTAAAGGGCATGGTATAATCAAATTACCATTATCTATCATGAGGTACTCTTAAAATGTTGCATTTTAGGTGACATGTTTTGTTTTCAAAAATAAATTTCTGTAATAGCAGAAATATGCTGTCAAAGATGGCTATTTATATAGAAATCAATGAAAAACACCAAATTTCACTTATTTTTGACCTTTGAATTAAATTTTTTATATGAGCAACAGCCTTGCCCAAAAAGATCTTCATTGAAATGTGTATGTAAGACAAACATTATCTTAAAGAATAATCTGGGCAGGGCTATTGCTCATAGTTGTTTTGACCAACATATACTGTGAAAACACTGATTTTTCATCAAATCTTTGATTTAGCAGACGTTCATGACGTCCCTGAGGTATCATGGAAAGAAAGTTTGTACAGTGATCACTAAGCTGTGAAATGCCAATCATTAGTCGATAAAAATGGTACAAATTCGAATCAGAAATATTTAATTGTAATTTTTCATGTCAGATTGGGCTAAATAAAGGCTGAAATCATACAATTTTTACCCGGGTTTCATTCAAGGTGTTAAAGATTTTTACAGCCGGCGATTTCAAGTTGAAAAACAGTAATAAATGTGTCATTTTTTCTTGCTTTTGGTACTATGTTCTAGATGTACATGGTCCTGTCACCCGTCTACATCTTTTTTTGATTGTTATGAATAGTATCCGACTCCATGTTTTATTTGAACGGCAAATAATTGGACCAAACATCGTATTGGAAGTAAAGATTTAAAGGTTCTTATATAGTTACTTTTGGATTATCGGATTAATCTAATCGACAATATTGAATTATCGAATTATTAAGTCCGAGTTTTGGCGAGGACTTTAAAGTTCGATAATTTTCATAGACATAATATGGCCTAACGATGTAAGAATCTGTTTCTCTAATGATTATTACAAATAAATTTTCATATATTTTTTTTCATAAATCGAAATTCTCTTCGAGTGCCTCCACATTCCTGATTTTTCGGCCATGTTATTAATCGATTCTGGGCGGGACATGACTTTATGTTTAACCAATCATCGACTGAGATCATCTACAAGCACATGTTGATTAGATTTTTATAAACAAGGGGTTCAGAAAGGGTTATATTGACAAAGAATTAGAGAACATATTATACCTGTTCCATAATTTGAGCGACATAGTTTCAGTCATATATGTCATTGCTGAGTATTGCAAAACATGCAACATGCATGTGAAACAAAAGAGCTAAGTTAACATAACTTTGGGAAAAGGAATTCTAGGGAATCACATCAGCTCTCTCCAAATGGATGATTAGTAAAAGTTAATGTCGGGAATTCCGAAGCAAGTTAATGTCGGGAATTCCGAAGCAATCACACAAAAGAGGACATCCTTAAAACCAAACTGCCGAGACAATGCGAAAACCTGATTACAAAATAATGGCAAAACATATCTAAAAATCAAAACACTGTCGACGAGAAAAAGGCAATCCATGTATTTGTTTGTTCACTGAAAAATCCAGGAATGAACGTCGAATGGCCTGAATGGTAAGCATTTACAAACAGTATACAATTGAGAAAATTCATTAAATAGACTAAAGTAGAAACATTATTTTGGTAGATCAATTTATGGTGACGAATATTAACAAAAGGATACCGAAGTGACAAAGCAGTGGCAAACGTCTGTAAATTCGAAATCCAAGGACAAGACAAAACAGTGGCAAACGTCTGTAAATTCGAAATCCAAGGACAAGACAAAACAGTGGCAAACGTCTGTAAATTCGAAATCCAAGGACAAGACAAAGTCGTGAGAATGGAACACAACAGACAAACGCCACAGTGATACGTGTATAACTAAATGAGAAAAAAAAAACATAAATAATAAACTAAAAAAAAGAAAAAAAAACAGGAGAGTTAAGAAACTAAAGCACTGGAAATGTGAACCCTCACTTAAAACTGGGAGTGACAGCAGGTGCTCCGGAAGGGACGCATGTCCTGTACCGTTAACGGCACCAGTCATATATATAATCCTTAGAATGATATTAACAACAGTTGAGCTTAGATCATACTTAGCAGTTTTGTTTTTTATCAAAAGAGACTTTGTGTGAATTCAGGTGCCCCGAAAGAGTAATCATACCTTTCTTCTTTAACGGCTCCTTCCTTCTTTTAATTTTGAAAACAATCCGCTGAGGAGGCCATTGCAGGAAGCTAACTAAATACATGTATATATTGTATCGTTTTTTGGGACGCGTAACATATTTTTTGTTTATCTTAAACGATCATAACTGTCTTCTTAAATGTCAGACATTTCAGACGAAATTTAGAAATCAAGAAAAAAAAACAAGATATTATATGCCCCCTTTTAATCAATCAAGAGATCTAATGGTCAGCTCATAAAAATTAAGAATGTCATGTTGACACTTTACAATATATTTAACCGATCTAGACTTATCTTGGCCGATCTTGATTGAGTGCAATTCAACATAACTTGATTTGATGTTGTCATCTGGATTCTATTTGAAAATATGGTGACTGAGAAAGTGAAGACAAAATTAAGAACAAACACAGAATGGATGGTGAAGACAATACATGGCTTACTAGTGGATATAATAATCGTATCAATCCTATGGATCAAGGCATGATGACGACCGTATACCTTGTGAAGTGACAATGACATAGGCTGAGATTAATCCTGTTTATTAGCGATAATGATAATCCATAGATTACATTGACATCTATCATGTCTATGAGTACGACCTAAACCATCAGCCAAAATCTCACAAATAATCGCTGATGTGTTAATTTTGTCGTTTATTAATTTTTATCTGAGGGGTGGTGTGGGATTTATTAACGTTTGTTAAAGTCTATGCCATCCAGAACTGGTCTTATCTATGTTACATGTAAATAATGCATGAATATTTAAGGATGCTCGCTGGTCATGTTTTGGTCTTTTTGTCAGATTTTCGGAATCGTCGGGTTTTATCCATTTCTTAAACATTAAATTTTTTTGCCCATGAACCCCTACTTTTTCTTTTATAATTCAATCATTTATACCTTAAAATGGTATTTAACAAAATTTTATGAAATCCTTTTGATTTTTTCATACATTTTTGAGAGACTGAAGTTGCCATATAAAGACAATGAAAAATCCAGAGAAAACCTGTTTCCTGCAAATTTTCAAGGCTTTATAGCTCTAAAATGAGCACATGAACATATATTTTTGTTGTTGCTTATTTGTTTACTATTCATATGTTCTCTCAAACTAAAACATCTATTTCAAATCCTATTTATTTCCTATTAGACCAGCGATCATCCTTAAAATGGCGAAACGAAATTAAAGAAAGACTAAAACCCCAACAAATACTGAAATTGTCCATCCTTAACATTTCAGGCTGTGCGTTGTTATACCACCAACTCTCTTTTTAGAATTTCTTCAATGAGAGTTCAGGATTTTTATCACACAACACACATGTATTTTGAATGCATTCGATGTTTTCGGTATGAAAATGTTATTTTTGTATACCTTTTATTACTTTTTATTCTTGAAAAATGATGTTTTTAAAAGATCATGTATCAATGTTAAAAGTTCAAGTGAAAACATCTTTTTTAACATTTCCATAGACATATATAGCCAATGAATGTATTGATATTTATGATTATTAATAACTGATTTATGAAAATTGTTAGGTGATACATTTTGAACTTCTGCTAAAAGTGGAGTTGAAACTTCTTCTTCAGGGAGACTTGGCCTTATCTAGCTTGGCTAAGCTATTTAGGCTGATTTGGTTGTATTGCTCACAGTGTTTGGTCTTTTTTTTTGTTATTCCACATTTTTGAGATTTGGTCACTGGCGTACCTGATGACGGTTGATCCTGAAATGGGCATCTTACGAAGAAATTCAGGTATCTAAAGTTATTTAAATTCAAAACCTTGTGTATTTATCTGTTAATGAAATATTGTTTATTGAATTTTCTCATTAAAATACTAATAATGTTGGAATATTGTTGCTGATCATGGTTGCAATCCACAGCTGTGACACTAGTCATCTTTGTCAAGGGAAGTAACCTGTATTTAATATAGAAAACTGGAAAGTATTGGATATAATCTTTTCATATCAAAGTAGACGTTCATCTTCTATCACATTGTTTCATTATTTGAAATTAAAAGCACCAAGTCCCGGTTTCACAAACATTCGTACAAGACTGGTGCCATGTCATCAATCAAACAAAGATACCAACATGACCAAAGCGAAATTCAGATCTGGTGCCTGTTTCACAAACATTCGCACAAATACAACCAAATCTGGTTCCATGTATGCTCCAGGCAAAACGATTAAAGTTTGATTCTAATTCATCGCCTACATGCAAGCTATGTAACCAAGAATATAAGGATCTAACACCGGTGAAAGTGCAAGACAGAAAAATACCCAAGGGAAAGATTTCTGGTCTCCAACGAGGCTCGAGTTGAAGACCAATGGAAATCTTTTACGCGGGTTCTGAGATTTTTGACGTCTTGCACTTTAACACCGGTGTTAAATAGTGCGTTATGTACATTTTGTGTGTGATGTGTATGTGCTTTTGTGTATTGGATGTATTTTGAATAATCCAAGCCACCGACGAGTGAAACCTTTAAATATAAAACGATATGGACAATATGAAATAGGAAAGACTAATAGAAACTCAAACTATTTTTTAAATATCGCTCAAACAGTAAATAATCACGATTGTCGGGACCGCGAAAATTTTGCGGGAAAACAAGCGTGAAATTCTTATCTCACCCACGGGAAAGACAAGGATATTTCACATGGGTAAAAATAGGTACTGGGCTGTCTCATTAGTGAGAATATGAAGAACATCTACTACTTAACTGTCCAATGTATCAGCATATTAAAGAAAAATATCTCCATATGATTAAAACAGTATTGGATTCTAAGGACAGAGGAAAAATGAAATCTTAACCAAAGAAAAAAAACTGATACAGCTTTTGATGGATTGTATGGAGACTTCCTGCAGCCCCACTATATGGAATAGGATTGTACGGTTATGGAGATTTCCTGTAGCCCCACTATATGGAATAGGATTGTATGAGTATGGAGATTTCCTGCAACCCCACTATATGGAATAGGATTGACAGAATAAGCAGAACATATGGAGATGTAAGAAATTGGAGGGCTAGGAATGGGAATGAAACATTTTGAGCCAAGAATTTTAGATTTAAGTATGATCTTATAAGTAATATCTGGAAATAAATGGATATAGACAGACATTTTATTTTCTGAAGTGAAAATTCCTTTTAGTTTTACATGACTTTTATCTTCTACTAATGTAAAAAGGGGCATGATGGAGATAATGGTGTTGGATATTTTTACCTTTTATCCGTAAACGGTTTTAAACTGGTATAATATCGATATATAACCTTTGCGATGGACTTATGTGGTTCTTTTTTTTATAAATTCCAAAGGATTAAAGTATTCCGAATTTTTTTTTTTATCAGTGAACTTTTAATATATGCCAGTTTTAAGCTAGTGCTGGGCGGGTGCTGATTGTACATACACCATGTTGTAAAGTGCGGATGGTTCTTTTTAACTCTTAATGCACAAATGGATCGGTTCGGGCAGTGCTCCATATTGAACGGAGGAAGCTACAGAACAAGACCAAGAACAAGAAGGTACCTGTTGCACAAACATTCGTACGACTACAACCAAGACGGTTGCCATGACATCAATCAAGCAAAGACACCGAAGACTGGACATTAGATCACATTTACGACTACTCGTAATCGTATAAATATTTGGATTGCTTCCAAACTATACCTGTCCGTTAACCGCCATTAAAAACTTTGTTGATAGCCTAAGGTAACCCTGAATATTTTATTGAATTTTTTGACAGACTGTTATCTAAATGGTCTCAATGGTTTATTTTCAGATGGTATGTGACATTATATTGAATATAAAATCTCATTTATTTGAATTAGGACGCATTCAAGCGTTTTACGTGGTTTTTTTTATTTAGAAATCGTTTGTTAATTATGTTGGCCCCATTCTCATATTCATAATCAGTAAATTATCATATTTCTAAGAAGTAGGGCCATTTTCCCCTGTTTTAATTTTACTTTTAGGGCCGGTTTCAAAAATTCGCCTAAACATTGGTAAGTGGTCTCTAAAGATTTGATAATAATAACTAACAAGTAAAACCGTTTCCCAAATGAAAATGGACCTGTTCCATTGATATTATCCCTTCCTCATACCGGATTTGACATGAGCAGCATGGCGGGTGTCCTGCAGGAAGCAGAGACTGCTTACTCTTCCGGAGCACCTGAGTCTACCCCCGGTTTTTTGGTGGGGTCCATGTTGTTCATACGTTTTTAGTTTTTAATTGTAGTGCATGTATTGTTTTGGTCTTGTCTTCGTTGTTCTCCGGAGTTTGTCAGTTGTAACGATTTTTCTCTCCTTCGAATATCCCTTTGGTATTTCTTGACTTTACTTACTTACAAGATATAATTTTTTTTGAAAACTAACATATATGCCGGATTCAGTAATGCCATATCAGTACTGACAACAACTGACTTATAAAACGTATCACAAAATACCGAAATACATTTGATGCAATGTATGGCCATTTAGTTGACTGACAACTCATCAGCAGTGCTCGAGATCAAAATATTAAACTTTTCAATTATCACGGGGTATTATTATGTCCGTCCAGTTAAGTAATTAACCTATTTCAACACCAAAGGGAGTTCTTTGCATTCTATGAACCAAATAGTTTTTTGATTGTCAGTTCATATACAACCAGTTTTGCGAGTTTAACGTTTCGAAATGGAATTGGAAATCATTGATTGAATTTCAACCAATGTTTAGTGTTTAGTTTTTTGACATGAAAGAGTACAATCTCTTCAAAAGTAGCCCCTGTTTTTCTCGTAATTACTCCTATTTTGACACAAATCATTCAAAACAGAACATTCAGCAGTAATGTTTTTCATTTTTGTTCTAATTTATTACCTTTCTGTTTATTTTAAAATGCTACAGCTAGACCATTTTGTCAGAGAAAAAATTGTATACCAAAAGGTGTGACGGTCAGTCCAACGGAGAAACAAAATGTTTTCTAGACATGGTTAGGTGTTTTGTGAAATTCTTCCAACTAGTCTGTACAAGCCAGGCTTACTCCGGAAAATGGAAATAGAGCATAGACAAATAACTCGGGGCACTAGAAACCCAAATACCAAATTTATTGCACGAAATGCGTTTTCTAAATTAACCCTGATCAACTTGGAATATGAAAATAAATATGGAAAGCTAAAGGTCCTGAAAATATTATGAGTAATACATTAAAGCAGACAAAGACAGATCCCTACATTCAAACTGTACTATATTTTGAACAGAGTTGCCCTCCTGGCTCCAAATAAAAAATAAAATCTAGACCATGGATGCTGCAAACAAAACCCGGAATCAAGATCAATTTCCTGTCATTGCCAATAAAAATCAAACGGAAGTCCCCATAACCTATAATTGTGTACATACCACATCAATTCCCACTGAGTGATGATGTTGACTTTAAAGTTAAAATTGTTTTAAAATAAAACATGAGCATATCGTTGTTCGTAAATGCTGCAACAATCTATCATCGGTCAATTTTTTTTTAAATCTAAAAAATCTTTTATACAAAATAAATATGGATAGTACATTTTTAAAATCACCACAAAATCAATGCAACATTATTAAGTCTATTTGTTTCTACATCAGTTTGCTTTTGGAAATTTGAACATTTCCGTCAACTTTGAGTATGATTGACTTCCCAGTTGTATTTTCCGGATTAATCTTGATCTTACTCATCGAGCCACCACCACCACCACCACCACCACTTCCGCCTCCACCACTGCCACCGCCTCCACTTCCTCCTCCACCACCACCAATACCACCACCGCCACCTCCAACTCCGCCACCCATTGCCTTCCTTGTCATTGATTCCATCATTGCATCGCTGAGTTCTCCACCATTTAACATCATGGCCATCATCATCTGATCCATATCGAAGCCCCCATTATTATTTTGATTTAAATCTAGATGATTGTGGTTAAGGTTGTTATTGTTGTTGTTGTTGTTGTTATTATTGTTATTTATATTTACATTTTGTTGCATCCCACTTATTTTTTCCTCTAATCTTGCAACTGCCGAAGACAACGCTAGAGCGTCTACAGCACTTATACCTGGATTTGGCATTAAACCTGGGCTTGGCATCATTGGCATTCCTGGCATCCCGATAATCCCACCTGACATTCCACCAACCATTCCGGAGATGTCGACGTTCTGTCCACCCATATCGAATTGTCGCCCGACGTCAACAACTTGTCCTATACCTCCAGTTGCTACAGCTTTAGCCGCCTCAACCATTCCTGGTCGATGAAGAACCCCAGCTGGCTGTTTATTGAAAATATTGACATTAAAGTCGCCAGTCTTCATTTTGGCATTAAGTCCTCTAGAATTAACATTTGACCTTCTTTCGTCAACAATTATAGTTTTTTGATCAGTTGCTCGACCAACTGTTCCAACAAGATTAAGCTCTTGTTTATTCACGACCTTCTGCCTGTTTTGTGCTTTTTGAACAACGTTTATGATTGGACGACGATCTAAAACAATGATTGGCTTAGGTCGATTAAAAACAACTGTTACTGGCTGTTCCTTTTTTATGTTTACGTTTGTTTTTGATGTTTTTAGGATGGATGTTCTTTTACCTTTGGGATACCTGACCGCATAAGGCTTTCCCAAAGTTTTTCCAAATCCTTTGCCGTATGAGTTTACAGGCAAACGTGATCCGAAATTATAACCACCGGAAGAAAGGACGTCATGAATAGAGTTTAAGCTGCCAGCAGATCTTCCAGCATAATATACGGGCTTATAAACGTTTCTTGTAGGAACATATCCATTGTTTCTCTATAAATATACAAAATAATTATTAAAGTTTACATTTTTTTCATGTAGATATTCAATAATAGAAGGAATTATTTGAAATACTTATTATTCGTGGTACACCAATCTCGTACATTCCACGAATTTAAGATCGCAACGATCATTCATTAATATGAATGAAACTAGTCCAGAAGTGCTTAGTGTTGATTTATATGATACGTTCGTTGATTACACTTCATAGTAATATATAAGTCTATCAGAGCTGGATATTAAAGGATATTTTGTCAAAGAGAAAAGATTGTAAACGTCAAAATTATATAGAAATGTTGCGAGTTAAATGATACATTACACGATGAGTTCATAGTATGATTCTCTCATCCAAAGATACTTTTTGCAATATCTTAACCCTTGATATCCAGACGGTCCTGTTATCTCCTCTTATATTACCATGAGTGTCTCCTCAAAGAATTAGATATTGTCGGGACCTTTAGTAATCCCACTTACAAACAAACTACTTTGAATCGATGAAATCCTGGCTAACTATAAGTCCTTCCTACAAACTATGAACCTTTATATAGACCAACAGTCAGAGGACTTACCAAATACCAAAAACCTAAACTTCATAAAAATCCATACAAAGAAATGTTTATAGCCGGTTCATCATCATGTTCCACGAGAGAACCGTCTTTGCAGCTTACAAAGATACTCTCAGCTGTCAAAGAAGAACAACAGAAGTACTGTGACGGTGTTTTCTCTCGTAGCAACATCAATTACATGTGGATTAAAAAAACGCAAACGAACTTTTTGAAAACTTACAATGCAGGTCACTCTCTAAAATTCATTCTATTAGGACATTTGATTTTTCAACACTTTATGCTACTATTCCATATGTGCAATTAAAACACCGGATCAAAGAAATAATTAAAAAGCGTTTAATTCTAGTTTTGGCTATAAATACATTGTCCTGGGATATACTTTCACATACTTTGTAAATCATATTTCTAGACGGAAAAACAGTTTGTTCAACAAAGAGGAAAAGGTCATCAGTATGTTTGAATTGACAACATATTTGTGAAGTTTGGATGAAAGATATTCAAACAGTCGGTCGGCATACCAATGGTAACTAATTGCGCTCAACTGCTAGCCGGCTTGTTTTTATACTCATATGAGACGGAGTTTCATAAAAAATTTAGTGAAAGAAAGGAAGGAAAAGAAGTTAGGTCCTTTACTTTCACCTATAGATATATTAATGATGTTCTTTCCATTAACAATTCTGATTTTGAAAAATGGATTCCATTAATATATCCTTCAGAACTGAAATTAAGAAAACGACCGAGACCTCTTCCTCCGTCTCTTTCTTAGACCTTAATCTCGAATAGTACAACAGTACCAACTTTTATGACAAGAGAATTGATTTTAATTTTTAGATTATAAGTTTTCCACATCTCAGTAGTAATATAACTGCTTCCCAGGCATATGTAGTTTATATCTCTCAATTAATTCGCTATGCCAGATCTTGTAGCGACCACTCAGTTCCAAATAAAAAGCCATAAGAGTCTGAGGAGAAGACTGATAAATCAAGACTATGAGATTCTTTAGTAGAGAAATATTCAGTCCCTATTTCAAAATTTATAAAGGATAGTCTTGGTGAAATTCCTTGGGATTTTTTACCACTGTTTACTGATATGACTTATGAGTCGGTTGTTTTAATGTCTACTCATTTTCGTAAACAACCCTGAATTAAAGCAACGGTCATATAATTGGGACGTTTGGCATGCCGTAAAACCTGGTTTAACCCACCATTTTCATTTGAAAATGACTGTACCAAGTCAGGAGTATGACTGTGGCTTTCCAGTTGTTCTATGTGTTTGCTTGTCTCCCGACCCAGCTAGGTTTTTGGACTATTATTATGACATTTCCTTTGGAGTTCCATGTTTTGTTATAAAACTTTATTTATTATCTCCAAATATTTTTGATGATGTCTTTGAATTTGAAACATCGAGAACTAACTGGACAGCATGTCACCAAATTGATTACTGCAGTAAATAATACGCTCTTTGAACTAAAAGGAATTGAGGCGGTGGTTTTTATGATAAAACCATTCTTAAGGATGATCGCTGGTCTAATAGGAAATAAATAGGATTTGAAATAGGTGTTTTAGTTTGAGAGAACATATGAATAGTAAACAAATAAGCAAAGAAATATAGGTTCGTGTGTTCATTTGAGAGCTATAATGCCTTGAAAATACGCAGGAATGAGTTTTCTCTGGATTTTTCATTGTCTTTGCATTGACAACTTCAGTCTCTCAAAGATGTATGAAAAAATAAAAAGGATTTCATAAAATTTTGTCAAATACCATTTTAAGGTATATATGATTGAATTATAAAAGAAAAAGTGGGGTTCATTGGCAAAAAATTTCATGTTTAAGAAATAGATAAAACCCGAGGATTCCGAACATCTGACAAAAAGACCAAAACATGACCAGTGAGCATCCTTAACTTAAAAAATATAGAAAATATATTGAAGCCTCCCGATATCTATCATAGGTTCATAGTTTGATTGGATCTTTAAATTACCCATTTCAGAAACAGCAGCGTAACACATGCCAAAAATCCAACCAAAAAAAAGGGGTTTGAATCTTTCATATTACTAATTCTTTATAAAGATTACCCCATATTCCCAGAATAAAAGTTAAATAGCATTTTCTTGATAGCTCGTTATTTTGAAATTCATGGGACGATGCCTCTGCATAGTGGATCCTAGGTCGCCGAAGGTATTGGACAACCCAGTCGTCAGACTTGTCTGACATGATTATTCATTGATTTGTTACAGAAATTACCAGTATTTAGCAAAATTCGAAAATAATAGAAATACTAAGGGTTCATTCCTTGTATTGCACATGGTAGATCTCCTTAGCTGACATTTGGCTTCCTCTTTCGGTATGTTCGGTTATGAGTACTTCTTGTTTAAAATAAGTTTGGTTTTTGGTCTTCCAGATGTTTCGGTTTTAATGCTGCTGATGAGAGGTGACGCCTTGAAATGCGTCGTATACAGCATAATATAAATTTACTATATCTAACATAAGATCTTTGGATTGTTATTTTTTCTCGTACCAATTACTAATTATTTGCACTAATGTGCTTCTTAATTGCCTTAATTCCTCCTTAACTAATTAAAGAACACTCCCATATTACAAACAATCGTGTTTTTTGCACTACAAAATATGTATATTGAAATCCCAATAAAACATAAAATTCCTACACTAAGATTTTTTTGTGACCCCTGTTTGAGATAAGTCCACTGCGTAGGTGTTTTCAAAATTGTAATCACGAAGAAACGTTTGTATAGTTCATATAAACGATAAAATGACAATCATTATGATCAAAAGGACATTTTTACTCCTATAAAATATGACCATTTGATAAATATGTAGATCGTAGTCACACGGAATGTGTGGATGTAGAACACCAGTTGTCTAAAAATAAAAATCCAAAACACATACAAAAAAGTATTTTCACATCAAAATCACCTTTTACTCACGTGCTAATTTGATGTCAAAATCTCATCATAAAAAGATTAATAAAAGAATTGGACATTTTATACAAGGATTCCATGTTTCTTGATCAATGGTTAGTAATTTACAGTATCCATTGCGTCACCTTTTACAATATTTTAACATACGTTTCTTGAATTTTTTAGCTAATAATAAAATTGTATTAAATAAAATTCTTTGATACCAATTTCGATGCACAAGATGTGCACATTTCGTCGATTTACGACTCATCAGTTGTGCCCAAGGCTTAAAATATTGAAAACTAAAAAAACAATCCAAAACTTTGAAGAGAAAATTAAAAAATACCAAAATCCCCGAATGGGGAAAAGCCAAAACGATCCAAGGACAAAGCTCTGCACGAGGGAGATACTCCTTAGCTTTCATAAATTTTACAATGAGGAACCAGAGTGAGTTATCTTTTCCTAACCAATGTAGGTAACGGAGATAATTAAATTCTCTCCCTTTTGTCCTCAGGCTAAAAGGGAGACAAATTTATTATCTCCCTTACCTACATTGGTTATGAAAAGATAACTCACTCTGGTTCCTCATTATGTAACAGTAAATTTTAAGTATCCATTTCGGGCTAGTATTAAAATACTCGCAACTGAGCAGGGGATACTCTCATTAGCAGTGAAATTGACTCAGTGGTTATCAAAAGTAGGGTTTCCACTTTTTCTAGGCCAAATTGACATTATCAGAATGTTTATTAACAGTTTACCTAAGTTTTTTTATATTGGTTACACTGTTTTGGTATATATTTGTGGCTTTCGAAAGTTTGAGATTACTTGATGAAGGTTAAACCAGAAATGTACATCGTACACAAGAAATTTATTTCTACGATTTTATTATACTAAAGAAAAATATATAATAAATGCATCAAAATGCATCAACATTTATGAATTAAAAATCATCTATTGGTGTTCAATTACAGATGATACTAATGACTAAGGTTTCTAAATGACTAAAGTTTGGTGTTGAGATCCAAGTAATGAGAATGACATTATTAGCTTTATTATGTATATATAGCAGTAAAATAGGATAGCCTTTATTAAATAAATAAAATAAATAAATAATAAAAAAATAAAACATAATAAAAAAATAAATAAAATAAAATAAAAATAAACAAATGAATAAATAAATAGATAAATAAATAAATGAATAAAAAAAAGAAATGAACAAATAGAAAAAAAAAAGAAATAAAATAATTGGTAGAGTAGCATTAAAAAAGAAATGAAAGCCACTTAAAGATCTTTTTTCCATAAAAATACCTGTAAGCCACCAAGTAATGAAAAGGCAACTTGATGAAGATATTCGCCAATTACACATTTAACAGGTACATGTATGTATATGATTATTGACATTAATAAACACTTAAACCAAAATCATCATTTGCAATTTTGTAGAAACTGTTTAAGAAAGATGATTCATCTAAAACAACTTCATGGGAAATAGTTCGAATAATGTATGGAGGTATATAAAATTCCAAAATCCCAAAATGTAAATGCAAAGAAGTAAACATATTAATTACATTAGGTAATAATAAACGTGCTATTTTTGGTTCCATAGATATAATATATAAATCAATAACAAAAAAATAAAATCTAACCTTCAGACGGCAATTTACTTTTTTTTTGGCACTTATATCAATCTTTTGATATTTTTGTTTACAAAAGTAAAAGTATAAAGAAATAAGAATGAATTATCAATCAATAATAAGACAGTTATGTAATTTGTGTGACATTAACGTATGTTTTCTTCTCTTTCAAATATTTGTATTGGTTGTTGACAAGAAAATACATTTTTCTCTCGACAATTACTCATCAAAACCCTACAATTTTTGTCAATTTTTTTTCAGAATTAATATGATATCAATTTTAACGTACTGACTATGACATTTTTACCAGTCGTTGGACAAAATTGAGGAGATCCTAAATGATAGCCCAAAATGTTTAAGGACCGGTTAATTCCAAATTGGCTTGAAAGGTAATATGTCTAAGGCAAAATGAATTTAAGCACAGAAGGTAATAAGGAAATTCTCCGGCTATTTACGATAATTTACAATAATAAAATGATGAAAAAAGTTTGAATTCTATCAATATTCATAGAAGAGCAAGTCTGTAATAGGACAACCTTGTCGTAGTGCGTGTGGAGTATAAAAACTGAAAACACACGAAACTAAGATACGAATATTTAAAAAAAAAGTATTGTTTAGGTTGTATAAATTTTTCTTTCATTGCATGTTTTCACATCATTGTTGTCCATCAACATTAAGGGGGTACAGAACACCTTGGGAGTTAACTCTTTAAAAATCAGCTAAACGTTTTAATCATATACTATTAGTAAAGAGAAATCAAGTATCTCAATGATCAACATTAGTGTCCGTCAAACTGCTATATATCAAATGAAAATATTCCCGTAAATTGTATGGTTCAAATTTCTTGAAATGTTTATATTTTTGTCAACAGGTCAAAGTTAATATTTCGTCAAAATTTTATGAAAATTAAACGAGTTTCGTCATTAATTTCTCTTGTGCATTCACCCTAAATTTTAACACTATCAACATGTTTATCCGAAAAATATTTTTGTTATCATACACGAAGAATTCAGCCATTTTAGTTGATTATTGTTCGATACTGCTGACGGTTTTCAAGAGTCCAAAATTTCATTGTTATAGGTGGAGAAAGTTAGTTTGGACACGACTTTTTTCCACGCATAAAAATATGACTTAGCTTTTTTTGCTCGGATGTGCATTCCCTAATTTCCCCAATTTCCGACTGCCGTATTTGATCACAGTCATATTCAGACCTTAGATTTGTTTTCTTTCTTGACCCGTCCAAAGAAATCAAATGGTTACTCCATCACTGTGTATATCAACAGTGCTTTCAATATCGTATACTATTTTTTACCAGGGCTAAATATCAAATAAATAAAACATCGAGTACAGAAGATATGCACATTTCTTCGATGTACTCACCAGTGCAAGTACAAAATTTTGAAAAATAAGACAAAATGATCAATAGGGTAAAGCCAATACCATGTAAGGACAGAAGGAGATATTGCATCAATTTAACAAAATTGAAAATTTTTTGTAAAACAAGAGTTAAAACAAAGTTTTCAAAAAATTTAAAATTTTGTTATACAAATAACGATGTTGAACATAAGAAATCCTGTCAATATAGTATTCCAGTTTATCAATGAAAGCTGTTCAATGTCAAATTGTTGTATCCATATTTCTGAAAACAAATAATATTTTAATTTTGTTTAAAATGAAACAAACAATAAATGAAATATTTGTATTTAAACTATATAGAAAAAAATATCTTACCCGTGGTACGTATGATTGTGCAGCGCAGCATTGGAAAACAACAAATAAACAAAATACTAAATCAAAAATTAAATGATAAAAATCCATATCTCTACGTCTATCCTGGTCCAGTTGATACGACGTCAGATACAGTCAAAATGAGGCTGAATTGTCAATAAACTGGAAGTTTGGACCTTCTTTGTTTAAACTTCCACTTGCGCGTTCTTAACTTGTCATCTATAACTATGATTCGGTGTAGTAAATTGACTATAAATACGGACAGTTTATTGCCCTGTTAACCCATTTTTCTCATGCCGTCAGTGTATGAATACGTAAAAATATTAACGGAAACTAGATATTAAAATACACATAAATGTCAGAAATCTAAGAATTAAATGATTCGACAAAACAGAAATACAATTTCATTTTTTGAACTTGAAAAAAAAACATTTTATAAATATAAATTTATAATTATATTTCTATACTGCAAATGAGATTTATTAATGCGACTTTTGTATTTTTAAATGTTTTAATTATTGAAATATTCGTTCTTTAGCGATTTTAGCAATAATAAAAACACCTTTTTGATATATAATGTTTGCAATTTTTTTAAACATGCGTTTTAAATTGTTTTGGTAACAATATACACCTACACAATTTTTTTGTCTAAAATGTCGAGATTTGTTTTACTCTAATTGAGGATCGAACCGCTCAATTGTCGCATTACAATCTAAATAAACATTACTGTGGTATCTAAAAATACAATTTTATCATTCCCCCCTCATTGTTATGTGTCTGCATCAGATTTTGTGCTGAAAAAAAAATCAATTGTATAGGACAATAAAATAAATTAAAAAACATCTAACGATGATGGTTGTACTATATGTATATAAAATTTTACTACTAAATTAAATTCTAATAAAAATGAAACTTAGAAATATGCGTATCTAAGTGAGCGTTGTGGTTGTTACCAAAACGATTTTCAAATAAATTTACATGGGTACGATATTTTATATTTTTCTGAATTCAATTGGTCTTCTATGCACCATTTCTGCGATTAAATGAAAGAAAAGTGGTAATCAAACAAAGATATTTTCGATTTACTTTATATTACAGTATACAAAGATACACCTTGCACATATATAAATTGTCATTTCCTGTCGCGTGGTGACTTATTAATTGTCCTTAAGTGAGGGCATGGATTGTTGATACCAAATTTCATTATCATCAGACAATTAATATGACAAGTGCATGTCTTTGTTAGCGAGTAATCTGTTTTTCTACACACATTTATTAGTAATATATTGAAATGTAAACTGATAAAGGTATTTCATTACGCACCTTTTATTACGAGACATGTAAGGTGTCATCAATCATTAATACGCTTATAAATTTGACCATAAGATGTGCACTTGAATTGTTTGATTTACTGTTTTTGTAAGGGAGATAATCTAGTTAAAATAAAGATGCAAACATACTCTTGTATAAAAACAGAATTCTATAGTTAGATAATTTTTTATATATTGATTAATTTGCCGTTTTTATACTGGAGGTAATCTAGATAAAATAAAGTTTCAAAAATACCATTGAATACAAACAGACTTCCATAGTTAGACCAACAAAATTAGAATTTTTTCTATATACGCAAAAAATTAAGTATATGATTTTATTGTTAATTTTAACATTCTCACATATTTTGTAATAATTATTGATTTTTCTTTATTAATAACCGGAAGTCATGTGGTTTTGTAGCCTAATACCGAAGCCATAAAACAGTGAATACAGTTCGTAGGATCGAAGTCTAAAGTCATGACAAATTCATCAGACAAAGAAACAACCAAAGGAGTAAAAACATGTTTGTTTGTTTGTGTGTTTGTTTAGTTGGGATTTTACGCCGTTTTTAGCACATTTGGCTATTTCGCGGCGGCCAGTTTTTATTGATGGAGGAAGCTGGGGTACCCGGAGAGAACCACCGATCTTCGGTAGGAAAATTAGCAATCCTTGTCAATTAAGATCGGAGTCGAACACACCCTGTCACAGGTGAGTTTCTAACCCACAACCTCATTGTTGACAGGCTAGTGATCATTAATAGTCATGCCGAACTACCTAGACCACTCGGCCATCGAGGCCCCGTAAAAACATGCAGCAACGCCGGTATACAAGGCCACAACCAAAGGCATAAATAAGCAAACCAAGGAGAATCAGAACAGGGCGGTTCAAAAATTAAAAACTTGAAATTTAAACTCCCAACTCAGATATCACGCAGTTCTGATTTTTTTCTAATTTCCATGCAGTTTAAATGAATTATTGTATAATTACAACATGTACAGTGTAATATTTTACAAAAAGCTATCACTTTTTTGTGGAAAGATAAGTCTTCATTGATTCAAGATTCACCAGATGTTGCAATATGAAATGAATGAAACTCGCAATTCTGTTAACATTAATAATGACTTCACTTACAGTATGTTGCTCCTTAGTTGGAGTCATCCTTATTAAAGTTTTATGGACGTCATCATGACTTGGTTGACCGGTATGAAAAAACAGTTTCCCAAATGAAAATGGACCTGTTCCACTGATGTTCCTTGCTCATACCGGATTTGACATGGGCAACATGGTGGGTCTCCAGCAGGATGCAGAGACTGCTAACTCTTCCGGAGCACATGAGTTTACCCCCGGTTTATTGGTCGGGTCCATGTTGTTCATATAGTTTTTAATTGTAGTGTTTGTATTGTTTTGGTCTTGTATTCGTTGTTCTCCGGAGTTTCGGCCAATTTCCCTTTGGTATTTCTTTACTTTACTTACATATGCTCATGTTAAATTCACGTGAAAATAACGCCAATTTTACGTGACTTTTTTCACGTGAATCTTATATTTCGATATACTTATATCGGGTTTATTTCATCGTGGCAGAGATCTATATTATCCAAAAAGCTTCACTAATGGATTAAATTTAATCGGTAAATTCAAAGATAACTCATATTTTTAAATTTTATCATTATATTTTTTTCTTTAATTCTTTCTTTTTTGACTCGATGATCTTTATTTAATTCAGAGATTTTTCTTAATAAATTCTTACTTAAATCAGCTACTCTTCAAAAAATTGAATTATTTTAAGGTATCCGGACCATAAATGACCACGTGATTATTCAAAAGTTCCCGGATGTCCCATACAACGCAATTTGAATGGCTTCGGTAATTATCGGCAAACTTCGGAAATGCCAATATAACTATCTTATTTTTACAGACTCTCCATATAAGCAACAAAGTATGTTTCAACTTGAGAAATATATATATACAAAATCCCAGCTTTAAATTGTTTGGTTCATTCATTCACGGTCAAAAAGAGATATAATTTTCGATCATGATCTATTATGGTCCGGATACCTTAATTATTTGAAAATAACAATAAGCGTAAACTGGATATTTAATTGAATAATTCATATTTTTAAATTATTATTTGGTATTATTATTTACTGCAAATTATCAACATCCTAATAAATGAAGGAGTAAAAAGGTTCAAAGATTTTTTCCCGGCGTCATCCGTTCCAAATTACATTTTTCTAGAATTTTAAAACTTGACAGATGTGCGTTATATATTTCATTAAAATTAAAATAATATTTATAATGATGGAACTAGAGACATATAATAATGGTTTCTACAAAAAATGGAACTTTTTTTAATATAGTATACTGTGTACAAATCACTGCTACCAACGATTTAAATATTTGTCATTTGTCTATAGTAATTACGCCAATGACTGGCAAATTAGGATTTTCGCCGGTTTTAATTAAAAATGTATAATTAGATTAATGTAATCATTGTGCAAGTTGAGAGTTCAAAAACAACTTAAGACACTAGCATAGCAAACAAATACAAACAAGAGGCTCCCAAGAGCCTGAATCACTCACCTGTTATCTTTTGTGTACCGGTAGTTCTTGTATCAATGATTATTTTTGCTAGTTAATGTATACAGTCGCAATTTGCTCCTTAATATTGACCTGTACAGCTAAAATATAGAATCCTGAACCCAAATAGATATGGTTTTTCATCGGTTGCTATGGACTTTTTCAATGGCATTGACTCTTGACTTTCCATTTTGACTTGAACAGGTAAACTGTAGGGTCCTGAATGCAAATATATTACCATTTTATTTATTTCAAGTAATGCCCTAAACATCTGTGACAATGTCAGACCATTTTCTCTTTACATGTAAATAATCTTTCAAGGGCAAAAACTCCTATAAGGGGTCAATTGACGATTTTGGTCGTTGACTTATTTGTAGATCTTACTTTGCTGAACATTTTTGTTGTATACAGTTTGTCTTTATCTATAATAATATTCAAGCTAATAACCTTAAACTGCAAAATTGCCTTAAAATTAACAATTCAAGGACAATAACCCCAAAATGGGTTGACCGATTCGTCTGAAAATTTCATGATAGTTATATATTGACCTAATACATGTTTTTACTACTTGTCAGTTTTGCCCTAACTGCTTTATTTTTCGAGATATGAGCCAAAAACCAAAAAGTGCATTGTCTACTATGTTCTATGTTTAACCAGGACAGCCATGTTTCTCGATGGACAAGAAAATAAATCACAATTTATACTAGATACCCTAAGGATCTTTCAGCATTTATACTAGATACTCTAAGGATCTTTCAGCCTAAGTTTGGCTGAAATTGATTCTGTAGTTTCAGAGGAGAAGATTTTTAAAAGTTTAATAAGATGACGAAAAAAATGTGAACAATTATCTTTAAAGGGCAAAACCTCCTATAAGAGGTCAATTGACTATTTTGGTCATGTTGACTTATTTGTAGATCTTACTTTGCTGAACATTTTTGTTTGTCTTTCTATAATAATATTCAAGATGAAAACCTAAAACTGCTAAATTTCCTTAAAATTAACAATTCAGGGACAATATCCCAACAATGGGTTGACCGATTCGTCTGAAAATTTTATAGAATTTAGATCATTTTTACCCCATGTCAGTTTTGCTCTAAATGATTTAGGTTTTGAGATATAAGCCAAAAACTGCAGTTTACCCATTATGTTCAATTTTAGCCATGGCGGCAATGTTTCTAGACGGACAAGAAAATAAAACACAAAATTTATTCTAGATACCCTAAGGACCATTCAGACTAAGTATGTCTGAAATTGGTTCAGTGGTTTCAGAGGAGAAGATCTTTGAAAAAGTTTACGACGGACGGACGACGGACGACAGACGGACGCCAAGTGATGGCAAAAGCTCACATGTCCTATTCGGACAGGTGAGCCAAAAAGGAAAAACAAACACAACCAAAAGAATAAACAAGAAAACAAAAAAAAAAAAAAACAAGATCATAAGAGAATGTATAAAAAAGAAGGCACCTTGCAAAATGAACTCCCACAAAAATAACAATAATAAAAGTAAGAGTCAAATCAAGTGTTCAAAAAGGGCAAACACGTCCTGCTAGATGGCACCCTTCGCAGGGAGGGGGAGGGGGGACAGTAGGTACAGTGTCAGTTCTAGTAAGACATGACAAATCTGTTCTCAGTTGTTAGGAAACACTTCATACCTATCCATCAACATGTGAAGCTGACAATAAATTTCTGGATTAGTGTTATAAACAATATAAACATACAATGTAACCTTGTCCTAGAAGTCTATATGACAATAATTTCTTTCTGTCAGGAGAGTGAATTTATTAAGGTTTTTTTAATATTTAGGCTACACCAAATTGATTTTTAGATCTTTGACTTCGCGGTTACAATTTTTTAACTTAGTTTGTAAATTTATGAAAAAATTGTCGCTTCATTTTGCAAAAATGCTGAAAATTCGCCTCAAATTCTTCATTTTGCAAGAAATTAAAAATAAAAAAATGTTCGCAAACTTCTAAAATTTGATAAAAAAATTGGGATTTTTACATTTTTTGCAATAGTTTTGTTAAAAAATATATGCCCCACGTAAATTTGATCTGCACCTTGAAAAAAACTAGCCCTCAAGAAAAAATTAAAATTAAAATTTCGCTCTATCGCATCTATTTTTGACATAAATAATCCAAAGACCTAAAAATAAATTTGGTGTGGCCTTATCGTGAGTTAACATAAACAAATATCAGATATATTTTTCAACCTAAAATGAATATAAATCAGACCAAAAGGTCAATATCCTAAAACGAAAAAGCATTTCAATGTCTCTCCTTAATGTCTAGATGAAAATAGCTCTTGTTGTGGGTGTAGTTTGTTTTTCTCTCCGTAATATGAAGTGTTTTTGTGGAGATAAATAAACAATAAAAATATTTGTATATGGAAATTTTTGTCTGCAAAGAAAACAAGAAGTCAAGGTATATAGGTGAAGTCAAGGTATATAGGTGGAATAAAAATGCATATGTGTTTATGTATACAATTGAGTCATTGATCTGTTACAAGGGAGCCCGTGTTTGGCAACGTGAAATGAATATTTTACATTTTGTCACATGCAAAGGCAGTTTGAAATACTTGTAACGGTATTTATTATTATCGGACTGGAAGTGTAATCTTCAGGATCCCCTCTACGGTAATGGTCAATGAATACGGAAGGATTCACCGTTTGTAATCCCCCCCGGTCAATGAAAATACAAATTAACTAACAAAGTACAATAAAAATATTTATGATGTGAAAATGGACCTGTTCCATTGATGTTGTCCCTTCCTCATATCGGATTTGACATGGGCAGCATGGCTCGTGTCCATGTTGTTCATGTTTTTAGTTTTTAATTGTAGTGCTTGCATTGTTTTGGTCTTGTATTCGTTGTTCTCTGGAGTTCAAATATCCCTTTGGTATTTCTTGACTTTACTTATCAAGAACTATTACTTTTAATTTTTGATTTGTACATATTTTAACCAGTACTACGTCCCAGCAAGGGAAATAACTTGCTTCAAATTATAATTTTAGAGTCAGAATCGTGATTCCGGAAATTAGTTTCTGAAAAGGGCTATAGGGTTTCAACTGCGTCAGACAAACTTGACCTGACCTAAATTTTGGTTTTAAAAACTGAACGTAACACTCTTTTATTTTAATAAATTCTCTGATACCAATTTTGATGCATAAGATACCAGCAATTTTGGAGAAGAATTTTTGTGAAAATTAAATCATAAAGATTGTTATAAATTTTGGAACAGGTTCAACCTTCTTTGGTCAGTTTGCGCTTCAATATAAACCTTTTACGGTTTATGTAGCGTAAACTGCCTCAAAGTTGGCTATATCGTTTACGCTGTTCCAAAATTGAAAACAATCTTTAAGGATGCTCACTGGTCATGTTTTGGTCTTTTTGTCAGATTTTCGAAATCCTCGGGTTTTATCCATTTCTTAAACATGAAATTTTTTGCCCATGAACCCCCACTTTTTCTTTTATAATTCAATCATATATACCTTAAAATGGTATTTGACAAAATTTTATGAAATCCTTTTTATTTTTTCATACATTTTTTGAGAGACTGAAGTTGTCAGTGCGAAGACAATGAAAAATCAAGAGAAAACCCATTTCCTGCAAATTTTCAAGGCCTTATAGCTCTAAAATGAGCACATGAACCTATATTTTTTTCTTCCTTATTTGTTTATTATTCATATGTTCTCTCAAACTAAAACACCTATTTCAAATCCTATTTATTTCATATTAGACCAGCGATCATCCTTAACCACAAAGATACAAATAATCAGATCAAGTTGCTAGAAACGTCAAACTATATTCATGAGTGTAGACTTGTTGGCAGTAGCAAATATCTGAGGCCTAAAATGTTGAAAACCAAAATAACATTCCAAAAATTGAAGATTAAGTTAAAAACTGCCAAAGTTACAAAATGGGACTAGAGCCAGCTCCATTTAAGGATGATCGCTGGTCTAATAGGAAATAAATAGGATCCGAAATAGATGTTTTAGTTTAAGGGAACATATGAATAGTAAACAAATAAGCAACAAAAAAATATAGGTTCATGTGCTCATTTTAAAGCTATAAGGCCTTCAAAATTTGCAGGAAATGGGTCTTCTCTGGATTTTTCATTGTCTTTGCATTGACAACTTCAGTCTCTCAAAATGTGAAAAAATAAAAAGGATTTCAAAAACTTTTGTCAAATACCATTTTAAGGTATATATGATTGAATTATAAAAGGAAAAGTGGGGGTTCATGGGCAAAAAATTTCATGTTTAAGAAATGGATAAAACCCGAAGATTCCGCAAATCTGACAAAAAGACCAAACCATGACCAGCGAACATCCTTAAGGACATAACTATGCGCGCAGGAGATAAATATTAGATAATATATATTTTTAACATGTTGAAATTTGATATTTTGGAAACATCATTATATGTCATGCAATTTCTCCGTCTCACGCCATTTCGAAATTAACTTAAATAACACAATGCAACATATAATGTATGAGTTTGAGGAAATATTAGAATATACTAAAAGTAATCTGTCAACACTTGAATCACTGGTAAGTCATTTTTAGAAAAAAGAAAACTTATTATTAGTAATATAAAATTACATATATTCAACAAGATTGTATTGTTTTAATATTCATGTGGGTTGCTTCCATTATTCCCACATATTTTCATCAAAGGTCAAATACAGATTCTAATCTGATCATGTCTCAACTATTCTAACATTGTTTGTAAAGCCATTTTTCATTGGTCAACATCGTGACATCCATTGGCGTTAATTTGTCCATGAACCGTAGAAATAGTGCTGTAAATTTATTTACAGGCTATATTAAAACTCGTTTTGTACATTTTGTCAACTGTTTTGAAATTATAAAATTATAATGTTGAAAGTTCTTTTTTGCGGAATTCACAGGTCTTAAACTGAACTCACACGCTCCCAAATTTTATATGCATTTAAAAAAAATAATTTCAATATCATTGAATATCATTAAACTTAAATATTTATTTTTAGACACTGGAAAATGCTTGTGTTTCTACTGTTGACGTCATTCTGTGTAACCTCGGTAATATCCGACCCCTGTCTGGGAAAACAAGAGAAAGCTTTGATAGATGGTGTAAGGACGTCATTGACCACATTAGAAAATAGCTTGAAAGGTATAAATTGAAATTGAAATTTTGTCTTTCCCTTATGTATATTTAATGATACCATGGTTTAAATAAATATAAATTTAAGGGGCTTTAACCATGGCTTAAACAAACAAAAAAATTAAATTCTTGGCACCATGGCTTAAGCAAAAATAAAGGTAAGGGACTAGCACCGTGGTTTGAATAAACAAAAATTTAAGGGACTAGCACCATGGCTTAAACAAAGATAAATTTAAATTTTTGGTACCATGACTTAAGCAAAAATAAAGTTATGGGGCTACATGTACGCTATGACAACTTATCGGCAACCTTGGAAACTCTATAAATCCAATTTTATTTTATAGACTCTGCATACAAATTAAGAGGTATATTTCAACTTTGGAATTATAAATTCTAAGAAATTTCTACATTCAACTATTGAATCAATGTATGGGACAACTCTACTTGTTATTCAAGTTTCGGAAAAATGATTCTTTAATTTTATATTTAACTTCCACGAACAAAAAAAAAAAAAAAATTACTTAATTAGAGAATAATTTTTTTGATTTTTGATTTTCTATTTTCTATTGTCATCGGTAATACATTTCATATTTTTTAGTTAAAGCAAAACCCCAAGGCTGTAAGAAGAACTGGAAGGCGTATAAAGACCATTGTTATTTCTTTTCTACATATAAAAAGCCCTGGATTGAAGCAGAGGTGAGTTTATATGTTATGAGTTTAGTTTGAGAGAACATATGAATAGTAAACAAATAAACAAGAAAAAAATATATGTTCATGTGCTCATTTTAGAGCTATAAGCCTTAAAAATTTGCAGGAAATGGGTTTTCTCTTGATTTTTCATTGTCTTTGTATTGACAAATTCAGTCTCTCAAAGATGTATGAAAAAAATAAAAAGGATTTCATAAAATTTTGTCTAATACCATTTTAAGGTATATATGATTGAATTATAAAAGAAAAAGTGGGGATTCATGGGCAAAAAATTTAATGTTTAAGAGATGGATAAAACCCGAGGACTCCGAAAATCTGACAAAAAGACCAAAACATGACCAGCGAGCATTCTTAACGGTTTGTCTATCAATGGTGTTATATGACTGAAATTTTGCTTTTCAGAGAACAAACAAGGCATACGGACCATAAAAGATAATTACCGTCAATTTAGATATCTTTTGAACGGACAATGAATCAAGCCATCAGTTAAAATTTTCAACATATTTTGTATAGATACTTATTCTTGACGTGTTTAATCGGTGGGATAAAAATACATAATATTTTAAACCACTTCCCGGTGATTAAATTTCTGCATAGGAATTCCCGCCCCCCCCCCTTTTTTTTTTTACAGTAATTGGAATGATAAACTAGAGAAGTCCCGAAATGACTTCCGTGTAAACAAACTACATAGCAACGACATTTTCTTGAGGTTTTTGTCGAAAATCATAGGAGAAACAGATTCTCCTTCAATTTACTCGTGAGTTATAGAATTTCTCCATCCTCAATAGTTAGATTTTAGATTTTAACACACTCGCTAGAGGCTCGCGTGTTGAAAATCGAAAATTTAACTATCTCGGATGGAGAAATTCCATAACTCATTCGTACCTGAAGGAGAATCTATAATGTATACCATTCTCAAGTTGAAATTCATTTTGTGGTCTATGAAAATAAGTTAAGTACATGAACGTTGAATACAGAGTTCCAAAGTTGCCGAAAATTACTGAGGTCTTTTACGATTACGTTGGTGGCCTCGGTGGCCGAGTGGTCTAGGTAGTTCGTCATGACTACTAATGAACACTTGCCTTTCAACACTGAGGTTGTGAGTTCGATTCTCACCTGTGGCGGGGTGTGTTCAACTCTGATCTAAATTGATAAGGATTGCCAATTTTCCTACCGAAGGTCGGTGGTTCTCTCCTGGTACCCCGGCTTCCTCCACTAAAATTGGCCGCCGCAAAATAGCCAAATGTGCTGAAAACGGTGAAAAACCCCAACTAAACAAACAAACGATTACGTTATATGGAACATCCGGGATATTTCTACTTAGCAAAATTACAATATTTTGTGAAACAGAGGCCAGATGTTTCAATAACTTTTGCTATGCATACACTAGTTTATTTGTTCATGGTTTTTGTTTATGACAAAACAAGGATATAATATATACACATTTTTGTCTATGTATAATTAAATTGTGCAATGTATATATACCTGATAATCAATGTTTGTTTTCATTTCTAGAGAACATGTCGTGAATTAGGGGGATATTTAGTTCAAATCACGGATTCAGGCGAAGATTCATGGCTAGCAGCAAGGGCAAGAGGTATTTAATACATTTATTCTCCACAGATATCATTTTCAGTGTGTTTTACATCGGACATTTTGAAACCCTTTTTTTAACTCTCGATCAGTTTTCATTTATGTTTATTTATTTTAGTGCCTTACACCAATCAACCGCTAAACAACTGTGTTTTTTTGTTAACAAGAAAATTAAAAAAAAAAAACACAAAATGTTTGGTCAAGATTTATTTAAGAATTGACTAAGCGAAAATACTACAAGGAAATATATTTCATGCCTTGGTATTACCTTGGTATAAAATACTACACGGAAATATATTTCATGCCTTGGTATAAAATACTACAATGAAATATATTTCAGGCCTTGGTATTACCTTGGTATAAAATACTGCAAGGAAATATATTTCATGCCTTGGCATTACCTTGGTATAAAATACTACAAGGAAATATATTTCATGCCTTGGTATTACCTTGGTATAAAATAATACAAGGAAATATATTTCATGCCTTGGTATTACTTTGGTATAAAATACTACAAGAAAATATATTTCATGCCTTGGTATTACCTTGGTATAAAATGCTACAAGGAAATATATTTCATGCCTTGGTATTACCTTGGTATAAAATACCACAAGGAAATATATTTCATGCCTTGGTATTACCTTGGTATAAAATACCACAAGGAAATATATTTCATGCCTTGGTATTACCTTGGTATAAAATACTACAAAGAAATATATTTCATGCCTTGGTATTACCTTGGTATACTACAAGGAAATATATTTCATGCCTTGGTATTACCTTGGTATAAAATACTGCAAGGAAATATATTTCATGCCTTGGTATTACTTTGGTATAAAATACTAAAAGGAAATATATTTCATGCCTTGGTACTACCTTGGTATAAAATACTGCAAGGAAATATATTTCATGCCTTGGTATTACCTTGGTATAAAATACTACAAGGAAATATATTTTATGCCTTGGTATTACCTTAGTATAAAATACTACAAGAAAATATATTTCATGCCTTGGTATTACCTTGGTATAAAATACTACAAGGGAAATATATTTCATGCCTTGGTATTACCTTGGTATAAAATACTACAAGGGAAATATATTTCATGCCTTGGTATTACCTTGGTATAAAATACTACAAGGGAAATATATTTCATGCCTTGGTATTACCTTGGTATAAAATACTGCAAGGAAATATATTTCATGCCTTGGTATTAGCTTGGTATAAAATACTGCAAGGAAATATATTTCATGCCTTGGTATTACCTTGGTATAAAATACTACAAGAAAATATATTTTATGTCTTGGTATTACCTTGGTATAAAATACCTCAAGGAAATATATTTCATGCCTTGGTATTACCTTGGTATAAAATACAACAAGGAAATATATTTCACGCCTTGGTATTACCTTGGTATAAAATATAGCAAGGAAATATATTTCATGCCTTGGCAGTAATTATTCAGGTACAGATGGTCGACCGTTTCATGAACCAGAATAATCGTATAACAGTACAATGCTATAAGAACTAAGTGATGATACAATGTACACTATGAGACTTTGGCCAATCAGTGGATCCAGTGGTGGCTACAGACATCTTTCGGACATTGTTTACATTTCTACAAAACAACAAATTTCAGAAAATACAATGCATCAGACTAAAATTTTGGCCAGTATTATGAAATGTACAAAATAACGTAGGACTCAATATGCCCTTTATGGATAACTGCTGAATAGGTAATTAAAAAAAATATTGATTGTTTGCCAGACATTTAAGGTATCCGGACCATAATAGATAATGATAAAAAATTGTATCTCCTTTTGACCCTGAATGGCGGAACCAAACAATTTTAAGCTGGAATTTTGTATATATATTTTTCTCAAGTTGAAACACACTTTGTTGCTTATATGCAGAGTCTGTAAAAATTAGTTAGTTATATTAGAATTTCCGAAGTTTGCCGATAATTACCGAGGTCATTTCAATTGTATGGAACATCCGGGAACTTTTGAATAATCACGTGGTCATTTATGGTCCGGATACCTTAAATATCTTTCTAAATATCCTTACTCTTGATATATTGATATATTGTTACGTGTTAAAACTAACAATCGGCCAATAATTTATTTTTATTTTACCTAATCTAGAAACAAATTTGGACGAATATTTTATTGGACTTACTGACTTTAGGGAAGGTGACTGGAGATGGGTGAATGACTTTTCAAAGCTAGGGTACAGCAGATGGGATCGTGGTCAACCTGGCAATAGCGGTAGTGGTGAGGATTGTGTCACTTGTTACAAAAGGAGAGGTTGGCATGACAATTCCTGTAATAATTCTTTCCCATTCATTTGTGAAGCTTCACAGGTAAATATGTGAAAACCCATTTTACATTCAAAATCATTGTATGATTAAAATGAAGTTATCTGTTGTTATAAACACACAAAAAAATATTTTTCATCGCTGTTGGTAAAAACTCAAAACTGTGTATAAATTATCAAATGTTTTCGAGGCTAAGTGTTTACCAAGAGATATTTCGTTTAAGGTGGTACCCAACACCTTGATTAAAATAAATTTGGCTCGTTTAATTTTCACAAAATTTCTAGGAAATATTTACTTGACCTGTTGACATAAAAGTTTATTTTTTAGTAAATAGAATTTCACACTTCACGGAAATAATTTCATTGAATATATAGCAGTTTGGTAAACATCAATTTTTATCATAGAGAATTTACTGATTAAATTTGGTTTGGTGATTTTTAAGAGTTATCTCCCTGTATTGTTGGGTACCACTTCAAGGGATATATTATGCGATGAGTAAGGTGAGTCTATTTTAATTTTATGATTTTCCAGGCTTTCCACTTAGCCAATGCGAAAAAAATTTACGGTAAATTCACACTAGAAGGTAGCATTGACACATGATCTTGTGAGATAAGACATGATGAAACTTACATTAAAATATAATTCAATTACGGAGTTAATTAATTAATTATTAATCCAGATTTATAACAGATTTCACTTAATTGATATATAATTATGTTAATTAAACTATAATTTTACACTACAACAGAGGTAATTCAGGATTTTTTATGTCAGAACTTTGCTATACATTATACATGTACATACGAATTTTCTTAAAAATTCCACTTCAGGAGTCAACTTTTTATTTTTTCTCTTATGACAAACGATGCCAATAACAAAATAAGACCTCTGCACTTCGTAATAAACTAACTCGACTGTACATAATTTGTTTTTATTTTTTCAATTACAGGGTTCGAACTGCACACCTTACTCAAGACTGATATAACTCAGAAAGTAATAAAATGAATAAAACGTCTTACTGTTTTTAATAATAAATAGTAACAGGAACTGCTTACCCTTCCGGAGAACCTGAGTTCACTCCTGGCTTTTATAGGAGTTCGTGATGTTCATTGCGTTTTAATTTTTAGTGTTTATTTGCTGTGTTTCTTCATTTGTCTTCCCAGCTTTGTCTGTCTAATGTAATGCGTTTTTTGATTTGCTCCTTAGGTAGATGTGCCCTCTTTACATGAATTTCTAGAATCTGATTTGAGCCCCCTTTCAGCTATCTACAAATAAACAAACAATCTAGGCAACCTTTTTTCTCGATAATCACACTTCTGCATTTACTCCTTATTCATTGGCAATTTTATAGGGTATTCGCCAACCCAGTCGTCAGACTTGTCTGACATGATTATTCATTGATTTGTTACAGTAATTACCAGTATTTAGCAAAATTCAAAAATAAAAGAAATACTAAGGGTTCATTCCTTGTATTGCACATGGTAGATCTCCTTAGCTGAAATTTGGCTTCCTATTTCGGTATTTTTGGTTGAGTACTTCTTGTTTAATATAAGTTTGGTTTTTGGTCTTCCAAATGTTTCGGTTTTAATGCTGCTGATGAGAGGTAACTCCCTGAAATGCGTCGTATACAGCATAGTATAAATTAACTAATATTAGTATCTTTGGATTGTTATTTTTATATCGTTTGGACAAAACAGAGCATGCGTAGTTTTTAGTAACCTGTCATTAATTTTGCCTAACGTAGAAACACCCATAATAACAATTCAATCTCCCATCCAGAGTTGTCGGTCCTTGCTCTCTCTTAATTGAGAGAGAGCAAGGACCGACAACTCTGCATGGGAGATTGATACCAATTCTGATACACAAGATGTGCACATTTCGTCGATTTCCGACTCATCTGACCGGAAATGACGACAAATGTGAAACGAGGGAGGTACGGCTTAGTTGTTAACACATTTAATATTTTTATAACAGTAAATTCAGATTATCAATCACGTGATGAGGATTTCGTGTTAGCTTACTTTCTCTTATGGATTGCCAGTTTTCCTACCGAAGGTCGTTGGTTCTCCCCGGGTACTCCGGCTTCTTTCACCAATAAAAACTAGCCGCCGCGAAATGGCCAAATGTACTGAAAACGGCGTTAAACCCAAACTAAACAAACAAAAAAACTTTCTCTTATGATGGTGCGTTGGTTATTTATCTCTCATGCGATGAATTACTTGTCGTAACTAATTCCCTATCATATCGTATGAACAAATGTTTCGAGAAATTCTTTTATTTGATTGGCCTTGATCCAAACGTCGCTGTTTTCTGATTGGTTGAAATCTGCGCGGTAATCGTTGAAAGCCACCGTTGCATAGAAACATTTGACGTCACAGAAAAATGAACGTTAAGATTTCCCGCGGGTCGGAAGCAAAATCACAAACAAACAAATATTCCTGAAGAATCATAAGAGAAATAGGTTGAACAACTCGTAAATATTAGATACCGTTTGATATCAACTCTCGTTATTTAATTTGGACTTAAAAATAAACTCGCCAAAGGCTCGTTTATTATTATATACAAATTAAACAACTTGATTTCATATAACGCGATATCTAATTTTCACTCATTGTGAAACCTACAAATCTCACGCTCTTGTCAATGATCTTGGGGATGTTTACTTGAATTTTGTACACCTATCTTTGCGCTTTGCGCTTTCCTTCTGACATTTAGTTTTCTGGATATTGGTAACTACTCCTTTTATCACATTAGTATAAGAAAACTAGCAACAAACTAGCATCTGAGCAGGTACCATCCTCGGGGACCTTGAGTACACCAGCAGAGGGCAGTTGAAATAAGTATTTCATGATACAAATGCGATATGTGTACTGCATAGAAAGGACATCTTACATACAAGTAACACACGTGTTATCTGAAACACTCCTGAAATTTCAAACAAATCAAGATAGCAAGATCAAAACAAAGTATATTTCCTTTCAGATGGGTTAAGACTAGTTCATAAATGGGTTTCATCAGCAGTATTTTACGTTAGCCTCCAAAATCAACAGTCGCCGTGATATTGGCTGCAATATCGCCAGCTCGGCGTTAAAAAATATTCAATCAATAACCAAAATCAACAGCATTTTGTTATAAGGATGTAACAAGTCTTGTTAGTTTATTGGGGTTTCATGTTGCTATCACAAGGATTGGTTGTATCTTAGCAGCCATTATATGTGTTCCCCTGACCCGGAATCCTCCTCTAATCTTCGGTAGAAAAACTTATAACGTAATAATAGTATGCAAGTATCGAACCCATCTCACTATGAGCTGGATATTGGTTACTAATAGAAACAACAATGATCTTGGAAATATTAAAAAAATCAAATACAATGTATATTATAGTTTGTAAAAGAAATTACTTCAAATATATTTGAATCCCTTGGTGTTTAATGTCTGCAACCAACCAATGTAATTCATCATTACCTGTTTACTTTGTTAATATCTTTGAAACCACCTGAAGTGTGCTGAACTGATCTAAAATTTTCTTGACTGATATTGAATGACTGCAAGAGAACATATTTTTATATTATCTTGTGTTCTTACGCCTTGCAAAGACAAGGAAAAGGGACGGAGAAGAAGAGGTGCACGATCTATTATCCGCAAAAACATTATATTGCTTTTCCAGGCAGATTCACCTTCACTTTATTGTGGTGAGTTAAAAAAAACATTTAGATGCTGAAAGTTTTCATTGACAATTCAAATGACAACCGAAACCTAAAATAAGATAAAATGACTATCCGGAAAATCAACGCACCCAGAGGCAGGTTCCGTTTAATATGACGTTATAAAAATGAAAATAAAAAATGTCACTTGACAAGTTTTCTTCTTATATCTGAAAGCTGTAGGAGTAATCAAACACCAATTAAAGTGCAAGACCGAGAAATCGCAGAACCCTCAGGAGGTTCGATTTCAATTGTCTCTCACGCGGAAAGCCTCGTCAGAGAACTTAGAAATATTACCCTCGGGTATCTTGACCTTTCGATCTTGCACTTTCTTCATCTTGGCTTTGCCTGAAAATTTTTGATCCAGAAAATGAAGATAGAGTAAGAATAAGCAAAACAAAATCAGTATGACCATTTAAGACATGAGAACATTAACTCAGTTTTTTACATCAAAATCAGAGGTGCGCAACATATATGATATTCTCCCAGCAGAACTGAATACCTTGCTTTGCCAGTTCTTCTTTAGCGTCAGAAAAGCTGACGGTAAAAATTATGAATCATCCTCACTACAAATCCATGTTGTAGGAGAAAATTTCATGTATATGATTGTTAAAAAAAACTGGATAGTAAAAAATGTCGGTGGCTACTAAGTATAGCATCCATTGTCATGTAAAAATAGAATGTTAAACTTAAATGTGAAAAAAACGACACAAAATTTCATATTTTATAGGATTATTCAAAGGACTTGACCCTTTGGGTCAGGTGAGCTAATAAAAAAGAAGATACAATTTGGAAACGTCCCGAAAAGTCATAACTATTTGGACTAGCTACATGTCCACCCAATTTGTCAATGACTATTACTAGTTACGCATGTTTTGGTTGTTTTTCAGATATCTGGCCACAACAACATTCAGAGTATTAGTAGCTACTCAAAACTGAATGGAAACTCCCACCAGAATATATCTAAAACATTACTTGAAACGGATGAGAAGGAAAATGCTGAAGAACACATGAACATTCACCTACCGCGTGTGCCGTTGGTGGTTATCGACATGCTTCAGTATCATCATGCCTGACTTCATCACAGAACGTTGTTCGCAAAAAAATGGTTGTTGGCACTCGGCCACGCAGTGCTCTTCTTAGTGGACCAATTTACAATTCAACTTTTAATATTATATTACTGATGACAATTCAGAATTACCCCCAAAACGCAGAAGAATCATTGACAGTGACACTGACAGTCAGTAAATCCCACCATGTTGTTTTCTTTAATGATTCGGGTTAAGGAAGAAGAGGCGTGACTCGATATAGTTTAAAAAAATTACACTTGTTTTGTAAGTATTGTGACATTTATTTCAAAAGCTGTTCAATAATAATATAATTATAACTGTTATCTTTACTGTAGTATTAGAAAGAGTACTCCTAATATTTACAGAAGTTCGTTGCGAAGCAAGCGTAATAAAATATCAAATAATTGGGGTTCCACACGGGAAATTTACAATTGCAAAACATGTCGGCGTTTTTGATCATAGGAGAAACATATTCTCCTTCCGCTACCATTGGATTACGATATTTCTCCACTCTCGATAGTTAAATTTAAAATTTTAAAGTTGAAAATTTAACTATCTTGAGTGGAGAAATATCGTAATCAACTGGTAGTGGAAGGAGAATCTATATTTATTTTTACAGTCATTAGATTTATGGAAGCGAAACACCGGTAGGTCATATAAATTATAGTCAACACGTTCGACTTAAAAGGGTAAACTAATACATTTTCTTTCTTTTTGGTCTGTAAAATTTGTTCAACACAACTCTGCACTTGGCTGAGGCATGTTCGAATTAACATTGTTGGATTAAATTAAAATAATAGGCCTAAAAATTGGGAATGAACTTCGACACATCCATGGTATTCGAATTAAGAGTGTTCAACACAAACATGTTCCACTTTATTTTCTATATTCATTTGCCTTCTTTTATCTTCTGCAGTATTTGCGAGAAAACAAAATTCAAAGGGACGCTTTTAAGGGGTACCCAACACTTTGACTGAAATAGATTTGGCTCGTTTAATTTTCTTAAAATTTTGATGAAATATTTACTTTGACCTGTTGACAAAAATCTAAAATTCCAAAAAATTGAACCACATAATTTACCGGAATAATTTCATTGGATATAAAGCAGTTTGACGAACACTAATTTTGACCATTGAGAAGCTTGATTTCTCGTTACTAATAGTATGTGATTAAAACGTTCAGCTGATTTTTAAGTTCTGTACCACCTTAACGTTTTTATTATTGTAGCTTCTACCAAGTGATATTTGGTCTTATCAAAAACATACATGATAAGCGGTCCCGATATTTGCCACAAGTACTAGTTTTGAGACTAAAGATCTCAAGTATTATCTCCAACGTCTAAAACATTTTACAATCTGTCCTATATTTGTCTCACTTATCCCTCCCTACCATGGTATGCATGTTTAAATACAATTCTTTGATACCAGTTTTGATGCACAAGATGTGCACATTTCGTCGATGCCTTGACCACAACTGATGAGTCGTAAATCGACGAAATGTGCACATCTTGTGCAAGAAAAATGGTATCAAAGAATTTTATTTACGACTCATTAGTTGTGGTCGAGGCCTAAAATTTTGAAATTCAAAACAATAAACAAATACATTGAAGAGCAAATTCAAAAATGCCAAAATGACCAAAAGGGGTACTGTCAAAACCGTCTAAGGACAAAGCTTTGTACGAGGGAGATATAATATATTTTTCACTAGTAAATTTTAATTCTATAATACCGACGACAAGTATCGAAACCCTTTGCGGATTTTGCACTCTTCCAGATTAACATTTATTTATTTATTTATTTATTGGAATTGAAAAAGGAATTAAACAAGAGGAAAAAAATTGAAGTAGAGTTAAAAAGATGGAAAGAGGAAATTAAAACGAGGAGAAGATTTAAAGAAGAATTTTTTCAAAAAACAATCGACATTCCAATGGGAACCAACTGTGCTCCTCTCCTCGCCGATCTGTTTCTGTACTCATATAAGGCGGGCTTCATTCAAGAGCTACCAAGTGAAAACTAAAAGAAACTAGCTCAATCCTTTAATTTCACTTTCGTTATATAGATGACGTGTTGTCGTTAAATAACGACAAATTCCAAGACTTTCTACATCTCATCTATCCAAGTGAGCTTGAAATTAAGGATACTAGTTTGTTTCATATTTGCATTTGTTTCTTGAAATAGACAATGAGGGACATTTGAAGACAAAACTTTAGGACAAACGTGATGACTTCAACTTTCCGATTGTTAACTTTCTCTTCTTGAGTAGCAATATACCAGCATCGCCTGCGTATGGTGCCTACGTTTCTCAGCTTATCCGATTTTCAAGGGCTTGCATGAGATACCATTACTTTCGACAAAGATGATTACTGCTGTTACAAAAGCTTCTTAACCAGGGTTTTATCAGGGATTAGTTGATGTTAGCACTTAGGAAATATTACGGTCGTCATCACGAATTGATGACTGTTACAGTGTTCCAATATCTAAGATGATGTTTGTTCCCAATGTCGTAACATTTCATGTGCCTCCAGCGAATTGTCACCCTCACCGGATTGACTTTGTTGAACTTCACGACCAGTGACGTATACGGAGCATGAACTGCCTATCCTTGCAGAGCACCTGGTTTTACTCCTGGTTTTTATAGCAGTTCGTGTTGTTCGTTGTTTTTTAGTTTTCAGTGTTTATTTGTTGTGCTTGTGGTTGTTCATTCTTCTCCGGTTTGTCTGTCCAATGTGTTACGTTTTTTTTTATTTGATCCCTTTGTATATTTATCCCCTCAAAAATTTGAAGAATTTAAAAAGATGCCAAAATTTGGAGAAGAATTTGAAAGATGCAAAAATTTGAAGGAGAATTTAAAAAGTTAAGAAGTCCAATGACCAAGTAGAAAAGTTTGTAGATGATTTTGTCAAATTTCAGAGTAAAATAGAAAAGGAGGTAAATGGTAAGCTAATAACGTTTTCATTTTGTCCTTGAGAATCTAGATAATTATTTAATTTTGTATCCGTGCCATAAAGATCATGGACGTAAATTATAATGTTTTTTGACCGAAAAAAAATTTTGAAAGAATGAATTATACAGATATATCCTTCTCAAACTGAAACACCATTCGTTGTTTTAACGCTTCCCTTATGAAAATATGTTAGTCATTGTCAGAAAATATAAAATTTGGACGAGCTTTAGAAACACGAGAAAAGGCGAGCTTTAGCGAATCTTTTCTCCATGTTTCGCATCGAGTATTGTATCATCTTCATCCTGCATTTAAAAAGATGCCCCTTTTGGCCTTAAAATTACGTCTGAAGTGAAAATCCAGCTACCGCGGGAAAAATTATGACGTAATCTGGTACATTTGCTACCCTACCCATTCTCCCAATGTAAACAAGGACCAGAAGACTTATTTGGTCATTGACTTAATACGACTGAAGTTTACTCTCATTCCTGTTATTAAACCGGAAATGGCTTGATTGCAGGATATATGCCTATAGTTACCGAGGTCATTGCTATAAAGTTGTATGGAACTTTCGGGACATATGGTAGAATGATGTGGTCATTTTTATATCCGTAAACCTAAACTTGAAGTAAAGTTCCAATGAATGGGACTCAAATTATGCACTATTAGTTTTTTTTGTTTAATTTCACTCATTTCGTTAACTCGGGGAATTTAAGTTTTTCGGTCAGTCATACCCAACTTTGGTGACTTTGTGACCAATCTCATCATGTGATCAGTAATTTAATTATAAAGAAACGCACTAATCGATGTTATATGCAAGTAAATAAAACCTTCCCTTGCGAATTTTTCGACCATATTTAATACAGAGTTATCGGACATGAAAATGAGCGAAATAGCTGAACATGAATATTGTATCGTTAAACCACAAGCGCTTGTCTCAGATAAAAAATTACTATATATGCCAAGAGAAAAGAAAAGGCAAAACAATTTTACGCGCCTTGCTCGATTTCCAAAGAATTATCGCTTTCACCTTTCGGTCTCGCTCAAAACTTTTGGATCAATAAAAAAAAAAATATTAATTTATCAACACAATGATGTATGACACGCCTACCTTACCTGCCAATCAACAGCAACATGTGATCGAATTTTAAGGTATAAGGACCATAATAGACCAAACATGCAAATATTCAAATGTTCCAAATGTTCCATGTGACGCAATGACAATAAACTCGGAATTGTCATCGAAACGTCGGAAACACTGCGTATCTAGTTTATTTCTTTTGACTCCACATGCAAAAAGAAAACGAAATGTGCTTCAGCTTCAAACGTCTGGTTCAATTTATTTTCGATAAAAAAGAGATATGATTTAAGGGTATTATCAGTCATGGTACGGATACGTTAAGTAAAACTGCTTTATTCTTTACAATTTATTTAAGCGTATTCTCTTCACAATTCATAATTTTTTCTTTATTATTCTTTTTCTTTTCTCGTGATTTTGACCCAAATCTTAACTATTTTTGACTAGATCCTCAAAATGTTTAGGCAAATATCCAGTTGGTCAAATATTTATATAATGTAAGTGGTTACATTTTTGCGTGAGAATTTTTGCAAGGCCTTATTCTACATTTTCTTTGATTGAACGAAGTTATAGGGGAGGTATATTTCACTCAAGAAATAATAAATGCTGTGATTATACCACAGTTGGAAATATCATGTTGTATCGGCTAAGTCCGAGGCCAAAATTGTGAAAATAATTATAATAAATATTCCTCAATAGAGCTGTTAAAAACTGATAAAAGGAAGGCCGAAAACCAACTATGAAATATGTTTTCCGTTTGTATGCACTTTGGTTACAAACAAATGCAATAAGGCTGCATATTTAAATAAAACAAAAACAAACATATAATAAACGAAACAAGATAGCACTGAAACTGATGCACTTGAAACATGATATATTACTTAATACTGTAGAGACATCATAGTACCGGAGGTTAAGCATAACAGAATAACTATACTGGAATAAAAAGTTAAAGAGTAAAAACAAAATCTTATGCCACATACTTTTACCAGAAAGTTTCGTCCGCCTGAAATGGGAATCAAGATAAGGATAGACATGCATCAACAAATTAACTGTTACCTTATCAAACTTATTATTTAAATTCAGTTGTCAGAATGGTACACATTCTATCACAGGATATGATGTTATCGATTAATACTATGTTTTATTATCCGCTTGTCGTTTTTCAGGTAATGGTGATTTAAATTTTGAATATTATTTTTTGTTTGTTTTTGATACTGATTGACCTAGGCTTTAAGGTCTTGATACCGATGTCCGGTAGACGAAAAATATTAAGAAAAGTACTCTTTTATTACTGTTTTGCTGCCCAAATCAAAACTTAAGAAGTCTCTTGATCAGTTTATCCGAAGTTTTCAAAAATCACACTTTGTTGTTTGTGATTGAAATACCCTGTACAATAACAGGTTTTTCTGTGAGCAAACTTCAGTTAAAACATTGTAAACACTCGAAAATAATATTTACAGGCTAAGTTCTTGCAAAAAGAGTGAATAATGTATAGAACGAGTTTTGTAGGTTTTCAAAGGTAAATACAAGAAATAAAGCAAGACCACCAAGGTAAGAATAAATAAGTAAATGTGGTTTTTATTTTGTCAAATTAATTCTTTGATACAAATTTCAATGCACAAGATGTTCACGTTTCGTCGATTTTAGACTCATCAGTTGTGTTGAAGGCCGAAATTCGAAATCAAAACAATAATCCAAAAGGTTGAAAAGTAAACATTTATGAGTTTTAAAACAGCTTAAAAAAGCATATATATGAACTTTAGTGGAAAAAATTCGTTTGAGAAGCATTGAATTTTGGGCAATTTAAAGATTTATTACACAGGTAAGTTGTATTTTTTTCACACACACACGTGAGGTGTGGAAGTTTCATTCATAAGTAAAGTCAAGAAATACCAAAGTGATATTCGAAGGAGGGAAAAATCGAAACAACTGACAAACTCCTGAGAACCACGAAGACAAGACCAAAACAATACATGCATTACAATTAAAAACTAAAAATATATGAACAACATGGACTCCACCAAAAAACCGGGGGTAGACTCAGGTGCTCCGGAAGAGTAAGCAGTCTCCGCTTACTGTAGGACACCCGCCATGCTGCCCATGTTAAATTTGGTATGCGGAAGGGATAACATCGATTGAACAGGTCCATTTTCATTTGGGAAACCGGTGTTTTCATACCTGTCAACCAAGTCATGTTGACGTCGATAAAACGTTAATAGGGATGACTACAAACCTAGGAGCAACATCCCCCTGTCTGAGCAACTTTTCTGTCAGGATCTGGGCTCTTTCCAGGAAGTAAATTTATATGTCACAAGCTCTGGAATAACGTATGAGTTGTGAAATATATACTCCATACGCCGGCGCTTCTGGAATATTGCCGCTCAAAAATGGGAAGTTGACGATTGGAAAGTCAAAGTCATCCCGTTTCTGGTAAATGTTCAATACAACTTCGTCTATAAGCAGGGCAGATTAAGTTTTCGTAACAAAATAAACTATTTGCTGTTTTCCAGGTGCAACGTATGTGGGATGAGGAAAATTAGGATATTCAGGAAATAATACGGAAATCATTGCACATGGTAGATCTCCTTAGCTGAAATTTGGCTTCCTATTTCGGTATTTTTGGTACAAGAGTACTTCTCGTTTAAAATAAGTTTGGGTTTTGGTCTTCCAAATGTTTCGATTTTAATGCTGCTGATGAGAGGTAACTCCTTGAAATGCGTCGTATACAGCATATATAAATTTACTATATCTAATATTAGTATCTTTCGATAGTTATTATAAAGGTGTGTGTAACTTGTCTACCCTTATGGATAAAAGTAAATGAAAAATGCAAATGCCAATTTCTGTTTTAACAATTGTCTGTTTAGTTCATGTTGGAGCTAGTGGGAAAGAAGTCGGAAATTCAAAAAGTTTAGGAATCTAGAACATAATAGGTAATGTCAGTAAATTTTGTTTCAGTTTGGCGGAAAATAAATTAATGAAAAGAGGAATTGTGTACATATATCTTTCCAACGTTTTCAGTAAAATTCTCACGATTTTATCTTGCCTTTACATTTAATATGAGCGGATTTGAGGATGAAGGACTATTACAATTGTGCGAAGAAAGTGCATTACATTTGCGCGGAAAATTTTCCTGGAATCTACATGCACTTTTCGTATAATGTCGCGAATTACCTGTGTGTTTTTAGATATATTAAATATATTATTCCAACATAATGAAATAGAAGTCACTGTAACAGTGTATAATTGTAAAGCAGTTTTACGTGAATATGGAGGGCAACAATACAAAATATACAAATGTACTCTCTATTGTGTGCATGTTTGTGTTTTGTACTCTTTTATGTTATTTTTTGTCCAGAGTTCTGTCACCTGAGTTACTTTGAATGATTGATATGTCATTGTTGACCTTTCCTGTTATCAATTTTGTTGTTTACAAGGAAAATATAACGCAAGTATATTTATCCCCGCACTTCGAATGAATATTTGTAATCGGTACGTCTGTCCGTCCGTCCGTCCGTTTGTTCGTTTGTTCGTCTTTCCGTTTGTCCGTTTGTCCGTCTTTCCGTTTGTCCGTCTGTCCGCCCGTTCGATAATCTTGTCTCCAGAACTTCATTTTTAATTTCATGCATTTAATTTCTATACAGTATTGTCACAAACTGTATGTAGATAGGCATTAAGGTTTAAGAATTTTGATTTTCAAAAATAGGGGCCCACAGGGGGTGAATTTCGAAAATTGGAAATTTAAACTTGTGACCTAAACTCCTCATTCATTTCTCATTTTATGCTTTTAATTTCTATACAGTATTATCACATTCTGTATGTAGATGCGCAATAAGATTTTCGAATTTGGTTTTTTAAAAATTGGGGTCCACATGGGTTGAATTTCAAAAATTGGAAGTTTAAGCTTGTGACCTAAACTCCTCATACATTTTTCGTTTCATGCTTTAATTTCTATTCCATATTGTCACATACTATATGTAGATGCGCATTAAGGTTTTAGAATTTTGATTTTCAAAAACGGGGGCCCACAGGGGGTCGAATTTCGAAAACTGGGAATTTAACTAAATTGCTTTTTTCATTGTATGCTTTTAATTTCTTTAATTTTTAATGTCATATACTGTATGTAGATGAGCAATAAGGTTTTAGAATTTTGATTTTGACAACTTGAGGTCCACAGGGGTTGTATTTCGAAAATAGTGAATTAAATTCTCCTTTTATTTTTCAATTAGATTTAACAAATTTATTTGCATATATATAATATTGTTCGTTATTTTCTGTAGATATGCCAAAAGGTTTTTAATTTTGAAAATCTATTAAGGGATCAAATTCTGGGACCGAAAATGGGGAAATTGCTAATTTTGCTTTGTCTCTGGAAATACTCGTTCATTTTTTGTTTCAGTGGTTTCATTTGTGTATAATATTGTTCTTCACTATGTTTAGATGTGTAATAAGGTTTTCAATTTTGAAATTTGATTCAGGGTTCCAATTTTCAGACTGAAATGGTTAAATTGCTAATTTTTCACTGTTAATTGTTTTTCTTACTTGTGCAGTGCGGGGATTGACATCGTTTCTGGTGGCACCAATTTCAAGTTTAAGTTGAGATATATATTTTAAATAATTTTACCGAATGACGTATATATGCAAGATTTCAAGAAAATTCCGAACTTGAAAAAAAGCTGTTAACTGTGGAGTATGCAGCGTTGTTTTGAACAGATAGAAACTGGATTCCTGGCAAAATGTGACAAAATGTTTCCATCGTTTGGTTTTGGCATTAGTAGCCTCGACAATAAATAGTACAACATAGAAACAATGAATATAATTCAATACACACTATTAAAATAGAAATTTATATTGATGGGAAAAGTTGAAAGTAAATTGTACAGATGATCTTAACATATTTTCATGTATAGTAATGTTATAAAGTGAACCTTCGTTTAATTTAAACTTATTTATTGATAGTGGATTGGGAAACAAGTTATACCAACTTATACTAATTCCTCTCCACTTGGCGGGTGCAAGAACGGCCCCTGTGGCGGCATTTTAGCCTACACTTTTTCGACATCTACAGAGGAGTCTTTAACGTGCTAAAGGTGATGCTCCCCTTAACACAGAACAGCCATTTTTCGTCCTCACAAATGGTGTCGATAGGTCGCCACAAATTTGATCCCTGATAATTTCTTCCCGAACGGGAATAGCACCAGGAACCTTTGGCCTCGTAGTCATATGCGTTAACCACTACACCACGCCCAAGTGAACCTTGATAACGGGGAAAATCTATTACCACCTGGAATACAATAATAATATGTTTTCAAAAAAAGTCATGGTCATGGATGCGATGAAAAAAAGAATATTCCATGACACAGGATTACGTACTTCTGACGTTCCCATCCGCTTAGTCCAAGGCTGAATTCCTCTCTGTGTTGTCAAAATGTTCAGCTGATAAAAACTGGGAAGAGTGACTCTGTACTGCGGTAATGGACTAAGCCTGCTGTTGTATACTCAATTTTCTATGTGAGAAGTATTTTCCTTGAGAAAAGAAATTTCAAGTCAATAGAGGGAACATTCTTATTTAAGGTATCCGGACCATAAATGACCACGTGATTATTCGAAAGTTCCCGGATGTTCCATACAACTCAATTGAAATGACCTCGGTAATTATCGGCAAACTTCGGAAATGTCAATATAACTAACTTATTTTTACAGACTGCATATAATCAACAGAGTGTGTTTCAACTTAAGAAAAATATATATACAAAACTCCAGGTTTAACTTTTTTGGTTCAGCCATTCACGGTCAAAAAGAGATACACTTTTCGTTCTTGATCTATTATGGTCCGGATACCTTAAATAAATTATTTACTAAGAAATACAAAGCTTTGGTGTATAGTGAGTGTAAATTATATGGTAACTCCGAATTTAGCGAAACCGTACATTTCAATTGCTTTCTGGTCCAACGAAATCATAAAATTTTGATATGGTCACAACCCTCGACAAGTATCAGTCAAATGTATTTCTGCTAAAATATTTTTGTTAGAGATGTGTTGCCATATTGAAATTGTGTAAAATAATGCTAAAATATTGTACAATTTTGACAAAATGGCCACTTTCTAGAAATTTGCAGATTTGGCGTCAGAATAGAGACGTCATACAAATATCAGTTGTGTTTGCAGTGATGATGTACATGCTAAGGCATATACAACGTATGTGGATATAGTTCTATTTGGGGCAATTTAACAGGGCCATTTGAGACCTTTCATTCTCTTATCGTTTGTTGTTGGTCACTAAAAGGAGTTTTCTGCGTTTTACCTCCATCATGTGTAGTAAAATATTAAATAAAAATAATTAAAAAATAAGAATAAAATATATAACAGTCAATAGAACAGTCAATATAACAAATAAATGTTGAAAAGAAAAATCAATCAATAATATGTTTTCGAAATATATTTTGCGAAAACGGTGAATTATTGTAACTATATCTGTTACATATGTTACAAATCAATAACAGTATTTGTAATATATCGCTTTCTATATGCTGTTAGTCAGGTAGAATTGGTGACCAATAACACACGATAAGAGAATGAAAATATTTGTGATAATTGGATTACAATTCATGATAATAATATTTGGTGAAGCTATAGAAATCCCTTCATTCAATAATGAGGAAAAAGATAGG